>JAQFVV010000217.1:1301054-1951582 GCA_028023455.1 Epiperipatus broadwayi
CATCCATTAAAGCTGATATTTGTAGTTGTTAACTTCTAATCCAAGATTATTCATCTTTATTTCCTCTTTCAGAAAAAAAATCTATTGAACATTCATTTACCTTTTTTACTAACTCTTTTTAGAAATAATTTCTTAATTTCATGTGATAACTTGTGCTACATTTTCTGAAGTGTTACAAACATAACCATATTATCTGCAAAATCTAAATGACTTAAATCATCTCCACATATTTTTATTCTCCAAGCTTCTCACCGTAATTCACAAACTACTATTTGTAAAACTAATGCATAATATTTTGGGTATGTGAAATGATCCTGTTGTACAATTTTATCAATATTAATCTTCTTAGGGTCACCATGTAACCTACACACTGTTATTAAATTCTGATAAATATTGTTCAGAATTTGATAATATCCTCTGTCTACAGCTTGATGGTCAAAAACTTTAATTACTGTGGGAAAGTATTTATAGATTCATATGAGTTGTCTTTGATAATATTGTTGCTTAATTTAACTATTCATATGTAAAAGGATTACAGCATTAGATCATCAAGGTATAGACCCAGGATATTGTCATATTCTGAAGAATATTTATAAAAATGCAACAGAACCAATTAGATTACATAATGATACTAGCAAGGTTAACATTGAGAAGAGTATAAGTCAAGGTGACTCCATATCTCCAAAACTTTTTACAGCAGTGCTGCAAGAAGTATTTTGTAAATTAAAATGGAAAGTTAAAGGAGTAAAATTAAATGAAGATTATTTAAGTCATTTAGATTTTGAAGATAATATAGTTGTTTATGCGAATAATGCTTCAATGCTTCAGGAAATATTGCAAGAGTTATTAGATGAAAGTAAGAAAGTAGAACTAAAAGTAAATGTTAAAAAGACTATAATGTTCAATAGATTTTCTCAAAAGATAAAAATAAAGATTGATTATAATGAGTTAGAAGAAGTTAACAACTACAAATACCTTGATCAGATTATTACTATAGATGAAAACATAATTTTACAATTAATCATAGAATTAAACTTGGCTGGAGTGTTTTTGATAGAAATAACTTAATACTAAAAGAAAATATGTTTATGTATTTGAGAAGGAAAGTTTTTAATAATTGTGTTTTATCAGTTCTTACTTATGGATCTAAAACTTGGATGCTTAATAAAAGAACAATACAGAGACTTCAGACTACTCAAAGAAGTATGGAGAGATGCATGTTAGAAGTAACAAGAAGAGATTTACTGACATCATTGAAAGAATTACATGATTGAACTGGAGTTGGGCTGGACATAATGCTAAAAGAGATGATAATAGATGGATAATTAAAATCTGAAACTGGATTCCAAGAGATGGTAAAAGACCTAGAAAGAGACAACATGTGAGATGAATGAATGAAATAAGAAAGTGTGCAGGGGTGATGTGGAGAAGAAAGGCTAAAGTTTGGAGAAGATAGAATGAACTTGGAGAGATTTTCATCCTGCAATGGATTGATAATGGTTGGTGATGATCATGTAAAAATATATATCTAGATTTGTCCATCCAATATATATCTATTCAAAGTTATGACAAACATCACACATTTAACATAAAAAAACCATACCGCACAATATATATATATATATATGTTTTTCTGAAGGTTTGTGATGATGGTGTTCTAGCTGTATTTTTATATTGGACTATTTCCATCATCTAATATGTGTGTTGAATGTCTTTAGAAAAGTTTAATTTTTAGTTAAATATTCCAAATGCATTCAACTGTTAGTAATATCACAGCAAACAGGTTAGTATATGCACCAACTGTTAGTAATATCACAGCAAACAAATGTTAATAATATCACAGCAAACAGGTTAGTATATGCACTAACTGTTAGTAATATCACAGCAAATATATATATATATATATATATATATATATATATATATATGGTGACCCATACAAAAGGGCACAATATATATATAATCAAAATTACCTCAAATTCAGAACTCAACAAGACTAGTCAAGAAAATAAACTCTAAAACATTACCAATGGTTTCACAGCAAATTTCTCAAGTGTAAAGAATCATAAAATAATATATTTATACTAAACATTACTCATTAACCATTGGTAGTGTTTTACAGTTTATTTTCTTGGCTAGTCAGGTTGAGTTCTGAATTTGGGATAAGTTTGATTATTTATTGACTAATTTGATTTTATGCTTTTAATCTATACATATACAAATTGATGGAAATATTTAATTCAACATATACAACTCTCTGCAGAAGTTCAGAAATTTAAAATATTATTTGCAGAATATCAAGAAAGATGCTATTCTTTCACATTCTCACACCTATAAAAAATAGCTTTCTGAATGTCAAACAAAAAAAAAGCTATTATAGGTTTAATGATAAAACTGGTTTGGCCTTAGGAATTGTAATTAGTAAGAATGAATAATTTCTTGGTAACAACAAAGGTTAAAGATTATTTCTATTCACATGGGTATAATTTCATTTTTATTCTTTATTATAATAACAATCAATGCAAACATTTATTTCTATTTACATGGATATTATTTCATTTTTATTCTTTATTATAACAATCAATGAAAATATTTAATTCAATATATATATATATATTGTACCTACTAAAATTTGAGATCGATTTCAGTATATGGTAAGAAGTCGTCATAATTTTTTTTATCTTTCTTGTTCAATTTTTGGATGATGAATATGTTAACTTATAAAATATTGAAGTGTGTTGCTATGATGACAATAATATTAATATAAGATTGTCAATTATTAATTGCATTATAAGATTATAAATTTATTTTATTGATTTTAAGAAGAAAAATAAATATGTGAATAATATAGCATATGGTTTGAATGAAAATATTATTATTATTATTATTATTATTATTATTATTATTATTATTATTATTATTATATATTTCATTTTACTTGCTGCAGTCATAATAATAAATTATAAACAATACAAATAAAGATTTATTCAAATATATTATTTGTCTTTTTTATTTGTATAATATTATACTAGGAAATATGTATAAAAATTTAATTGTGATATATTGGACAATTTCTATCATTTATGAGAGAATGTATAAAAAATTTTAAACTTTCCAAATATAAACAACTTATTAGTAATAACACACAAATAAACAACAGGTTAGTAAATTACACAATATTTCAAATAATATTATTCTCAACTCTTATTCAGAGGTTGCTGGCCTGATATGCACAGTGACAGTATTCACATAGAAGTTGAACATGCATCTTTAAATTCTTGAATATTGAATTTAAGGCAAACACTCTGTCAAAGGCTATATATAGTAGAAATTTGGATATATTTATATATGAGGGTTGGTTCAAATTCTCCTGAGACCTTCAATTTTTTTTTTCAAGAGCAAGGCCAATTAGTTTTGTTAATATTATTATTGTTTAATATTTTTTCTAAGAGCAAGATTAATTAGAGGCTTCCATACATTGAATATTGCCACAGGATTATTTGCCATTGTCACATGAGCAGCTTCCTTGAATTTTCTTCTATGCATTTTTTCCTCTTTATCCAATATCTTTGAATTTTCCCAATTAAATATATGGTCATTAGGGTATACATGATCTGCTATGGTAAGCAGATCTGATTTTTCTTTTTTAACCATTAGTTTATATTCTTTCAATCGCTATTCAACAGAGCGACAGGACTCAGCAATACATTTCCTTCCACATTCACATGGTATTTCATAGATGCAGATTTTTGTTCTTCAGCATTTCCAGTTTATGCTTAATAGAAGTATGAATTCCTTGAAATGTTGTATGGATTTGGAAAGCTGTTCTAATGTTATATTCACTGCAGATTTTCTTTAACTTGTCTACCATTCCTGGTATGTATGGATACATACAGTACCAATAATTGTTTTCTCTTTTGGTGTCTCTTTGTGTTGTCTATTAAATACTTTCTTGATGACCACTGATGGATAACCATTCTTCATAAGCATTTGTTCTACGAGAATCATTTATTTTTCAAAATCACTGGTTTCTGAACAAACCTCCTTTACTCTGTTCCATAGTGATAGTATAATTCCATGTTTAGTGCTTCGCATATGATTGGATGTATATGCCAAGTACTTGGCAGTGTGTGTTGGTTTCCTATATACTATTGTTTTTACTTTGCCCTGAGAGAGTCCTGTTACAAGAATATCCATGAATGCCAATTTTTGTCTTGTTCCGATTCCATTGTGAATTTAATTGAAGATACACTGGTAATGTGCATCCAGAATGACTAATTGCATGTCACCATGTGTCCATGCAACAAATGTATCATCAATATATCAAAGCCACTCTTTAGGTGGACAAAGAGTAGTATTTATGGCTGTGGTTTCAAGTTCTTCCATGTAAATGTTGCTGAGCAAGGGTGATAGTAGTGATCCCATGGCGATCCTTGATTTTGTTGAAAGAATTTTGAGTTATATTGAAAGTACATTGTTGTTATGAAGAATGTTAATAATTCCATTATACTATCAATAGGTAGAGTTGTTTTAGTTGGTAGAGTATTATCATCATATAAGCTTTTCCTTACAATAGATAATGCCTCATCGCATGGTACATTAGTAAACAGACTTTCCACATCAAAGCTTATCAATATGTCAGTTCTTTCCATTTTCATGTTCCTGACTAATTCTACAAAGTGCTTAGAATCCTTGATGAAAGATTGTGTCCTATATACCAATGGACTAAAAACTTCAAAAAGAAATCTTGAAAAATTTTGACATGGTGAAATTTCTAGAACTAACAATAAGTGAGGAATCTTGCCGAAATACAAAGTTAATTTTCTTTTTTCTGAATTACTGTAATACCTGTGATGTTTCCGAATTAATGTTTGTAGTTTAACCTCTGTATTGGGATTGGATTTTTTGCTACTTTTTTGTATTGGCTGCTGTGAGAAAGCCCTATATTTTGTTACCATAATCAGTTTTATGATTACAACTGTAGTGTTACCTTTATCAGCAAGAAGAATGATTATAGATGTATTCTGTTTGAGAGATTTAATAGCTTTCCTCTCAAGTGTCCTTTTTACTCTCCAGCGTAACTCTGCTGCTTCTTCTAGAGACAAATTTTGGGTCACCTCCTCAGTAGCTGCCCAATGATGGGACAGTAGATGATGTAATGGCAAACTTCAAACCTTTTTCAAGAACTGATAATTCAGCATCAATAAGGTGTTTTCATTGATGAAGATGAAAGACTAGTTGCAGTATGAGTTTTGACTTTCCATGTAGATTTACAAGCTTCTTCTTCTGATGTTCTTTTATTCTTCCATGTAACTTATAATATGATCAGCTCACTGCTTGAAAAATCTTCAGCTGTAAGTTTATTTTGCAGAAAACATTCCACATTTCTAATAGAATGTAATGCATAATACTTGGAAAACCATTGAACTTTTATACTTTCTCTCAATAAGGCCTCATTTACTCTCTGAATAAATTTTCTAAGCTATCTTGGAGGAAATAAGAGGTTTTAACTGCAAACCCTTAGGAACAATCCCTTATCATTTACATAAGAAAGTAAAATGATTTTCTACTTAAGCCAGTTTTATACATAATTTTTCATAACATCTAAATTTCAACAGAACATCGGGTTCATACCAAGTATTTATTATTTGTCTGAAGGTTTGTGATGATAGTATATTATTAGATGTGATATGTTGGATTATTTCCATCACAAATGAGTGAATATTGAATGTATAGAAAAATTTAAACAATATTTAAACTTTACAAATACAAACTTGTTAATAATAACACACAAATAAACAAGAGGATAGTAATTATACAATGTTTCAAGTCATACTCCTCTCCATTCTTCTTCAGGTGTTACTGGCCTGATATGCACAGTGACAGTATTCACACAGAAGTTGAAGTCACACCTTTAGATTCTTAAAAATATGTTTCCAGTGTAATATATTAAAAATGTAATATAAATTGTTTATTTTCTGTTGAAATAAAAAATAGCATGGCCATTTTAAAAATATGAATTTTTGTTGTCTGTAATATTTCTAAAATACTTATTTTTATTAGATGAATAATACAATTTTTATTAGAATACTACTACTGGAAATTGCTTAAAAGAGTGAATATTGATTTACAGTCAATAAGAAAATCTTATAAATAGGACTGAAAAGTTTGAACTCATACTTCTCTCTCGTTTTTGCTTTAAACAGAAGCATGTGTAAATTTCTTTAGATCTTTTTTTCTTTATTTACCTTAAAAGTATATAATTGACTTAACAAAATAGAGGGGGAAAAAACAACATTGTCCGCCCGTGGACCTGGGCAGCTTATTGAGAAAATTTTATGAGAAAAAGACAATTTATTATTAAAGAAAAAAATCATTGAAATTGTTTCATTAAGACGTGAACCACCAGAATATTATAATCTTTTGAAATGGATGTTGCCTATATTTTAAAAATGAAATACAACATCAGAAGGCATACAAGTCATATCTACTTGCTTGTGTAATTTTATTAGATCGGTTGATCAAATTTTTTTAAGATATGAATAAATTTGATTCCCCATCGTATAGTCCTAGCTAAAAGATAGCAGCTATTCATTTATATTATTCTGAAATACTTGCCCATGAAAGAATATCTCTTCATATCATCATAAATATAAAGTAATACTTAAGTGTGTAATGTCATATGAACCAAATAATTATTATTTGTAAGAATAATTTAAATATTTGCAGAAAATATTGGAATCAACAAAATGTACTTTGAATTTAAAGTTCTTGTGCATACATTATATATTCTCTGGAATAAAGTCATATTATTGGTTTTGTAGTTTGAAATATAGATATCAGAATTGTGATATACTGAAAATAAAGTATTTAAGAACTTTTGTTCAGGTCATTTATTTATGTTTCTCATTATTATTGATATATTGTAATGGTATACATATGCTGTTACATTATTTTAAAATTAAAATAAAAGGGAGAAATAAATCTTAAATAAAATTGATTTATTAAAAACTAAAAAAAATTAAGAGTTGTTTGTTGTATTAATCTGATTTAATCTTTCAGCTATATTGTGGACTCTGTAATGTAGGGGTCTTGCAATAAAGAGTTTTCCTTTGCATGCACCAGCCGAGGCATCCCGATGATGGTTTCTGACCAAATGAATGCCTTGTAGTGGTTATGTCTCCTAAGAAACTTAAGCAAATAATATAATCAGGAATCGCCAAGATCTCTCATGGAAAGTATGAATTTTTATCAGTTGAACTTTTTTTTTAAATATATCTCTTCAATAAATAGTCAATCCATAAAAAAATATAACTTTTAAATGAACTCATAGATCGATCTTTTAAACAAACTTTCAATTAGTAACCTAAAGCATGAACTCTTATCTGACTTATTAAAGAATTCTAAATCCCTTATTAATATTTTTTTATGTATATGTTTGCTAATCATTTCCATTTCTGTTTTTTTTTTTTTCATTATTATTATGTATTAATTAAATTATTATATTTAAGTTGGATATAGATGGCTTCATGGATTCCTTAAAGTTTATTAGTTTAAAGGGATTTAATTTCAGACTATTTGTTTCATAGTTAAGTCGATGCTGATGAAGAGAATATATGGGTGTTTATATCAATATAATGTGAAGCATGTTAGCATACAGGGATAACATGCCCAATTGAATGCATGACCCAAAGATGTAGTCATTGCATTGCAATGGACACAGACATATTTCTTGTGACATTGACCCCTTTTGCTCTATGGATAGGGAATATAAGTCAGCAAAGTACCATTCTCCCTCTATATGTAACATTTCTCTTTAATATTTTATATATGATTCCTTTGCCAGACAGACGCACATTCCTGTACTGGATGAGGATCATGTCTTTTAAATAATATCAAACTGCAGACACACATTATGCTAACATCTTCGTATTGCATTAATTGCATATGTATATCAGGAAGCGAGCATTAGTTTGGCTATGAACTTTTAACCTGAGGTTGGATGTTTTGAAAAGTTTTAATTGCATAATCTATGTAGTTTATCTATACTCAACATTCTAAAATAAAAATATATAAAATGTCCATCTGTGGAGACTTACTAAAATAACAATTTAAATTTAAAATTGATAATAAAATCTAAATTTATTCCTCAAATTTATATATGTGCGACAATAAATGTTTTGTGTGAAAATTACTGGCAGCTACATTTAAGAAGTTATGTATCTCAGCTACTCCTTGAGCTAGTGGCAAGAGCTAATGGTCAATAATAAGATAAATTTAGATCTTAGCAAGAAGTATCTGCCTACATTATAAATTTTCTAGGTTCAAATGGCCTAGTGGCGCCCTGTACAGCAGATAGCACCACCAGGCAATTCGAACCTGAAAAATTTATATAGCAAGCAGATACTTACTGTTAAGATCCAAATTTTATTTTATATTGACTGTTATTGCTCATGTCACTAGCTCATGGAGATGCAGAGATTAATAATAAATACTTCTTAAAAATATATTTTTAATATTAAAAAAAATAAAATAAGCCACTGCCAGTAATACCACACAAAAAAATTTATTAGCGCACATATATAAATATTTAAAATTGAGAAAAAATTTAGACTTTACTATTAATTTTAAATTGGTCATTATTTTTTAAATTTAAATTATTATTTAAGAAAGTCTGCACAGATGGACATTTTAATAAATTTTACTTTAGAATGTTGAGTATAGATAGGCTACATAGATTTCTCAGTTAAAAACTTTTCAAAACAATCATTCAATCTCAGACTAAAATTTGCAGCTAGCCCAACACCTGCTTCCAAATATACAGACACAACCAATGCAATATGAAGATGCTAGCATAAAACCATGCTGTCATCTGCAGCGAGATATTTGAAGGACATGATCCTCGTTCAGTACAGGAATGTGTGTCTGTCTAGCGAGAGAATCAGCTATATAAAATATTAAGGAAAAGTGCTATGTATGGCGGGAGAGCGGAACTTTTGCTGACTTATAGTCCCTATTCATAGAGCTGATGGAAATCAATGTCGCAGGAAATATGTCTGCATACATTGTAATGCAATGACTACATCTTTGGGGTCATGCATTCAGTTGGGCATGTTGCTCTGTATGCTAACACACTTCACATTTCATGGATATAAACACCCACATATCTCTCTACAAGCATTGACTCAACTAAGAGACAAATAGTCTGAAATTAAACCCCCTTAAAATAAACAAACAATTTTAAAAGTAAAGTTATTAATTGAAAATTGCTGAGGGAAATTTACAAGAAAGTAAACCTAATGGCACTCATCATAAGGTGCCACACTGACAACAACAACTTAAAATATATACCAGTAAATACGTTTAGACACTCAGCATGATGTGTCATATTTACCAATATATATATATATATTTCACACAAATGAAAATCTCAAAAATATAACTAATATAAATGTTAATGAATCTATGCAGCTATCTACACCCAACTTAAATACATTTTAATTAACACATCACAAAAAAAAACATGGAAATGATTAATTAAACATACACATAAAAAAATTATTATTAATAATTGATTTGGAATTTTTTTCTAGGTCAGATAAGAGTTCTTTTTTTCAGTTACTAATTGCGAATTTGAAAAAGTTCATATTAGATAAACACATAAAAAAATTATTATTAATAATTGATTTGGAATTTTTTTCTAGGTCAGATAAGAGTTCTTTTTTTCAGTTACTAATTGCAAATTTGAAAAAGTTCATATTAGATAAACACAAGAGATTATACTTTACGGATTCCACAGATTTAGAGGTCCATCTTCATGATCACTTCCATAGATTGTTTGTCCTTCTTGAAATGAAGCCACTGCTTGCCATTCCTTTGGTCAAGAACTGTCATTGGGAGGCCTCAGCTGGTTGTCAGGAAATTAAATCTATTGCAAAACTCTTGCATCGTGAAGTCTGCAATACTACTACAGTTCACATATAGATTAATAGTCAGCTCTAAGACAACAACTCATGAATTCAATTATTTTGGCTTTTATACATTTATTAGCCTCTTATCAGCATTTTCCCGGATTGATCAAACATGATGTCACTGTGTCTAATGTTCCATTTTCAGTCCGTGCTATGGCTTCATGCTTGCATTTGTCAATCTAATTTTTTTTATTCTCTTATCTGACCTTTCAATTATTTAAGTGCCCCAAGGGCTAGTTTGCTTTAGAACAATCATTTAATTAATAAAACAATCATTTCCATTTTTTAAGATTAAACATGATAGAAATCAACATTTATTTCTATTTTCAAAAATATCAATCTTTATATATATATATATTTTTTTTTACAAAAAAATACTTTCAAATACTTTTTCTTTTTTTAAAAATAGTTTTAATGTTTTCCATCTGTGCAATATATACATGTTAACATAACTCTTTTAATTTCTTTTTCAGTTTTTAATAAAACACTTTTTATTTAAGATTTATTTTCCCCGTTATATATTAATTTTAAAATAATGTAACGGCATATGTATACCATTACAATATATTTGTTTATCTTCATTTAAAATGTACATTTATTTATTGATGAATAATACAGTTTTAGTTTCTTAATGATCCATTCACATACCACAATATAAGAGTTATATTTTCCTAAGTTTAAACTTATATCTTGTGGTATAATAATTATTATTTTAATTTAAAAGATTCAATTTTTTAGCGATTATAAATTAACTTCAAAAATATCATTTATATTAAAAGTCCAAAAAGATTTTATGGCAATAAGTTCACTTTATTTTGCTCTCTTAAATTTATATTACAAATAACTAGATTAATCTTTATATATGTATTTTTTAGGAAAATGTATATATACATTTATTAATTAAATAAAAGATGTATATATTAAACTCTCTTGTATTTTGGAAATTATAAGCATTCCACAACACATTTGTGATACACAGACATGTTTTGTTATTAAATAATTGGTGATTAATAAGCTATCACATATGTAAATATGAAATTAAGATTAATTAATGATTTATTGTACATTCAATTAGATCATGTGTACATATTGATTGTTTATGATCTATTCATCATATATATATTATGTAATTGATACTTATTTATTAATAAATTTTTAATTTAATTTAAACCAAATAAACTTGTCTGATTATTGTCCAGTGGTGCAAATAAATTCATTGATTAATAACATTTGAGTGAGACAAGATAAACTGTCTATATTGTAAAATTTATTTGAAATAATTTTATCACATAAGCCAGAAATCAAATCCCAGGATTTTAAGAGGATCATTAAGTAAGCATTATATTATTTTTTTGTATTGAATTCTATAATTATTATATGACTAGATATAAACTTTATATGTTAATTACAATCAAATATTTGCATATTTTATCTAAATTATCATTAATTGGATACCTACTGTATAGAGTTCATGGTTAGTTATTATTAATATCTTAATTTTATGCAGTTATAATTTAAATGGTAGTATATTTTATTCTGTTATAAGTCAGAATGATTTGCTTTAATTATATTTAAATTTAGTTAAGACAGATCAAAAATTCAATCAACTATTAAATTTTAATATCTATACTTAATTAGAATAAATGTTAATAATTATTGTATATATTTTGATTGTTATAATATATAATTTTAATAATTTAATTAAAAGAAATTTAAAATAAATTGACATGATTAGTTAATTGTACTTAAGTAAATATTCAATAAATATCTACTGTTTCTTTTATATACTGGTATTATTGGATATTATAGATTCAAAATTATCTCATAGGTTTATTGGAATTATATCATTATTAAATATAAATAATGAGTCAATATAAAAAATAGTGTGACTAAGTTGATATTATTTATCATTTTATTAAACTTGAATTTAAAATTAATTATTGGTTTAGATATTACGAATATTGCAAACTTATAGGACATATTAATCATGTTATTTAAATCATTCATGAATTATTTAATTTAGATATGAACATCATTAAATTTTACTATATGTTCATATTACTATAAGCACTGTTTGATTCGTGGATATATTAGAATTTAGTTGTTGAATTATTTAGCATTATTTTCATTTGATTATAAATAAAATATATCTTATGCATATATCATGGTTTTGAGACAATGATATTTGATTTAATTGCTTTATTTTAATATATATTTAAGTAAGGTTTAGATTTAGGGTATCAGAAGTGATCTTGCTTGTTTTCTGTTTGTTTTAAATGATGGCTGAACTCATGATCCTATAATAAAAATTATCATCATTTATTTTGTTATGTGATTAGTGAAAAGATTATATTAAATGCTGAATAATTAGTTATTAGTTGGCATTCATTTAGTTTAATATATTATACTGTATTTATTCTGTTATGAACATTATTATTCAAGGGCATTATAAAATGAATATTATTTGTTTTTGATTTATATTTTATTCAGTTCCAAACACTTCAAGGATCATTTTCATTCAATTACATAGGGTGACCAACAACTAAGCTATATTCGATTCAAGTTATATTAAAGTTATTATTTCCCATTACACATTTTTGACCTGTTACAAATGCCACCTAAATGAATAGGACTGTAATAGAGGTTAGCATACACACATATTTATCCTATTACAAATGTTACCATAGTTTGCAGGGCATAAATAAACTGGATCACTCTATCATGGTCTTGTCCTCTCTGATTTGTTACAAATGGCTCCTTAATCGATGGTGCATTAAAAGAAGAGTATACTCTCATTTTTATCATGTTTCAAATGATGCTCTAACTTTAATGGCAATAATAGGGGTTATTTCATCATTATCTTTTTATGTCAGTTATAAAATGTCTAAACCTGTAGGGCAACTTTTTATTCTGTTATTATATATATATATGTTCAATAGATGGCGTTTTTACCAAAAACACGATCAAGCGTTTGTTTACATAAACGATCAAAGAGTCAGAATTAACTAGCTCTTTCGTTTTAGCCCACTTTCAGATCAGCTGATTTCAAGCTATTTGCTATCATCAGTGAAAGACAGAGCCAAGAAACTAGATCTAAAAACTGACTCCAAGTGTTTATGCACAGAGTTTCTATCAGTTTGCAAGCATGAAATTTTTCAGACCAATAAAGTCTTCAAATTCAGCCAAACAAGCTAGATAGCTATATGGGTCTGATCTCAGTTCAGCTTCTCCACATAGTCAAAGCCTCTGCAATCTATATCATTGTGGAAACCTTTAAAGGTAGATCTAGTTTCTTGGCTCTGTCTTTCACTGATGATAGCAAATAGCTTGAAATCAGCTGATCTGAAAGTGGGCTAAAACAAAAGAGATAGTTAATTCTGACTCTTTGATCGTTTATGTAAACAAACGCTTGATCGTGTTTTTGGTAAAAACGCCATCTATTGATCATAAATACAAGTGTCAGCAGGTTTTAACGTGATTAAAACTTGTTTTTGTTTTTCATATATATATATACACACACACAAATATACAGTAGGTTATCTGATTGAAAGACAAATTGTGTTAACTAGACAACAAAATACTGTCAACAAAATACTGTAACTAATAAGAATCAGTTATAATTAATGATGCACTGTGTACTTTATGATGTATAAATTCTCTAAACATAAATTATTCTATAAAATTAAGGGCAACATTATAAACTTCAATAAGTAATATTCACCATATAACTGTAGCTTTTGGTACATTACATTACATCTATAACATAACTCCGTATTCTGACTATATTGGATATACTCTATCACTAGCAAACAGGCACCCATTAAAGAAACCTGCATAGTGAACATTAAATGAGTTACCATGGTCTGATAGCAATTGCTATGCTATCTATTTTCTTTCTGGCTCACTTTCATCTGGCATACTATATATCACTTTATAAATGTTTACTATATTCAGATTATTATACAGCTACCAAATGTAATTATATGCTACAATTTTTGCTCTGACTATGTGGAATGTTTTTTATAGAACAGTTCTAATATTTGTTTCCTGTTTTTGGACAGTATTAGAACATAATGTTCCATCAGAATATTGCCGTTATCTATTGATATTTCTCACCTAAATTCAAGAGTGATAAGTCATCTATTTTCAGTCATTTAGCTAGTCAAACTTTACTTACCCACCTAATCAATAATTTACATCTTTATTGGCTTTTGATTATTTGGCTGATAGGTAACTATTTGTCACACCACAAATAAATGTAGTTACTTCAATCTCTATTTTTGCATGAAATTGTCTTAACAATGTAATTGCATACCAAATTTAATTATCTTTTTTGGAAATTTTTTCATATTCCCACCCTAATAATATATTAATCCGCCTGGGTATGTGTGGGATTAGATAATCAGGTAACAACGTGTTTTCAAATAATAGATTGTGGTCTGTTATAATTTTAAACTGCTGTCTATAGAAACATTCAAGAATGTTTTTTATGTTATAAAACATGACCATGTATCTAGGCATATAGAATGGATTTTTTTATCTTTATATGTGGAACAACATTACCACTTACAATCCATACCTAAAAGCATCTATTGTAAATACAATTTTTTTAATTCACTTATATAAGAATCAATTGGTAGTTGATGTAATTGAAGCCTCATAATTCTTTTTTTACAATAAGTCACACATTCATTTAGTTATGTGCATCTTTTCCTATAGGAAACTTTCACAAAATGATGTTAAAGCTAGAACTACTTGTATTTTATTGGTATTTCAATGCCATAGTTTCTATCATCACTTTTAACTTTTCTGAAATGGGTGATATTTTCCTATTCGAAATATTATAATCCAGGACTTTTAATTCCGAAGCATTCCAAATACAGTTTAAAAGATTTAACTTTCCCCTCAAAACTATAATGTCGTTCAAAGATTATAATTAAATGTGAAGGGTATTTTACAAAATTGGTTGACAAAATACATAATAGAAATAGGGTATTAGCCCTTCAATGTTCCAAAATTATTATTCAATCTCTATTTGAAAATGGTCATTGTCATAATTCCATATGGTAAAGACTTATAAAGATATTTATAAATTGGAGGAATCAGTATTTCATCTGATTTTTCACCCATAAATATGGTTTTAGAATGCAGCATTGAAGTTAAATTTTGCAAAATGTGAAAATCTTGAACCGACATCCTTATTTCTCTCATATTTGTCACTAGGTGTATTTATTTAAGTTTTTCTTTAGTGTTAGCAAATAATTGCAACAAACACATATTTGGCTGTATGAAAGTTGTTCAATGCACTTTTTCTATAGAAGTTATTGTCATTTTGAATTAATTCCTCTAAGGGGTTTTTTTTTTTTTCATTTTCTTTTTTTAAATAAACTAATTTGTGGCATTTTAAAAATCAGATCAGAAATCTCTGCTAAATCTAATTTGACAGGGATCCATTTTAATTTCCCTTTGCTTCAAATTAAACATTTCCAGAAAAGAGTTCTGAATCTCCTTCTTAGCTTTGATTTTTTAATCATACTAAAGTTGATCATCAGTAGACCAAACCATTCTCTATCAATTAATGATATTCATTTTCTATTTTTTACCTAGTCAGACATGTATATCTTCAATTTAAATTTAGTTCCTATTTATACCAACAACTTTGAGTGACTTCTTTCATCAACTGGAAATTTATTTTTAACTGAAAGGTGATCCCAATTGTTTTCTGATATCAAAAACAGACCTAATTCACTTTCAACTCCAATTGGCAATGACTTGTTGTATATTTGTACAGATGTCATAATCATCTCTATCTTTCAGACTTCTATATCCCATATATATGGTTTTGGCTCTACTCTCATTCCTTCTTTCTAGAACAAGTTTTTGTGAAGTGATATTCTTTTTTACAGTTTTAATTTTACTTTTAAATGAAAGATGGTCCCAGTTCTTTTTTGATATAAACAACACATCTGAACTATTGTCAATCTTCATCAACATACAAGTATCACAATTATTTCTGTCTTTTTGATTGCTATATTTTATATATATATTGTAACAAAATTAAAGGTGATTCAAATAACTATTACCATATCTGAGTTGTCTACAATATATATATATATAAGATCATAATATTTAAAATAACGTTGGATTTCTCAAGATATCCCACTATCAATAATTATAAGCAAATTATTAATAACAAGTATTATAACTCAGGTATATGAAATCACGTGAGGTGAGTACACTAGTAATTCAATAAAATATAACTCAGGTATACAGACAGTAGATCTTCTCCACTTTCATTTCTTGGTTTGATGTTAAGTGCATGTTTAAACAAATACTAAGTGAATATGGTCTAGCAGGGCGCCACTAGATTATCTGAATCTAGACACGGTTATATCTAATAACCTTTCACATGTACCGGGTTTGAATCCCCTTTTTTGGTACTTTATTTCTAATAAAAATGGGAGATTTTGCTTTTTGAGCCATATCACTATACGCACTAATATTTAGGCAAAAGTAAAACATCTTTAAACCAAAGTGGAGTATATTAGACATAAATCATTTCTTAGATCTTAGCATAACAAATGTGTTTCAACATTTTTATAAGTTTACTAGCTCAGATTATATATAACTAATTTAGGATGGCAATTCACTCATCCTTGCATGAAATAGATGACGGGATGTGGTTATAATAATACTAAGAAATCACTAAATATTATGGAATCAATATTTATTTATGGCCTTTAAACATTTAAACAGCTCATTAATTAAAACGTTGATGATGACGATGATGATAATGATAATAATAACGATAATGACAATGGTTTCAACTACAGCTCTAGGACTAAGCCTAAACATAAAACTAATTTTTATAAAGAAATTCATAATTATTGCTTAATTTTAGCATATTTACTTATATCTTAAATAACTGATATTCAACCACTGATGATGATGAATGATCACACTTAACAAAGACTACACTTAATGAAATATATATGCCTCGTTTAATAAAACAAACTAATATTTATTACTGCATTTCTAACATATACATAAAATTTTCTAGACATACATGAAAATTGACATGAATAATAACAATAATAATAATTGATTATATAACAATCCTCAGATTAATTTCAAGTTCTTCCCCCTTTCCCTTCAAATGTATTTTGTATTAAGTTGGATGTCACATTGGCCATAATTTTCACTCCATGAGAAAAGTATTTCAAGAGAAAAAAAATATTATCTGCTCATTAGCACACATACTTTATAAATCTAACATGTAAGTAGAATGTTAAAAAAAAAAGTTAATAGAATTGAAAGAGCAAGTTTTAGAAACAAGTTTTAAATTATTTCCTTCCCCTCTCTTCTACCTCTGAAATGCTATACTTGACTTGAAACAAAATAATCTAATATTCTAATACTACTTGTTACTTCACATTCACTCGCAATTATACACATATAAAAATATTATTATGTATGTGCGTGTTTTATCCCATAATAACAAAATATTATTTAAAACCAAAATAATAATAATATATTAGTTAAAACTAAAATCATAATACCATAAAAAAAATTGTTTTACACATTAATATTTCATAACTGTAAAATTAATAAACAAATAATTTTGATACATTCAAGATCATTTATGAAGCTCAAAGTTATTATTAGTAAGACATTCTTGTTTTTAATCGATCTGAATAGTCTTTAAAAGTTCTTTAAATAAAATATACCACTTTATTGCTAAAATGTTTATTAAGACTCTGATATCATAAAGAAAATAGATATAAAAAGTCATATTACCGATCTTTTGTTTGTGGCGAATTTCCAAGGGTTCAAACTTGTCTTGTATAATGTCTATATTTCTGCAGCTACCATTTCCGTTTTACGTGGGAACAATCTCTTTCTTGAGGTGTATAACTATTTGATGATGATGACTCTATTGAGGTTATTTGCTTTAGTGGACAATTTGGAAATCATTATATTAATTTTTCTTCTCTTCCTGTCAAGCATGATTCTTTTAGTGGATGAAATACAGCAGTTGTTTTCACATTTATAAATTTTCTTGAGTTTAAAATCAGTTGTTGGAACAATTAATTGGACTTGATGATTAATATTTATCGGTAGATTAATTCATCTTTCATCGAATGCAGGTGAATGCTTTCTTCCTTCTATTAAAAACATCTTATTTCTCTGGTCAGTTGAAAGGTGTAGAATATTATTTTAGACAAAACATCTTTTCTTTCCTATATGATGTGCAGCTTCCCCAGATGGTCCGGAAAAGATGGGACATACATATAATTTTTTCTAGCCAGTCATTTCTTATATTTTCAACATTCAATTTAATAGTCTAATAATCTGAATCATAATCACAATAATAATAATTCTTCAAGACAGCTTTTTATATCCAATTTTTAGCTAACTTAACCAATCAGAGATAGCATCACTTGCTATTTTTGGACAAATTCGTTTTAATTAGATCTCTATTTTCAACTAAATTATTTTTCAACTGAAAAGTTTAATCCTTTTTCCAGACACTTTTGTTTTAAAAAAAAATAGACTTAATCCTCTTTTTTCTTTTCTTACACCTAGGTAACATTTCAAATTTTTGAGCTTCTTTCTTTAGATCTTAAGATGAGACAATTTCAAAATTAGAGTTCCCACCCAGATTAAGCTCCCAAAGTGACAAACAATCATTTACAAAAACAAAATTGCTACAAAAATAGATATCTGATTCAACAGATTTCCTCTTTTAACATAAAATTGTACAAAAAAAAATAATTTGACAGATTTAACCCTTCCTTTTCTTTCAATATTTAATAAATGTAAATTTCTGTATGTAATGTACACACATACTTCATTATTTCAAATCATTCATAAACTAACATTAAATAATATAATTGCTAGCTTAGTAATTATAACCCTATTATTTAATTAAATCTGTAACTTTTAAATCCCAATTACAATTATAGAAAAGCAAAATAGAAGCATAGAATAAGATATTAGAATTGATCAAGCATAGGTTAGTTTTAAAGAAAGTTAAAATGTTGAATATTTGAAATATAAAACAATTAAATAGCTTACACATACACTGCCTATACGTATGCATTATAACTTTGCTTTTTAACAGAAAATTTAAATATTAAATGTGTGTGCTGCTCTTTTTTGAGATTTATTAACACACAAACAAGTAAAGCATATAATTGCTGTCCCACTCTCTTTCTGTCTAAAGCGTTTAAAATTTTGATCTGGTAGGGTTTGAACTTGGATGCCCTACAGCTTCTTTTATGGTTATATAAAAATGTGATGATGATTTTTGTTTTTACATTTCCTCACATGCACATTACTAGAAATTTAGCTAGTGACTAAATTGTAATGGCACAATATATATTCCTACTCTATTTCATTCTTTGTAGAAACTTTTTAATCTCACAGATTTTATAATTTTTTGCCACTCATCCCTTTATTTATACTTTCATGCCATGTGACCAATATTCCTACAGAGAAAACATTTACCAATACAATTTGAGGTTTCAGATTTACCTGCTTTACCTTTAGGTAATTTCAACACCTTAAAAATATCTTGCATTTTAATAACCATAAATTCTGTATTTATTTTAATCCACAACAGGTTAGTATAATCAATATTTTTCAAATAACCTCTTTATAAGATACATTTGATTCTCCTAACAATTATCATTTCAATTTATTTGCTTGACATCTCCACAGGAGCTGTTATTTATTTATTTATTTTTAAAAAACTACCTTACATAAATTCTTCACCAGATCTAGCAACATAATTTGGAATTCACTTTTGAAGTAGATGATTGAAAATTGAAATACATATTCAGTTTTTCAAGTACTAATTCATATGGCAAATCTTCCATTTTGTATAATCAATTTGATTATATAAATCACTCTGTGGCCAGCAAAATCAATTTGAAGACTCATTTCCACTATTTTGTTTATACTGTACAATTTATCCACATGTGAAGTATACAAGGACCATTCATTTGCAAATTCCTCTATACTGATCTATGATTACTTTTGGCAATTTTTTTTCTCTCTTCTCTACCCACCTAAAGATGTATTATTCTTTCTACAATGTTCTACCAGTTAACATATGTAAATTTTCAGTATAATTCTCACTCTCATTCTAACAGGCTTTACACTAAATATGGCATAGTTAGCCATTTCTAGATCTCTGATGAAAACTGCCAACTATTAATCAATAAAAGCAATGATAACTTATACAGTGCCTTAACTAATAGATATTAAAATAATAGGATAGGGAGTTTTCCAGTTACTATATGTTTGCCATAATAAAGAAATGACAATTACTATGCTTCCATATATTATTATGCTAATATATCAATAGTTAGTATAAATACATAAGATATGTCTTTGGGCTTATAAATATATAAAATCAATTTGACTTGTTCATAACCTCAAGGATATTTTTGAAACAAGCCACAAGTTGTTATAATAAAACATTTGGTCAAATTTTGCTCTACTTTTTTCATGATCTTCCCTTTACTGCAATACTCTGTTGTGTCCCTCTTTTTACATTTTCTTTTTTATTTAAAGAGCTTTTAATTATTTTATCTTTCTGGATCATATATATGTCTGTATATGCGTACAAACTTGAATGCTTTATTTTGCTATCATAATGCTTTATTATATGTGATAAAACAGCATAAATACACTATAAATTACAGTTATTTTTTTATTATTTTCAGTCTCTATTGCAAAATATAACTAAATTAGATTCATGATCAAATGAACTTACGTCCACTCTGACAGAATATACATAATGCTATCTTAAATCAAAATATATTTGTAGATATAAAATTTTATTATTAATATTGGACTCTGAAAACATTATTATGAAACTTCAAAAAAAAAAAAAAATTATAAAATTTGAACTGAAATTGAAAAACATATCTCAGCTGCTATTTCAAATGATAATCTGCCTTAAATATTAGCTTAGTTCTCTTATTTAATTGTTCTTATTCAAATTTAATTGTTTGTATTATATATATAATATTTACTGAATACAAATTGCTTATATTTATATTTGTAAATATTTTTTTAAAAATTAAACTTACTTTCTCGAACGTTTTCTTCACTTTGTCCAACATACATATTAATTAATTCTGGACCTTTCACACTAAAAAAAAAAAATACTATAATAAAAAATAATATAGAAAATATATTAACTACAAATTATTTAAAAGTGTGAACAGTTAAAAATCAAAGATACGGTAAGAGTAAGTTGATATATATTATAGTTACAATAAAAGACAAATTTGAATGAACACATTAGGTTTTAAACATTTAGATATGATATATATAAACTTGTTAATTATATGGTAAAATTATTAATTTTAAAAAATAAAGTTATTATTATAAAACAAAATATAATAAGTTATTAAGAAATAAATTTACTAGCATGATAGTTGGGGTGGTGGTGTTAATAAGTAAAAAATGATGATGTTTTGATTTTGTGGCTCAGCTTAAATTCTATTATTGATTATGAATAAATAAATTAACAATATTACAGATAATATAACTTGAATCAAACTTTATTTTTTACATTTAATGTGAATAAATTTTTATTAATTTTCATAGAAGTGATTTGCATTTTTATTAAAATGGTAAAAAAAATATTTCATTATATGAAAGAAAATCAAAAACCAAAGTCAATTCCATTCATTAACGGAATAATTTTGAGTTCTATGAGTTTGCAGAATAATGTGTTGGTGTTCTCTTGAGGCTATCTTTAGCATTATTTTGCTGGTTTTTCATGAACTTGGTGGGGGAGTTAAAATAAATATAAATCTGAAGATGTCAATAGTCTACTGAGAAAAATTACAAATGAATTGACAAAAACTTAGAATGTCACTGATTGGTAAATTTTTTGACTTTCAACATATAAACAACCTTGTAAACTCCTCTTTGATTGGTATTAACAATGAGAAAAAAATAGTATTTTTTTACCATAGTTTATTTATATATTTATGATTATTTTTACAAAATATTAAACACTTTTATTTAACATAAAAATTTTGTTTGTTTGGCTAAAAATTTTTAAGTGATTTTAAATAACCTTCTTGTGAATCTTGTGAACAGATTTTCTGATAATTTTATATATGTTAGAAATCAGTGACAATGCACTATGATAATACAATATTTCTTCAGCTATTTTTCTAATCTAATAGTGTAACGATTGATAAAATTAAACCATGTTGGTATTGGTCCAGCAAGTTTTTAATGATGTGCAATAGATGATGGTATATTTTTTAAAATTATACTTTCATTGAACTTCATGACTAATTCACTACAAAGCAATTACAGTTAATAAAGATAGAAAGAAAAAAAAAGAATTATGACATCTTAATTTCTCTTAATTATTGAACTAAAATTTGCCTTTTTAAAAAAAATGTTGCCTTCATAGATGCATAAATCTTCTAAAGGTTTAATTTTACATGAATTTCATTTCAAATACTAAAAATACATGACACTGTTTTCAGTGTCAAATTTTAAATTTGAAAACAAAAAATCCATTGCAAAATATCTGAATACTAAAATATAAAAAATAATATGTATAAAAAATGCTTTATAAAAAAAAAAAACACTTTTGTTTAATTTGACGAGTAATGCACTAAAGGGGAGAATTTTTTTTTCTTCAATCACAACTATGATTGTTATATATAACGTAAAGTAACAAATATTCATAAATTAATTAAAATCACTATTTTTAAAACTAGTGATTGAATTAATTGATTGATGGATGTCCCATGCTTTTATTTCAAGTTAATCACCAAAATTGTGACTAAATAAAAAAACATTTTTTTCCTTTTTAAAGTATTACTCTCAAATTAAATAAAAGCATTTTTTATAATATATATATATATTGTGATCATTGCATTTGTTATACCCTATAAAACACTATAGTGCAGAACTTTTGTTATATTTCAAATATAAATGCAACTTTAAAAAACAGACTTTCATAGCTTTATATTGACATTACAATAATTAATTCATGTTTAAAAGATGAAATTCGATCAACAAATATTTTGTTACTTTATTTTTCTCAATAGTGTTATGACGTTCTTGATTAATGTACTCCCCCCCCCACTACATTTGGAAAAATCAAATATGATTTTTTAGAATGTTTTTCATTTGTAAACTTATATTTCTAATAAATCAAGTATAATTTACTGATTCATAATAATGAATAAACATTAATTTGCATTTAAACTAAAGTACTCTCTAATTGTTGCTCAGTTAACAATGATGCAGTCAGAGTTCAGTGAAGATTTAATTTACTTTCATCTTTGGTTCCCTTAATTATGTGATCAAGATATAACATTGTTTAAACTAGTAATGCTTTCAAGATTTCAGAACAAACCAAATATCATGTTCTCCAATCAAAACAAAAAATAAATTGATACCAAAATAAATGTAAATAAAATAGTCTTTAAATAACCCATTTAGAGTGGAGGCTTCTTTGGTAAAAAGAAGGCAATACAATGCCCTTTAAGTTCCATGGAATGAGAGTTTAAGTTAGATTACTGATTCTTATCATTAGTCAGGTGACTATAAATTGGATATTTGGTAAAAAAAATCCCAAGCCTCTTAAATTTTTTAAAAAGTTTTCTGGGCCTAAATCAAATCCAGGTCATGGGCATAGCAGGCAGATGCACTTCCTCATTATGTTATACAAATGTATATTTTTTGTATCAATTCATGTATATATATTGTGATATTTATCCAGTTACATAGGAATATCTGCATAAGCAATCAAAGGCATTATAAGTTAGAAAAGAAGAAAGCATTTGCACCATTCCCTTGAAATCATCAGAAAATTAAATGAACAGTTTTCATTGAAAGTTTATCCATTATCGGTAGTCTCAATGAACCTATGACATTTGATTCCAATCCTTTGCATGGACATAAGCTTCAAGATGGTGGTGAATGATATATAATATGCATTTTCACATAAATGTATAGTACAAAAAATCAATAATTATATACACTATGTACATACACCCATAACTTTTAAACAATAAATTATTGAGCTTCCTAGTTTCATTTTTCTAAATCAAAAGTTCTATTTAATTTACTATCAATTCTATAATAAATATTAAGTGGAAAAAAAGAAATTACTAGAGAAAGATCAATTTTTAAAGTACATTAAACTTTACAAAAGAAAAAAAACCCTCAATGAATAAGATGATCTGTATTTTAAAGATATAAAAAAAGTATTAATCTGTAAAAACATATTAGTACTTTGATTTACCATTTTAATTACTAATGCATAAAAATATTACATATATATATATATAGTAATTTAAAGATTTATATTGCTATTAATAAAATAAAGCTATGCAGAAAGTCATTATAAAAACATTTTGTATAAATATTTATATATCTAACAAAATTATAATAAAAATAATGAATATTTTTGTAGAAACTGTAAGACAAAAGTTTGCCAACTGTGTTTGTTTTAGTTATCCATTTTCAGGGTCCTCAACAATTTGTTTATATTTATTTTCTCAAAAATATTTTACCAAACATGTGATACTTAATAAAATTAAACAATATTAAAAAAATAAATTGTAAGTTATTGTTACCTTTAAAAAATATTACTAAATGCTTATAAATACCATTTCACAACATATAATTAATACATTTTTATGGATATGGTAATGTATAAACATAAACATATTGCAAATAAAGTTGTCATTATTTGGTGGCATTTTATTACATTTAGTGTAATATTATTTTTGAGCTGTTACTTTACTTTTTTTTATGGAAATGATTACAATTTGGAATTTTCTAATGATAGAAGAAACAAAAAGCACAGTGGAACTGCTACACAACATATCGATTCCTATTTAGCAGAATTTATGTTGCGGACTGCATAAAGATAAAGCAAGCACATTTGTGAGCATGATACACATACTATTAAGAATTTCTGCCCTCCATCATGACCTTTGCTATACTTTCTTTGACCAGCTTTTTGATTTGTTATTTATTTTAAATTTCCTTTAATTACAATCATTTGTAGCTTTATGTACTTTTTTCGGTTTTTTAGAATCATATTAAAAAATAATACTAAATAAACTAGTTTGTATCAGCCATATTGTTAGAAGATTTTTTTAACGTCCCTGTAAATGGATAATTAAAACAAACACGATTGGTGAACTTCCATCATACAGCTTTTGCAAAAATAGCAAATAATGAATTATTTAAAATTTCATCAGAGACTACATGCTTTAAAAAAGCAAAAGTTTTTATAATGGACGGGGAAAAAAAAAATCTATTTTTGCTATTTACCAGTGATGTTTTGTAATAATAGCAGTAATGATTCCACTATGACTAAAAAATTAAAATGTAAATATATACATTTTAATTAAATAAATAAAACTTTTTAAACTCTGGATAACTAAAACCATGGCTAAGGAAATAATTGAAGTTTTTTAAATTGTATCTTTAGTTGATAATTTAAAAATTAATTAAATGACTGACAATATAATACTAAATTGATTATTTATTATTTTAGTTAAATTCATTTTTGAAATATTTCAAAAAAAGAAAAAGAAGAAATATGTATGACTTTATCCTTTTGTTTTCTATTTAATGGAGTAATATTCTTCACATTCTTCTTTCTAATACCATCAGTAATGAATTGGTTATAATAACAGCAGTAAAAAAAGTAATATAGATTAAAATTGTTACTATAATTTGAGTAATATAATTCCATGAGTTTTTCTATCACCAAAAAAAAAAAAAAGCTAACAAATTTTTGGTGTAATGCAACTATTTTTGTAATCAGAATATTAACTTTTTCTTATTTTAAATAGTTTGCTCTTTTCTCTCAAACATTTTTTTTGGAGATGCAATTTAGTATATTGATTAAAATATTGCTTCGGGATTATTATTAAATTTATTTGCATGTATGGTTAAAAAAAAAGTGTTTAAAAGTTAAATAGATACTTACATATTTGTCTAGCCATGAATTGTTAAATATATAATAGTATTTAATTAATTAAGTACATTTAACTTTGAAAGATAAGTAATTGAAAATCTCTAGAGTATTTTTATATCTACTATACATTCTTTACTGACATCAAGCTATCACGTATAATGGAGTTGTTATTTACAACTTTGTCAAAAATCATTCTTTAAAAGTCTTTGAAAGTTAAATTTACTTGATTAAATAAGACATAATTGAAAGGTTGCTAGTCTTTCACATGCGCCTACTGTTATTTCTCAGACAGCCAATCAGATTTTAAACAGCAGTCTTAAGAACGATCAGGCCTTGGCACATGACAGAGATTTTGATAAGAAAAGGATGATACCAACCTTTTCTCTACTTAACTTTATATATATATATATAAGCCAGTCTTAAGCATCTTGGCTTGAAAGCTTGAAGATATAAACATATTCATTTATTACTCACTGAGTTTTTAATTTACGATATTACAGCGCGAAATCTTAGATCTTAGATTTACTACACCGCAATTTTCTAGATGTTAATAAGTTTATATCTTCAAGCTTTCAAACCAAGATGCTTAAGACTGGCTTATATATATATATATAAAGTTAAGTAGAGAGAAGGTTGGTATCATCCTTTTCTTATCAAAATCTCTGTCATGTGTCAAGGCCTGATCGTTCTTAAGACCGCTGTTTAAAATCTGATTGGCTGTCTGAGAGATAACAGTAGGCGCATGTGAAAGACTAGCAACCTTTCAATTATTACTAATTTAATAACATGTGATTTAGACAAATGTTAATTAAATAAGTAAAATGTACTATCAAATATTTAGCAATCATAACTCAGATTCTATCAATAAAATAGTCCCAATTGTAATGGCTCTAAGAAGTAAACTTCCATTTTGAAACCTTATTCAGAATATTGAAATTCTTTGAAAAATCATTTTAAAGTTTATAGGAAATTATTATGTAAATAAATTATTTCTTAATATTACAGAGAAATAAAGGCTTCTAAAAATAACAGAATTCAAACAGTAACAATATTAACATTAAATGTTCATCAGCTACAATGGCATAAACTCCCTGAACAACTTTAGCGTATTCTATGCTAGTTACAGTAAAATCATTACTGATACTTCATCTATGTAAACAGATGCCAGTATGACTAAATAAAAGTTAAAAAAGAATTGTTATAAAGTTTAATATGATGGGAATGGAAAAGTTAATCCATTTTAATCAATTAATGATAAAATTAACAAAAAAATCAGTGAGCAATAAATTTGATCTTCAGTGAAATAATATCTACAATAAAACCAATTTAAACAATAAATTGTCCCTTGCAAAAAAAAAAAAAAAGGTATACACTTTTACCCTGCTTAGCGTTTGGCTACTTAGCAATATTTCACAATAGCGATCATCATCAATTTGTACCCACTACTTCGATTTACAATCGATTATTCACTATAACGATCGGGAAAAAAAAATTTTTTTAAATTTTTTTGGCAGCTATCTTCAATTTTGCATCACTGATGACATCAGAGAATAGGTATTTTAAATTCATTTTACCCAAAAGCAAAAGTACATTACGGTAATACGTATATAGGTAATGATTTTGCTGTAACTGTATAGCATATACAATATTTTATTCATAAAACACAATGTTAGTGCTGCACTCAGTATTTTGATTATAAAACATATAAAGTTAAAATATATATAATTACTGAATCTATAATACTGTATACATATAAGTGTTGAATGTCTTTAGAAAAATTAAACTTTATTTAAATATAATGTACAGACTTGGATTATTTAAATAAAGTTTACTTTTTCTAGATATTCATCATTTATATTAGATGATGAAAACAGTACAACTAAAATACCATCATCACAAACCTTCAGGAAAACACTAAATACTAATATTAAATTACATGTGTGGGTTCCTTAATTACGTACACCAAGTGGTTTCAAATCAAAAGAAAAACAATATTTTAAAGTGAGAATGTTGAATTAGAAAAAAAATTAAAAAGAAAAATGGATTGCATTTAAAATAAGTGTTAATGAATAATTTTTCTACATGAATGATGGGGGGGGGGGCAGTAAAAAGAATAAACTTAGCGTATGTTTTAGAAAATTAGAACAGATTTTTTTCTTTTAAAATAAGTTGATTTTTTTTCCTAAAGTTGACTGATTTACAATAGGCATTAAGCCTTTTCTTATTCTGGAGTACAGTAATAAGTCTTTATTATAAATAATTTATAATTAAACATTGTTTTTTAATTTGAATAATTTCACGTAAGTAATAAATATAAATGTACAATACTGTAATACAAATGTTAAAAAAATGCACTTCAGTATGGATTTTTTTTTTTATTATGATGAAAAACTTCTGCGGAAGAATATAAAAACTCTTAAATTCAAATTTAGTTTCACTTTCTCTTTCTTTTTGCTGTACTGTACTTTTTAAAGTCAAAATATGCTTTTTTTTTCCTAGTGATATAAAACTTTTCTTTTAGATAGCGTATTTAGTCATCATTGCCATGAAAAAATCAAAACCAATGTGGATATTTTACGTAGTCGACTGGAACCAACCAATTTTTTTTCCCATAGACCCCCATTATAAATACGTATTCTGTATACGATATTCTTGCTTAACAATGAGTTTTGGAGGACCAATTGCCATTGCTAAGCAGGGTAAAGGTGTATTTAACTTCTCTAGGAAAAAGATTTAGTTTTTAAGGTGACAATAAGCTAGTAAAGTATCAGTTTTTTTTTTTAAATTTATAATAATAACTTTATTAATAATATAAATATTTACAATTTATATAAAAAATATTTACAATTTATACAAGTAGTTACACAAATAATAACCAAAACACTAAGAAATTGAGATATTTCACTATTAAGACAAAAAGGCTCCAGGCAATTAAACAGTTAATTCCTACTCAAGGAGGTTGACCTGTAACAATGTAATAGAAGGAGAGTCTTAAGACATCAAGCAAATGCAACTCAAAAGGGTGAAGCATGTAACAAAATGTTTGATTAGCCTCAGGAACAATTATTAAATTGAGGTTTTGATACATTACATTCAAAATATCAAAAACATTCAGGAATTCATCCTACCAAGGAGCAGTATATTGTCAATTCTTCTTGTCCTATCATGTAAAAGCAGTAAAATATAAAATTTCCTGAATGACCAGCAATTTTTAAATCAATGCCACAGACTTTTTCTTTTAACTAAATCAAAAACCTTGATCAAATCAATAAAAATAATATAATTATATATAAAAACATTTACTTATGAGGCTTTTCTTGCACTTCCTTGTTAAAAAAAAAAAAAAAAAAATCCACACATTTATATATATAGTCCTTCTTTATTCTTTAAAAAAAAGCACATATTTTTCTATTCATGCATTTCCTATACCAATGGATATACACTGTCTTATTTAGAAGACTTATTTTCTTCTACTTTTATTTTTTCGAAATTCGACATATGCAGTTGATACATGTGTTTATAGTTAGTTATATAACACTTTCTGTTTAACAAGTTATGCAGTTTTGGAGTGTAAATTTATTCTACACTTATCCATAGCAGAGAATTTAACATTTGTACATAAGAACGTATTAATAAAAAATCAAGTGGTTTAATAATCAAGAATTCATAAAAAGTTTGAGAACCAGAAATGACAGAATAGAGCAACCACATGATAGCAATTCATTTTACTTAATTAACACCAAGTATAAAATGATCAATGTTCAAAAGAGGTATTTAATGTTATTTATATTTTTTGGATGAATTTCCACAAGTTGTTGTGGATTGTTGTTTCTTCAAATAAGAATTGTTTTTAAAAAACACTCATCAACTTTTTATATACATGTACAACATAAACCCTTGCTCTCCATATTTACTGTCTCAAAACTTACAGATTCACATACTGTAACAGATATATCATGCATACACATAAGATACTGCTGGTGCTTTTGCACTACAAACGAAGTTAGTGCTTGAAATGTAGCAATTTAAAATGACTTATAAACTATCTTTTACATTTCATCAACATCAAATTTCAATATATATAAAAAAAGCAAAAACATGGCAAAGTTTTATGGTTGTAGGCATCATAATATGTTGATGTATTTATTGAAGCGGGCCCCTCTGAATAATATTTATATTAACTAGATTTGAATATCTTTTATAATAATTTTTAAAAAAACACGAGAATGGACCAGCCCTTCAAATAGAGGGAGGAATACCATTGATAGCATAACCATCAATGATACACATGGCCAGATCAAGCTATACAAAGCATAACATTACCATATTTGCTGACCGTGGTCCACCTCAACTGCTCGAACAAACCAAAAAATGTTATTTGTTTTGAGTCAGCCAACCATATGTTATATAGTCGGCATGCTTTGGAAGACAGAAACACAATCCAGCACCTGACATATCCCAGGCTAGTTCATACTCTTAAATCAGGATGCCGCACATTTATTTAACATAGAAAAATAACTATACTCTTAAATTAAGAGTGACGCAGTGATAAGAGAGAAAGAATAGACCAAATAATATTTAAGCAAACATTAATATTTATTCAAGCACACACATTTGTAATATAACATAATAATATTGAAATTTACATATAAAAACATACACCTGGGTCTCGTTTTGTGCGGATTATTTTAATGCGATTTTGAAGTTATGCGATTCATGTTTCTTCTTAATATCTTTCATATTTCACTATATTTATTAGATATCAAGAAATTTAAATTATTAATAACTTATTTTGACTTGAAATACTTTTTTTCCCAAAAAATATAATGTTATATTAGCAGCTAACGTTACATGGTCTGAAGCTGTATTTAGAATCTTAGCTTCTATGTAAATAATCTACTTATACTAATGAGTAAGTAATAATAATAGATTTATACATACGTATAAAAATATCACAATAAATATAATATCAATGACCACAAATAAAGATGGTTATTAAATCTTTACAGAATTCTATCTTTTAATCTTTATGCATTAAGTTATTTATTTATTCATGTTATACCAAAATTTATAGCATTACTATTATCTCAATTTTAAATTTTGGACTATAATTTACACATTTTATATTCTATCCCTACCATGGATAACCAATCAAAAAATTACAATATATATAAGTCTGATAATTAATTCATTGACAGATCAATTCAATTTATTCAAACATTTTATTCTATCTTACTCCTACAGAGTGCACAAAATTGTCTAAGTATAATTATAGTGCATTGCAAAGGTTAAATTAGAAAAAAGAAAAATGGATATACGTATAACAATTAACTACAGTCTGGTAATAACTACTCATACAAATAAGTCATATAGCTAAAAAATATTTTTTAGTACTGATTTTACTCCAATAACTAATAGAACACTTTATGAAGATGGCTTTCAACAATATGTGCTGAGTGCATGAATAAGTTAAGTATACTATCCATGCTTCCAACATATAATTTTTCAATAATAAAATGTCCCCAAGCCATGACTTAGTTAGTAGCCTGAAAATGATGATGATATAAACCCCAGATTTTTAGCCTATCCTGATAGAAGTTTGTTCCTGTGATTCAAAAGTTGTACTTAGCTTGCTTAAGTAAAAGAGTATTTTGATTAAAAATTTCAGAGGGCCTACAATTGGTGATTAATTCTTAATACGATCGAAAAAGAAACCAATTTTTTTTTATAAATTACCTTTTCTTGGTTAAACATTCAAAATGTTTAAATATATAAATTAAAATCAAAATAAATATATTATTGCACTTTTTATAATAATAAAACTGTTGTATTATATAAATATATAAAACACATTATAACATTCAAGTTGTACTTAAAGTTAATGATTAATTTGCAATTTACATGTACAATATTCCAATGAATAATCATTAAATGATTATGAAGAATAGTTTTTAATAGACTTTTATTATGTTATTTTAAAATATCGATTGATATTTTGCCCAATTCCTTAAAAATAATGAATTGAAAATTTATTGTATATAATAGAAAAAACAATAGCCATATTATTGCTATCAATTCTCTACTATGCATACTTTAAAAAATTAAAATCGTTAAATTAAGGTGAATTAATTTATCTTCCAAAGTTGTATTTTAAATATAGATTATACTTTTGTTATTGACCAAAAGCCAATAGGAAAACTGGAGTATTGAAGGAAGGAACTGTGGTTACTTTTTCTATTTTTGATAGATTAAAAAAAAAAGGCAATATGAAGAATAGAGCTCCAGAGAAACATTGGTTTGCTAAAATTATGATCATGCTGGCTCTGATGTTGTTTTTCCATTCTTATCACTAAAGTTTTTAAAATTTTAAATTAGTATCTTCACATTTGACCAATTAAAACATGAAATTTTTTTTGAGATTTCACTTTCTTTAAATAGCTGCTGGATATTCAAATATTGGTTGGTAAATCAATACTTAACTATTACTGCTCAAAGAATAAAACAAATATAAAACTATAAAACCATTACTATTCAAGCTCTGATCTGTCTTTGGAATATCTTTCCATTTTTTTCCAAGGAGGAATTGTGATGCGAACGGATATATTTCACAGTTATTTTATATAACTTCCATGCACATACCTAATAAGAAATTAACTAAAAGGACTTCTGTGGTTATTATACTTATTTTTTAAAATATATTATCATCCTTTATAATTCATCATTTTTATTACAACGGTCATTTTATTTATAAATATGTCAAGACATATGCACATATCCAAAATATATAGTATTAAGTTTTCGGCTTGAAACAAATTATTCTGTTTAAAAGTTAATATGATGAACTAACAATTCGTTGCTTATACACTCCTTATAACACTTTACTATCCAATATTTTAATAATTTATTTTTATGCTTAACGCCATCTTATAAAATAGCACAAGATGATAGATGTCTTTTTTTTCTCTCTTTCCTAATAAGAAAGATTTAATTAATAATCATATTTTGCTTTCTATTGAAGCTTTTTATGCTTATTTTGCTTTAAATTTTAAGTATAATATTCATAACAAATATTGTTATTAAATGTCTACTTTATTTTGGAACTTTATATCTTCTTATTAATAAATAAAATTTTGTCTAGCTATAACAATTCCTTCACAGAGGTATATACTATAAGCTTCCATAAAGGATTACTAAGATGGTTTAATATACAACAACATAATTTTAGCTTTATTTATCATTGCTTATCAAAAAAGAGACACTCCAATTCATTTTAATGATTAAAATGGCATTGAAATATATACACACGTATGTGCTCGTGCATATAAAAATGTGCATAGTGACTGCATACACCTAAGTAATATGAATTTAAAAAATCAATAAATATATTTTTTCATATTTTAAAATGAGTTTCTCTCTGGCTTGCTTTCTTAAGTTTCAATCCTTACAGTTCAATGTATTGGTTGTTCGTGTGTATGTGTGTGTGTGTGGTGGTAAAGGGTGTGAGTGCATGTGCACAGAAAATAAAATCCATATGGCAAATACTTTTCATCTTCCTTTCTCTGTGTAAACACGTTATTGGTTAAATATTCATAATGATTTATGAACCCTTCAATAAATCAATAATTCAATCAACTATTATTCTTAAAATCGTAATAAAAAAATATAGTTAGAAGCTGGAAAATAATCAGAATCAAAAATTACAATCACCAAATCCTACAGAACACGTCAAAGATGCTGGTGAGTGATTCATTTTGAGCATGTGTTGATAATTATGAACTCAGCCATCTTGTCATCATTAAAAGGAGCCTTCTTAAGCCAGAACAGGAAAAGTAATTCTGAGACTGGTCCTGCCATGTTTGCCAAGAAGCTTAGTGAGAAAAATCCCAACTACGGCAATCAAACTTTCTGCAGAAACAAAGAGAAACGGAATCTCTTTGATCATAATATGAATGTTTCCAAACTGATAAAAAACATTCCCTTTAAACTACTAAGTATGATTAAATTAAGTGCTTTGCTCCCCTCCCCTCTACGCAAGGCCATTTTTTATTTACTTATTTTTATCATTTAAAATTGTGAAAATGCAAAAGTACTGAGCTTTGACAAAAAAGTGCTAAAAATTGAAATGTAAAAATTTCTAATAAAGTAAACATTATTTGTAAAACTATGCTTTGAGCGAAAAAAAGAGAAGACAGAATGAACTTAAATATATTTTATTTTATAGGATTAATTGATATTCAACGTTAAAAGATAAACGTGTGTGTGTGTCGTCCTTAGATAATTTCTCTCTATATATATATAAAGGGTGTATTGAAATTTCACTTGTCCAAAAAGTTTCCGAATAAATTTTCTACAGATCAAACTGAATAATATTGCAATCGCGATGTTCTTTCGTGGCTCAATTAAATTTTTCTCAAGACTCTAAATTATATTTATTTATTATAACTTTAGACTGCTACCTTCTAATCTGTGTTTTCTTACCACTTTTACTTTCTTTTTTAAATCCTAGTTATTGCCCTGTGTGTTTTTGCATAGAGGTAGTGTGATGGACTCAAGAACTAAAGTTTTCCCAAATCAAAGACCAACCTAACTATACTAGAATTTAACATTACTTCTCATTCCACGAGCAACTAACCAATTAACTAAATATGTCCTAATTATTTAAAACCAATTATTAAAATTGTGAAACAGACTTAGTCCATTCCCAGTTAATAATTACAAATAAACAAGCATATCTTTATTCTGTCTTATAGTGTGTAATTCTGACTATCCCAAAGAATAAAGCATTCAATTCAAACTGATTCTGATATGACTAAACATTTACTAAGTGTCAGTTTATATAGATATCAACAGTGAATAAACTTTATCAATGTACAACAAATACTTTACTTCAGCATAATATTACAAAGAGAAATCTTAGTGATATAATATATAAAAAAACATAAATTTCCTAATATTAGTAGTTGCGGGATTCGAACTCAGACCTTCACACGACCCACTACTCTCAGAGCCATCTCATATTGCTGACCCATCTGATCACACACATGTTGAAAAGATAAATAATCACCAATATACGTATTTCATACTAAACCAGCAATGCAGGTTTAAGCCTGTATACTGTATTAATTTAATATTAGTAGTTGCAATTTTGCAAAATACATAGATCTCTTTGATAATCATAAGCTTGACTAAAGTAAAATTGGATGCTTGCTTTAGACTTGAGCCTGATAACTCGATCTATAAAAATCAATTTTGCAAGATGCTTTTGAAAAATTAAATAAATATAGTCAGATGTGAGATTGCTATATTGTGCTGCATGATTACCATTTCCAATAAATTCCTATATATATCAATGGGGTGGGGTTTTTTTAACTTTAATTTAATTCAATTTTAATTCTGCATATCATTTTATTCTTGTTGCCTTAATCAAGATTATTGTTTTTCTCTCCAATGTTTCCAATGATCTCCTTCTGGATTTAACTTTATTTGTTTAAATAAGAATTTAAACAAATAAAATGTCCTGAAAAAAACCCCTGCTAAAATAGTCAAAACATTGAAGAGATATAACAACAAAAAGGGCATTAAAAACCACAACATGTATAATTGCATTTTAAAAATAATGATATTCAATGCAAACAGAGGAAGAATATAAAGGAAATCAATATGTAAACATATCACACAAGAATCAAAAATCAAATGAATTGTCAGTGAAACAAAATTCAGCATAAACCAAGCAATATACTACATTTATTTCCTGAAACAATACTAGAAAATCTTCAAGACAAAAATTGAAAACATTTAAATGAATAAATAAAAAACACAGCAACTTTAAAGAAGTTTTAATTTATATATAATAAGCTTGATAACTTATTTAAAGTGTTATCTCAAATAAAAAACAATATCTAAATGGGAATCTATCAATCTATCAGTACTCTGATAAAGAGAAAAAATAATTCAACTAATTAAACTGGTCATACATAATGTATTTATGTGAAATATAGCTCAATTAGTGCACAGTTTAAAACTCTTGATAAATTGAATAACAACTCATCCCAGTGTAAAAAAACAACTTATAATTGAAGAGACTAGTAATTGATTCAATCCTTCAAAAGTTTATCATCACTTTCAATCATTCATTATTGATCTAATGCATAATTAAGATATTTCCAAGTTTAAATCCAATTTTCTCCCAATATATAGCTTATATTTTATTCTTCAACTATTTCATCCAATCATTTCAGATGTATTTCCATTCTAGGTCTCATAAAATTTTAGAATCCAGTTAAGATTTTCAATTGTCTATTTATTGTCATCTTTTCTAGAACATAACCATCATAGTGTTGCTTCACCCATTTAATTCTTTCATTGATGAGACTGATACCCGTCTGTTCTTTCACTTATATAACTTTACTCTTGATCATTCTTCATTGACATGATCATATATCTTTTTCCTGTTTATTTTTCTATGTAATCTATTTTCTGTATCTAGTTGGAACATATGAACAAAATCTGAAAAAGATAAATGATCTCAGAGAAGCAGCACTTTTCATTTATCACAGTGGCAACTTCTCACATGGCTTTAATATCTTTGTTAAATACAGTATTACAATTTAATTTGTAAATGCCAAATTTCTTTTACTCACACATTTGGCATTATTTATCTTACATAAATGCATTAATGACTATTACCATCCATTTATTAAGGTAAGAATTATCATATTTTTAGTTCAGATATAGTTTTAAATTTAATTAAAGATTAATATATCTATTTTTATTAAACACATGCTATTAATAATATATTTATCTTAAGTCAATGGTGTCAAATGTATCACAATCATTGTGTTGCAATTTGCTAAACATTCTTCATACATAAACAATACCACACATCTATCATAATGTTCGAAAGTTTTAATCACAGCTTATAAAGTCAAGAGTATTTCAATAATTTATAAATCTAATAAAAATGATTTGCACTCATCAGCTTTTTGTACAACTTCTTTTAATTCTTTGATGTTTTCTACTGTGCTACTACCATCTTTAATCATACTTTATATTTGGCATTAACTTCTTTTTAAATATTTATATTGATTTTATTACTTTCTAGTAATTTAATTCTTGATAGCTCTGATTATCTATCTCACCATTTAATTTTAAATTGTGAAGCATTTTAAAGGTTATCATTTTCTGATTGATTTGGTGTAAAGGAAAAGTAGTAGAACTATGGTACTCAAAGTTCATGGATTAGCTAGGCATTTCCAATGTTTGAACAATAAATCAAGAGATTATATATTTAATATTACTATTGCTCTAATAAAGATATATACAGACTTATTAAGACCAAGGTTCTCATAGATTCATAGTGACTTATGGAAGGAACACTAAAAGTGTGAAAGTTATCTATCATATATTATTTATTTTATTTATATTTCCCATGTATCGTTACAAAGAAAGATGAATTTGATACATGTCATTGGATTGATTTAACAATTGTTTTAATATCTAGTTCAATTTTTATAATAGCCAAGCACAAAATTGATTTTACATTTTCATGAGTCAAGCAGTTTCTATTTTTCAATTTGTTAACATTCATGACTGAAAAAGTTTGTTCACAGATATATGTGGACCCAAAGTGGCTGGCACATTTTCATGCGTTATCTGGCATCAATTTATAATTGTTTTTACTAACATTGCAATAAAAATTTAGTAAACTGTCTTGATTAAATTTATTTTACAGGTTTCCATCATTTTACATGTTGATGAGTTCAAGCTGTTCTGATTCAGATGCATTTTCAGGCAAAATGATCAAAGGGTTGCATAATAAATGTAGCAACAGTTTTACTTTCAAAATCAGAAAAATTATCCTTGAAGGCTGATGTCAAATTATTATTATTTTTCAGTATATATACACACACAGTCTTGAAGATGACATTAAACTTTCAGAAATTTTATTGCGATTAGGAAAACACTAATTGAGTTTGAAATAAATTTAACTTGCATTGAAAAAACAAAATGTGACTGTCTTTCTCAGTATCAACCAGAAAAGCTAAGTCACATAACAAATTGGGACTTTTTATATCAGGAACATTTTTAAAAACCATTCCAATGTTTTACTGCAATTTCACCTTCTGTGAAAAAAATTAAATCATCTTATTCCCTTTTAATGTCTTCAAAAAGGTTTTTGAATTGTCAGTGATTAAAGCCATGGGATTTATAAAATTATTAAAATCACAACTTTCATAACAAGTTCAAATCCTACTTTCTTAGGACACAAACTCTACTGGTGGATTATACAATGGAATTATATCATCTCACTACTGTGCCTTCCCATATGCTATTTCAATAATGTTATCAATCCAGAATTAGTTACTACCATAGAAGGGATTTCATCAATCATAATACCTGATAATTTTGTCACATCTAAATCAATTTTGGAATACTGTTCCAAAAGTACAGTGAACATGTGATTACTATTGATTTGATTATGAATTCATTCCAATCAGCTCTTCACTCACTTCAAACTCATGCAAATATTAACAATTGGGCTGCAGAAGTGATGTCAGTCGATTAATCACTAGTCAATAAATAGTAGGCAAATTTCTTTAAATAAATCCTTAATCAATCCTTTATATTTGCTCAGTAATTCTTCTTTGCACAATTATCCAATTTAAGTTTATTTGCTCAAAATTTTTAAATGATTCCAGACAAATCTTTTTAGCAGCCATCTTAAAATAAGCTCTAAAAAAATCTCTGTCTATAAATAGCATGTTTTTGCTATAAAGCAAGATATTTCAAACCATTTCTTTTGCAATTTCAGATTTAGCAAACATCACTTGTTCATCTATCTTCAGTTAATTTGGAAAATGTAGAATGCAGACTTCTTTTTGAATGGCTTTAGCACTTTTGAAAATTAAACAGATGATATTATTAAATGACTGAAAAAATTCTGTCCAGCTATCCTGAAATTGCCATTTTTCATTCTGCACTTTGCATTTCCTACTTGATTCTGCTTTATCCATTATAAAACATATCTTTTCCAAGGGGTAGTAATTAATTGTAACAACCACACCTACAAGAACAAGTCTTATGACAAATAAACCCATTACAAAATTTTCTAACACTATTACTAACTGATCATCATAAGAAGATAGATAGTAAAATAGATGCTTACATGGTTGATTGAAACACATTAAACAACAACTATTATTTTTTATTGACAATAATTCAAATACACTAACCAAAAAAATGCAATGTAAACCCAGGTGAATGGTGCATGCATTGATAACCAAATAACAATGTTAATTCATGTGCCTGGTGGCACAGCTACTTTGCTTTGTCCATGTGGAATTTTTAAAAATTATCTTACTGGGTGGGCTGTTAAAGTTAAAATGTCATATGATGAGTTGGGTTGTGATCAAATCAATGGATGGTTGCATGTGGCCCACAATCTTTGCATCCCTATAATGGCTATTTTAGTCTCTGTTGTTTACTACTAATTCCATGATGATATTCCTGTTTTCAGTAATTAGCCATCTTTTCAACTTATTGCTAAAATACCCCCCCCCTCTCTTTAATGCCAAAGTTTAAATTATATCTGTGAGATTTTTATTCTCTTTTAAATCTTTCAAAGATTTTCTTATGTTGCTAGCAATGGATATTTCATGTCATTCTTCAGAATTCTTGATATTTATTTTTTCTAAATAGGTGTCTTTAAATTATTTTCATATTTTTTAAATCATGAAAATACTGTGTCAATTTAGTAAAAAATTTAATTATTCCTTTTTTACATTCTTGTAATTTTTATAGCTATTTTAGATAAAGTATTTGTTATTTTATTATTCTCATTGAAACTGCCTTCAAAATCTGTTAATATTTTAAAATGATTTATTTCTATTTCTGAAAATTATGAATATCATCTGATAATACCAAGGCTAATACTGTACAAATAGTTTTTTGTCTCTCTAGTTTTCCATTATTATATATCTTACATCTTATTAATAAGTGACCATTTCTTATATTATATCTAATAAATACATTGCAGTCTTTAAAAGTTAATATTCTGCTAGTCAAAATATAATCTGATTATTGTATTTCATTTGGGTGCTCCCATGGCTAATTTCTTCTTTGCTCCATCTCCCCTTCTTATATTTATAATGTACCATTTTTTTCATCACCATTTCTCATTCTTTTCTTCACATTTAAATTTGCTACTCTACTTTCATCTTTAAAAATTTTCCAATTCTCATGTTAAAATCTCCCATAGCAATTTTAAAAGAATTCTTTTGTTTGCTCAAAAATTATTCTGTAATTTTGATAAAAGTATTCCATTTTATTGTTAGGATGACTTGTTGGGGTACAAATTGGAATTATCTGAATTTTCTATTTTTACAATGTTCCCTTTTTTTATAATTTATTTAAAATGAATCTCACTATAGTTGCATTTAGAGTACTGTATTTGCATTTTTATAGTAAAATAAGTATCCATTATCTCAGAAAAATCTAACATTTTCACTCCAATCTATGTAATATTTCTTCATTTACTAAAGATCCACAATTGTAAATAACCAAATAAAAAATAATGGAAATTAAATTCAAATGTCTATCTTCAATTACCTTTATTAATGAGTCTTAAGGCATCTCAGAAAGCCATTCTTGACTTTTGTCTGACATACAAATATAAAAATGATAGCAATAAAACATATAGACACACAGATCTGCACATATTTCCTGTTTTCAAAAAATTAACAAAAACAATTAATATTTCTGGAATTCTCAAGTTTCTGACAAGAATAATAATGTTTTTTTAAAATCTTAATTTCACTCTGCTGGTTCATATATATTGTTGAGCAAGTCTACCTATTCTCTTTACCATATGAACATTCACAAGATAATAATTGTTGCAAAAAAGAAATATGGGTCAACACAATATATTTACTTAATTCAATTCCTTTAAGATCTCAGAGGGGAATCAAAGTATATCATTTACTTATCTTAATTGATGTTTTTTATTAAGGGAATCATTTTTTGTTTAATGTCTACAATGGATCCCTAATATACTAAATAATTTAAGTTCTTAACATTGATTTATTGATTTATCACTATTTGTAAGTGATATACAAAAGTGTTCAAAAATATAAACAAACATAGTGAAATTATTGATTTACCTTCTAGTTAAGAATAAATTTGTAACCACATTATTGGATGGTTAACTTACCCATAGCAAAGTCATCTAATTGTTCACTATTGATCTATACACTGATATCTAGCTATTCTTAATCAAATGGCAAAGAAAAGACGACAAACAATTCAAACTATCACTAACTGGCAATTAAAAAGCCTAGCGAACAGTGATTTTTTCTTCATAGTTCCTTTGCCTATAGTAGATATTTAAAGCTATTATAACTTTTACATCACATGATCACATTTCCTATACTAGCACATTAATTGTTGATAAACAGAGCAAAACTCTCCATACAGTATTGCCACCTGTGCTAAACAGAGTAATCAATGGATGCCAGAAGGCTTGTGCATAAAATCCCTATCTAATGCCTACTCATCCAATATCCCCAGATTAGTTTCTGGCTTGTGGCCTTCGTCAGTGAGGAGCTTTGGATCTGAGAGCACTGCATCTAGATCTAGATGCAGTGCTCTCAGATCCAAAGCTCCTCACTGACGAAGGCCACAAGCCAGAAACTAGTCTAGATGCAGTGCTCTCAGATCCAAAGCTCCTCACTGACGAAGGCCACAAGCCAGAAACTAGTCTGGGGATATTGGATGAGTAGGCATTAGATAGGGATTTTATGCACAAGCCTTCTGGCATCCATTGATTACTCTGTTTAGCACAGGTGGCAATACTGTATGGAGAGTTTTGCTCTGTTTATCAACTTTTACATATCAGTGAAATAAAATAAATGTTATTATAACTTAAAAAATGATTGTACATTTCAAAATTATTGTAGATGATTAGCCTGTGATTTTATTTCTTTTAAAAAATAAACTTATTTACAGAGTCAATCCTATTGATAAAATAGCAGAATAATTACTTCAGCTGCCAAACTGAAACAGATGCCAAATGAGACACACTATTTTTAAAACAAACAAACAATTGCCATTAAATTAATAGTATAAAAATATTTAAACAATATTTAAAAAAGAGTTTAGGAATTTTTAATATAAAAAACCATCCCTCTTCCATTTAAAAGCCATTCAATTTTATATAAGAATTTTTCATCCACTCTTAAAATTTTCCTAAATAATTCTTTTAAAAAAAGCTCAGGGAATCCATTTTCTTATTTAAGATATGGTTTGAATATTTCAGAAATAATAAAATAAATGATACTCTGTTACTATAAGATAAACTATACATCTTTATTTATAAAGGGAAATATATACATAAAGCAGTTCAAAAAATATTAGAATGGTAATTGGTCCTAAATCTTATCAACCATGGTCTCAAAAAACCGCAGCGTTGAAAGGTTTTTAAAATTAAAAATGAAACTCAGTTTAAATTTTAAAAAAGGATATACACAAAAAATAAAAAATTGAGAAAGAATATATCAAAATTGGTTATAATGGAAAAATAATTAAAAAAAATTTAATTACCAGAAATGGAAATTATATAAAAGGGAAAAATAAGAGAATAGATAAAATTAAGAAGTGGATTTCAATTCCGTATTCAGCTGAAGTATATGATATTGAATAAATATAAGTTAAATGATGAAGTAAATATAGAATGGAAGAATAGTAAAGATTTAAGAAAATAGATATGCAATGGACAAATGAATGACAGTATTGATAATAGAATAGGAATTATTTATATAATTACATGTGACAAATGCAAAGATATATATATATTGTACCGGTATAAATCCACCACATTTCTTCGATCTGTCTGTTTCAATATATATATATAACAATCAGGGAAAAGTGCAACTAAAAAAGCTAAAGACCATAATAGAGCAATAAAAAAAAAAGATACTAAGTCTGGATCATATAATCATTATTTAGAAATAAGACATATAATAAATTGTGAGGAAAATATAAAAGTAATAAAGTATAGTAAAAATTTTAAAGGAAAAAAATATTATGAAACATTATATATACAAGAAAACCTAGATAAATGTATTAATATAGTCAATGGTTCTATACAGTTGGAAGAGAAATGGTCACTGTTAGATAACCGGAAGCTGTAATATATAAGAATGTATAGGTATGTATACACCTGGGTCTCATTTTATGCGGTAGATAGGCTCCTCAGAAAATGCGCACAAAAGAAATTGCACAAAAATAGACTTTACTTACCTTGAAAAATGGGGGATATGTTCCAGTAATTTTTAGAAATTGTATAAAAGCAAAGCAACAAGGAAAAATTACTTTAAAATTAGCATTAAAAAAATAAAGAAATAAAGTAAGACTAATAAAAAATTTCAAATATTTGAAAAAAATTAATACAAGAAAAACTTTTTTTATTAACTACAGTATTTAATTTTACAATTTTTCCTACATATTTTAATCATTACCACTATTTGACAATATGCGTTTGTTTGTGAACTGATAAGAAATCAGATTCGTGATGTGATGTACAACTAGCGCCACTTTCAGTCTTGTGCTGTTTTAATGGTTTTCTGTTTCTATATTAAAAAAATGAGATAGCAATCAAAACAAAACGATTATATATTATCATTAAAAAGATTATTTTCAGTTTAAAAAATCAATAAAATCTTCGTTATTTATTTTAACAATCTAAAAAATTATTTATGTTATATCTAACAAAATACATTTTAAAAGTTTAAAATTTTTGAATATTTATTGCGATATTTTTATACATAAGTATAATCTACTATTATTATTTACTCATTAGTATAAGTAGGTTATTTACATAGAAGCTAAGATTCTTAATACAGATTCAGGCCATATTCACATTAGCTGCTAATATAACGTTATATTTTTGGGAAAAAAAAGTATTTCAAGTCAAAATAAGTTATTAACATTTAAATTTCTTGATATCTAATAAATATAGTGAAACATCAAAGATATTAGGAAGAAATATAAATTGCATAACTTCAAAATCGCATTAAAATAATCCGCATAAAATGAGACTAAGGTGTATATGTATTAATAATATGACAGAAATTGTTTGTCGGTTGATAGGAGTTATAAGGTAGAAAAAAGATAAATAAGAGAATGTATAATGGATGCATATATATTAACATTGTGACAGAATGGGTTAGAACCCAGTCACAAATAATTTATTTAATAGGTAAACATATGTAGACATAGATATATATAATATTTAATTTTTTTTTATTACGTGGTGGTTACAAATACACAAACGCGGGGGGAGGGACTCTGTCATTTTAAATCATATATATGTGTGTGTGACAAATGGGTGTATGAATGAATTAAGTAGTGAAAAGAGAGAAATGAGATTTTGTTTCACGCTTTAAAAACTAGAGGTTTCCGGCAGAATGAGATTCCATTTTTTGTTATATTACAATAGAAGCTACGACATGAGTTTTCACATGTCTAACAGATCTGGTTAGTCCACATTGAAAATCGGAAGTGAGATAAAAAAGAAGCTTCTAGAACAAATGGAGGGGGCTATAAAAGCGAGCCACCCAGAATGCATTTGATCTTTTTCCGGCAGAGCTACAACCGTGAACACCTAAAAGGTTTTAAATATTTAGCTTATATAATGGCGATTTCAAAAGAAATGTCGGGGTAAGAGAAGGCCGCATCGGATTCAAACCCTTAATCCCAACCTGCTGCAGCTGCCTCGACCAATAAAACCATGATGCCTCAAAACAACACATAATTCCCAACGTGGAACCAGGATGAACCTTGCCAGACAACGGACATAAAGATCTCAAACCTTTGCCTTGATTTGCCTGATTTATCTGTGGAACGGAACTCTTTAATAAATAAACAAATCTGCTTCTACTACTTCCCTGGGGAAAGCCAGGTAACGAACTTTAATCAGTGATTTTTTAAATTTTCTTTATGAAAAGAAAATTTTGTACTTGCAATAATAAGTGAAGGGGATGTATGAACTAACTTAATAAGATTTCTTTAAAACCTCGTTCCATTACGGATGTAATAAAGTAATTAGTGTCGAAAGTCACGTGATACAAACTTTTTCGTAGTATCGACCTTCACTAATTGAGATATGTATGAGAGATCTATTGGAAAAAATGACGTATGTGTGCGATTTAAAATGACAGAGTAATAAATACATTTTTTTTATATAATATTAAATAAATATACAAAGAAAGTAGAGTGTTGAATTAGTTATTTATTTATAGATCCATTTATCTAGTTATTATTATTTTTTTTATGTTTAAAAAAAAAAGACAAAGAACTCTTAACCCCATTCGTAGCTACTCCCGGCTGTGACGCCACCTGACCATGAGACTGAGCTAGCTGATGGCCAAAACCTCTCTCACATTACGTAAATAGTATTCTTGTTGGTAATATATCCACTTCGCGTAATTCTTATATTCGTATAGGATTGGCGCTTGGTGTCCTTCGGATGACCATAAATACGCGTTGGGGATATATTACAGTTGTGAGAATAAATCCATAAGTTTGGAATAATAATATTTTAGGTCAAAACCACTTAATTAAATAAAAATACATAGGCACATATATTGATACATCATATATACATATTCGGTAGAGTATGCCTGTCTAGTGAGAGGTAATGGATTTTGTTATAATGGCATCCCAACTAAAGGGCTTCAAAGAGAAGTAGAGGGGAATGGGGAGAGTATGAGATTTCAGAAATACGTTAATAAAGTGAAAAGTTTTATATTTTATTGAAGAAAGGGTTGTTTAGATATATAGTTCAAATGAAGTGTTAAATAAATCGAAGGGCATTAATTTGTTAAATGTATATCTATTAAGAATAACCAGTTTTGTCAGTTCGCAGCTGCGCAGTAGGTCAAACATATGCAATCTGTTATTTTTAATTTCTTTGTCTAATTCGATGAGAATTCGAGAGTTAAAGAGGCTAACAGGAAGGCAATGCAGTATGTTAGGATGGGGGAGTGGGTCCGAGGTGTTAATCAAAAGTAAAATAAAAGAAATTTTATGAAAACAAGGGTGCAAAATAAAATGGAAAAAAAAGAACAGGAAAATATTTTGGAGCGAATTTTGAGAAAGCTTGAAGGTTTAGAATTAAGATTCGGAGAAATAGAAAAGAGAATGGATTGATTAGAACAGAAAGTGGGAATTAAAGACGAAAATGATTTGGGAGAACAGGAAGGGGAAAAGTCAGATATGGAGAGTGTAGATGAACAGAAGCAGGGTGCTCAAGTAAACCCCTCAGGAAAACCGGCAGTGGTAATAAGTCAGATGATGGTGCAAGGGAGTGTGAACCAATTCCTAAAAATTCATCCATTTGGAGGTAGGATGGGGGAAGCACCTGCCGAGTACCTACGTAGCCTAAAAAAATATTTCAATATAAATCCCATGGCGGAAGAAAGTAAGGTAATTATCACATGTGGCAACCTCACAGACAATGCCCAGTCATGGTGGGACATGCTCGGTCGACAGCCGGCTACTTTTGAAGAGTATCAAAAAGAAGTGAGAGAGGCCTTTTGGTCCGAGGATAGGCAGGAGTTAATGCGCTATCAAATTATGCAAGAAAAGTTTAAAGAAGGTTGCAACGATAGCTATTCACAATTTTTTCATAAGCAGGTGGCTAGACTGTGGACATTGGATGCATGCAACCTGACAGAGAGTCATATACTCTGCATTGTAAGACATAGCATGCCAATGAAAGTGGAACAGATGATCTTGGAGGCTGGGAAAGCATCCATTGGAGAGATTGCCGAGTTGCTCAATGCCATTGACATGAGCTCGTATGACTATGGTGGGTACCATGAAGCAGTAAAAGAGGATGAGAGAGGGCGGAGAACGGGAATGGAGACCTTTCCAAAATGGAAAGAAACACCGGAAGAGAAAAGATCACCTGAGAAGCCGAACGTCGGACCAGAAAAAGAAGCAGAGGGATACATGAGGCGAAATAGATAGTATTGTACCAAAATGAGCTGTTCAAAATATGCATAGGTATTTGAAGGATTTTGGAGAAGGGGGTATTGTGACCCAATGGGTTCGAACCCAGTCACAAATAATTTATTTAATCGGTAAACATATGTAGACGTAGATATATATATATTTAATTTTTTTTTATTACGTGGTGGTGGTTACAAATACACAAATGCAAGGGGAGGGACTCTGTCGTTTTAAATGATATATATGTGTGTGTGACAAATGTGTGTATGAATGAATTAAGTAGTGAAAAGAGAGAAACGAGATTTTGTTTCACGCTTTAAAAACTAGAGGTTTCCGGCAGAATGAGATTCCATTTTTTTGTTATATTACAATAGAAGCTACGACATGAGTTTTCACACGTCTAACAGATCTGGTTAGTCCACATTGAAAATCAGAAGTGAGATAAAAAAGAAGCTTCTAGAACAAATGGAGGGGGCTATAAAAGCGAGCCACCCAGAATGCATTTGATCTTTTTTCGGCAGAGCTACAACCGTGAACACCTAAAATGTTTTAAATATTTAGCTTATATAATGGCGATTTCAAAAGAAATGTCAGGGAAGAGAAGGCCGCATCAGATTCAAACCCTTAATCCCAACCTGCAGCAGCTGCCTCGACCAATAAAACCATGATGCCTCAAAACAACACATAATTCCCAACATGGAACCAGGATGAACCTCGCCAGACAACGGACATAAAGATCTCAAACCATTGCCTTGATTTGCCTGATTTACCTGTGGAATGGAACTCTTTAATAAATAAACAAATCTGCTTCTACTACTTCCCCGGGGAAAGCCAGGTAACGAACTTTAATCATTGATTTTTTAAATTTTCTTTATGAAAAGGAAATTTTGTACTTGCAATAATAAGTGAAGGGGACTATGAACTAATTTAATAAGATTTCTTTAAAGCCTCGTTCCATTACAGACATAATAAAGTAATTAGTGTCGAAAGTCACGTGATACAAACTTTTTTGTAGTATCGACCTTCACTACTTGAGATATGTATGAGAGATCTATTGGAAAGAATGACGTATGTGTGCGATTTAAAATGACAGAGTAATAAATACATTTTTTTATATAATATTAAATAAATATACAAAGAAAGTAGAGTGTTGAATTAGTTATTTATTTATAGATCCATTTATCTAGTTATTATTTTTTTTTTTATGTTTAGAAAAAAAAGAGAAAGAACTCTTAACCCCATTCATAGCTACTCCCGGCTGTGATGCCACCCGACCATGAGACTGAGCTAGCTGATGGCCAAAACCTCTCTCACATTACGTAAATAGTATTCTTGTTGGTAATATATCCACTTCACGTAATTCTTATATTCGTATAGGATTGGCACTTGGTGTCCTTCAGATGACCATAAATATGCGTTGGGGATGTATTACAGTTGCGAGAATAAATCCATAAGTTTGGAATAATAATATTTTAGGTCAAAACCACTTAATTAAATAAAAATACATAGGCATGTATATTGATACATCATATATACATATTCGGTAGAGTACACCTGTCTAGTGAGAGGTAATGGGTTTTGTTATAATATGGTCAATGGTTTGATCAAATTGGAAGGCAAATTATCAATGTTAGAAAATAAGATGTAATATATATGAATGTACATTGTATTGATAATATAAAAGAGTTGTTTATTTGATGATAGATAGTAGGTATAAGAAAGAAAAGAATAAGAAAATGTATAATGGATATATACATACGTGTAAATTTATAAAAATATTTTTTATTTTTCCAAGGATATTTCTAGTAATAACCATTAGAGAATGTATAAATCTGTAGACCACTTATTTCATATGATTAATTTTTAAAATGGCATCTTGAGAAGGTTCATTTGTGAATGAAAATCAATTTGATGATATTAAATTAAAGTGGATACAAATCTGTTGTTTATTATTTAGAGTTATGTATAACTCAATTAATTAAGTGTTTATAAGTTTTTGACAACATTATAGTCATATAAGTTACTGATAAATGACTATAAGAAATGAATATATATATATATATATATATTGAAATATGGATTCTAATATATTTATTTCACAGAGGGTGGTGCTGGATTTCTTAACCATATGGGGTGATTTAATATTATATATATTTTAAATACAAGTATATTCCATATACTTGGAGTCCAGATGTAATATAGGGAATTTGAACACAGACTTTCAAGCTCCCTTCAACCATCCACTCCATCTCACGCAGCTGATACACATGACCACAAACATGTGAAGAATATAAATGATCTCCAATAGCACACATCAGTTGGTCCAGATCGTCTCCCACACACATATATATTCAATGCTGAGTTTATATTAAGATATAAAATCTTCATGCTTTAATGGACAAGCTTCCATCTACTCCATTCTCCAACTCTTCAGCCATCCATACTACTGAAAATCTGATGATGGAATGCCCAAATCCCTTGTTAATGCCAATTTTATTGTTATGCCCAGTAGACTTTAAGTCACTCTGACCCCTCATGTATAGGACCTTGTCCATTTAAATACATAGAGGAGGGATGAGCAGAATACAGGCTGAATTTGTAATATTTTAAATACAAGTATATTCCATATACCTAGTGTTCAGATGTAATATAGGGGATTGAACACAAACATTCAAGCTCCTTTCAGCCATGCACTCCATCTCACACATAGATGACTGAAGAAAACTTGAAAGTCATTGTTCAGATTCCTTATATTATATGTATATTATTTTATCTCAGTTGAAAATTTTCTGGTAAATTGCTAGTTTCTGCCAAGCATTGTTGGTCTAGCTGTTAGCATAGCTGACTTCCAAGCAGCTGGCTCGGGTTCGTTTCCTGGTCAATGCATTTGACATAGGGAAAAAAAATTGCTAGTTTCTGGAATCAGTTAAATTTGTTGCAGTTCTTAGTAGAATATGTTATATTGTTATTGGTCTCATTTAAGTCTGAATCATGTATAAAGTCTGCCAATAATCTAAAACAATTAGAAAGTTTGTAAAAATTAAGAATATCAATGGATAATATTATTTTTTTGAAAATAGCTTTTGTTTCTTTAATTTTGCATTAACACATACTTTTCTGTTTTGGATTTAGTACTAATATTACAATCTTGAAATATATATTTTCTCTTATTCAACTATAATCCAATTCTGCAGTAGCTTTATATGGATATTTTCAGTCCATTTACAAATTGCATAATTCAGTGTCATTTTTTATTTCTATTACCATAACCAAATTTACTTACAGAACTTTCATCCTTCAATCATTTTCCAAATCCAGCACTGAAGTCTCCCATGACAATTTAAAAATATTTGGTGTGATGAAAATATTCAGTATATATATATATATTGTAATGGAACGTCCAATCATCCTAATAGTTGGGTGGTAAATGTAATGGAATGTAATATACATTTGAAAAGAGATGAAATCACCCTATTCATTGTGAGCTAATTGACATAGATAAGTCATTTCCATTATAATCTATCACAGGTTTTGATTTATTACCCAAATCATTTCCTCAGCTAGCTATATGTGAAATATACCTGGATACCAAAGAGCAATAACAAAGACATATTAAATGGTTTACTCTCAGGGTTAATTTGAATGATGATTTGATTATTCCCTAAAATAAAAGTTGGAAGCAAAGGGAATTTTGTTGAATCCAACCTATATTATAAACAAAGTTTATACGACTTGCTATTCCAATTAATGATGGCTTAAATGAATGATCAATAAAACACAATATTATCATTTAAATGATCGTAAATCTACCAAACTAACTAATGACTTCTGTACTGAAAAGAGAAAATAAAGATATTAATAAATTTTAAATAAAAACACCAAGTCATTTCTTATAAAACAAATGATATATGCTTTATTTTAAATTGTGATTAAATCCTTATCAGACAGCAATAAATATATGTGAACACATAAAATTGGTTTTATTTTAGTTCAACATGAATTAAATGAAAAATATTTGCCAATAATTGGCAAAGGTTAGAATTTATGGTCTAATTTTTGCATATAACATTTATGGCTAAAAACAATATAATTCCATTAGTAAAATGTTTTTTTTTTTTTATACTTTATAAAACCAATATATCTTAAATCATACTGACTGATTAAATATCAAGTTATTTATGTACATAAAACATCTATTTTAAATGAAATTTTAAAACACACACAAAAAAATATTAATAATATTTTTTTTATTAAAAACAATAATAAATAAATGATTTTTTAAAAAAAATTAATCAATTTAGTTACCCCATACAGTTCACTGGTTATTTGAAGTATTTTTATCTGAGCCATTCCATAGCGGTTTAAATAATTTTTAATTATATATATATATATTGGCAAATGTGTGAGTATATAACATTACTTTCTGCTTAAGCAATTAATTCCTAGCGTTTCCTTTATATTATCTGGGTTGACAAATTGGCTGTAGAAATAAATTGATTTGGACATTTAGTTTAGAATTATTAAAAGAATCTTAAAAGTTAAAATAGCTATTTATTTTGCGGTTTGCTTATAGACGCTTGCTTGGTAATTAATTATTTCACTAGATTTTGATAGCGAAATAAGATAGGCAGAGGGCAAAATGCCCCAGAAAGTAATCTATGTTTACTAGCCTGACATTCGGATGCTGTATTTCAACCCAATAGTTGCTGTATTTATGCCAAAAAGGAAATCTGTAGAAGAGATAAAATAAAATCTTGCTTTTTTTACTTTTTCAATGGCGATTATCCTCTTTGTTGCGCTAGTAATTTCTTCCCTTTATTTAAACCTCCACACATGCCAACTTAAAAATGTTCAACACAACGATTGTTGACTTTTTAAATATTAAAAAAAAAATACTACTACTAATAAAAATATTACATAGAAAATCAGTTTTGCAGTTTACAAAAATAAATAAATAACAAACATTAAAATTACATTCTAAACAATTGCCAAATAAAAATACAATCTAATATATATATAAAAGCAATTTATATGCAAATATTTATGTAATATCTATACACACACATATATATAAATTTATACATCATCATTGCCATTTAAATTCCACAATCACCTTAAATAAAGGCATATACCGAAATAAAAATAAAATAAAAATGAACTAACTAACGATAACAACAACTGACAATAGCTATCTATATAGAAATTCCTACATCAAAGCTAAATTAAAGAATTTTTTTTTTTAAACATAAATGACATTTTAATGGAAAGAGCGGATCTATCCATCCTTTACATTATCCATCCTTTACAATATATATACACACACACACAAATCTACATCTTCATCACAATGAAAACCTGATAGAATAGAAACCCGAATTATCCATATTTGGTATTCAAACACAACAGAGGTAATTAGATTACAAGGTGATACTATGAAGATTAATTTTGAAAATAGTATACAATATAATTCTATATCTTCAAAACTTTTTATAGCAGTTTTACAAAAAGGAATTTGTCGATTAAAATGGGACCATAAGGAATAAAAGTTAATGAAGATTATTTACATTATCTAGATTTTGCAGATGGTATAGTTGTTTTGCAAATAATATTTCAGAACTTCAGAAAATGTTGTGAGAGTTAACAGATGAAAATAAGAGCTAAGACTATTAATATTGATGTGTTTTTAAAAAGAAATATTTTGGATCTAATTTTAAAATGTTTTAAATGTAAATCTGACTGCTATTGATATAGCCTTTCTAGAAAGGGCATCCCATAGCAACACATTATACTTCGTTTAATTATTTTCAGTTTGTATCATGATTAAGATTGTATTATTATTGCAATTTAATAACTTTATCTATCTTACTGCATATTTATAAAGGACCACTATTATTACATAATTATTCTAACATTTTTTAAAAAAAAGATATTATGACAAAAAATAGTATCGCTTTGCAATAGTTATCTTATGTAATTTTTACAGAAGAATAAAATGAAACTAAAAAATTTTTAAAAAGTAGTCTTCTTTTTTAAAAAAAATTTAACTTATAAAATTATACTGCAATGAACAATTTTATAATAAACAAAATCTAAAATGTATAGCATTCATAATAAATCAATACTTACAGATGCAGAGAAATATTATTGACCAAAAATAATATCCATTTACATGTTTTCAGAACTTTCCTATTTAAATTGAAGTGTCGGATATTATTTTTGTTGTAAGTTCACATGCCAATTTTAGTTTGATTATTCTTTTATTTGTTCCTTTCACAGAAATGTTATTGAATTTTTTATGTATTAAAGAGTAAAATTATTATCTGCTTAGTACATATTCTGTTACATGTATAATTTTAGCTATCAAGTGCTAAAATAGAGTGAAAAAGTAAATTAACATAGATATAAAAAAAAAAAAAAAATGCTCATGCTTCTCCTATGTATGAGATGGTTTTTATTAATGAAGATTCACTTTCAGTTATCACTAGGGAAAGATTGTTTATGTTTTTCAAGTTTATATGTACAATAAATAAGAGCTAAATAAATTAATGTTATAATATTGTTAGATATATTTTTAATTTTATATCACATTTCGGCTGCTTAAATAATTATAGAGGATAATAACTTTGTTCTAGACTATAGGTATGGAAACTATTATCATCAAATATGTTCCAATGAATGGTAAAACAAACATACTGTAGTGAAGAAGGTTTGAGAATCAGTTATATTCATTCTAGCATTTCTTTTTTTTTTTACACATATACATAATTAATATTATACATTAATACTTAGTCAAAATAAAAATTATTTTTCTCTTTTTTAGCACACAATCATAACAAAAAATTAATATTTTTTTAAAAATTAATTGTCAATACTTAGTAAACAATAGAATAATATTTCCACCAGCACCGTATTTTATATATCCTTTTTCTTTATTCGAGTGATACTAATACTCTAAGATTGTGATGTTAATTTTTCTTTTAGGCTTACAAAATGTTTATTATATTAGTGCTCTGCCCAAAAGATTGACCAGAGAAACAAATTTAAAATTTATAAAAGTCAAATTAATATGATAGCTTAAAAATTAAACATATTTTTTAACATCATGTATATTTTAAAGGTCATATTCATGAAAGCTATGCTTTTTAATAAAAAAAAAAACATTACTAATAAAATATTCAAATAAAAAAAAACTAATTGAAATTTATATTATTTTTACTACTGTAACAGAAACAAAAGTGTTTTTTTTATCTAAAATTTAACATGAAACAGCCAAGAAATAGTTTTGAATAATAAAAAGTCAGTTATTTGTACTTTCAGAATGAGATCAAAATAAGTAGATCAACCATTTATTTGAACAACTAAGAATAGAAATGAAACAATTTTTTTATTTCGCCAAACAAACTAAAATAAAAATTAATTTTTAAATGAGATATTCATAAATAGATTTTAAAAAGTCAAAGAATACATTAGAGACAAATCATGAATGACATAACACAAGAAGTAAATTAAAACAGAATTAAACAAAAAAATTTTTTAATATATAATAAGGAGTTGTTGTTAGAAGAGTATGTGTATGTAAAAGCTAAAACAGCTTTTACGTAGCTTATTTCAGAACAAAGATCTCCCCATATAGTTCTCCAAAAAAAGAGAGAAAAACCAACTATATGTAGATTTTGTATTTATATATTGGCCTATCTTATTTTACCCATGGAAAAAATAAACAGATACCCTTTATTGATTAATAACTGAATGGCTATCATCTGGCTACCTGATAAAAAAAAATATATTAGCCTGCTTAAAATATGAAAAATGTCCCAAATTTTATTCTGACTTAGATTCAAATTCCAAGTCATAGATATAGTAAGTAAAATGCACTATGCAATATACCTTGGGACCTTTGATTTACTATATATATATGTCAACAGATGGCGTTCTACCAAAAACACCGTCAAGAGTAAATACAAGCGTTAACAAGTTTTTAACTTGATTTTGTTTTTCATATATATATAGAGAGAGAGAGACAGACAGACAGACAGACAGACAGACAGACAGACAGACAGATAGATAGATAGATAGATAGATAGATAGATAGATAGATAGATAGATGTGTAAATATCTCTGTGACTAAAGACATGTAAGTTTATCATCTGATCAAAAACAAGTTTATTGTTTCAAAGACATTTGACTATGGGTGCTGAGTTAGTGTTAAAAATATATAATCATCATCAGTCACAGATTATTATGTTTCACCAATTCTTAATGAAAATTATTATATCTTGAGAAGCATACATTCTATATGTATGCAATGAATTGTTCAGTATAACTAAAATACAATGCATAACTAAAACATATGGAGCTACTACTGTATGGAGAGTTTTGCCTGTTAAAATATATGTAGTTTCCTACTTATATAATTGAAATGTTTTGATTTAGGCTATTAAAATACAATACTCAAAAATATTATATATATATATATCACACACCAGCAAACCATGGTGATTATTCCCAGAAAATCTTACTAATCATTACCAAAACAGCGATTAAAAAAAAAAAAATGTTTCAGTTTTTTCAAAATATCAATGCTTTATTTATTATTATATAACAAACCAAAAGTCAGACAAAAGATCATCTTTTAACTGATAAAATAGATGGACATTAATGTAACAAAAAGTGTTATAAGTTTATTTAAATGATCCTCTTGGATCTTGCTTGCAAATGGTCTTACAGACATGTATGTTCCAATAAATAGATTTATATGCTTAGTATAAAACCATGAGATTATTTTTAAGCTCATTAAATAATTAATACATATACAATGCAAACAAATTATATTTATCAATAAATGTCCTCTGAGTTACCCAGTGCATCATGTCAACAATTGAATTTACATACAGTAATGCCAAAAGTAATAATGATTGTATTTTGATTTTTAATAGACTTGAAAAAGGAGATCAAAGAGACTCATAACATAGTAATTAGTGTACACACATACCATGCCCACAGCCTAGGTTCAAATCCTGGCCAGGCAAAACTGGAAAATTTTTCACGTTCAAAATGGGTTTAGGATTTCTTTGTAAAATAATTGATAATATGCAATCCAACTGCATAAAATATTGGTTACAAAATAATCACCTAATTATTCAACCGATAGAGAATAAAGATTCTACATCAATCTAGATTGGACAGATGACTGATGATACAGTGATTATACAAATAACAATTATAACGCAATCTTTACCACTGATAAAATATACATTTGATTAGTTTATGATTTACTTTTAGTAAGTTGGTTTGCTAATAAAAAGGACTTTCCCTGAAGTTGGAAAGAAATGCATTAATATATACAAATGACAGTATCTTTTATTATTTTTAACAATTGCATGAAAGTATATCATTACTCTGGAATATCATATTTATATATATATATGCATACATACACTAAGTAAATTTACATGTAAAGACATATACTGTATATATAAGAGATTATTTTTCTCATTATAACTATTGTTTATTATTATATTAAAAACAGAAAAGTAGTATATTAGTCAAGTGGCATGTTAAATTTAAAAGAACCTTAACTCATTTATATGCTCAGGACTGGAAGCTATATAAATCTAAGTTGAACCACTATGCAGCTGTTGTTAAACCTTCCTGTTACCTAGGGCAGACAAGAATGGTAAGAGATTCTATAGTATAGAAAACTCATCCCAAAACCTCTGACGAAAAGCATTATCCTGTCTAAGATAATCTTTATTTTTCCGACAAGTGGAAATGTTCTTAACTAATTTCCATGTAATCTCTGTTGTATGATTATGTTATGTTTTGTTTACAAACTTTTATCAGATTTAAAAAAAAAAAATTGAAGCAGAAAATAGGGTAAGGTATTAACATTAGATCTTTGCAAGTTTTAAGGTAAATATTATTATACTAATTAAAAAAAGAAACGTGTTGAAAATATTTAAAAAAAAAAAGAAGTAAAAATCTATTTTTATAATAACACATAAATATCAACATCTGTTTGTACTTTTAAACTAACAGACTTTATTGAGGGTTTCAAACCACAATTTTGAATCCAATGCCATTTCAGTTACTGGTAATATTTCTATTAATGCTAACAATCTTTACACAAAAATTTAGTTAACACTAGTTAGAAGGAACAATTTTGACTATTTAATTAGAAATTTCTAAAATTCGCAACTAAAATAAATATATACAAATTACTTAATATTAACTGTAAAAAAAAAAAAAAAGAATTTTATTACTTAAATATTTTTAAAGTGAACAATAGAATTTCTATACACTGTACTTTAAATAAATCTCAAATAAACATTATGATGCAATGCTAAATTAAATGTAATAATTGAATAATTAATTTGTCTTATTGTGCTACCTGAAAAAATATCTCTAATATCAATGTCACTCTACAAAAGTAGGAATAATTAAAAGAGAGGGGAAAAGGATGTTTTTTGATTTCAATTTGATGATAATGCATGAAAATGTATAAAAACAAAAATTCTCAGGACAGAAAAATCTATGAAGAAAACTTCAGACCAGTTGCTAATTAAATCCACATCAGTGAAAGTCATGATCTCTAACAAACAAAGCAAAGAAAGTAAAGGGGGGGAGAGCAGTACCATATGAAACATTTACTGACTACAGAGCCACAGTCAACTTAGAAATACTTGGAGAAGTAAGCCTAGATTTAAAATATGGTTCATTCTGTTGGTGGTCAAGTTATCTATGAATGGCTGAATCACTCATATGTATTGTTGTGACTTGACCAAACATAAGAGTAATTGATCTCAGTAATATAAATTACTATAAGATGTTTCTGAAAACTCAGAAATAGCAGCAAAAATCTTTCCTTCTGAAGTTAGACCAAATCAAAAGAGGAATGAGTTGAACTTATCAATAAATAAAATAAACAATAAATAAACCATAGAATCCAACCTTTCTAACAGAATAAAAAAATTAGAATATGTAGTAAATGGAAATCCAAAAGCCAATATATCACATAATATCACATAGAAGAAGAAAAAAGAAAAGGGCAAGAAAAATAATAAATCGTAACTTAAAATAATTTTTCATTATAATTTTAAAATTTTGATGATATATTTTTTTCTGAAAAATTTTATTGTAAGAAATTATAAGTATAATATTTTCTGCAGTTGTTTTTCTAATTATTTGCGACAAGACTTTACTTCAATTATAATAAGAAACTTCTTGTTTAAAAGAGGTGAAGATTGTGAAATTAGATTTTACGCGTATCCCTCAATATCAAATTACTTCTGATCTGAAAAAATAAAATTTCGCAATAGAATTCAGTCATTCCAAGATTTAATATTTTTCTCCACATAAATATATTAAGATAAAATATTGATTCACATAGTCAATAGATACGAAACAAATGAGAAGTATCAAATCAGATGGCTATAAATTAATCACAAGATTAATTCTCATGTGTTTTAATATGGATTTGACATGTCCTAATTAATACACTTATGTTCAAATATTTATCACTCACTTACTATCTAAGATTTTTATTTATAATTTAAAAATTTATTTAATTGAATGATAAATTTCAATATTCGTAAATGTCATTCAAATTATTAAATTATATGTTATATCTTAATAAACTTTCACTATTCATACCGTCTTGCTCTCTGAATCAGTGCGTGGGTATGCATATATAAACAAAACGGGTGATGCTAATGAAAATAAAAATGATAATTAAGGAAAATGATATTCAATTTCAGAAAAATTAAATATAATGTTCACCAATATTAGTGTTGTGTTTAAATTGAATTTGAATCCAGGATTATACATCTATGTAAATGTGGAGTTGTAAGGTAATAAGGAAAAAGATTGTAGAGATATCAAACCATTGATGTTGGCACTCTCACAGCTTGGCCATAAACTGTAAGTGTAAGATAATGTCTTTTCTGTATCTTAATTGAGATTTCTGGTGAAGTATATAAAGAACAGGTTTGGCAGCTATGTAAATGACTGCCCTTGTGAAGACTGATTGCCAAAGGATGTATAAACGCAGGTCACTATAATATATATTAAAAATTGAGTGAACATATTCACAAAGTATTTAGCCCCAAAACGAAAAATTGCCCTACATGCACTATATTTATTTCTAAGTTTTTCTCTGAATACCTGTCACCATAATAATGTCAAACTTTATATAATATACATGTTTCACATAAACACACCCATGTCTACGAGATTTAATTTAGTTTTTAAAATGTACGTTAAGGCATCAATAAAAACAATTAACAAAAAATAGAATAATTCAGTTAAAAAAGACATTACAATAATAAAAAGGTCAGACAGGGAGCACAACCATATGATTGACTAATAGCCTGTTCAGTATATAGAATGAGGAAATGTTTGATCAAAAGACGATTTATAATGCTCTTACATAAACAGTTGGCTACACAAAAAAATTATGAAATCAATTTTTTTACTGTCAAATTTTATTTAATATTTTTTCAAGCAATTGGTTGGAAAAATGTGAAAAATGAATAACACAATGGAATACCATATACATTTCAAAAACTCTAAAATGCTTTTTCAGTACAAGAAACTTGATTTTCCTGATCCCAATTTTTTATTAATTCATTAATGGCAAAATACTTTAAGAAAATCTTTGAAAAAATATTAACATATTAAGTATATTCAATATAAGGAGTCTGTGCAAACCAAATCTGAATAGGGTTTGATTGTTTAATATGTTATCTTTACTCTTGAAAAGAAATTCACTCCAAAAGACAATCATTTTTATGGAATATATATTTACCTTGCACATTTATAAGTATCAAATACACTTTGACATTTCCCCAAATACCAAATTTCTGAATTATCCACCAATATGAATTTTTGATTAAAACATGTAAGCTGTGAAATATTGCTAAAAAAATGAAAACACATATTTTTTAATAACATAAGGGTATATATACCTTAATACCTTTTAAACATATTTTTTATCTCGATCTTTTACTAAGCACCATAAAAAAAATCAGAGTTTTTGATATTCTGCACTTTTAGGCTTTCCTAATGCTGGATCATATTGTTAAAACAAAAATACATCTAGTGATAAAAGAATAATTACCCTTTGCAGTAGAATTCCATACACTAAATATGAATATAAGTACACAAATAAACAGACAAATTATACATTGGGTCATATAAAATTAAATATCAGGGAACAATCTAAGTCATAGTAACTGCTGTAAAAAAATCGTAATAATTCATGATCACGATATTGGACAATTTGACTGAACTCTTTACTAATGAAGCTGGAAATATAGTACATATTTCTGCTTCACCTAGTGCCAATGTCATCAGCACTAGTCTGGGTTTGACCCCAATCTTTATTAACTGACATCCATCTCATAATAGATGGTAGTATATTTTAAGCAATATTATAATCTTTTATATTTCATTAATCTTATTTTATAATTAAAACTAACCTTTTTATATTAGTTTATTTATTTTATATTTGTAAAAATGTTTTTTGTGTTTCTTTTATTAAATTGAATTGAATCCTAGATATCTATAAAATGTTACAAATATTTCAAATTCCTTATTAAAGTTCATTTTTCTTCAATTAATCAGCTGGTAACATTTTATATTTATCTTTTAATCAATGTACATTAGAGAGTCAATTATTTCAACAATGTAATATTGTAAGAAATGTTTTGTAAATTTCTGCTTAAGTTTATGTCAAATATAAGTTTGAAAGTCATTGTACCAAATTCCTAAAATTTTTCTGAATAAAATCTACATTTTTGTTAATCTAAACCTTAATTAAATAGATTTTGTTAGTACAATGACTGATAAACTTAATATGCTTGTTGTTGTTGTTGTTTTTTTTTAATTAGCAAATCAGCCCTTGAGGCATGTTAATGCAGAATTATAGATTTCCCTCCAAAGCAGGCACCAACCTCAGAAAAACACTCAGACTGATTGCAATTGGAAGTTGTCACTGTAAATTCAATCCTATAGATAAAGACCAGAACACATAAGTAGTGGAAAATTTGAAAAGGATTATTATTGAGTTTTATCTGAAGAGAGTAGTTTAAATTTACAGTACATCGTGATTAAAGAAATGATGGGGTAAAAAGATCGGCATTGCTCCCTGGAGCTCTGTTTCCACCAGCCCTTCAATGCCTTTCCAGTGCTTTCAAAATCTAGCCGGAGACTGTATGTGTCAAGGAAGCCTGCAAATGATCTAACTGTATAAATGCATGTTTCAAGCCATGGAATGCCTACTGATTGATTCTGACGTAAGGTCCAATTTGCCGCAAGCCATTGATTCTATTTTACTTGTTTTCCAAATCAATATTAATTTATATTATCTATATCTGTTTATACAACTTAGTTTTAAAATGCGTCTTAATTTTTTTTCTTAAATTTAAAATATCAATTCTTCTAAAATCTCACATTATTTTGATGCAGCAAATTAAATTAATTTTTGTTGGTTTATTTAGAATATTTGACTTACTGAAATTGCCAAGTACAGAACTCAATGAGAAACTAACTTTAAATTCCCTCCCTCTTATTTTCTCCAGTTAAAAATTATTACAGGAGACTTAATTCCGTAAATTAATTAATTAAATAAAGCTCCTTTAGTTTTGTACCTTATATTATAAATTTGTTTTAAATGATCAAAATTATTTTAAAAATTAGATGTGTTATTATTACCTCCAATTTAAAATTGCCCTCGTAATTAAATCAGTTAGTTAAACCTATTACAATTTCTGTAAAACGTATATCTTGAAAGAAAATCATTGAAAGCATTTTATCAGTATATGTTTCATACATATATATTTTATTTGTCAAAAAAAAATAGTAAAATTTGATGTATAAGTTATTAGGCTGTATATTGTTAAACTTACCAGAAGTGAGTTTGATATTTAATACCCAGTTTGTTTATGTTAATTAAAAGACTGATTTATTTTGCAATCTTCAATGATGAACTATTTAATAATTTACTAATAAATGAAATATTTGTAAAGTGTGGAAAACAATTTATATTTTAGTTTTAATTCTTGCCTTTCCTTTTATAGTGTAATTTCTGATCGATTCAGTAAGGGCCTAAGGTTTCTGGGACTCTCCATATGTCAGGGAGCCGATTATTTTAATCAGGAATTAAGTTATTAATTTTGTTAGTGATACGCTATCTATCTATATAGGTCTAAGGCATTATGTATTTATAGCTACAACCATTCATTTATTATTTTGCTTTGCTACTTACTCCTCAGGACCTTCGGAAATTTAACTATGACCAGTCCAATCTTTCACACTACCTCAAAGTAGACATAGTTCATACCAAGGGATTCTTTTCGGGCATTGCCATTAAGATGTGTATGGGAATTCCAGCACATCACATTTATTATTATTCAGAGACATGCTTTGGCTGGAGGGCCAACATTTCTCTTATCTAACTGTACATATCAGGAATTTCTTTTAGTAAAGCCACCCAGAGGTTCATAACAGACCTCATTTACTTTTGTTGTAATCTATAATAGCATACTGCCTTCTTCATCATTTTATATCTTTATTTAGCAAACCTGAAATGCTCTCTGCCATGATGGCACGTCCTTCACAAACAAATTCCGTAATTAATTAAACCTGACTGTATAATTGTCAATTATTTATTTAAGAACTATTTTGCTTCCCACACTCATTATATACAAATGATTTTAAATGTAATAGTGTTTTAAATGCCCATCTTTCATGTCTTGTAATATATATATAAAACAGATTTATTTGTAATATCTTGAAGAGGGCTAATAATATTTTATTGCTGATTGGTTTTTGGCCGACCAATTAACAAACTTTTACATAGTTTGTCAAAGCCGTATCAAAACGAATTAAAGAAAATAATCAAGTTGTATAAACAAAGACTTAACTTATTTTGTACTAAATTCCTTAATAAATTCCTATAATATTGTTATTTTAAATAAGCTTAGTTTGTCATCACTCCCAATCTCTAAGGTTAATTACTCTATTTATTTAAATATTTCTTTGATTTAAATTCACTTCTTTGTAATGTTGCCATAAAGAATTATCATTATTACGGTTCAAACCATTAGTAATCGATCAAATCATATCTGTACCGTTCTGCAATCGTCAGAATCCATTAAATCATTGATTTTTTCATATGAACCCTTTATTATTTTGAGTCTCTATGTGAACCATGACCTCTAGCTTGGACAGAATAAAACCAAGCACTGCTAGTGTCATCACAAACGTTATCCATTAGTCAGAGAGGCAGTAGTTTAGGCAAATAGGTTAGGATTCATTCTTGTCCTGACATATGTATCTTGTGCATGGTTGGATTCAAGGTACTTTTGCTTGGATTATTGGTCTTATTGAATGTATACACGATTTTGACTGGGACAGAGGCTGCGTTTTTTTTTCCAAGTTTGGACACCCAATCATGGAGCCTGTTAATTATTCCCACACCCTGAAAAATTCATTAGCTATATGTGTATAATTTGCTATATATAATTTAATATATACATAATTTTCCAGAATATAAAATGATTTAGTTTTGTCATATTGATTATATAACATCAAATACTGTTTTGTTAATAAAATAAAGAGGAATACCATGTTTTCAATCCATAGTCTGTAATTTTTTCTTTGATAAACAGATTAATTAAAAGTGAAAATTCATATGGTTAAATAGATTGTATAAAATATGAAAGTAGTTTGAACTATAATGTATTTGTAAGTTGTTTTTTTTACTTCCCGAGTTTTGTTATGTAGAAATTTTTTTTTCTCTACTTTTCTCCTGTGTTTTCTAAGAGTGGGAAATATTTGTATAGAATTTTTTTTTCTTGTTAATTGAGTATATAATGTTATGATTATTTTAAAGCAAACTGTAAAGAATTTGACACATGTATGGATTTTTTTTTTTTTTTCAACTTTTTCTCCAAGATTTTTTTTTTCTCTTCCAATAGTGTGTAGTATTATGTACTGTATGTAGAAGTATATGTGTGTAAAATCTATGTACTTGTATATGTAGCGCTGCATATATATGTACATAGGTGTGTATGTACGAGGTGTGTATTGTACCGAGACAAAGTCGGTACAGGTATATACCCACACAGACAAGCAATGTAAATACTCTATTTTTTATTTACTTTCGACTTATGATAAAAATAAATGTAGTCTTCTTTCAATGCTTTATAAAATACACTGTAAAATAAAATATTAATATTTTTGATTAAATAATTTAAGGCTTTCATATAATCTACTATAATAATATTCTCTAAAAATAAAATATAAAGCATCACTAATATGCCAGTTTAAATCTCAATAATTGATTTCTACTCGTATATGCCGCGGGGGTAATTAAAAAGGGGTTTATTTTAAATTATAACTATAGTGAAAGTTAAAAGCTTATAGAAGTGATTTTGAGATTAAATGCTCGACTTTTAAACTAATGTAAGTTAAATTGTTCTCTTAAAACACGCACACATGTATGCATAAAAGGTGTGAATAAGTATGAATTTGTCTAACTGAGATTGCAATGTGAGATTGCATAAACCTAAGATTGCCTCAAGCATATGGATTGAATGAACATTACGTAGGACACGGACCCCAACGACAACTCAAAGAATATTGAACTCTGGGTGGAGATTCGATCCTCAGATAATAACCAACCCATATAAATAGGAGTCTTAGTCTTTGTCTTGAGTTCTTTTACACTTTTTTTTATGCTTATGCTTATAGTTTTTTTTGATTCCTACGGAAGCTACAACTAGAACTTTTCTCTTTTTTTTGCTATCCGGTTCATCCAATATGATCACTATGAAATTAACATTTAGAGCGTCGATCGTCATGATGGGCTAAGAAACCCTTCAGTGATTGATCGACGCTCCGCCACCAGAACATCTCCACAGCTATGAATGATCAACAACAGTGCCGTCCGAACATCGTACTCCAATCAGTCCAAGGATGTTGTTCCGTTTAATATACAAGAATCGTCAAAACATACTACACTGAACTTATATGAAATGAATAACCATTTATTATGGAAACATTATCCCCCAGGTTCGAACCCTCACCAAATTAGAAGCAGCAGAAGACTACGCAAAATCCTAGGTAAACACTTTATTTTTTTTATGCTCCCATTCATTCTTTACGTAGACTTTAAAAGGCAATCTCATAATTAATTAAATTCGACTTTCGTAAATCAAAATATAAAATGATCCGTAATCCCTCATATTTGAATCTTATTATTTTAATCTCAACTTTCGTAAATAAAAAAAATATCAGATGCTACATAGTTCCTCATATTTAAATCTTAGGACTTTTCCTGTTATGAACTTTGATCATAATTATTATTTTCTTTCGCAGATAAACTGTAACACACACCTAATTTCAAAACGTAAAAGAAGGAAATATATTTTATCATCCATGTTTATTATGCATAATATGTTCTTTTCTGTGCGAGTGCGAGAATGCGTGTATGTGCGTGCAAATAAAGCTATTAATCAATGTTTCATTTTTTTATATTCAATAAATTCTTTTTTTTTATTTAAACAAGTCGAGCATTCCTCAAATCATTCTCTATAATTAAAATATGTTTTTTTTTTAATTATTATAATCAGCATTTACTCATGCAATTAATTATTTTACTTTTAAATTTGTCTTTCTTGTATTTTTTTGTTTTGTTTATTTCTTTAAATTTCATCGTGCCGTAAGTCACGATGTTTATTTATTATGTAGTTAAGGTAGGTTTAAGAGTTGGGAGGGCCTATTATTAATAAGTATAAGTAAATGTCAATAAAGCTAGTGTGAATAACTCTATTGGACTGAATGATAAAGGGGGGATGATATTATAAGCCTCTAATTTTTTTTATATAATGATGCATAAACCGAACATTCATATTAGTTGCAAATAACCAATGACCCGGTCCAATATTTGGACCGATCTGTTAATCAACCAAGCTTCTTCTCCATTGGTTAGTATTGTGTCTTTTGCCAGAATAATAGTCTTGAAAACAATTACATCGCGACCCTGAGTGACCCTTATTGGTCCATGCTGGGAGTGTGAGCTTATGGGTGGGGATTAGACTTCGAAATCGTTTTGATATGACGTAAGGTGATGCGAGAAATTAAATTGTAAATTAAATCATCGTATCTGGCGCCCCCTTGTGTTGATAATGAACAACTATTGATATAAGAAAAATAAATAAATCTTTACGCTGTATCATGTTTGTTTTGGAGCTCTCAATCCCTTTTAGGAACGGTTGAATAAGGGGACCGGTAACAGTATGTATGTGATGTGTAGGAACAGATGTGTTTGAAAGTATTGCATTGCTATATATTTTCTTGGAAACCCATATGTGTGGAAAAATTGTGTTGTATCTCAAAGCACAAAAGCTTGAAAAACTTTTTCCCAATATAGACGTACAATTTTTTCCCCTGGATTTAATGATTGAACAAATATTAAAATCCCCAAATGATATTTCATATATACAGTTTTAAATACTCGGACCAATATAATTAAAAGTTTGTTTAGTTCACCTGAGTTAGAATGCATAGTGACATGTAATAATTTGTAATGTATGTGCTCTTAGGTTTAGCAAAATGTTTCTCTTAATGTTAGATTTATACCAAACTCAAACTATGTAAAATAAATCATAAAGTGAGGTAAAGTGATGTAAAGTTTATTTCATGAGTGTCAAAAAACCAAAGACTGTGTTTTACAACCATAAAATGTTGTGCGAAAAGTTTTCTTTTAAATTCAAATACTGTAACTGTAGTACCTGATTTTTCAACCATATATATTGTACCGAGACAAAGTCAGTACCGGTTACAATATATATATTGTAAAAGTTTTTGAAACCCATGTATTACAACCATGTGTAGAATTTTTTTTTTGTATCTGGTTTTACATGCACACATGAATTTGTTCTCTGTTTTCATGTGTAAAAAAATGTTAAAGCCCATGTACTACATCCATAAGCCTTATGTGTAAAAGGTTGTAACAAGATGTATTTAATGTTTATTCATATGGGCACACTGTTAACAATCGATAAAAGTACATATATTTTTTTTATATACATACCTGTTTTTTTTATTAATATATAGAAGATCTATCTGTAAGTGTTATATTATTGCTGACCTTAATAACTGGCGCCCTGGTGTAGGGAATAGAGTACCTATTACCATTATAAATTCATTATCAAGTTCAAAATAAATAAATAAAGAACCGTGGTAATTCTTGGCAACAAATTTATATATATATGAGATTTGGTGAGTGAAAAATTTTATAACTGGTGTAATATGTAATAAAATTGTAAGCAATGTAATATTCATAACAACAAGATTACGTATTGAATTATGAAAATAATGATTTTTTTAGTCCATTTCAGAGGCAAGGAGTGACCAAGGGTGACCAGCTAGAATAAAAAAAAAACAAATCAGTCATTCTCATGATAAAGTAAAGTTTGTTTTGTTGAAGTTTGAAACAATTATTTAAATATCCGGCTTAAAACAGACAGAAACTTAGTAGCACAGGACAGAAAGAACACAGTCAGTAAAACATGATGGGAAGAGTGGACAGAGTGAGGGAAGCAAACGCTCGAATTAGTGATTATATAAATTCCAAGATAAAAATACGTTTATGTTCTAGTTATTTAAGATTGTATTAAAGTTTCAGTGAGTCATAGTTTTAGTAAAATAACTTTGAATTATATCAGCTTTATTACCATTATTGTATCAAACTTTTTGAAATCCAAATGGATAACAGCCTAGAGAAAAAGGAAAGTGAAGATGTTGCTGCCAGCATCTCAGTGAAAGAAAAAAACATGGAACAAATTTCAGAGGTCATGGTAAAGAATCTATTTCCCCTTATCCATGAGTTCAAACAAGACCCTATACCTGATCAAAATGAGAACCTGATCACCTTACTCCATAGTATGATGGTTCAAATCCAAATGGATGAACAGGAATTGAGAACAGAAATGACGATGGCAGTCCACAAAAGTTTAAAAGAATGCAGAGAGGACAACACCAATGTTCTCCTAGTAATGGAAGAGAAGTGAGGAAGTACTACAAAAACAATTGAGGAGGTGTCAGAAATGATTGAAAAAAATAATTTAGTGGAGGAACATGTTAAAACAGAAAAGAAGTCAGAGGATATTGTTGAATTAAAGCAAGTTGAAGAAACTTTGAAATTTCCAACCAAAGATATTTTAAAGGAAACACTAGTTGAATATCCAATTACTGATGAAGCAAAATTTGAAATGTTAAAAAAGAAGAAATTGAAATTACAAAGGATGTTATTGAAGTTGTCAGTCCACCTTCAGGAAAACTTCTAATTGTGGAATATATGTCTAAAATTGCAAAAAAAAAAAAAAAAAAAAAGCAATATATACAGAAGCTGAGACCAACATAGTATCAAACACAGTAAGAGAATTTAAAATGGATGCAAAGACTGCTTATGAGTTGCAAGCTGATTTAATAAAATCTAAATTTGATTTAAAAATTGTGAAAGAGTCTAAAATCAAGGTTGAGATCATGGCAGAGTCTAAAATTAATGCTGTAAATAGTGATAATTGTAATATCAATATGGAGATACCAGAAAAAGTAATAATCTATTCAGGGACTATGATAGACACTAAAATCTATACAGAAAACATGGAAAAGATGAAATCTGATGTAGAAATCATGCCACAACTTTTTGAACAACAAAAAATAGTTGAGAACTTTGAGAGGTCTATAGACACTGAAGTAAATGAAAAAAAATACAAAATAAGTGTGTTAGAAGATAAACCTATCTCAGAAATTCCCAAAATAAATGAGAAGGTAATAGAAAATTCAAATAAAAATGAAATTCCATTAGCAACATTGAAAAATGTATGTTGCAAAAGATAATATACAAGAAGTAAATAGTGATTTGGAAGTGATTAAAGAAAGAGAGAAACTGCTTTCAGAAATAATCAGGAAAATAGTACATAATATGATGAAATATCGAGATAAAGAACAGGATAAACAGCAGAGCAAGGAAGAAGAGAAAAAACACAAAGAAAAACATTGGAAACATAAAAATAGTGCCTTCATCCTAGCTGATGATGGAATAAGCAAAGAAATTTTTAATGAACAAAAAGAGACTTTTAATGCTGCCCATTTAAAACCATATCATGAAATACCTCCAGATCCAGGGGAAGTCTAAATTATTTTCAAAATGTGAGACCCTTTGTGTATGACACCATATAATTGAAATACATATTGATTGCATGATTTGACTGTTGATATATAAATCTTGTCTAAGGACTATTATCTAATAGTAACTAAATAAAGTAAGAAGACTAAAGTTAGTAGAATGAGGAAGATAAGAAAGAAATGCTAAGAAAATAAAGCCTTTAATAGTATGATAATTTAAGAATTGCAATTTCAGCAGAGTAATAAATTTAGAAGAAACTAAAGGCTTGCAGATCTCAATACAGTTACCATTCCAATAATAATATTAACCTTGGTCAGCAAACCCTTGGTCAGCCTCTATTGTCACTGGACACCGAAGTAAAATGTTTTTTTTTGTTGTTTTTTCCCCCAAGTCGAGGGATATAAAGCTGGAAATATAGTACATATTCCTGCTTCACCTAGTGCCAATGTCATCAGCACTAGTCTGGGTTTGAACCCAATCTTTATTAACTGACATCCATCTCATAATAGGTGGTAGTATATTTTAAGCAATATTATAATCTTTTATATTTCATTAATCTTATTTTATAATTAAAACTCACCTTTTTATATTAGTTTATTTATTTTATATTTGTAAAAATGTTTTTTGTGTTTCTTTTATTAAATTGAATTGAATCCTAGATATCTATAAAATGTTACAAATATTTCAAATTCCTTATTAAAGTTCATTTTTCTTCAATTAATCAGCTGGTAACATTTTATATTTATCTTTTAATCAATGTACATTAGAGAGTCAATTATTTCAACAATGTAATATTGTAAGAAATGTTTTGTAAATTTCTGCTTAAGTTTATGTCAAATATAAGTTTGAAAGTCATTGTACCAAATTCCTAAAATTTTTCTGAATAAAATCTACATTTTTGTTAATCTAAACCTTAATTAAATAGATTTTGTTAGTACAATGACTGATAAACTTAATATGCTTTTGTTGTTGTTTTTTTTAATTAGCAAATCAGCCCTTGAGGCATGTTAATGCAGAATTATAGATTTCCCTCCAAAGCAGGCACCAACCTCAGAAAAACACTCAGACTGATTGCAATTGGAAGTTGTCACTGTAAATTCAATCCTATAGATAAAGACCAGAACACATAAGTAGTGGAAAATTTGAAAAGGATTATTATTGAGTTTTATCTGAAGAGAGTAGTTTAAATTTACAGTACATCGTGATTAAAGAAATGATGGGGTAAAAAGATCGGCATTGCTCCCTGGAGCTCTGTTTCCACCAGCCCTTCAATGCCTTTCCAGTGCTTTCAAAATCTAGCCGGAGACTGTCTGTGTCAAGGAAGCCTGCAAATGATCTAACTGTATAAATGCATGTTTCAAGCCATGGAATGCCTACTGATTGATTCTGATGTAACGTCCAATTTGCCACAAGCCATTGATTCTATTTTACTTGTTTTCCAAATCAATATTAATTTATATTTATATTATCTATATCTGTTTATACAACTTAGTTTTAAAATGCGTCTTAATTTTTTTTCTTAAATTTAAAATATCAATTCTTCTAAAATCTCACATTATTTTGATGTGGCAAATTAAATTAATTTTTGTTGGTTTATTTAGAATATTTGACTTACTAAAATTGCCAAGTACAGAACTCAATGAGAAACTAACTTTAAATTCCCTCCCTCTTATTTTCTCCAGTTAAAAATTATTACAGGAGACTTAATTCCATAAATTAATTAATTAAATAAAGCTCCTTTAGTTTTGTACCTTATATTATAAATTTGTTTTAAATGATCAAAATTATTTTAAAAATTAGATGTGTTATTATTACCTCCAATTTAAAATTGCCCTCGTCCTTAAATCAGTTAGTTAAACCTATTACAATTTCTGTAAAACGTATATCTTGAAAGAAAATCATTGAAAGCATTTTATCAGTATATGTTGTAACGGTCAGAATCGTCTATCTCGCTAACACACTGCAGAATTCTAACCCAGACACGAAACTGAACATTCTAGGAGGGGTTGCCTTCTAGATATACTAAGTTCGAATCTAAAGTCCAAATTTCACAGCGCCATCTACGTGATAACGCATCTGGTGCCACTACTAGTATAACCTTTGACCGGTGCCTGGTGGTCAGGGAGAAACAAAAGACTCTATATTAAAAGAAGTTTGAGCGGCTAATTAACGTCTATGGATTTACAAAAGAAATGCAGAAAATATATATATAGACCGAGACAGTGATAGGAATTAAATAAAATAAGAAATCAAATTTAATTTTAAATAATTTCACAAAATTTATTTAAATATAATATATATATATAATGCCACTGTCTGCTTATATGAGACAAGGACGCGTATTAAATAATTGTGGGCATTATATTTCAATAAATGACAAAAGGTTTTAAAACAAAGTGATATATTCTATTCCTCGGGCTAATAGCATTACGATAATGTGCTTGACGAGATAGGAACATGTGCGAGGTGCTTTGAGTAATTATACAAGTTTAAGAAAATATTTGAAAATTAAGTGTTCTAAAATATTTATTGATTTCGAGAATAGCACGGACTAAAGCTTACTCAGCAAACAAAGTGGGAATGGGATCAAAGCATTTATTTGAGAATAATAATAATAAAGTTACATTGGGAGGTCAGTATTGCTGATAATGAATTTATTAAAGTTGGAGGGTGTGACACGGTTAAGTCACGGATGCTTTGTAAAATAAATATAAAATAAAACAATATTGAATATCCGGAATGATTACGGAGGGCATCTCGCCGCTAACCCGTAGGAAAGTATTTTGATGAACAGCCGAAACTTAGCGATTGTGTGACGATTGCGTTTAATTCCCAGGGGTGTCATTTGGGACACCCTCTGCCTGGAAACTTGCAATAAGTGAAAAGAACGGACTTTGCCGTGTAAAGAATCCTTGGGAAAATAAAACAAAGCGGTCTCAACAACCAATTCATTTACCAGCAATACAAGACGAGTGTACATAAAACATACTGAATGGGTTTTACTTGGATTAAGAGAAATGCCCAATCAAATTCCCCGAAATTCATTTAAAAGGATCCGCACATTCTCGACGTCAATGATGAATTTTATAATTAAAGTAGAACACGGTAATTAAAATAGGAAAATGCATGCTTGCGGGTTTGAAAAGTAAGTATAGATTTATATATGCAATCATGCATTTGGGGACACATTTAAATCACTGACCTCGCACATACTCTCATGGTAGATTAAAATCAATAACATGTAGATTTTAAACTATGTGATTATTATATTAAAGAAAAGAATCGCCCTCGAACGAGTGATTTGCAAGATAATAAAATTGGAAAATTATAAATTTAAAATATGCCTTAATAGCGGCGTCTTACTTTCAATAAAGGGAATAGTTCACTTGGTCAAAGACGGTTCTGACACATTATCATAATAAAATAAAAGAAAGCTTTATAAATAGAAAAATCAGGATAACAAAATGTTGAGTATATTTAAACACTTTAAAGAAGTACATAATGAAGTTATGTGAAATATAAGGAAAACAATTTTAAATAGCTATAGCATGTTAGTTAGGAATCACAAGAGCTCTTGGGTTAATTTAGGTTACCTCTGGAGACGCATTGGCAGGTAGATGTTCGGCAGGTTTTATAATTCAGCAGCAAAATCTGGAATGTTCATATTTTTGGCAGCAGCAGTTCCAGGGTCCGTGTGATAACTTCCGATGGTATGGAGCAGCGGCTGGCTATTCCGAGGGGACATAGCCATCTTACTGCCTCTACTCGGACATGTCAAGGTTAGCAAATTATTAGAATAGAACACAGAATGATTTCTCTTAGACACATTAGAATAAAAAACAACTAACTAACTGGAGAACAAAAGAAAAACCTCCCTTTTATAGTAGAATTTAACAATAGAACTGCCCTGGAGCATTACAAAAATATCGGACTTATCAGCTGTAATTAAATCATCGGAATGTCTAAAGGAATTCAACATTAATTAATTTCTTTTGTTAATTTCCCTGTCGACATTCGAATTACAAACTAGATTTAATTAAAAATTACTTTTATTAATTAAAGAAAACCTTAAGTGGACATCTGCTGTTTTTAGATAAACTTATACAACATTTACTAATTAAACTATTGTCCCTCATTTATTTTAACAGAAATATTTGGAATAACTTTTATTAAATTAAAGAAAATGATTTTACTTTTTAAATTGCAATATTTGAATCTATCTACTAAACGAATATTTACTAAATGAATTTTATTTTAAATCAAAATATATTACGATGGTAATATATTTGTAAATAGATTCAAACAAAATAACTTTAACAATTTATAATTTTGATATGTTTTAAAATGGATATCATAGTGTGTGCGCAATTACGACTTATATAACCTACTTTTTAATAAATCAAAATTATGTGAACATATACATAATCTATTTATTTGGGAATGACTTATATATATAATACGAGCATTGTACTCGTAGTTTAAAATTAGGAGGGATTTTCGGTATATAAGCGTATTGCAGACACACTACGATAGATTGGGGTTCAAACTAAGGTATGAGGTAGGAAGTAGGTGAGAAAAGGTGAAACGAAGATTTGCAAAGCAGACCTTACTGTTTCAATGTTTCATACATATATATTTTATTTGTCAAAAAAAAAATAGTAAAATTTGATGTATAAGTTATTAGGCTGCATATTGTTAAACTTACCAGAAGTGAGTTTGATATTTAATACCCAGTTTGTTTATGTTAATTAAAAGACTGATTTATTTTGCAATCTTCAATGATGAACTATTTAATAATTTACTAATAAATGAAATATTTGTAAAGTGTGGAAAACAATTTATATTTTAGTTTTAATTCTTGCCTTTCCTTTTATAGTGTAATTTCTGATCGATTCAGTAAGGGCCTAAGGTTTCTGGGACTCTCCATATGTCAGGGAGCCGATTATTTCAATCAGGAATTAAGTTATTAATTTTGTTAGTGATATGCTATCTATCTATATACGTCTAAGGCATTATGTATTTATAGCTACAACCATTCATTTATTATTTTGCTTTGCTACTTACTCCTCAGGACCTTCGGAAATTTAACTATGACCAGTCCAATCTTTCACACTACCTCAAAGTAGACATAGTTCATACCAAGGGATTCTTTTCGGGCATTGCCATTAAGATGTGTATGGGAATTCCAGCACATCACATTTATTATTATTCAGAGACATGCTTTAGCTGGAGGGCCAACATTTCTCTTATCTAACTGTACATATCAGGAATTTCTTTTAGTAAAGCCACCCAGAGGTTCATAACAGACCTCATTTATTTTTGTTGTAATCTATAATAGCATACTGCCTTCTTCATCATTTTATATCTTTATTTAGCAAACCTAAAATGCTCTCTGCCATGATGGCACATCCTTCACAAACAAATTTCGTAATTAATTAAACCTGACTGTATAATTGTCAATTATTTATTTAAGAACTATTTTGCTTCCCACACTCATTATATACAAATGATTTTAAATGTAATAGTGTTTTAAATGCCCATCTTTCATGTCTTGTAATATATATATATATAACAGATTTATTTGTAATATCTTGAAGAGGGATAATAATATTTTATTGCGGATTGGTTTTTGGCCGACCAATTAACAAACTTTTACATTGTTTGTCAAAGCCGCATCAAAACGAATTAAAGAAAATAACCAAGTTGTATAAACAAAGATTTAACTTATTTTGTACTAAATTCCTTAATAAATTCCTATAATATTGTTATTATAAATAAGCTTAGTTTGTCATCATTCCCAATCTCTAAGGTTAATTACTTTATTTATTTAAAAATTTCTTTGATTTAAATTCACTTCTTTGTAATGTTGCCATAAAGAATTATCATTATTATGGTTCAAACCATTAGTATTCGATCAAATCATATCTGTACCATTCTGCAATCATCAGAATACATTAAATCATTGATTTTTTCATATGAACTCTTTATTATTTTGAGTCTCTATGTGAACCATGACCTCCAGCTGGGATGGAATAAAACCAAGCACTGCTAGTGTCATCACAAACGTTATCCATTAGTCAGAGAGGCAATAGTTTAGGCAAATAGGTTAGGATTCATCCTTGTCCTGACATATGTATCTTATACATGGTTGGATTCAAGGTACTTTTGCTTGGATTATGGGTCTTGTTACTCCTCAAGTAAAAGTTTAAAACATGAAAAAATGTGAAGCCATAATCAAGTTGAATTGTGGTGGAATTTCACTAACTTCAAACATTGGTGTCTATCTATTTCAATACAAGTTATGCAAATATTAGTTTAAAAGCAGTTCTCTCAACTTTAGCATCATCTATTGTAAATTTAAATAAATCAGTGGTAACCCCATGAATGCAAAGATGGAAACAATACAGTTACACACTGTTTTTTTTTTACTGTAAAGCCCTCAGTCTAAAATTGTAAAAAAAAAATGAGAATTTGAACTCATTAACAAATTCCAGATAGTAAAAAAAGGAGAATAATGATGGATAGATGCATAACTGCATTGATTCCAGCTTTAAACCATCTCTTCATTGGTGAAGCAAATATCTGAAACTGATCTGGATATTATATGAATTTACCTTTCATCTGGTAATTACTCAAGCTTATAATAGATGGAGTTGAAATAAAGAAAACAGCATTTTTTAATATAATACAAATAAAGTGGTATTATGCTGGTATTAACCTTAGTAATCAATATTTTTCAATAAGGTTAATCAAATTTGTATATTATATATGCACAATTTTCCTTATATAAATTATTGATTCCTTACTCTTGTCTTATTTTTTTATTTATTAATTAATTAGTATTGTGTATGTTTTTAACTGTAAATAAACTTGGATTTTTTTTATCAAATGCTTTCATATAACTTATATTGTTTTTCTAATCTATGCATTTTTCTGTGAAATTTTGTAATTCAACTTTCACATATTTTCCAATTTCCAATCTAATTGAAATTTTGCACACACATGTATTTTCAATGACAATACTTTTTTTTAAAAAAAAAATTCAAATAATTTCTACTTCAGGATTCACTGCAGACAAAAAAAAAAATGGCAAAACAAATACAAAGACTTTTTTTAATGATACTGGTCCAATTTTTCCAATATACCTAGGGTTATCAAAGGGTATAAACATCATGTTAAATTGATAGATAAAGAAACCTGCCAATTATGATTATTCCATTACGCTCTGCTTAGATATTACACCGTTGAATCAAATTACATTGCTGGACATACCCCTCCATCTATTAATGATTTATTAACTAAATTTTCTTATTTTTATCACCTTGGATTTGACTGCCAGTTATTGTCAGAAAAAATTACACTCCAAAAGCTGCTAGTACAGTCATCAAGGTACAATGGAGTTTCAGATCAATTTAACTGAATACCATTTGGACTGAAAAACAGTGGACTGGGACTTTTGAAATGTTTAGACCAAGTGCTATTATCCAATATAAAATGCTTGGTCACCATATATATGAAAGATGTGATTATTGTTTCAAGCATGGGAGAACATATCATCAATTACAATTGTTTTTTGAGAATATGAGACCAAAAATAGAAACAATTTGCCCAAAAGCCATGTAGCTGCAGAAGAAGCGCATTTCCTAGAAAATCTGGTGAGTAGCATGGACATTAAACATCACCCAGATAAAATTCAAACCATTAAGAATTTCTGTACACTCAGCCTAAAGGCAGGTTTGGTCATTTTTAGGGGGTGCAACTTCTGTAATACGCTTTATACAATTTTTTCTATGGACCTGGTGTCTCTTCCGCAATTGATATAAAAGGATGTACCATAGGACATTTGAGCAGGATGAAGGCTTTGAGTGTATTAAATAGCAGTTTCTCAAACAAGTAATGCTGGCATATCCTGATTTTAAAAAGCCATTTATTGTATGGATGGACAGTGGTTAGATATGGACTGGGAACTACTGTGTTACAAGTACAGGAAGATGGCTGCCCTGGAGTGCTGCATTTCACCAGCCATCCCGTAAAAGACCCAGAACTTAATTATTCAGTCACTGAACTCATTATAATCACTTTTAGATTTGTGATGCATTTTAAGAAACCAGATACTTTTCATAACAAGGGTATAGGCTATATACACACACACATAATATATATATACATTACATTATCACAGCCCTCATGGTTAAACAAACCAGTAAAAATATAATTAATCTATTATTAAGACACAATTACAAATGGAAATAAACTTTTTATTGGCTTGTTTACCCAGAGGGCTGTAATAATGTAAATGTATATATATGATAACCAATTAGCTGTTAGCATTTATAATTTAGTATATATATAGTACAAATGTTATGATCAGGTTTATATATTTGTATGATATACTTTAATTTCAAAACAATACATATTAAGATTTCAACAAAAATAATCAATTAAGAACAAAATACATCAATGCAAATTATAAAGATACATTGAAAGCCATAAAAAAGTTTTAATAAATGAGAAATTACAAAACTTAATGGATCATTAGCAGAAGATGAATCATCAAAGAATTACAAACCTACAATATTTTTTAATGAATTAAAAACAAAAAGGAAATGAGAAAAAAAAAAATATTACTTCAAATATTATTCAAGTTTTTTCAACCAGAGAGAGAAAACATTACCTGCATGCATTATTAGTGATCAAAATTATCTAAAGCATTACATCTATATAACATATTGACAAAAGATCAATAGATCAATGCTAAAATAAATGACAAGCAAATTTTTTCATCTTACCATGTAGACAGTCATTATCATCACTACCAATATTCACCACAAAAATAATGAAAAAATAGTAAGCTCTATTTATTTTTGGAAAAAGAGTGATCAAATGAACACATTCCTATATCCTCATAAAAATTTTAATATGGTATAGTTTTTTTTTCTCCCTTTATTTTAACTGCAACATTGTATATAAATTTTTAATTAATACAGACTGTGTATTATTTATAAATTAAATTGTATTACAAATACATATATGCTTGATAAAAAATCTGCATTGCATGTGTGTATATTGTAAAAGTATGAAAAATAGTGGTCCCAAAAGTAGGGTGACAATTGTAACTATATAAAAATTAGGGATGAACAAGAGAAAATCTGAGGAAACAATGTCTTACAATTGGGTAGTCATTTATAACAGTATACCACATTAGAGCTAAATTATAAGGAGATGGGAAACCATCATCATGCCCAAATAAACAAAATATAAAATTAAATATAAAAAGAATGAACATGAGTGATCAATATAAGAAGCATGAGAGATCACCAAAAACAATAAATTCACCAGCACTACACAAAAGTAATAATCATTCATCATCATGAATGATCAACACTAAAAATAAATCAATGGTCAATCTTGTGACTATATTTGAAAGGGGTACACTATAAACCAGGTTAATTATATAACCATTGCTAAACCTAGGACAGAAATACAAATAATAATTATTTGGATGTACATACTAAGGTACTCCTCCATCAAAATACAACAATCGGTCAAATAATGCTGAGATACTAAAAACATTCTGACCATCATCAATGCTCTGGCCACTTATCATCATTTATGTACAGGCCAACAATAAACTAAATTTTTAAAGAAATAATAAATAAAATGAAATGTAGTGCATGGACTTTAAAGAATATCCCTTTTGTACCAACCAGGATCATCATCATCTGGATGTCCATAAGATTAAACATAAATCTCTACTCCATATAAATTTTATACACAAATCTAGCTTAGAAATCAAGAATTCTATAAACTAGTAATGTGAACAAACAAATAAACAATAAATAAATAAATAAAGCAGCTTATAAATCATTTTATATAATTTTTAGGTTTACCCTACTACAAGTAAATAGTTTTATTGGGACCATTTAAAATTTTTTTTAGAACACTAAGATATAAAATAAAGCCACACACACTGCAATTTATGAAACAGGAATTGGACAGAATAAAAAAATTAAGACAAAAATATTTCTAAAACAATTATTTAATAACTAATTGATTAACAATAAATGAAAATAATTACATGATAGTATGAAATTTTAAATATTCATTTTATCAAAAATATATTTTCATAAAAATTATAATAAATCAGTTGATTTCGATTCATAAATAAACTTTTAATTAATTAAGTTATTTCTTTAAAATAATTAAGAGTTGGGAAAACATTTCAAAATCAAAGATAGCAATCTTTGATTTAGCTTAATTAATCTTTTGTTAAGTTTTTAGAAGGGAAAATGAATGAAAAAAGAAAAAATATGTTTCACACACAGTGAAATTTATGAAACAGCAATTGAATAGAATAAAAAAATTATGACTAAAAATATTTTTAAAACAATTATTTAATAACTAATTGATTAACAATAAATAAAAAATGACATTGATAGTATGAAATTTTAAACATTCATTTCATCAAAAAAATATTTTCAAAAAAATTATAATCATTCAGTTGATTGCTATTCATAAATTAACTTTTAATCAATTAAGTTATTTCTTTAAAATAACTAAGAGTTGGAAAACATTTTCAAAATCAAAGATAACAATCTTTGATTAAACTTGATTAACCTTTTGTTAATTTTTTAGAAGGAACAATGAATGAGAAAAGAAAAAATATGTTTAAAAAAAATAAATTTACAAAAAATTAATTTTTCTACAAAACTATTTCATAATTTTGAAAAGAAAATTGACTGGATTTAAAAAAATATATATTTCACAAATTAAAAACATTAATAAAAATATTTAAAATTATCAATTCTTACAAAAAAAAAACTCTTTAAATAAAAATTTAATGTGCATATACAAAAAAAGTGCCTTTAACCATAGTGTAATTTTTTATGGATTCCATTTCAATTTCCAGTTTTTTCCATCCAAGTTTCCCCTTGAAGGCTTTTAAACACATGCATGGTTATTTGTCCTTCTCTTGGTTTGCATTAATTCTGGGTTAAAAAAGATAGCAAATTTTATCCACTGACTTTTCTTCTTGAATTTTCAGGTAAGATAAACACAAACAGAGATTCATGCTTTTGGTTAAAGACAAGGTTGCAGATTACTTTAGAGGATAACTTCTCTACATTTTTATTTCAGTGCAGGCAGATAATGTCTAGCCTTTAGCTTGACTAAAACTTCTGCTATGCAATAGCTTGGTAAAGACTTCTGCATCTTTATTTTTTATCAGTTGGATTAAGACTTGACTGCTCTCTTTTCAACAGTTAAATTAGGAATATCTTCTTACCAGAGACTTGGGTCTTCTGATTTATTCACACTACCATTACTTTTTTTCTAGAACAATCTTGCCTGCAAGCCAATAACAATCTGTCTCCAACATTTATAACTTTTTTATAACAGCCAATTAGATAATTTTTTATAAATACAATTGTTCAGATATTTCCTTTCTTAAAATCAAGAACTTAAATTAATATCATACAACTCTTGATATTACTTTCTAATTGAAAAAATTTATTGCAAAGGGAAAACAAGATAATCAGTTAATTGCACTGATTTGATTTTTTTACATTAAAGAGAGATAAAGTGAAAAGAAAAACAACTCTAATTAAAAATAAAATTTACTAAAAGTATTAACATCTTTTTTTTTTCTTTTTAAAATTACTATTAAAAATAAAACTATCTCTCTTTTAAGGTTACAATTAGTATATATTAAATTATTTACAAAAAAGAGAAAATTATTTTTCCTCTTAGTACATTTTCATAATTTAAATTAAAACTACTAATTAATTATAATTACTGAAGAGAGAGAGTTAAAAAACTTGTTTACATTCTTTTACAATTTTTTATAACTCTTATTAAAATATTTACATATTAAAATCATATTATTTTTTAACAAATTAAATGTTTGAGAACTCCTATACTATCATTTTGGGACTTAAAATATCTAGTTAATTGAAGATCCATTATTATTATTAAAAATATACATGGGAAAATCAAATATTATTTTCTCCATTAATTAAATAATTCTATACTTAAACTTGAGGTACATGCTGCCAACTATCTAATTATTTTTAATGCAGTTATGTAGCCAACTGGTATAATATATATAGTACTTTACTAACTAAGGTTTTTGATATCTACACATATACTTTGAACCAAAGGGTGCAGATGTACCTATTTCCACTATTTTAATAAGCAAGCAATCCATTTCGCACAATGATCTGTCTAGATACATTATCTTTTCTAGATATTTCCTCATTAGACATGCCCAATCATAATATTGATAGAACTTATTTGGAATAAAAATTGTAATAAATAATTAAAATTTATTTTACTTCATGCAAGCCATAATTAAAAAATCCTATTCAGTTAAACTTCTCCTCATCATTTGTTTTTTATTGCTATGGGTTTTGGCTTTTCAAAAACATTGGGAAAAAAACAAAATTGCAATCAAAATTACTGAGTCTGTATGTGAAAGATGACAATATAATTGTATAAGCACACAATAATATCATTACAATTATTGTAAAGGATAGACAATGCATGAGAGGCTCATAATGAACAAACCTTGTACTAGAGTGAGTGAAGGAAGACAGCAACATAAAAAGTAAAAGAGATACCAAAAGGATGAGACAGAAAATATTTGGCTTGAACACAATACGTACTCTTAGGTGGCCAAATATTTTATCCTAAAGAAGAACCCTGGTCAAGTAATATTTATTGATGACTCAGATTTAAGCCTCATATCTGAAGGACATTCCATTACCCAATGTCTGTGGATGCCAAAGATTGCCATGCATCATTATAAATTAATAATAAATGTTATGTTTCAAAACCTAACAGAAAATCGAAAGAAAAAATGAAGAAATATCTAAATAAACATTTCTAACAATAGTTGATTGATATATTAAAATGATTAAAAGTAATCATAAACATTTTTTTAATTTATTTTGAAAAGGTGTTTGCATTCTTATTTAAAGGAAACTGATAAATATAAACATTTGACATATATCTTGGATATATTATTTATGTTGAGTGTGTGTTTTATAATAGAATACAAACAATGTAAAAAAAAAAAAAAATCTACATTACATGATTACTAGCATCAATAAAAATGGTTTAGCAATAATATAGATATTATGATGTCTATTAACAATAAACCTTATATTAGACTAAGAAGTCTCATATTTAATCTTAATGCTGTGGAACTCTTTATAATTTATAAAATAATTTCAAAATTAAAATGATAAAATCAAAGAATTTAATGTAAAAATATAAACCAGAAGTAAAAAATGTCTTGAGAATTAAGCACATTTTGGATAATAGTTTCCAAAAAAAAAAAAATTATATATAAAAAAATATACAATAGATTTATGAAGTAAAAATTCATCTAAAAGCTTAATATATTTTCTATCAATTTTTTTTAAAGAAATTGTGAATGACTTATATAATGAAGGACTCCAATCTGATGTGACCTTCAGTTACAGTTCACATCAAGAACAAGTTTGTAAGTAGAGATATGAGGCTTCTTTTTAATTACTTTTCCCCTTTTTTTTCTGAGTGTTGATAGATGTTTAAGTTGTTTTGATGATAGATCTTTTTCTTTTTCTTCAGATAGTGAAGTTTATATAACTGCCTTTTTAAAAATAATTTTAATGTAATCATAATAGTATTAAGCGACCATCGAGGATTAGGCATTCAGTTTCAGAATAGTAAAAAAACATATCAGAGCCATTCTGTATGAAGTTGGCTCTTAGTCTAAGAAAAGATCTTAGGGCTGATTAGCCTATCACTGGACTTTGAACTTTCAGAAAGATTTTTTTAATTCGCTGTGAAGCAGCATCTTGGCAAATGCAATGGAAGAGTGCACATCAACTAATTTAATTTTGTTTAGCCAAATCTATTCTGATATGTCTTTTAAAGCAACATTAATTACTGATTAACTTTTGCAAAATACTCATTATATTAGTTACAAAGTGTTTTAGGGATTAATCCATTCTGTGCAACTTCTTCCTTTTCTTCTTTACATTGCACTCCTAAATACATTGTTTACAAATTATTTTATTTCAAAATGAATTATAATGAAACAATGATAACAAATACAAAAGTTCTTCTCTGTAAATAATTTTCTAATAAAATTTTGTTTATTTTCCAAATTGATAAGCTACCTACCTTAAATTATCTTAATAATTTTTTTAAAAATTCTTACCATTTAAAATTTAATTAATCAACATCTATTGTTTCAAAATTATCTTTTTCTTCTAAATGCCTTTTTAAAACCATTTAAATGATTTGTTTTCCCATTGTCTCCCCTGGTGAGAGTTAGAGTAAATGTCAAACTTTAATGTGTTTAATTAATTGTACCTTTATTCTTTGGTATATTTTCAGAAATTTCAAATTATTCATTAGATATATACATAATGAAAATAATTCTTAAAAGTTTCATTTTAATTTCTCAAACATGAAAAAAAATATTACATTTTAAAAAGACAATAAGATGTAATTTTGTGAGGGGTTCTATTTTATCACTGTAAAAAAAATTGAATTTGAAAAATCATAATTATTTGCAACTAGTTTGTAACACCTGAATGGATTTTTGTTTACATGCCCAAAAGTAATGTAATATCATCTAAAAGGTAAAATTTTACTTGTAATTTTTCAAATGTGACAAAAATAATTCTCCAGTGGTAAAACAAAAGCAATATTTATAATCAATCACAAATGATAACTTTATTGTAACTTATTTCTCTTATTTTACAATCTTCTAAAACTGTTTTTGAAGAAATTCTATTTCTTATCACATTATTCCTGTCAATAAATGAATATTTCAATAATATTTTGTGGGGAAAAAAATAAATGTATAAAAAAATATGTAAAATATATGTTTTACTTTCAAAATTGAAACAAAAAAAAAGACTGTTTGAAAGAAAAATTGAAACAGAAGTAAGGAATGTTGCAAAGGAAGCAAATGCTGTAATCAAACAGAAGCGCTCTCCTGCAGACAAAAGAACTAAGATATCTATCACTGTTATGGAAGATGATATAAGGTGATGATTTGATTGCTTTGAAGTAATTAAAATAATGCCATCTCTTCCATGATTTTGTTATTAAAACCTGAATAATGTTTTAATTCATGATTAGTTCATGATTTTATTACTCTACTGATATCAAAATTGCCACTGTAATGTTAAAAATATTCGCAAGAGAGCATTCTAAAGTAGAAGCAATTAATAGTGACTACAATGCTCAGGTAAAGCTGTGAACCTATATGAAAATCATGTAAAGGGTTAAAAAAAATCTTACTATAAACAAAAAGATTTTTATTTTTTACTCTTAAGTAAATTTATAAATTTCTGTTTTAAAAAAAATCAGAAAATGATGAATATTCTATACACATATAGATGAATCTGATAAAACAAACAGATACAAATAGATGAAAGATTTTAAAATATCCAACTTAAAGATTTCTCTAGCATCGCTGTAAACAGGAAGAGTGGAGAAGACAATGATCACCATACTGGCCAAATATTGGTAATGAGGCACATAAACATACCATAACGAAGTTGTTCAACCGTATGCAGATAAATGATGTCATATTTTCCTTCACTATCAGCAAATTTGTAGTCCAACTACTAAAAAGTGATTTATCTGGGTGTACAGAAAATGGATTCATTTATATACTACTAGAGCAACATTAGATAAAGTAATGTTTCATAAAATCACTCCTAAATTGAACACTGAGATGATTGAGCCTAGCCATATAGCAGATCTAAGTTCGTAATCAAATACATTTTATAAGACCACTAGGACTTTAATAACAATATAACCACTAATAGATATGATGAATAAAGTTAAGAAAAGAGTGATAATAAAATAAAGACTCCTTCAAAATTAGAACATACACATTACCTTTGAAGTTTAATATCCTCTCTTTATTAAGTACACATTTATTTTCTTTATAAATGGAATCAAATACATTTAATAATATAAATGTTTAAATGTATTATGTGTTATTACATTTAACATGGAAAAAATTTAATTCTAGAACTCAATACTTTTCCCAAGGTGCCAATGAATAAAATTAAATAAATAATGATGATCCTAAGTCTTTCTCAGTAAATAAACTACCCTTAATATGCTCAATTAGTTAAGTGTTATTAACTAATATGATAAATAAGTACATTAATTAATATAGGCCAAACTCTCCATACAGTAGTGCCACTCAGTGCCAACCAGAGTAATCAATGAATGCCAGAAGGCTTGTGCATAAAATCCCTATCTAGTGCCTACTCATCCAATATCCCCAGACTAGTTTCTGGCTAAGATCTGGGTGCAGTGCTCTCAGATCCAAAGCTCCTCACTGATGAAGGCCACAAGCCAGAAACTAGTCTGGGGATATTGGATGAGTAGGCACTAGATAGGGATTTTATGCACAAGCCTTCTGGCATCCATTGATTACTCTGCATGACCCTACTGAATGGAGAGTTTTGCCTGTATTAATAACAGTAATGTGCTAGCATAAGAAATAGTGATCATGTGATGTTTAGTGGTTTAATGATAAATAAGATATGAATTGGACGAAAATTAAATATTTAGGCCATACAAATTTAGAAAACTTTTAAAATACAAAAACACAATAAAATAAAAAATCAGTTACAAATCTATTTTCGAACCCAAATTCTTTTAATGGGCCATTAATTCAATTGAGTATAAAAAATAACAAATAATATACACGTGATAAAACTAATTGCTAAATGTAATTCCAAGAATAGAGTTTAAAAAAACATACTTAAAAAAAAAAAAGAAGAAAGAATAGAGTTTACGTCATAATGTTATTCAAACTTTAAATAACAAAATTAGTGCTAATAATAATCATAAAAAAATACTTTATTCCTTTTTTGACATGAATAAATTTAAACTTACAGCTACCACATACACACATATGTATATTCCAACATTTTACCATTATATTCAATATTTCATTTTTATATAAATAATGAAAAAAATTTCAATAATATTTTCTCCAATGTATTGTATTATTATTTTCTATAACAATACACAGGTAAATACAACTATACAATAAATTATAAAGTCATATGAGAATATTAAATGTTCCTTCTCTACCAGATAGCATCTTCTTAAAAGTATTCATTGGGCTATTAAGATTTTCAATATAGACAGTTACCACTGAAACACTTGCAAGAAAATTCACTTAAATAGCTTTAAAATATATTCTATAATTTAGGCTAAAGTATTTTTTTAAAAATATTTAAGTATATAGCTAGTTTGAACATTTTATTTCTAGGCTGAGGAAACAATGTGGTCTTCCTTTTAATTAAATCGAGAAATAAGTTGAAAGAATTTTATTGGTATTATTTCTTAAAAGGTTGCAATAAGGTTCATTACCCAAATGTGTACTTAAGCAATGTTTGGTACATCTTTATTTTTTTGGTAAATTTGTTTTAAAAAGATATCTATTCTATATATGCCAATTTTTATAGGCACATTATTTTTTCTTCCATAAGAGCAAAATTCCTTTTTGAATTTTGTTTCAATTAGCACTAAATCTTAGATATTACTAATATTATTTCGGAAAGTTAAAAAAAAGTTTTTCAAGTCAAATATTAGTTTGTGGCTTTATTTCCCTTTTAGAAAACTTTTTTGACATATTTCTTTTTTCTCCCATTAAAAAAAAAAAGAATGTAATGACCGTTCTTTCTTCCGAGAAAAATCCTAATATATTAAATAATCATAATTTTTGATCCCTCAGCATAATAAGTTAAAATTTTAAAGAAACAAAATATTCAGCAAATAAATAAATAACAACAACAATAATATTTTTTGTAATAACTGATTTTTACAAATCTATAGAATATACATTTAATATTTATATATATTTTTTAAAATGAAAAAAATTATTGGAGATTTATATAAATAATTAATCTAAAAAGTGTGTGCATGCATATATATAAATCTATACTTCCTATACGCACACAAAAAACAATCCATACTGTTAAGTAGTTTCAGAAGTGTGGATTATAGATTAAGAGAGCAAAAAAAAAATAATATTAATTTTGTTTAGTGTAAAGTGTTAGAAAGACAATGAATTTAATATATATATATACGCATGAGACCTATTTAATCTTGGGTATTATTCCTCTTGTTTTAAATAAATTAAAAAAGAGCATCAACTTGGTAGAGATGTCACCTCTAAAATACATTAAGTCTCAGTATATAATATTTTTTGCATTGGGACTAAAAATATTATTCTACAAAAATTCAAATTCACAACTAAAACATTAAGAGATAACTCTCTATCAATTTCGTTATCTTTTTTTTTTTAATCATTCAAGTTATCAAAATTATTTTGTTTTTAAAAGCGTGAGAATTATTAAAACAGAGGCATTTCCTTATTTACAAAAACACAGATGGAAAAAAAAAAGGAATCCATCTGCCAACTAAACAAAACAATACAAAAAATTATGTATGACTAAAAAGCAACTCAGGTATTTGACATACATGAATGATTAAAATCTCTAATGATTTCTTTTTTTTGCTTCACAATTTAGTTATGGTAATATAAACAATATGTATTTAGTTTAGATCTAAGAATGTGTACATTTTCTGATTTTCCTTTGAATTAATATACTAATATTATTAATTGGAAAAAAAAAATTATCGCATTTTAAACAAATATATGTATATAATACCTGAGAAAATTAAGAGAGCACTCAGTAGCAACAGCTTTGGCCAAAAGTGTTTTTCCAGTTCCTGGAGGACCATAAAGTAAAATTCCTATAAAACATATAATCTTTTAATATTATATTATACATAATCACCAACATAAATACAAGAAACATTAAAAATATAGATTTTTAAAAAAATAGCATTGTCAAGACTATATATATATTACAAATATTACGTAATTTGATAAAATAAAAAAAGAATAAAGGTTTAAAAAAAATTAAAATAAGGATAATTTCTAAGCAATGGAAGTGATAGAAATGAAATTGCGATCTAAGGATTTTAAATTCCAGAATCTGCACCTCAACCATTATATCAAATCCTTAAATAACAATCCTTCTATAACTAAAATAGAAAAAAATAATACTACTCCTATGGTAAAATCATTTAAACGCATGAAGTTACTATGAAATCCGGTCTATAAAAACATAATCTTTCATTTCTAACATGATTTTAAAATGGATTGTGTGTGTGTGTGTGTGTGTGTGCATTTATATTTGCACATTCACATAAAAAAAGAAAAGAAACTAAAAACAATTATTTTATATAGAAAACAGATTTTGATTTTAATAGATTCAAGTTACATAATTTTAATCTTATGAAAATTTCAATTTTCTGTACTTGAAAAACACATTTGAGTTAAGAATGGCAGGAAAATATATGTATATATAACTGTATATATTGAGATATATTTAAAAATGTTATGATATAAAATGAACTGTAAAATCCTAATATACATTTTGAATAGTGCAATACAAATTATGTTTCAAATTCTTATTTTCTTTACATATCTTGTATATGATCCCAAATTTTTTAAATATCCATATATATACCATATAGTTCCACCTATGTTTCAACTGCATCTAATTGTCTTTTTCAAGCTCTAGTCCTTTATACTATTATTTTAAATTGAACTGAAATATATCGTATCTATGCTTCACCTATATCCTATAGTCACTTTCAAATGCTTTTCTTTATATACTTATTTTTAATTAAAATATAGAACATCATATAATTCCACCTATGTTTCAACCATATTTTGTAGTCATTTTCAAGATTGATTCCTTTATGTTGAATTGAAAATACTATATAAAAAAATAGATCTTGAAAATGACTATATGACTGGTTAAATTGTTAGTGGAACTTTATGATATATATATATATATTAACATAAAGATTTTCATGGGTTACAGATATAAATGATATATTTTGCAAATTCATCCATATATGATTTTGATAAATGTACTGACATTTCAGTTTGATTACATAAGCCATCAACTGGATGATGAATGGGATATTGTAAAAATAGTTATAGAGGCACTGTAAATACTGGCAAATAAACAATGTTAGTTCCACCAATAGAAAAAAAAAGGCAGAAATTTTTTACAATAGTATGTTTTTTAAAAAAAAAATCCAAATAAGAGGAAAATTTGCACATCATCATATTTATTGATACAATTTGGACTTTTTCATATCTCAATGGTTTCTGTGACCTTACATTGGAAAAGAGTATTACATCTGCATAAGATCCTGGTGTTAGAGAAATCAATATTGTGACCTGAACTCATAGCATGAAGTGAGAGTGATGTTAATGATAAGTGTTGTTTAAATGCATTACCAGGTTAATCTCTTCTAGTGCTGATGTGATGATTGCTCATGCCTATGTAAAAGACTTTACAAATGCCATTTGAAATTTCATAAACTCCATTAGCATCAAAAGGGATTGAAACTTAAGGCTTGGTTATGATATTCCTAATTTTTTGATAAATAGTATAGGCTGGTTTTTTTTTTAATATTGTAGCATTTTAGTATATGTTCAATACCGTCTGTAGTTCCTTTTATATATGAAGCACAAATCATAATAATTGTTTCTTCTTTTGATTATTTTGGGATTGAATTAAGGCTTCATGAATAATTTTATTATTATAACCACTAGCCAACAAAATATTATTTATATAATTTATTTCTTCTTTTAGATGTGGTTCATCTGAAAGGTTAATTGCTCTATTGAAAAGAATTTTGCTACAGAAAAAATCTGAGTTGGATGATGATGGGATAAAAATTGTAAGTATCTGTATGTATGTATATTTTTTATGAAAACTGAAAATGATAGATTATTGTGTTTTCTGATGACAAATATATCAAGAAAGGGAAGTGTTCCATCAGATCCTGTCTCCATTATAAATTTAATATGAGGATGGGTATTATTTAAATGTGAGAAGAAATAATTTAATTTGTTTTTACCATGTTGTCATATTGTGAATATATCATCTATATATCTGAGCCAAATAAGAGGTTTTAAAGGTGTTCATTATAAAGCACAAGTTTCTATATTTTCCAATCAATGTAAGATCACAAAAGCCATTGAGATACTAAAAAGACCAAATTGTATCAATAAATGTGATGACACACACAAACTTCCTCCTATTTGGAAGAATTTAAAAAAAAAAAGATATTTCTCTAAAAAATTTCTGACTTTTTTTTTCAATTTTATATACCTGTTTTTCTACTGGTGGAACTTTAAAATTGTTGTAAACCAATGTTTACAACCTCTAATCAAGCTGAAACATCAGTATATTCATTATCAAAATTATACATAGATGAACCCTCAAAGTATATATATATATATATATATATATACTTTGATATATACTTACATATATATATATATATATATATATATATATATATATATATATATATTGTACCCTTACTTCTCGATGTATAATATAATTTGAAATACGACTAGCTCAATTAAATTATAATGCTTAATTAAAATTTGCATATCTATCTTTAATTTACTTTTATACTATCATATTCTAATTAAATTTATTATCAATTATCAAAATCAATATATTTCTATATTATGTACTAATTAAATAAGTATCTATCAAAATCATGAGACTGTGAAGTAAAGTTACAAAGCAATAAGTAGATTTACATTGAGTCAATATCTTCCAAACATATTGTCTCAATGGCATAAGAATACTATCACCTCCTTATTAACTTACTACTACTTCTATAGCATTCTTATGGCTTTTAAAATAAAATAAATTATCTTTAATAATAATAAATAAATAAATCTTAACTTTTAATTTTAAAATATAATTAAATAATCTCAGGTTCTTCTAATTATCTTAAAGTAATGATAACTCATGTAAATAAGTATGATATGGGATTTTATATCAAACCTAAATACACCTAACTTATTTTAATAATAATAATAATACTAATCTTAGAGTATAACTTAATCTTATCTATTTCTGTTATATCATCAATCATTAAATAAATAATCATATGTATATCTTTTATTTTCATATAGTATCTTAATTTTGGAATAGATCAAAATCTTATAATTCAATAATCTGTGGCAATAAATAATATTGTACTCTTATATTATGCATTATAATTACTCTATGACCATTGTAATATGATGTAATAATGTCAATCAATTCTCATAAATGATAATCAGGAAAATATTGTATTTATTTCTAAAATAATATTAATAAATTCACATTGTGCAAATATTATGTTTCTTCAAATTATCTGCTGTCAAATGCTGTGGTGCAAAATAATGAACTCGACACACTTTTAAACAAATCAAACAAATTTATTTACATTAACTTTGATTAAGAATTTATTTACAATATTTACAGTTCAAATTAGGAAAACAAAAAAAATAAAATATAAGAAAATAATAATACAAAATGTTTACACTGTTATTAGCTCATACTCCTATTAAATAATCTATACATTCTTTTAAAATGCTATACTAATAATATTGAAGTATGTTTTCGAACTTACACTTTAAATACATATCAGTAAGCTTCAATTATTACAAATAAATTTATGTAAATACTATTTATGTAGCATATGTAAACAATAAAACTTTAATAATTAAATTGCTACATCAATTAAGTATTAATGTTATTCATTCCATAATGTAATAGTATGTGTTCACTTTACTATTAGTACTACTTTAATATTATAATATAGAAATTAATGTATCTGTGTAATGTAATAACAAATAATTGATTATAACTTTATATTTCACTTAATGCAATTCATGCTACAGGTTTTATCAAATATGCATTACATATATGTGTTGTTGAAATAATAATATTATTTAAATCATTCATTACTTTCAAATTCATAAAGTATTATATTAGATAAATTCTATGATTCTTTTCTATATGAAATTATTACCCTACTTTATGTGTTATACTACTCCTTCTTAATAAATTTCTATCTACAAAAACATCCTCTAAACTTATTTAAAATTTCCGGAAAACAACTTTCAACTCTAAATAAAATATTAATTATCCAAACTATTTATACTTTACCGTCTATACTTGGTAAACCTTCAATTTAAAGATAAACTTCTCCATAAAACTTAACGTAATTTATCCAATAAACAAAATAAAATACAGACTTTTAACTCTCTTCCTAACTTGCAATAAAAAAAATAATTACTTATAAATAATAAATATAATTTTAATACTATAACATAAAAAAAAACAATATCAAAATTTATTAACGAAAGAATCATATAATTATTTCTAAGCTTCTTATGTAATGTTGCATCGTATTTATTTCATAAATTCAAATTATGCATATTTAAATAAAACTGTCACTGCCAATATAATGTGTGTGTATTTTTAAAATAATCATACATTCATTCAAAATAACATATCATTCGGTTGATCTAAAGAAAACATATTAAATACATTAAAATTATTATTATTATACAATTTTTACCATCAATAATGATTTAATGTACAGTCCATCTTCCAATATTCTTCGGAATTACAGCTTCATAAAATAATTCACATTTACACTCACGATCATTCTTTAATATATTACGTTTTATATTAATTATAAAATAAACTTATGCAATTAATTATTATATTACTTTAGTTATTATTTTAAGAAATGTACCTATCTTATTTTTAATAGATTAATACTATTTAACTTTTATATTAGATAAATAAAACAAAATTCATATTACATAATTCCAGCGATGTTTCCTTTTCACCATAAAGTTCTTTAATCGTAGGCACATATTCACTAGAACACCATTTCCTGTTTCCGGTCCACCACGTGTTTTTTTAAAAGTTTATGAAAAACGAAAACGTTCTTTTTAAACAAAATAAAAGTTAATTTTTCCATAAGAAATAAAACAAATTAAAATAGTTTATAGGATCCTGTTTTAATTCTTTCTAGAATATTATTCAAAGTTATTATTTTAAATTAGTCTATAGTTTATGAAAAATTATCATTTAATTATTTTAAATTGACTGGGACGTCCACATATTATTTGCGCATTCCATAAAATATCCAGGTAAGAATAAACTTCTTTATCTATAAACGACCAGCGTTTAAATTATTTCAATATAATAATTTTTATTATATTAAGACTTTCAGCTAACTATATTTCAATTTATTTGCCTTTTAAAATTATTAACATTCAGTCTTTTAAACATAAAGACTTAGCAAGGCAAGTATTTATAAAAACTACTTTTATTTCTAATATCTTTCCTTAAGATATATTTAAATTTATATCTTACAAAATACTTTCTTTATAAAGAAGTACTTTATTCTTTAAAGTATTTAATTTTCTAATAGTCAATAGCAATTAGCTTTTAAAATTATATACTATCCAAAATATTACTTTTCTCCATCTCGTAATTATCCGAACTAATCCAGCGTTTGTCATATTTCTAAGGTAAAGTTTCCGATATATTTTCACTATATATGATGTTCCCATGACTATTTGCTTGTAAATTGAGCTTAATATAGAGACGATCGATAGGGAAAATTAAATTAACACTGCATGTCTATCATTTAAAACTTTTATAAATTATTTACAATGACACTCTTATAATTTTGAAAAATGATTTTAAAAGCGTCTATAAAAATTTACGTAGCTATTTTTAATAACACAATTATCTTGAAAATCAATCACGAAGTCCTCTCCTAACAATTGAACTGAGCTTTTATACCGGAAGAAACTTCCCATTTGATTGGTAGATTAAACAATCAACTTTGCTGGCTTATTTACATATTTACCAACAACACAAAATTAAAAATAAATAATGACTTATTTAATATTTAATATTTATTACATTATCAAATTTTAAAATAATCCTTATCGTTTATTTAAATCCACTAAATATTTTTTAAAATATTCTTATTTACTTGATTTTAATTTTAACTTTTATAAGATTATTTTTAAATAAACTAAGTATTTTTTTATACGTCATATTTTTAAAGCAATACTTTTAAAATCAGATTTAATATTCTACATTGAATATCTTTATTTTTATCTCGTGATAACTCACGTATTATTTATAAATTTTACAACATGATTTTTAAAATAGTTTTGCAACTTTACTAAATAACTTCCAAGCATGCTTGTGTATATCTAACTAACATCTGTTTTTTTATAACACAAGAAACGCTTGTCAACGTCTAAAAATAAACTAACAATTGCATTTTTTAAAATAAATATTTTTTAAATAAATAAGATATTATAATAGATTTTAAAATAATTATCCAATATTATTAAAATCAAATATTAGTCTTCTATTTAAGTATTTACAATAATTAAAATATTTATATTCTTTTATAATATTATTTTATCAACAATAAACATATGCATTTAATTTCAACTTGTCTTTTTAAATACTTTAGCTTTAAATATTTATTTATTAAATCTATTAATGCAGTATTGATTATGGCCATTTTTCCCAACTATATATTATACTCATCATCATTTAAAATGTCTCTCTCTATATCAGCACAATTTTACATATCAAATACTCATAGATTGCTTTACTTAAACCCTTTGAAATATTACCATAAGCAAAATTAACATCACATATTCAAATATAGCTTAAATTTAAAATTTTTAATAGATTAGCACAAAAATTAGATGGCGACCCATACAAAAGGGCACAATATATATATATATATATAAACACTTAATCAATGAAATAATACACACAAAAAGTGGTTTATATAATAAATGAGATTTGTAAAGAGAAATGACTATATAGGCTACATTTATAATTATGGGCCAAATTTGATTATAAATAGATTTTTTTGTGTAGAGTAAAAAAAAACATATTGATTTGATAAAAAAATAATTATAAAGAAAGATGGATGCATACACACCCAAAACAAATGCATGTAATAGATTTCATTAAAATTATAAATCAGCATATAAGAAAATTTAATATTACATGAACTATTATAAATGTTGATTATTGGACAGATCATAAACTAGTGCATTTTAAAGTTAAAGTAATAATTGCATTAAAAATAGATTTCATTCCAATCATATCTGCAAAAAATTTGATAACAATTTATAGCTATTAACACCACAATGGCTAACTTAGATTTTCATGACTGACAAGTAATTAAGATATGGAATTATATTGAGACTGTATTATGAATATAAGTAAATCTATTATCTGATTCATTAAAAAAAGAATCATGGCTGGTTCTCCAACTGTGATACTATCAATAATAATTTGATTAAAAGAAAATATGTGGCATTTTCAACTTGACAGCATAATAAACTGAATGTGGAGTTTCATAACCAATGTAAAAACTTAAAGGAAGAAGTTCAACAACTGATAAAAAGATGTAAAAATGATTGGTGGATTAAAACTGTTAAGACAGTGATACATTTGTTGATCATGGTGTATTTCAGGACTTTTTGTTGATGCATCGAAAATAATATACACAATGTATTCCAATGAAAAAAAAAGACTAGTTCTCTATTCAAGTTGTGTGCAATATATTGTATTACATAGCAACATAGTTAAACATAAAATGTAAAAGTATGTTTCATATCTTTGCAAATCTTCAATGATCTCGCTTGTAGCCTGAAATCTTCCAAACCATTTGAAAATGTTCTTATAACTCTTGACATCACTTAAATGCTTCAGTACCAATTTTTCCCAATTTAAAATTAAATTTAATGTTAGTATATCATTCTATTATGAGTTATGGTATGAAACATCCTATTATATTTCATGTCTAAATTCCTGATCCAGATACACTAATATCTTAAATTCTTTATGATAAAATAACTAAACTATACTGCTATGTAACATATGATTGATTCAGCTTGGAAAAAGAAACAGTTGTGAGCCATTTTTTCCACTGGACATAATGTATATGGACCTGAAAAATACTTTCTTATACCTAATGAAAATCACCAGTAGCATTCTATTATATAAAGGCAACCATGTTTTAAATAAATGAAGAGCACATTTTGATCATATTTTTAATAATCATACAATAATTCATAACTCCATCTCTTCATTTAGACTTGGACAAAGATCTCCAGCTTAAAGAAATTAAAGTAGATTTCTGTAATCTTACAGAAAAGATACAAGCACTTATGAAATAACAGAGAAGCTTTAAAACTATAGGATAGTAGATAAGCTTAAAAAATATTTTTTTTTTTTTTAGGAATATGTCCATAATGCAGTATCATCTGATTTTAACATATGCTTCTATTCCCAATTTTTTAAAAATAAAAAAAAATGGACAACATTATAGCAATTATGTACACACTACAGAAAAGACTCACTCAATGATTTTATTAAATTGGTTGTTTCCAGTCAAGAGATGAATGGTTATCAGAGATTCAACATGGTTTTAGAGAACCAAGAAGTGCTATAGACAATTTTTGTTGATAACCAATTGAAAGAAAAGTATTGAAAACAAAAAAGTAATTTGTACATTCCTTTTATTGCTTTAGTGATGGCATTTGAATCAAATGATTGAAAGATCTATGGTACTGTTTAAAATGGGAGGAAATGTTATGACTACAGGTGGAAAATCTGAACATTTAAAACCAAATCTAGAGCTAAACAAGATTGTGTACTAGCTCCAACTTTATTTTGATTTTTATGACAGTGATCTTTGGAACTATTTATAGGCAGCTTCATGAATCAGGATCAAGATGCTACATAGTTTTTTGGTGGCAAAACTTTTAATTTCAATCAATTAAAAGCAAAAAAACTTTATCTTCTTGGTTTATAAATATAAAATATGCTGATATTTGTACTACCCTTATCATTTCAAAAAGCATTCTATATTTTAAATGAAATATATAAATATTTTGATTTAGTAAATAATTTTTTTGAAAAATTCAAGTTCTTTACCAATTATTGATGGAAGAAAAAATCTTCAGCAACTTTTAACTTTGGTGGTTATCGATTTGAGATTGTGACATAATTTAAATATTGTGATACTTTTTTAAATAGAAAAGGAAATGTAGATATTAAGGTAAGTCAAGTCGCAACCACACATCAATATGCTATTGCTGATTTTAATAAGTTAAAAGAGAGTATTTCATCACAAGAAAATAACTATAGCAGTTAAGTTAGTTGTACATAAAGCTGTTGTTTTATCTAATTCCATAATGATGTAATTAAAAGGTATTAGAAAAACTTCATTTAAAGATGGTCTGTAAAATTCTAAAAATATAAAGGTAAGATCATATTTTTTTTCATTATAATACTTGTTCATGATATTATAGAGTCCATTAATGAAAAAATCACTATCATTGGATTAAATGTATAAAACAAATGAATAATACAAGTCTTCTAAAAAGATTTTATAATGTTAATGAGAGAGATCTCAATTATGTTATAAAAATAATATCAAAGACCTTCTAAATAAGTATAATATGAATTCTTCCATTGGAAAGATAGACTGAAAATAAAATACAGTGGAGAGCTATAATTAGACTAAGCATTGAAGACTTTCAAAAACAAAGTGCAAAAAATAAAAAATATCAAATAAATAGACTAATGAATCAGAATGTTGTTGTTATTTCGACTTTCTATCTTTCTTTTTTTTTTTCCGGAGTTGGTATGGTCAAACTCATTTGTGAGAGCACAGTTGTCGATTAAAATGTTTAGATAGTAATTTTACTATAACAAGATACATACACCTGGGTCGTGTTTTACGCGATAGATAGGTTCCTCAGAAAACACGCGCAAATGAAATCGCACAGAAATAGATGTAACTTACTTTAAAAAAGGAGGGATACGGAGTGTGATTTTTCAAAAATCACATAAAAGCAAAGCACCAACATAAAATTACTTTAAAATTCACGCAAAAAAAAATAAGGAAATAAAATATGACTAATAAAAAATTTCAAATTTGAAAAAAATTGATACAAGACAAACTTTTTTAAACTATAATATTTAATTTTATTCAAAACAATATATTTTTATGCATAATTTACAGTAATTTACATTTTTTTATACACGTTTTAATTATTATCGCTATTTGCCGGTAAACAGGTTCGTTTGCAAACTGGTAAAAAATCAGATTCTTCACAAGAGGAAATACAACTAGTGCCAACGTCACTCTCATGTTGTGTTAATGGTTTTCTGGTGACAACACAATTAGTAATTAATCTAACAACTAAAAATTAAATTCTTATTTTTGTCTTTAATTTTCAATTTTAATTGTGCCCACTGCTATTACTCACCTTTTAAAAATAAATTTGCGGACACTAAATGATTAATAATTGATTACGTTCTTTTTTAAAAAGCAAAAACAGAATGTGATTTAAAATGCAAAATAAACATGCACAATGTTTGAACAAATTTACATTATAATCTTGTAAAATTTAATGTGTGTATACATAAAATGTGGAAATCATGATTTTAATTTCATTATTGCATAAAATCTTACTATTATAAAGCACTGAAAATATTGAAATTACTAAGATGAAAGTCGAATTCCAATAATGTGCTATTACTTTCAATATGACGTAAGTGCGCAAAATTTATTATTTAAAGTAATAGCGCATTATCGGAGTTCGACTTCCGGAGAAACGTGAATCACGTAACTTCAAAATCGCATTAAATAAATCCGCGTAAAAAGAGACCCAGGTGTATATTTATAAACATTTTATTTTATTGATTGTGTTGTAATTTAATTATTGTATTTATTTATTTACTGTAAGAACATTTAGGGTATATGAGCACAGACTTTCACATGACCATCACTCTGCACACTATCTCATAACACTGATACATATGAACACACATATGTTGAAAAGATAAATAATTACCAATATACGTATTTCATGCTAAACCAGCAATCATCAGTTTGTCCAGATTACCATCTCCACACATATATGCTATAAGTGCTCTCATATGTATTAAGATAGCCAAACCTCATACTTTAATGGAAAGGTTTCAATCTACTCCACACTCCAACCGTTCATCCAATTGAAAATCTGATGATGGAATGCTCAAAGGCCACCCTGAGGCTGAGATTCTTGTCACACCCATGTTGACCTAAGGTCAATCTGATCCCTCATGTACAGGACATAATCCATTTAATACATATACAAGGGATGGACAGACATCTCTACTATATAATAACTGAAACACACAGGCTTATTATATACCTGGTGTAACAGGGTTATGATATAGTGTGGAGAGTGGTGGTCATGTGAAAGTCTGTGCTCATATACCCTATATATTACATATATAGACACAGGTATATAATAAGCCTGTGTGTTTCAGTTATTGTAAGAACATTTGTAAATTATATAAGATTTTTTATTATTGAAACAATTTTATAATTTAAAATTTTTAAAGTTTACAATAAAATATCTTTCTTCAAGTTGTGAAATGATAATTATTCAAATAGAAATAATAACGATTTTAATATAAAATAATAATTCTAATATTACCAGTGATATTAAAGAATTTATAGCGCAAAAATATTTCAACAGCTATCAAGTATTTGAATTGTTATCTTATCCAGAGATAATCTTCTTTACGGATTATAAAGTTTTAATTTGATAAACTAATACTTATGTGAGTGTACATTATGTCTTAATATGTATAAGTATAAACACTTCTTATATTAATAATGTATATATGTGTGTATATATAAAAACATAAAGACAATTTTGCAGATATATTCAAGAATATAGGTATAAATATTCTAAATGTTTATATTTTTAAGCAATATTTATTTTTATATAATTAAATATTTAATCTAAGTAGATGTTTACTTGAATAAAAATTTCTATCTCATATATACATATTATAACTTCTCACATGGAAAAATTATGCATTTTCGGTGCAAAATATTTTTTTAAAAAGCAAACATTTGCCTCTGAAAAGTTTATATTTACCATTCTTTATATTTTCTCACAGTAAGAAGCAGTAATATAATTGCACGAATATTATTACATTTCAATGATAGAGGTAACGACAAAAAAAAGTAGTAACATCAAACGAAATACATCATCATCTTTGATAGGAAGTTGTCTTTTTTTATATACTTCTTTTAATGCTAAGTATTCTACCATCCTAATATTTAAAGGTATTTTATAAATTAATAAATCATATACATAATACACATAGTAAATTATTTATAATAAAATATTTAATTAGAACAGATTTGAACTCAGACTTTTAAGCTCCCAAGAGCTATCAACCCCATCCTATACGACTACATACATGTGGAAAAAAAAGATTTCCAATATATGTATTTCATACTGAACCAGCACTCATCAGTTGGTCCAGATCATCATCTCTCACTCACATATATAATTGTGTTCAGTTTATATTAAGGTAGCAAATCTTCAAACTTTGATGGACAGGCTTCAATCTTCTCCATTCTCCAATTCTTCAGCCATCCATATTATTGAAAATACAATAATGAAATGCTCAAAGTCCTTAATGATGCCAATTTTATTGTCATACCCATGTTGGCTTTAAGTCGCTCTGACCTCTCATATATAGGACCTTAATGTTGAATAAATGAAATTGCTTAATCTTTTAAAACTTCAATTACCACATGAAAATAGAAAAAAAAAACATTAAAAAATATTCAAATATTTAATTCGTATTGATTTCATTATGAATTTGAATAAAACATTTCAACAAAAAAGAGATGTCTCTATGTAAAATTGCCATTCTTACACAGAACTTTCTTATTAATACAGTCTTCAAATATTTATCACTGAAAATAAAATATCAAAATAAATATTTCTTTCAAATAAATTATGAATTTATGTCTACACCTGCACTCACACACAATTAAGGTTCTCATTGGTTTTTTAAAAAAATAATTCTGAAATATTTTTAGGGCAAATCATGATGACTTAATCTGATCCAATATTAGTTTGACATTCTGCTTACTACAGGCAAAGCTTGTTGAAACATTTATCTCAATGATGTATTAACTTCATAAATCATTCCTAGATAATTCATATAAAAAAAAGTTTATCACAAACTTTATTCATCTAGCCCAGGTGGATTTTGTTTGTGAACCATTATAACTTTCTGGATAATATGCCTATTAATTTCCTATTGAAATTTTTATATGTTTCACATTTGTGTATTCACTCATATTTACTTTAAAATTAATATTTTCTTCCATTTTATTATATAACTATAAGACATTTTCTTTAAAAATAATTTTATTTTAGTGTACAATATTTTGTATTAAATATATTTTGCAAAGTTTACTTTTTTTAAAAAATATTGATATGATCTGATTTATGATGAACACCTCATGAGGACTACATCTCAAAAAAATATGGTTCTAGTTTGATCCAACACATTCACATGTGACTTTTTATTCCCTTCCCTTTTTTCTCCTACTTTACTGTTATTCACCTCCATCGAATGGCTGCTAATGAAGAATAATAAAAAACGTAAATCATTAAAATAACCAAAAATCTTCAATACCCCTTTATTCTCCTAAATGTAAATATTAGAATCATTTTTTAAAATGGTGCATATCGCATGTTCCTTAGTGCACTAAAATAATACCCCCCCCCTTTTATATATAAATAAAAGATTTTATAATATATAAAAATATTTTCTTTTAAAAAGAAAATAAGCAAATTATTTTTGACTAAAAAAAAGTATATAAAAGGGGGCATGGCATGGCAAATAAATTTAATATTCTCTTTTTCTTTATAGAAGTATCTTAATGACTTAAGAGAATTATTTTTTTTTTAAGTTATATGTTTAAAAATGTTTTAAGTGAGTAGTAAATAGTGAAATGTCCCTATGAATGACCTAACGTCATAGTAATAATCACTCAACCTATGTTTGAAGCAGTACAATAAATTATTCAATTTTTTCTAGCTGTGCTATTGACAAGTGAATATTATTAATAGTATAATTAAAAAAAGAGGAAGTAAAAATAATTCTGTGATAATTTTCTCAGGATGTCATGTGCTGACTCAAACATTCTCATAGAAGAGTGAGAATTTAGCAGTTCCATTTGGTGAGATTAAGTTGAAGTTTTTTTAAATAATGTTTTTCAATTGAGAATTGATTCCGAAACTTTCAGCAGTCTAGTTTACTAAATCACATAGATTTAAAATCTTTATATTTATGTTATTGTGAGGATTGGTTTTATTTTAAAACTTACACAAAATAAAATTAAAAAAACAACAACATTAAAAGTAATAATTTGTCACTGAAGTCAGCTTATATATATATAGTCTTTTTTTGTGTTAAACCATATATTATTTTGTTTTTCCCAACATTTCAGCAAAATATCATTCATTATTGTCAAGATTAAAGTCTTGACGAAGAACTATTCGATTTTAAGTTGTAATGAGATTGAACATGAAAAGTAAAGTACAATCATTCTTATATATATTCGATGGCTGATTATTCAGAATAGATGGATTAAAAAATTTTTTTTTTCCTTCAGTTTTATAATTAATTGATTTCAAATTGATTTTAGAAGAAAGATAAAATAAGGAGTCTCCACAAGGCTAAATTACATTGTGCGTCATCAGATTTATCTAAATCACTCAGTCTTTTTAATATTTCAATAGATTCTCTCATGGTTCTCAAATCATACTTTTCCAAATTAACAAATATTCTAGCATTATCAAAATCAGGTATGTGACCAATTTCTAAAAAATGCAAAGTAAAGGCTGATATAATTAACTTTTTATTGATGGCATTTTTATGCACCCTAATTCTGACATTAATTCATCTATTGGATTGACCAACACAGTTTATTGAGCACTGTGGACATGGATTTATTCCAAAAGATCTCCAATTTTTTTGTCTTAATATTGAAAATAAATAATCTTCTACTGATCTTATCAGTGATTCCTTTAATATAAGGTAAAACCAGCACTGATATTATGAAGAAAAAGAATGATCTGAACTAGTTATATAGTTGCTTTATCTTATATTAATGAAATCGATGATAATGTAATGTGGAAAAGTATAATTTGACAACCATGAGAGGATCTATTGAAATATTAAAAAGACAAAATGGTTTAAATAAATTTGATGAAGCACAACATATTCCAGCCTTGTGGATATCACTTATTTTATATCTTTCTTCTAAAATCAATTTGAAATTAGTTAATTGTAAAACTGAAGGAAATAATTTTTTTTGTTAATTCACCCATTCTGAATAATCAACCATCAAATATATATATAAATGATTATTCTCTATTTCATGCTTAATCTCATTATTACTTAAGATTTAACCATTCTTCATTAAGATCTTACTTAACCTTGATAATGATGAATGATATTTTATTAAAATGTCAGGAATTAAATAAACAAAATAATACACGATTTAACACAAAAAACTTTATTTACACCATATAACTGTGAAAATATTAAATAGAATATATGTATAGAATATTATTGATAGCTATAAATCAATTTGAAAAACTGCCATTGAGTTCAGGGAGCACTTCAATTTGGGTCATAAAAAAACAACAACAAAAAAAAATAGTCAAAGTGCAGTATTTTATGAAATGTTTTCTTTAAAATGCTGCATTAAAAAACTTACTTAATTTGCAATAAGTAAATAATTTGTTGAAAGTAGTAAGTAAATACATTTTCTATATTTATTTCTTTAATCAAAAAACATTTTTTTAAATATTAATAAAAGTTTAATTTCAACTGCTCTTCTAAAGTTTTTCATAATTGTAAATTAAAAAGAAAACCTACTTAACATTTTGCCAAATATATATTATTTAAATAAAATGAAAATTTTAAAAAGAAAATTTAAAATATTGATAAAATAATCAAATTTGTATTTTTACATTAAAAAATAACTTTGACATTTTAACATGATGATGTTCAAAAGCATGTTTTGAGCATATTCTGAGGCATGTTGATAGTGCTGTTATCACTTTCAGCTTTTATTCCTATTTTGCGGTTATCTATAATGCATATTTGCCGGTTCATATTTACTTGATAGCAAAAATTGCAATTAGAATTTTTTTAATTAAAAAAAAAAATCTGACGATGTCCTATTCTATAGAAATCATATAGACAACTTCCAAATTCAAAAGAAGCAACACAATTGGTTGTATCATATTACAAAAAAACATTGTCATTGATTGGTAGGGAAAACAATAGTAATACTTGAAACAGCTTATAAGCAAGTTCATCATGAACATGTGTTTAATAGAAGAGTAAAATTTTCCATGTCCCACAAAGTGTAGCAAGTGAAGTTCAATATCAAGATGATGCTATTTTTTTTTATGCAAATGAGTGATTGTTCACTCAGATTTAGTTTGTAACAATCAGGCATTTAAAACCTACAATTTTTGCATATGATAAAAATGTAAATGTTCTATTTTATGGCAAAGTGAGGATGCATGTTTCATCATGACAACATGACTAGCACATAAAGGTTGGGTATAAACAGTTTTAAATTAAATTCAGTGTGACCCAGCTTATCTATCAACCACATTCTCTTGATCTCGCTCTGTACCACTTCTTTTTAATCACTCAAATAAAAAAATGTCACTTTTTTTTTTCAGACTTAGAAATGGTCAAGAAAAAACTATTCAGATGGGTGCATTTGAAAGTAACTCAATTTGCATCACCTAAAAATAAATGTACAATTTTTTATTACAAAATTCTGATTATTTTTGGACCTCCTCTTGTATATATTTCATCTTTCACACTTCAAAATAAAGCAAATGAAATCTCATTAACATAAATAAGATTTAAGTCTATTTTGATTTATAGCTAGTGATGGATGAAGCGATTTTTTCTAAAACTGGTTCTATCACTTATTAACATCATATGACCATCATTTATTATGCTAACACAATCTGTTAACACAGTAGCAAATTTCTCCATACATTACTGCCATAATAATTAATAGATGTTAGAAGCTTAATGCACCAAAATCTCTATCTAGTGTCTAGTCTTACAACATCCCCAAACTAGTTCCTAACTTATAGTTTTCATCAAAAAGGGATGGATGAAGTAGAGCCAAAGATCTAAATGTAATGCTCTCTGATTCAAAGCCATTCACTAATAAAAGCCATACACTAGAAACTGGTCTGCTGATATTTGATAGTAAGATAGAGATTGTGATGCTCTAATCTTCTAGCATCATACTAGGTGTCAAATTGTATAGAGAAAGTTGCTATTATGAAACTGATTTTATGAATCTTGTAATGAGATAACGCACATTTCAAAATATTGCTATTATATGTTTTATATATTAAGTAAATAATGAACTAATAAAATGAACTCAAACGCTTACATAATTGTTTATGTAATGAATAGAAATAATATTTATTTAAAAAATTAGTAATTTTTTTATCTAGGCTTTGTATTTATCGAACATTTGTGATATGTTGGTCTACTCTCATCATTTAATAGTAATTGCTAAATGGTTTTAGAAAAATTCAAACTTATTTAATTTTTTCAAATATATTCAGCTATTAGTAATAGCTCATAAATTACTATATAATATAATGTTTTGAGTGATGTTATTCTCCTCTCTTCTTAAGGTATTGCTGGCCTGACAAGTGTCAATAAAGGAATTGAACCTATGTTCTTAGATTTATTAAATTTAAGACAACACATTAATTAACTAGGTACGCTATTCTATACTTATCTATGATGATCCTCCTGATTTCTCCAATATTCACGAATTTAAGAGTGACAGATTCGATTCACTTGCTAATACTGTCACTAGTCAGACGAGCAACACTTGAAGAAGAGAAAAAAATATTACTCAAAACGTTGTGCTATATACTTAATCTATATACTATTACTAACAATTGCATGTATTTGAACATTTTGAAAAAAGTTTGAATTTTTCTGAAAATATTTAACAATTAATACTTATAATTTAGGTTGTCTGAAAAAAATAAAATTAAAATTTTATTTCAATTAATAATTATTTCTTTTACCATTTGAACTTAAGTTGTTAATAATCAATAGCGACTAGTCTGTGTTGACTTCTATTTGACGTGACATAAGAACTACAGAAAGAAACATACTTAAAATGCAAAAATGCGAGAATAAAAGTATTAAATTTAATCAAAAAGCTGTATTATTTAGAGATATCCTGATTACATAATAAAAAGTAAGGCTAATCAATTGGACACAGAAAAAAACATCTACTAAAAAGATCTAATATTGAGAAATCCCTCCCCCCATTCTTATGTAAAAGGGAAGATTTGGGGAAAATATTAAATTTCAGAAAAGTTTCAATGGCTGATGATATATATAACACATCTACAACAAATATAAATAAAAACTTAATTTAAGATTAATGTATTCACCCACCTATCATATCCATAAACTTGAATGAAGTTCAAACTGAAAGAGTGCTCTAGTTTTTCAAGAAAATTAAAAGTTTCTAAGTAACTAAAGAAATCGTTTTAAATAGTCATCACTTTTAGCCCTTCGATATTAGTCAGTACTTCGGGGTCTAGATATTCTTAATTAGAAGTTAGAAAGAACAGAAAATTGAAAGAAAAAAACAGCATTTGGTTAACTGACTAAAATAATATTTGGTATTTAAGTATCCTTAACACGTGTAGAATAACTTTCTATGCCTTGCATTAAGCTATTTCCATCTATTACTTTAATATATATATATATAAGAACTGTACAAGTTAACGTAAACACATATAAACTAAAACAGATATACATACGCAGATATGTAAATAACTTCATATGTTTGTACGTAAGTGCATTTTAAATCTATGCCTCTACCTATATATACATACGTATAACTTTTATTTATTTAGACCTTCAATTTGCAAAGGTAAAATTAATTATCTATTTAAGTGAAGCTCTATGGTGACAAAAGACGAATAGAACATTTTAAATTGTTATTAAATGCAACAGTTGAACCCCAGTGAAGCAACCAACAGAGGTTTCCTTAAACATATAATATAGTCCAATCTCTGACTGAAAAGCTTTTTGAATGGAGATTAGTAAGCCCAGATAACAGCGCGGAAGATGTTATCAGTAGGACTAGCTTATGCACTTCTTTTATTGCCTCACCTTTTTTCATTCAAAACGAAAACTTTTCTTTCAAAGTCCCATGATGACACGTCCCTCCCATTTAACTGTTTCTCCTCCTCTTCCCCACCCCTTGGTTCTAATCTGAGCTAATGGTAGCAAGCATTTTGTACTTAGATAAGCCTTGATGAGGAAAGGTCAAAGAAGGAGGTTCCAGTCCATGCCTCCACATTTCTTCCATTCTTAGTGATTCATTGTTAGTTGACCCCTAACCTCTACCCTAGTGATCTCTGAACCCTGACCTAATAGACATTGAGAACATTGATGGTGGTGAGATATTATAGATGTACAGGAAGAATTTGTCTAAAGGCTTTTTTTTTTTGACATTTAAAAAAATATATATCTTTTTTTTAAAAAATTCAATATTCTTAACTTAAGGAAGTTTTTACTTTAAAAGACTAACAATTATCCAGTAATCAAAAAGACTTTGATCTTTACTATTGTAACATTTAATACAAAAAGAAGTATAACAAAACAATTTCATACAATATTCCTATAATTAAACTTACAAAACAAGGTATGATGTAAATAGATATAAGCCTACGTAATAATATATAAGATTCAATACTTGCCATTTTTTTCTTTTTTTTTTTAGTTATACAAGTATTCGTATCATTGTATGTGTTGTATTTAAAAAATTATCGCAATAGATTGAAACAAAGTTACAATGGATGCATGGTAAAATGTAAGCATTCTAATCACCACAATAAGAGAACAATGTTTTCAAAGTAAAATTATATACAACTATACTATATATTTGTCTATATAAATTGAAAATTTAAAATGTTAACGAAAATTTAAGATCGGTTTAAAATGTGAATACATTTAAAAAGAAAGTTAATGAAAAAAATTTGTAATTTCATGTTTTAAATACGACAAAATATATAAAAATGATTCATTAAAAATAATATAAATTTAAAAAAAGATCTCCCATCTGGGTAGAAAACAATGAAGAAGTCTTCAAGATGGTTTCCCATTCTCCAAATTATAAAAATTTATAATAGTATATATTACGTAACGTAGTGTAAGGTAATGTATTATTATAGCAGATATACTTAAAACGGGTGCCACTTACTTTTTGCATGTGCTTCAAGTGTGTGCAGTGGGGTAGAAGTTATAAATATATCTGAGATACTTTACACTATAATAAATAAAAAAACTGCATATAGCTTTATTGCTCTGGAGTTCATAAAAAGTTTGAGTGCCAGAATCGATCCTGGACCTCTTCATCCCTACTCAGAAGTTCTACCAACTGCACCAAACTGCACAAAGATTAACAGTGTTATATTAGTGATATCATGCTGTTGGGTTTAATAAAAAAAGATATATTAAACTTTAACTGGTTTTAAAATTTATTTCTGAGATAAAAATATTGTTAATCCCTAATCTAATAAATGACTACTAATAATCATTAATACATTCTTAAGTGAATAAGGTCAAATGTGAAAATGCAAGAAATTTGGCACTTGTAGAATAAATTGTATCATCATCATTATTTTCAAGCATTATCAATCCACTGAAGAATAAAGGTCTTTCCAAGTTCAATGCATCTTCTCTATTCTCTAGCCTCTCTTCTCCACAAAATCCCTGCACACTTCCCTATTCCATCCATTCATCATCATTGGTTCTTTCTAGGTCTTTTACAATCCTTTGGAATCCAGTTTAAGATTTCAATTGTCGATCTATTATCATCTCTTCTAGCAATGCATCCAGCCCAATTCCACTTCAGTCTTTTAATGTTTTCAATGATATCAGTAACACTCATTTGTTCTCTCACCCATGTATTTCATTTTTAATTTTTTCTTGTTATTCCTCAAATGCATCTTTTCATACTCTGTCAAGTGATCTGAAGTTTTTGTATTACTCTTCTGTTAAGTATTCAAGTTTCAGATCCATAAGTAATAAAACATATTTATTAAAACCCTTTCTTTTCAAACATGTAGGTGCATTTCCTAATAATATTAAGTTATTTTTACAAAAGCATACTCCAAACAAATTTAATTCTATGATTAATTTTACACATTATATTTCCAACTGAAGGAATAATCTGACCAAAATATTTGTGGTTGTTAATTTCTTCTAATTTTATTTTCTTCTTTTGAAAAAAATCCACTGAACATTACTTTAGTCTTTTTAACATTTACCTTTAATCTTACTTTCACCTGATAACTCTTGCAACATTTCCTGAAGATGTAAAGCATTATATGAAAAAACAATTATATCATCTGCAAAATTTAGATGATTTAAATAATCTCCATTTACTTTTATTCCCTTAGCTTCCCATTTTAATCCATAAAATACTTACTGCAAAATTGTCACAATATTTTTTTTAGATATACTTTTCATTCTACCACACACTTTCATGTGAAATATATGAAAAAAAAAAAATGAAAAAATACACCCACCCCCTCCAGATGTATAGATCAAAGTGTAGCAATAAAATACTTGAAACAATTAAAACTAATCACTGCTGATAATATAAAGCAAGGTAAAGTGATCACTGATCTCAACACCCATTAATATATGGTACCTCTTCTTTCACAAGGACACCCTATATCCTATTGCAACTGCACTATTTTTACAGTCAGCTAAGTGATACTCATGGGACCAAACTAGATAAACACAGAACTTTACTCTCTAAACACTAATAATGGATTACACATATATAAATTAACCTAGATAATTAACTTATGAACTGGCTTCCTTGTAAACAAACAAAAAAAAATACTACGCACGTCTGTGATCTGAAAATTTTTTTCAAGAATCACTATCAGACCCAAGTCAGAGATCATAATATGGCAAATAGAGGTGATAACCACTAGGAGTCATTTTTGCAGATTAAAAAGCTATTTTCTCTATCTTTAACTTGTTCTTTCTTAATCCTCTCTATCAATGTTAGGTAATTTAAATTTTTTAAAAATTGTTTTTCTCTGTTCTTCCTGACTGTACTTCAATCATAAATTAATAATAATAATAATTAATATAATTTATGTAATAATAATTAACAATAACAATAATTATAATTATTCATAATAATAATAATTATTAATTCAATTTAATGTTAATAATAACAACGACAATAACAGCAGCAGCAGAAACCATAACAGAAGAAATGTTTGGCTTCACATTAATACAAATCTTGATCAATTGGAGACCAAAGAGATTTAAAAATATTAAAAACAAGAAATTAAAGAAGTTATTAAATTTCCTAAAAACTTATCCAAATTCAAGTCATTCACTAAAAAACCCCAATAACGATTTTTTTTTGTTTTAATTTTTCTTTCTTATTTATAATGCAAGCTATTGCATTTTTTAAAGCAATAAATAATAATTTTATGGTTAGCTCATAAAACCTGATTTGCATAAACAATTTCTAGTTTATATTAAATATAAAAATTGTGATGTCCAAGCCAACACAGTTACCATATGTCCATGCTGTGCGAACATTTCCTGGATTAGATTGCAATGACTATTTTTATTTGCTGCAAAATATTTTCATATTTCATCAAGATTGTAAACATGCACCTGAAAGATTTGACCTATGCAAAATTCAACCTATGCAAAACATCATTTAAAGGACCATTTATATTCATAGAGTTATCTCAGTTTGACTTCAGATACAGAATATGCACACAAACACAATTATACTTGAAAATATATATATATATATTGCTCCATCAACTAACTTCAACAAATATTTGTGTAATTAATTGTCCGTGATATCATTTTATACAACATAAAAAACTATTTTTTAATTTCATTAAGTATTTGTTTTAACACTTATAAGAAATATCACAGAACAATCATTTCTGGATTAAATATTGGTCCAATGAGAACTCCTTCATATCTTTATTTCAACAATCAAGAAACATTTTGAAAAGATATTACTAAGAGCATGTGAATATATCAAAACTTTTATTCAGTATATTTTACACTACTCTGATCTTGCACATTTATTTTCAAGACATTTTATTTGAATACACATTAAAAATAGATTCATATTTCTAAAAATTTCCATTTATTTATTAACAATATTAATAACATACTTTTTTTTTACATAAATTGAACATTATGGGAAAACTACGACCCGTGGACCACATGCTTCCATGATGCGGCCCTTAACCCATGCACAAATATAAAGTTTCAATTAAAAATGACTTAAAATTTCATTCTGAACATATTTTGTTTAATAAAATTTTCATAAAATACACATCAAATGACTTATTGTAATTTACCTAATGAATTCTATTGAAAAAATACTTCCAACAAAAGTTATGAGGTTTCTAATTTTATTTAACTTGTCAAATGAAGTTTTTTTTATAAAATAAATGTTAAAGAGTTATAAGTTTTGCTGATTATTTGATATATTCTGTAAACAATGAATTTTATGGAAAATTGTTACAAATAAACATGACAAATTTTGAATCTGAATATTTTTTGTTAAATAGCTTTTTTTTGCATGTCACATCAGGCTTCAAGTTATTGGTGAATCAAGAGTTGGATTGCATTAAACAGGAAATTCCTATGAACAAATATTGTTGCCCAACAATAGTTAACAATCTAAGTTAGTTCACAACGATTGCAGTAACCAACATTTCAATACAAAATTTTGTTTCATTTTTGAGTTATCATGAGAACAAAATGCAATCACATACCAATATATACATATATAATACTGGATATCATCCTAAAATTGTCCAAAACAGATTTTAAAAACTTTTCTTATGAAAATTCATTGAGAAAATTTGGCTTGATCACAATAATATTCTCTATTATGAGTACCTCAGGAAACTAAAAATAAATTTATTTTTTTTACATTCACTCTACTAGAGATCTTAAAAACCATGAGGTCCATGGTCAGAAAAGTGAGATGCCCCTGATATAGAATATAAAAATAATTTTTGATAAATGAAAATGATCAGAATTATATGTCCCAAAAGATGTTCACATAACACGAGATTTATGAGTTCTTATATTTCTTAAATATTTGATACTTTATACAAGACAGAAATTGCTTAAGCAAATTCAGATTAATGTAAATTAGGTTACATAAAAACGGGATTGCTGATATTTTCATTTCCTATAAAATCTTATTTGGTACTTTTTCATATCATAAATATGGTAGTTAGATGTTTTACACATACTGATTTTTCTTATTAATTTTTTTGAAACTTCAGTAAAATTGGCTTGTCAAAATTAATGTAATTAAAAATAGCAAAACAATTACATATATTAACTTGATCAAATAAAAGTAATATCATCAAAATAAAGTTGATTGAATAAAACAAAATTAAACTGATAAAAGTACAATTCTTAAATACAGCAACCTGAAATTTCTGGCCAAAGTCTAGAAAGCAGCAAATCTTTTTTTTTAAACTTTTTTAATACTATTTTAGATATTTTAATTTTACAGCTCCTCAAAAATATATTACAGTCTTAAAAAAAATATTTCACAAAAACTTTTAAAATATAGATATTTATCATACATGTGAGAAAAATGAAGTAAATACCATGTGTGACTGCAGTTCACAACAATAAATATACTGACTTTAACTGAGTTTAAAGTCTGTATCTGAGTTGATGATCATTTAACAATTCATGGGTAATAAATAGTTAATAATAACATTGATATATTTATCCAAAAGATGATAAGTTGTTATTAAGATTGTATTAGACTTGATTAAATTTTAAATACTTCAAAGTTCACTTCAAATTGAGTATAAATGTTTTCAAATAATTTTAAATTTACTGAAAACACTTTTATAATTTCAGATAATACTCATAGTTAATAATGAATAATATTACACAAGTTAAAATACTTTGGTAGTTGTGACTTACACCCAATGTGCCCATTAGGTGACACTGCTGTAAAATCAACAACCCCCAAGAAGCATGCAAGTGATAAATTTCAATTGACTTATGCCCAATGTGGCCACTAGGTGACTCTGCAGTACCATCAACAACCCCCAAGAAGCATGCAAGTGATAAATTTCAATCCAAAAATCGCTGAAATTGACAAATTAAAAATGCCTAATGGAAAATAAATCGAACAAATCCTTCTAAAATACAAATTAAAAAAAAACCAATAAAATGCTATAAAATTTCAAATTACAAAAACAGAAATTGGTGAAAATGCATCAAACATCCCCCCCATGAAGAATTTCTACACCAAAATTGCTGAAATTGACAAATTAAAATGCCTAAATCGAATAAATCCTTCTAAAATACAAATTAAAAAAAAAACCTTATGAAATTTGAATTACAAAAAAATTTTAATGGTAAATGTCAAAAAAAATAACAAAGTTTCATTAATGGCGGGAATTACAAAAACAGAACTTCCTCAATATTTAGCTTTCAACATTTTCAAATATGCATCTGCGATCATATTCAAAAGCAGCAATTTATATAAACTAAAGAACAATAAAAACATTACACGAGAGCTTCTATTTATCTAATTAATTATACTCTGCTTTGAAATTATAGCATATGATTAAAAATAAGTAATTTTCAATATAAGAACATTAGATCACCCCCCCCTTCCCCAATAAAGAATTTCTATCCAAAAATTGCTATGCATCAAGAATTTGATCAAAAATAAGTAAACTACAAATACAAAAACAGAAATTGGTGTCAACAGATATATCCTTCTCCTCCCGCATGAAGAATTAAAATGAAAAATGGTGGTGACTAAGTAACTTTTCAAAAATGTACTAAATTTCATCATTATTTAAAAAATAAAAGACTATTTGCAAATATCCCTGTGTGTTATCTAATTAACAGATATAATAATTCATAAACATTAAATACAGACTAATACATATTAAGTAATTAAACATAGATAATGAGTGCATAGTGATCTGTTGTTATCTCTTAGAATAGATTTCAAAACAGCAATTTATATCAGGAGAGCTACTAATTGTTTTTCCAAAAATTTATTACATTAATTATTCTCTGCTTTGAAATTATGGCATATGAATTCAAATTTAAAGATGAAATAAAATAATCAGAATAGAAAATAGGCATAGCAATAGATTATAGAAAGTTTAAAGTAATCATTGATTATATTTCTATATAGGTTTCCATTGACTTAAAATAGATCCAACCCTATTGTTATGTTAAACTATAGTAATAATACTATGTGTGTGCATGTGTATAATCAAATAAATTGATGGATAGGTGTATGAATGATTTCATAAACTAGAGACCAATTTTAATTTAAATCAAACTGACATTTATTTGATAACAGATAAAATTTAAACTCTTTTAACACGATAATAAAAAAAATGTATACATAAGTGTGTCAAGTATGTATCTCCACCATATTAATGACTAAATATGTCTATTATTCCAACCCTTCCCATGATAGAGGTACATGACAAGACATGAAATATTTACAAAGAAGATAAATTTTACAAAAAAAAAAAATGATCTATTACTACAATAATTGTGAAAGTGATTTGCTAATTTATCATAATATGAAAATATATATGTAAGAGCTCATCATTGAAATCTAATGATTGCTGTTTTATGTTCTTTGGGACCCCTATCTATGTATAGTTGATAGAAAAGGAATATTCATATAAGAAAGTTAGTCATTCATACCCAATAAACTAAATATGACCATCGTTAGTTAAATAAACAAATAAACAATTAACACAAACTCTGTCCTGTAATAGTGCACATACTTAATATGAAATAATATCAGAAAATTCTTATCTTATTCCATAATCCATGGTGGTGTTCTAATGTCAAGTCACTATGAAGGGAATTAATCTAAACTTTATTTACAAAACAAAATCTTATCTAACTTAATATCCCCCCCCCCGCACTATAACACTTTTGAACATAATGGACTACTCCAAATGTAAGCATGTTGAAATTTCCAAGTGTGAGAATGAAATAAGAATAGAAATTTACAAACATGTAAAATATATATATATATATATACACAGAACACATGATAAATCAATTTATTTTCAAATCACTCTGATTAAAGTCCTTGGATCTATTAATAATGTCTCTCATGAATATAGTCTATCTTTATTCTCATCATCCTACACTGATAAATCCTCTACTGCTCACTTGAGTTCTCTGGCACTGCACTTGAAATGATCGTTTCCATTTCTGCAGGTGTCCTCCTGGATCCATTCAAACATTTCGCATGAGGTGTTTGATACTTCTTTAGGCATTACATATACGAGTGAATCAAATCATCATGCTTTATGGCTGGGATGATAGTACTTCAATCCTATGGTGATTTTATTTAGCCAGAATACATTGCTTAGTGCTTTATAATAACTTCAATTCGTTATTTAGAAAATTATATAAATGAAAATTTACTTCATCGTCCAAGTATACATATATGTTAACAATACATTATTTTCTTTCATCCGTTAATTATTTATCAACTTAAAATTAATTCAGTTCTTTCATTAAATCATTAGAAAATTATCAACTTTCTCTATTTTAAACGTTAACTGTGATTTTTCTTAGCCCTTTTTTCCATTGTTTGCATACGAGCTCTTTCATTTCCTTTTTAATTGCTGTGGTTGTTTATTGTTATATATATATTGGTTGTAGTTAAAATTAAAATTAGATAATAAAATTCTGTAGTAAAATTACATAGTAAAATTCTATTCTCATTTTCTAACAATTGGTTGTCTAGATATTGACATGGCATTAAGTCATCACTATGCCTACAAAGTCTAAGTCTTAAATAGTGGCATTTACACCTTGACAAATGACTTATTGTTAGTATAGATATATGAAAGGTCTTTTTAGTTATGTTTTTACTTTCCATTGAAAAAGTGCCTTTATTTCATTTTCAATATAGTATTGATTGAGTAATTATTAAAATAAACTTTTAATATATATATATCTGTTTGCATAAAAAAAATTAATAATGCATATCTAACCTATTATCTCTGTTTATGTATCCAATGGGTTTAACTTGATGTTATGGATACAGAAAGGCATGTTTGAACATGATTGTAAGCTACCCTCACAATATAATATATAATAATCAATAAAGAAAGTCATATATAGCATGACATTACTTTTATAAGCTTGTATTTACAAAAATGTAATATAGAGAGTGTATCAATAGCTCAAACAAGCTTATTTGAGCTATTGGTACACTCTCTGTAATATATATTTTTATCATTTTACTTTTTATTCACAATTTAAGTTTGGATAATAGATAATGCTTAAATATTTTTGAAAATATTGTCTTTGAAATTTTCCTTTTTTTACTTAAAAGTTATCCCTTTTTTTATACTTAAAATATCCTTAATATTTTAATATGTGAGAATTACGGATAACATCTATTTATTAATGAACATGATAATAGATAAATAGTAATTTGTTGGTTTTTTTTTTGCTCGAATGTTTCCTAAACTATTTGAAATGATTATACAATAAATATTTTTGATCAAATTCTATTCTACAGCCATAAAATCACATTTTATTCATTTCGTAATTTAGCCTATTAATTTTTTTCGCTGATAAATTTATTTTTTCATTGATATATTGGTTTTTCTTTTGTTTTGATCATGTAATTACACTTTGTGATTTTTCATATTTGATTATTGTAATAATTTGATCTTTTGGTCAGGTGATTATACCATTGGATTCCCCCACCCCATTGATATATTTGCTTTTTTGCTAAAAGTTGTTTCTGAAATTTTGAGTTTTACTATTTTTTGTTTTCATCTTGTAATTATGCTAACATTTTGTGATCATTTTTTCATATTTGATTGCCATAATAATAGGACATTTTGATCATGTGTCAGCAGAATTTTCTTTGGTCATCTTTAATATCCTTGATATTTTGATTTCTAGATGAGTTTAATTTTTTTTTTTTTGATTGATCATAAGGTTATGGCCCTTATTTGATTTTTTTTGGTCATGTGATTTGATTGAGCATAGTTGTATAAAATTTGTGGTTTCTTTTTTAATTATTGATGAAAATTGCAATTTTTTAACAACTAGTCAAAATAATTGGAACACCACCTATCACCATCCCCTGTAGTTGATTGGCTTCTTTTATCACTTGTGTCAGCAATGAGTTTGGAGCTCCCCTTAGAAACCAAAATGATGGAGAGCACACTCTAAATTGGTACTGAACATTTGATAGAGTGAATTATGTTATTTAGCCAGATATTTTTAAAAAGGCAAATATTAAAAGCTTGTTTGTGATTGAGTAAATATTTATAAGATTAATTTGTCTTAGTTTAATAATTATTTAAATAAATTGCAAAATAAACCTTGTTTTAATAAAAATGTAGTAAGTAATTGGAATAAAAAAGTTTAAAATATTAGATGTAGTGTTGATTAGGGTTCGAAAGTTACTGATATTTTAATTACAGTTAAATACTGAAGTAAAATTTGTGATTAGTGGTAATTACTAGTAATTATCAGCAATAACCAACAATAAATTTATTTTTAAACTAGGATATTAAAAAAATGAAAGAAATAAAAAATGCTTTATTTAACAGAAAAAATACTTGAATAAAAAAAAATATAAAAAAATGTCCTTTCATTGAACAAAAGAACAATTTTTTTTAATGAAAAAATAAAGATTTTGTTAAAAAAATAAAGTTCTTTAATGTTATGGGGGGAAATAGCATTATACCATATTCACATAAATTTTTAATGAAATAAGATTTTAAAAAGCATAAGCTATCTAATGTTATTGGTGACAAGTATGACCCTATCTTTGAAACAAATTAAACTGCATTTGAAAAAGCTCTTTCTGATTCAACACTGGTCACTCTAATAATATTTAAACTTTTATAGTTTTTCTAGACACTCAAATCGCTCTCCAGGAGACTCAATAATTTTAATTTCATTGGTTAAAGAAAAGCTATGAGAGACAACACTTGCAGCATTGTATCACTTTCTTTATCTGCAAATTCTATATCTGAAATTTCATCTTGAGCAATTTCTTCCTCTGTATCTTCTGAAAAAGTCTGTTGTATGTTTCTTCTGCCAGTTTCTTAATGCTTTATGATTTGGAAATAAGAAGGGGTGTTCAAATTTAGAATCATTTAATTTCAAGCACTTGGGATTTTCAAGATAACTTATTAACCCATCCTAATGAAGAGTATCATTCATTCAAGAATTTCTTAAATTGTATAGCTAATGCTGAATTATGATCATCTAATTCTTGTGAAGTTTCACCTTTCAACAATGAAGCATCTTCACAAGAAAGCCCATTGGCAATTACTTAAAAGGCGCAAAATACATCCACAAGATTTTCTAAACACTCCCATTCTTTATCAGAAATTATCTCACTAATTCTGCTAACTCTTAAAACATTTGGAATATACTCTTTTAATTCAATAAGCCTTGAAATCATAGCTAGAATGTTTTTCCATCTTGTACAAATATCTAGAATAAGTTTAAATTCTTTTCCCTTTAAAGTACTTTTAATGATTTCTAGTAGATAATTGTTTTTCAAAGGAGATTTTCGAAATACCTTGCAAATTTTTCTAACTTTTAAAATCAATTCAATATGTAAACTTAAGAGCATGCTAACGCTCTAAACAAGCTTTTTTTATTTATTATGATAAATGCTACTACAAGAGAAGGCATTCAAATCATCTTTATCTTAGATTGTCCCCATCCCCAGACCAGTTTCGACCTATGGGTCTCTTCAGTGAGGAGTTGGGATATTAGATTCAAAAAACCAACTCAAGCTAAGCATTTATCTAAAAGATAATTCTCAAGAAAAAGATCTAAACCTTTAGACATCTGCATGTCTTTAAAGTCAGCTCTCCAACTGAAAAAATTATATGAGCCTGAACTTAATTCAGATACTCAATATATTAATAGGCTTAGCCATTTAATTTAATTTAATATCCCAACTCCTCACTGAAGAGACCCATAGGTCGAAACTGGTCTGGGGATGGGGACAATCTAAGATAAAGATGATTTGAATGCCTTCTCCTGTAGTAGCATTTATCATAATAAAAAAAAAAAGCTTGTTTAGAGCATTAGCATGCTCTTAAGTTTACATATTGGTAATTGCAAGCTATATATAAGTCATGTGACATCTGACTTTTTATTATTACTATCAATTCAATAGAAATTTTTAAAGTGGTACATTCATTTTCATAATCAATTGCCTGAATAGAGTCAATAACTGTGTCTAAAGTCAGAGGAATATTACAATCATCCCAGTCTTGAATATCATGAAATTTTTTTTCATTTTCATGAAGCAAGAGTTCCTCTTGCATTTCCTTTGCAATTGCTTTGTACAGAATATTGCAAACATTTAGATGTGTTTCATGTGCAAGACATAATTGATGAATGAAGCCATTTTTCTAGCCAAATTTTATCACTATTGAAGCAGCATTGGTTGTCACTCTTACAATGTGATGTTCTAGATCTAACTGAAATTCACAAACATTTTTGACAATTTCTGTAATTTTCTTGCTGGTTAATGGGCCTTGAATGGGAACTAAATCCGGAGACCAATGTTTTGTTACATCACTTACATTGACATTTATATATCTAAGATTCTGGGAAGATGTATATTTATCAATAGAAATTGAATAACAAATTCCAATTTTAATTTGACTCCCAAATTTTCTTGGTTAGATATTATTGTAAATTAAGTTATTTATACCATTGCCTATAGTTGGTGGCATGTTGTCACAAATGTTGTTGCCAAGTTACTTTGAATAAATTCACAAGTTGCAATTTGATTAAAACTAAACCTGTCTTTGCAAGACATTTTTGCAATAGCAGAAGTAACAGACTTTTTAAGCAAATATCGTACTTAAGTTGCCTGACTTGCTTGAAGACGCACCAGCATTAACATCATCTTGAAAGGCAATAGCATTAGTCTTGCTTACATGAACTCTCATTCAAGAAATAGATCCACTGATACTTTTCAAAATTTTATTGCATTTTAAGCACTCAGCTTCTTCTCTATTTTTCTTTTAAAGTATTGTTACACACTTGATATTTTTGAGATATTATGAAGGGAAATGTTAAAAAAATAATCGATAACATGAAGAAGATAATAGCACTTTATATAAACATTCAAATCAAAACACGTTCGAAACTTCGGAACAGTGATGCAATACTTACATACCTATGCACTATGCAGACCCGAGCATCAAATTTTAAATGGAGTTTAATTTGGTGATTTAGCAAAGCAAATACATATTTGAAAATATTGGAGAGAAAAAGATTGGAATTTACATCTTGAGAATATTTTAACCATGTTCAACTTTGAATATAGTCCTAGACTATTCTAATCTACATAAATACTAAATAAGTTTAAAGCCTGGATAAAATAAAATTTAATTTTTTTTCGCAAACTTAAAATGACTTTAAAATTAATTTTCCTTTTTCTAAAAAATAAAATGTTTTAAAAAAAAAGTTATTATAGCAGATTTAAAAAAAATAAAATTTTATTTTTAAAACCGGTAATAATGATAATAGTTATTTCGGTAACAGTAATTTTTTATTATTTTTAGAAATTGATAATTACCAATAAAAATTATCGAATTTGAACCCTAGTGATGATATATTAAAAATGAACTGATAAAACATCATGATTGATAAAATATGTAAGTTTGAAAGGAAAAGAAATGGAGATAAAGAAAGATGATAAAAATAAGTGAAGATAATAAAAACTAAGTAATTATTAGACTGTAAGTTATTAAGCTTTAAAATGTTTTGAAAGAAGTTCAACTAACATTGAAACTATTAAATAAATTAGGATAAAAATTTTAATGACTAAGTTAGAATGATTTTAAAAAAGAGACCTATTAAATGTTTTGTTTGGAAATATAAATAAATACAGAGCAGAGAGACAATTAAAAAAAGACAATATTGGAGATTATGCAAATATGGATTTTGAGCAAAATGAAAAAGATATATTGGAAAAAAATAAGATATACAATATAAAGATGGGTTTAAAAAAGTTATGAAAATGTGATAAAAATATCCTGAAAATGTTATTTATTTAGGAAATTAAAAATCAAAAGATGAAATGGATTAATCATTTACTTAGAAGTAAAGAAATTAAGAAAAATATAATAAAATAACTTCAAAGAATAAAAGAAAGAGAGATATGTTTGATTTGATATGCAAGATTTGTATGCTACAACATATACTAACACAGGCAGCTTAACATTTTATACGCACTCGCCATTAGACTATTAAAATGCATTTCAAAAATGTCATTTGTATTTAATTTTTATGATAATAATAATAATAAAAAATAAAAATTAGAAAAGCAAATTTTACAAAATATTAATACTCAAATTCTATTAAACTATAAATATTCTCAAATGTTATTTTATCAGTGAATCAGTTTCTTTTATGAATGTATTTTCCACATATAAGAGGGTAAAAAATATTATTTATAATTCCATAATTTTCTCCTAGGGAACACAAGCTGCTTGATAACAATCATAAATTATAAAGACAGCTGGGAAGACAAAAAAAAAAAAAGTTTAAGTCTTTACTACGGCAAATTAAAAACGCCAAGATTTATTTTTTAAGGCAAAGAAACATTGATAAATCAAATTGCTTTTAGATATATTTTAGAGAAAAAAAAAGGGTGGATTTTTTTTCTTTAAGATTTATTTTTACGATTCCCCTAGGTGAAATTTTAACTGCAATCCAATCACAAAATTAATTTTTTTTTTTTTTGCACCTTTTAAAATATCCAACAAAATATTTTTTTCCAAAAATATATATATCATCCTTAACCTTTAAATATGTACCCAACTAATTAAATTAACAGGAGTGAAGCTCGAGTTCTAAAATATCCAAATAACTTTTCTAAATGCATTCTCCCTCATTAGAATAGATTACTATTTAAAAAGTAATGTTGCTTTACTTAACACATTTTATAATGAATTATTTTCTTCAATAAATAAAATTATATAATTAAAAAGGGAGAATTAAAATGCAAGCCATTAAATAATTTGTTTGTATTGTGTTAGTCTGTATGTGAAGAGGTGACTTGTATTTCTAAAAAAAAAAAAAAAAAAAATGATGTTTGTGGTTATTTATTTAAAGAAAAAAACTTTTCATGGTAATAAATTCACAATAATTTATAGATTTTTTTTACCTTTGATTATGTATAAACCTAAAAAAAAAAACACAATTACAGACAAATATTTATTTTTAATTTGTTTGATGGTTTGTCGATATTACTAATCAATGCGTGTAAATGTTATATGCAATATATATATATCCTCTTATATAATACCCAGTTATTCTTAACCTGAGGTTAAAATTTACGATTGAAAAGTCGTGCAATCACCAACATTAAGCCCAATGAGAAATGCCTTTTATGAGGGGGCATTGAAAAGATTTTTGTCTTGAAGTGGAGACGATTTACATGCTGTTTTATCTTATATATAAATACTTAATTATTTATATATTCGACATCATGATTCTGCTATTTAATTATAGATATTTGACACAAATAGCAGATTCATATATTTTACAAGATGGTAATCTCTATACAAACTAATTATTGCCAATAAATTAAAAATTATGATATCTTTAATCTCTCTGAAATCTTGAATTTCTTTTCTCCAATTAATAACTATCCAAAGAATGTTTTATATATTCTTATATTTTTCATCACATAAATAAATGTAGATCAAGGGTAAAATAATTAAAGGTATAAGGATAATCTCAGACATCAAAATTGATTACAGATAATTTCAGACACCAAGATTGACAGCCATGTTTGTTTTTTAATTATATATTTTCATGGGTATAGTTATCCTGCAACTTTAACATATATGTTGTTTTTTCAATGGTAATATTAAAAAATATCAATAAATCGATTATAAATTGCTGTTGACTTTAAAAAATAGCAATAAATGTATTATAAATTTCATTCATAACATGTAATTAATTAAATTTTTTAAAAATATTGTATCACATATAAAAGCAAGCTTAAAAAACAACAGGGGAGAATACTTCCACAAGCAATAGTCATTTAGTGGCCTGTGCAGAAAGACGGCAAGTGCTTTACAATAACTGTTCCTGGGAGAACAGCTACTAGTCTTATGGGTGGTATTAAAGAAAATGTGGCTGATGGATCTATGATTTATTCTGATAACTGGAAGGCATTGAACATTATAAGGTGAATCACAGATATAACGTTATGGATCCTCATACAGGTGGGTTTTTTTTAAAACACCCTGTAGTTTGAATTAATAGATTTATTTTATTTAAAATTTGTTGCATAGTTTTGTGTTATTTCTGTGAATGGAATTTATAATGCATTTCTTGCTATTTTTTAAAGTTAGCAGGAATTTATAATTGATTTATTGAAATTTTTTTAATATTAACAAATAAAACATATTTGATAGGGTTATGGGATAACTATGCTGCTGAAAGTGTATAATTAAAAAAAACATGGCTGCCAATCTTGGTGTCCAGAATTATTCATAATTAATCTTGATGTCAAAGATTATCATTAAGTACTAATTAAATTTAGTTAGATATGCTAATTAAATTTCAGATTAATAATAGTCACTTCTCTCTTAGTCTATGTTTTCTGATTAATTTATCTCTTTATTTATTTTTATTTATAAAATTGAAATATTGCAATACCATTAATTGGGCATTCATGGTTTCAGAAAATTTCCCAGATTACTAATATTATATATAATACTGCAACAATACATTTATTTTTTCCTTCCAAATATAAACTTTCTAAGTCATTAAAGTGCAGATGTTGCTGTAAAATTAAATAAATTTTAAAAATAAGTAATTATTAATTTTATTTTATATACATTCTATATATTTATTTCTATATAATCAAAAATATTAATAACAAAAGTTTGCTGATTAGTTTTCACCTCCTTTCTTTATTCTCAGAAATCAATTTTTAAAAACGTAATGCTTTGCAAACTTCATTTCAGCTGATTTACAGATAAGAATCTTTCACACCAACTCCTTAATTATACTACCAGTCACATTTTATCAGCATTTTGATAAACAAATGAAAAGAATATGATTTTCAGCAAATATGGCAAAACAGGCACAATTTTCATACCTATATGTCATGTTATAGAAACCACTTCATCTATGCACCCATGTTTTGCAATATTGCATCTTCAAATTAACAATTGTCAGTTTTAACTTACAATAACATGAAAATCATACACAATATGTATGTGCACTTTATGTCATTCCATTCACCATTCATTTTCCTTGCAGACATTGTAATTTTCATTTCGCTAATATAAAAAATAATGGTTTTTTCAAAATATCACATTGATTTTTTTTTTTCATTTTTGTTATTCTTACAGTTTAATATTTACTGAGAAATTTACACCAGAGAATAATGAATTATTCAACTGATTCAAGCATTGACCTATAGAACTGACAGACAAAGCTTTTCTCACAATTTTTTACAATAATCATTATAATGTTTAAAAAAAAAAAAGAAATATCAAGCTATCTTTGCTCATAAATACAGAGATTGATTTTACCATACAGATTTTTTCCCCAATAGATTAGTATGAGTTTTTAACAGATAAATGTTATTACCAATGCTTTCAATCACCCCTAAGTATGTTTTCCGATTATTATTTTATAGAAAAATAGATGAAAAATATAAATTATAATATTCTTTGCATATATGTTCTTATCATATATTTTAATGATAATAAAAAAAAAAAGTCAAATATTAAAAGTAAAAACTATGCGATAAAATGTAGAGCAATTATATGTATTTGTGATCGCAGTTACATGTATTTACAGGACCACTGAGATATAAACTATAGAGCTGTATATCAGACACATAGAGAGGTAATAGTTGATAAAAGTATAAAGAAATTTACTGATTACTATAACATAAAATATGATCACCCAAAACCAGTAAAGTAAGATTTCAAATAATAGCTGTGACAGATAGCCATTATGAACTGGATTCAAATTATGATTTGTGCAAATAGCCATAATGGTCATGTGTGCCATATGGAGTTTTTCATAGGTAAAAATGCAACTTCTGACATTTAGTTATTCAAGCTGTGCTTAGTAGTTTCATAATATTCCAAAAGAAAGTCTAAAAAAAGTATGGAATTTTTTTACTATAGAGTGATGATCACATAACAAGTGTTCAGAGAAACTGCTTTATTGCTTATCTACTGAAATTGAAATAGGTTATACACCTTTTCAAACTTCATTTAGATTTATTTAGGGGTGTTAACCGATATGTCAGTTTCTGCAACAACTTCTTGTGTTGTTGCTTTCACTTTGTGATCATATGAGATCATAAATACTTTTTAATGGGCAAGTCACATCAACATTTTATTTATATGTTTATTCTTTTGCAGCATAATTACAATAATATTTAATTACTTATAAACAATCATTTTACAGTAATTACTTGATTTTATACTTTAGATGAATTTTACTTATCAGTAAAACTTTTTTCATTAGATGAAAAGTAAGATAGACAATAAAAGTAACATTATTATTATTAATATTCTATATTACACTAAATCTAAACTTTTGTTTTTTCTGTTTAGCTTCACATATATTGTATCTAAGCCATTCACAACCTGAAGATTATTTTAGATTTGTTCTTCTCTATCATTTCTCTTTATTGATTATACAGACATCTACAAGTAGGAATAGCCAAGGGATTTCTAGGAAAAATGAAAAATACCAATGTCTTTATTTTTTGATGTTTTGAAATGAGGGATTGTCTTAGGTAGGACATGCTGTATATCATTTTATTGAAAATTTTGTAAGGAATGTAATGATCCTGTTAATAAAAATTTACCTGTTAAAATTTAGTATTTATGAAGAAATATAAAAATAATAATTTTCAATATGTAATATCTATATTTTTCAGCTTTATTACCTTCCTCTGTATATTTTCTGATAACATACACCACTTAACTTTTGCATAAGTTATCATTAAAAATATATATTAAATCATAGGTTCCAAAAATCCAATATAGTTGCCATGAAGTGAAAAGACTAATTTGTTACTTATTAATATTCTATAATGACTTTCTGATGCATTTAGAAGATGCAACTTTCACAATAACACTAAATGACACAATAAAGACAAAATATTACATGTTTATAAAGCTAACATGCTATAAAAAACAATAATGTTGCAAAAATATGATCATTATTATAAAATAAAAAAATTAAATATTTTAAAATTTATTAATTTTAAATTTATTTTTAAATTGTAAATTTTTTTAATATAAAAGTTTTGAAATAAGACTTTTTTAAAATATTAATTTTGAATTATTCTACATAAAATTTAAACTAAAATGGCATATGATGCACCTATCATCATTATTATGAAGGGGGACCCAAAAATAACTGGAATCATTCTCTGATTTGCATGTCTATTGTAGTATATGTTTCAGCTGTTATATACTTCGTGCAGAGATACTTCTGCATCAATCTGCCAAAGACATCACCAGGTGAAATTGTGGGGCCATCCAATACATTGTTTAGTAAAGTACATTTTGCATTTTTGTCAATTCTTTTATAATAGCTGAAAAGTTCAACAATGTGAAATTCTGTTTTCATTTACAGAAAACAACAAGTAAAAAAGTTGTAATGCTGGAAACAGATTATAAAAAACATGATCTCATAAAAACACAAGTTTAAGAGTGGTTTAATTGAAATGTTAATTTACCACTTTCCTAAAAAGCATTGCAAGTTAAGTTCAAGGTCAAAACAATGCTGATTTTTTTTTTATGCAAACTGCATTTTTCTCTCAAATTTAGTTTGTAATGGTTAGGCATTTTATCAGTAAGTTCTGTAACATTTAGGTGATATGGTAAAATGTAAATATTCTGTTTTATGACAAAGAAAAGAGTGCAAGCTTCACCCCCACAAAGTGTCATCTCTCACAGCTTTGAGTGTGAAATTTTTAAATTCAGCATGATTCAGCTTATCTATTAGCTGTATTACTTGATCTCACTTCTTGCGATTTTTTTTAATTACTCGAATGAAAAAATGTTTCCATTCTTTTTTTTGTAGGCTTAGAAGTAGTAGTAAAATGATAGAAACATTAAAAGGCTTTACTTTGCATGTACTTCCAAACTACTTTGTCAAATTTGAAACAGATTAAATTTATAACACTTATAAATAAATAAACAATTTTTTATTATAAAATTCCGGTTATTTTTGAGTGCATTTTTTTAAAAATCAAAATATTTTACTATTTCATACAAGTCTAAATCCTAGATAGAAGATATTTTTTTAGGAGGGCTTTCTTTCCTAACAAAATAAATGTTGACCAATGCAATGATTTGTGTTAAGTATTTACTTAACAATAATATTGATAGAATGGAATTGTCAATATACTGAATTTGATCAATTTATAAACATGTGCTCATAAAAATACATTACATGTACAAACATATAAATATATTTAAGTCGCCAATATTTTTTTATGTAAACTAATATTTAAAAATGTAATTACTATCATTGTACTGATAAATTTACTTTTATTTTTATAAATAAAAGTAGTTAAGCTTTCTAAAGAATAAATTTGAAATAATTTATTGAGCCAATTCATTTCAATAAAATGTAAAAATATAACTATTAATATTGCACACTTTTGAAAATATCTATCAATTTATTGTAAAATTCTTGTACATGTATTCTCTAGGTTTTTTTCTATAAAAATCTAATCTTTAAACTATACTTTGACTGCAGGGCTTTCTAATGTCCACTCCCAAAATGCAGATGTTAGACCTTTTTGCTAACATCATACCTTCTGCAACTATGTTCAGTACAAAAACTACTTATTGGGAGGCCTTCAACCTTTCTAACCCAAACACTCTGAAGGAACTCACCTACCTCCCCATTGACATAAATAAATTGCATAAACTAGCCTGTAGATTGAAACTGGCACCTAAACACACAGACTTCCTTCTGAAAATTAACCTAAGAAGCCTCTCCACTGCTACATTCCTTTCCAAAAGAGGCTTCACCATAGATCCTATTTGCTGCTTCGGTCTTTCCAGCCCGGAAGATACTGACTATATCATTAACTTTTGCCCAATCTGGCAATGTCTAAAACACAACTTCCACAAATACATTAAAAATAATGGTCCACATTTAATGTCACTTCAAGAGATTATAAAAAGAAGCATTTTCTCAGAAATCAGACTTGCTACACTCATTAACCCTGCCATCTGTTTAACTAGATGCAAGGCAATTTTTCAAAAGCTACAGTCCGATGAACTTAATAACTGTTTCTTTAACTTAATTAAAAACATTCAAGAAACAGACAAGAGAGAAGCAGACCCATACCTGCCCATACTAACCTGGGAACCCACAACTGGCTTAAACAGAACCTGAATAACCACCCCTTAAATAGACTATTAGAAAACCACAATTAAGGGCTAATACAATTCTTCAACCATAACTCACCAAAGCAAGAACTTTTAACACTAATATTTAAATATAGATAAGACAAATGATCTTTCCACCTTATAGCAAAATGATATGGAACTATATAATGGCATCTGTTTTGTAATTTGCTGATTTTACAAATCAGAATTTCTTTGCATATATCACTCTGTAACTTATAACTTACGATTTTTCATTGTATTTTTTGTATTTGCTCTTAGGTCAAATAAAAATCATTTTGAAAGAAAAAATTTTTTTTTTTTAAATATATAACTTTTACAAAAAAATTCATTAAAAAAACAACTATAAATCATATCACCCATTTTGAAAATTCTGTTTTGAAAAAGTGTTCATTCACTGCCTACTGTTACAAGTGAAAACTTTTTGTTAGAAAGAATTAAATTTATGAAAAGACATAATGCAAACAATAGTGCTTACAATATTGTTTTTTTTAATTTGCGTGTATTTAATTATATATATATTATTTATTTATTATAGTGAGCATATTTTTTTAAATTGATTAAAATAAATGGGTACTACTAGAGTAAGTCCTAAATTGTCCTAAAATAATAAAGCATGGCAAAAGATAGAAATTGGAAAATTACATAGAAACAATTAATTCACAATGGCTTTGATATGGTATAGCAATGTAAACATTACAAATGACATCTCCTACAACTTATAAAAAGAGTATTTGTTTATATATATAAATATACCATTTCAAATTTCAATTTTTATTATGAATATTATTTACAATAAATATTAAAATATTTGTATAAAAAATGTAAAAAATATTGACATAAAATTGCTTAAATAGAAAAATAAAATTAATTGTTTAACTGGATTCAGTTGATTGCTTTCTTACAATCAATTATTTATTATAATAAAATAAATTTGCTTTTTATTATTGCAAGCATTAGTTATAGTAAGTTTTATAATATCTGCCTTAAAAAGTAGGTAAAGAACATTGGTAATTTGAAAAAGATGAAGAAAATTTACAGGCATTTAGACTACAAATAGTATGGAGATATTGCTAAACTTGAAAAAGAGGGGCATAAAATTTATTATACTACATGAGCTAAATTCAAACTAATTTGATTTTTTTCAAAATAGACACATACTTAGAAAGACACGTAGATGAACACCTGTTCAATTTAAATAATTGTATAAAATTAAAGCATTTGAAAATGAATGTTTTAGAATCTTTTTTCAGTATCTTTTTTACATATTATAAATTATTTTGATAAAATATGTCGAAAATAAAATTATTTTAGAAAAATAGTTAAGATTTTAATAAAAATTATTTACTTTTACACGAACGTAAATTGAGAAAAAAAATCAATGACAAACACAACATTTTCTAATAGGTTATGAATGTTCTTTTTGAGGTTTTCCACTATAAAATATTTTTATAATTATAGATAGAAATTTATTTTTGAAAAAACCTACATTCACTTTCATATTCTGACAAATTATTAATTTGCTTTTTACAAATGAAACTAAAATGGATATAATATTAAAAGATGAATATATTTTTACTGCTGATTCTGTAATTGACCAATCAAAAGTTTAGAGTTTTAACTCGTTCGACCAAGAGAAATTTTTGATGAGGAAAAGGATAACAAGTTAACTGTTTCGATCATCAAGTGAAGCAATAATAAAGAAATTTAGATCCACCATATACAATCCTATAATGACAGATATATTAATCTACATTTCAACCCACCTGACATCAAGTGGCTGACACAACTGTGTGTGAATTTTAAAATTATTACTTTTTATTTTTATTAACTATTTTTTTTAATAAACTTTTAACATAGATTTACAAATGCTTGATTTTAGATAGTGTTACAAATAATTACATATTTAGATAGTTTATGGATAAATTAAACTTCTTCATAAAAGCCTATGTTAAGGATACTGTACTCTTTGTATAAATGTTTTTGATTTTTTTTAGACTAATAATAGGTGTCCTAAAATTAAAGGTTATTTTCCTAACTGTATTTCTTCAGCACAGTATGAAGGGGATTTCTTGCAACTATCAGCAACATCTGAAATTAAAGTAATATTAATTTATTAATTTTTTAAAAAATCTGAAGATACTATCAACAAAGTGTAGTTCAGTGCAATGGTAAAATGTCAGATTCTGGAAAATAAGATCCTCTGAATGATCCCAATTCTTGCACTCAAGCTCTCAAGAAATAAAAACAGTCTATTATTCATTTATTTAGAATCTAATACTTTTGATCTGAAAATGCTGCTGGCCCTGAAAGTGCTTGTGAGAGCTTTTGAGTGCATTCATTATTTGGCATTTTGCAAAATATTTATTTTTTGATGAGAATATTATGTTTATATTAATAATTTAGACAAAAACTTTTGTTTTTAAAAAATATAAATTAAAAGCATAAAGCAGGAAAATGTCAATGCGTGAAAAAGAAACACATCTTTATCAGTGAAACTGTTAGTTCATCTTACTTTTTTAATAGTTGTAAGTGTAATTTAAATTTTAAAACAAATTTTCTTTTGTTTTTTTATCATCAATTGTGAAAGAAAAAAAGCTATTGTTCAGATTATATATTTCAGCTTATTTTATTCTACATTTGCAAAGTTAAAAAATTATTTTTAAGAATGGTTTTGTAAACTTGTATTTATAAGAAATGAGTTAAAAGTTTTAAAAAATATATTCCAGAGTAAGGGTTTAATCATTAAAATAAAAAATTGAAAATTTAATGCAAATGACAACTAGAGGTACCAAAACAATTTGGAGTGAAAAATTAATTTCTGAATTACAAATATTTACATTGCATATAGTTAATCACATTTTCACTTCAGATGTAATCTTTGGAAATACTTTTGTGAAGACATATTGACTGACCTAAAACTGTTCAGAAATTAAGTTTTGAAGTCTTTCATTTTAAAATAATGGTAAATTTGGAAAACTTCTTGGAATAGTGTTCTAATAGTGAAATGGCAGCAAATTCTAGTAAATGCAAAATGATCACATATAATAGGAAAAGTACTTTAATTACAGCCACCTGGAGGAAGATGAATTAGAATCTAAAAGTCAAGATGTGCTGTTCCAAAATCTAAAGCACGTACCTCATTGATGACAATCATAAACTTGACACCTGGGAATATTCAATAGAACAGTACAGGATAGGAATTTATCAAGCACTATCATCTAGCATCCATTATTAACCAAAGTTTACCATTTAAGTAGCATAGAGATAGTGAAAGAAAATTACAATATTAATGGCTAACTACTGAAACCATGGGGAAATCAAAGGGATTTGGGGGTAATTTTACCAAAATAGCTCTTTTAATAATTATATCAATAATACAATAAAAAGAGCATGTCCTATATTGAAAAAATAATTAGACATGTGAAATTATTATCAACAGCACTAAAATGGCTTTATTTAAAGTATTAAAAATTCTAATTTGACATTTTGGGTCTAAATTATAAAATAGGTATAGATAAAGTTTTACTTCAATGACATATATAAATCTATAAGTGCATTATGCATGGACAAAGAAGCTTTTAATTTAATTGAGTACCAAGGTAATCACTTTCGCGAGATATGTAATCCCATATTCATAGTTACACATAATAAAAGCTTTGAATTAAAATCACAAAAGATTTACTTTAATTTCCTTGAAAATATAGGTTTAGATATTATAATAAATATATTAATGTTATAAAAACTTACACTTAATTAAAAATGTGATATTTTTATATAATATTTAATATAATAAAATTAAACTAAAAGAACAGAATATTGAAAGAAATTATAATAAAAACAATTATTCTAAAGATTAAATAACAAAATTTCATTACTTAAGAGTCCATGCCAATATACTTAAATATCCTGTATTACATATAATATCAGAGAAGTTCAGCATGTTTTTAATATTATTGTCTTACTAGAGGGTTTATATTCATATTGAAATAAAAATAAGATTAGACATATGGATGGTTAAAATAACTATTTTTATATTCCTTTAGTGTAGTTGTTGTTGTTGCTGTTGTTGTTGTTGTTGTTGTTATTATTATTATTATTATTATTATTATTATTATTTATCTGTTTTCTCTTGGAGTTGGCACCATTCTTGTTTGTGAGTGGTTGATGATGATTATTAGTAATATTTTGTTAAATACACAAAAAATTTATACATCATTGTAGTGCTAAATTTGGAGTAATATATATATCTTTATAAAAAAATTTAAAACATTACCAGTATACATTGTAAACTGCATTAGTAAAATTTCTAATAGTACTCCTAGCATGCATTTGAACCATATGAAGATTGCTACATTTGGAACAAATCCAATAGCAGCTCAAATTTCAAATTAGTTACATTACAAAACTGCATGACCAAAAAATGTTTTAAAAACCTCCTTATAGAGACTGATTAATAAGTATAAATTATCATGTATGTATGTGCATGTACTGGATATAATTGGTCTATATATTTTATATATAATATTATTAAAAATTTTATAAAAAAATTTACTATGTAAAATTATACTTAATAAAATTATAACTCATATTATGTAAATATAGAAAGAAAAATTAATGTATAGTATTTTGTTACCCTTTCAGATTTGTTGCTGGATGGTGTTAATTTACTATAAGAAAGAGCATATTATTTCTTTAAAAATAGTATCTTTTCTTATAGTAAATTAAATGGCAAATCTAAATATATTATTGAAAATTATAGGTTAGTAAAATTAAGAAACTTATTGACCAATTTTTAAAATGCAGTCATGATTTTTATTTTCTTTCTATCACCAGGGTAAATAAAATAACACTATTTGTTTATTCATTTACAAAAAAAAAATATTTAAAATATGTGTAAAAGTATTTGGTTCCGTAACATGTTGTAAAATGAATATTTATTCTTGTAATTAAAGAGATATTTTTGGATAAAATTGATGTGTATTTTTTGAAAAAACATCCTTGAGTGTGTGGTATGTGTGAAAAACAAAAATATGTGAGGCATAAATAGGTCAAAAAACAACAATCTATTCTAAGCCTTAACTCAAAAAGCATTGCAGAATGATTCCATGAAGATATGAAAAACAGCTGGTTAGAACAGTTTTTCACTGAATAGTTTGGATATTCGGAGCTTGCTTACTAGTTTAAAGTATTTTTCAATACTCCATTCACCACATCAAGTATGATAACATTATGTTAAAGATTATCTAATACCAATGTGGCTAGAAAACCAAAAACCACATTTGTCAAAATACATGGAATTTCAATCAAATCCAGAGATAAACATTGAAATTACATAGTTGCCTACTTTAATGAAGAAATCATGACATAAAGAAAGAAGTAGACTCTGCCATAACACAAACTAAGACCTACGGTGTACCCTATCTATTGTCACCAATAGCCAAAGAGGACAGCCACCATACTGGTTAGATTACTAAAGACATTCATATGAATACCAAAAAAATATCTGCAGAAATCCATGGATTAAAATTTTATAAATCTAAGTTAGTACTAATAGCAAGATCTTATCATTATAGTTAACATAAAGCCTTAAGTTCAAATATTTATAATAATTATTTTTATACATTCAAAGATCAGCCTTTCAAGCTAATTGTGCATGCACAATTAGCTTGAAAGGCTGATCTTTGAATGTATACAATTGTATGCATAGCGTCATATAAAAATAAATGCTTATTTACTAATAATTATTTTTCTTAAACAAATAAATAATTCCATATATATATATTTATTTATTTATTGAAATTAATGGACTATTTTTAAAATAATAGTTTGTGTTTGTGTATAATAAGATTATTTTATTTTACTAATTCCATTATTTTATACTGTGTGTATTAAATGTATTCGGGGTCAATTGCTAATGCACAAGCAACTAATTCATATTTTATTAATATAAAATAAATAAATTGTTAGCTTAAAAACATTGGAGCATTAAGATTTAATTTTAAATTGAATCTAGACAAACCAATTAAAATATTTTGGGATAATTACATTTAACTTAACTTTAGTGCTAAATTATAAAATTATATACCATCAGGGTAGTCGTTACATTAAAATGTGTATATATGGAATTTTGGGGTTTTAATAACCATGTCTCATTTCATCAGGATTTATATTTATTTCATTCGTTATAAATACAAATAAAATTTATATATTGTAGTACTAAATTTGGAATAATATATACCTCTTTATATATTTTTAAAATCACTACCAGTATACATTGTAAATTGCATTAGTAAAATTTCTTATAGTATTCCTAGCATGCATTTGAACCATATGAAGATATTTGAATGACTAAATTTAGAACTATTTATTTAAGTTAGATAAAGTTGACCGATACCATTTATTACACATTGATATTCATGCTTATTCTTTTTTCTTTGTTTGTTTTATTGAAAGTGCATATAAATTATGGGGGGAGGGGGAATTATCTCAATTATATAACTGTTTACCATAAGTGAATTTAGCATCACGTTTGCTTTTGGAAAAAGGACTTACACCAAAAATGCATTAATATTGAGTTTGATGTTCTTTATATTTTCTTCGTATTAAAATAAAATTATATTCGCATACGAATAAATGAATATACTTTATTATTATTTATTTATTGTACAGATGATTAATTCCATTTTCAATCATTATTAATCATTGTTTTTTTCTATCAAATATTTACCATTATTATATATACATTCATCTATTCTACAAGTGACCAAATTGGTTGTTTGAATAGTTCAAATAAATTGAAATTTTGCATTCGTAATTTTATTTTATCCTTCATTTTCTTTTTATTCATTTTTTCGTCTTGTTTTTTTTTTTTTGAGAAGAAAAATTGATATACATATTATAAATTAAGTGGGGCAACGTTCAAATCTGCAACTAAACTTCCTAAAAACAAAGCCCTCATTTGAAATACGACACTAAATAACATTTTATCTTTCTAGGCATATACATGCAGTCAGTTTAATGTTGATAATAAAGACATAAGTATTAAAAAATCTTACTGATAATTAAATCTTAGAAACACCTAATGTATGCATTAGCTACAATTTAGATTAATTAAAAGTGAAATATTTTTAAATCCCTTTTAAAAATACCATTAAAATCTGAGCTGATTTGAATGCTGATTAGATGATCCTAATTAAAGTGTTAATGATCAATTAAATTTAGATTATCCATACAATACTGAGAGTTGAAAAAAAAAAAAACCTACTGCCAGCTAATTTAATCGTTTAAATAGTTAATCCCAACTAACTTCCTTTATCTTTCTTTCCATCTTTCTTTCAGCAGATTTGAACACTTAATTTGACATATTTTTTTAACTGTGACACCTGCATTAAGTGGTAACATTTAGTTTTTTAAAAATCAGAACTTAAGGGATTCGGCTAAGTTGTCAGCTCTTTGATTGTTCAGTACCCTTAGGCAGGCAGTGAGGCCAAATAATTTCATCTGAGGACAAACCTCTCGTACTCAGACAAGATTTCTGTGTCAGGATCTGGTGTTAGCATCATAAAAAAAAAATCTTTCAATTAATGTAACGAAATCTTGTGTTGTGAGTGCATGCATACATTATATATATAATGCTTGAAAAAATTAAAAGCTAAAAATATAAACTGATATTTAATAGTAACTGAAAATACTTATTTTTTTAACCATTATATTATATTACTTATCCGTGTTTAACAAAAATTAAATCTGATGCTATTAAAAGATTGGTATGGTAAATAAATATGTTGACAAACATATGCAGAACAGATACTTCAATGGTAAACATCTATATGTATTGATCATTTCCTAAGAAAAGTATTCAAATAACTTAAGACTAAATTTTATTTAATAAAATCATCTCACAAAAGTGAATAACAGATAGTTAATGTAATATTTCAGTTTATATAAGAATCAATATCTTAAATAGATGGTGCTTCAATTAGCTTGCATCTGGATGTTTGCCCTTTTTTCCTCATATAGCTCATTTAAAACTGCTAAATAAATAAACAAGTGATACAAAAAATAATTGATAGAAAATAATATTTTTGTCACCTAACTTGTTTACAATGCAGCTACTGGTGACAAGAGTTGCTACCATGTACACAAATTTGGTCATACTTTTATTATGCAATAAAAAAATTAAAACAAACAACAAACTGTAGTATGTGTTTGTATATATAGATGTTTAGTACCTAAATTTACCACAAATATGATTTATTTGAGCTTCTATTTGTATGTAATCCTTAATAAGTTAGATATTTAAATATAATGGAATATCTAGTCTACCTAATAATTTTGTAGAGTGGACAGAAAAGAGTGAGATCATTTTTTAAATCTAGGAAAAGAAATTTGAATTCATTTGAATGTAATAATGAACAAAATATTGGCATCAATATTCAAAACTACTGAATTATTTATTGGTTCAAAATCAAGTCTCCTGATTAAAGGATTGCATTTACCAAAAGTGAAAGAATACAAATTGCTGACAACAATTGCTGTTATAAATTAATACTTATTGAAAAAGACTAATGGACAATACTATACTGGAATAAAAATGTCAACAATCATACTATGAAAAATGAATGGGTAAAAGAAAGCCCCATTATCAAATAAATGGACCAAGTTTATATCCAAAAAAAAAACAACAATCTCTGCATATCATCTATCCAATTCAGATTAATCTGGGACCTCTATCTCCTAGTTAATAATAATAACTAGATATTCATTTATTAAGTAATACAGAATCACTACTTGGGTTGATTATGGGTTGTCTGCATGCAAATATAAAATCCTAAGCTTGCATGCAACCTGAAAAAATTTCCAAGTTTTGACCAAAAAAACCAAGGATCAAATTCGAAGACATGAACATAACAGGAGTATGCTCTTTTTTGTCTGCTAATTGCCATAAAAAAAAACCCAACAATTATCAAGCAGATTGTGAAACAATGTAATATAACTAACAAAGTGTGAGCAGTCATATTATGGTCATCTCTAAATCCAACCATAGATGCATTCATATAGATAATACTTCAATTGCACTGTTACAAATAATATGGGCTTGAGAAATATAAAAATAATGTTACACATTCACCAAGTTTTTTTAATCATCAGATTTAAATATTATTAAGCCTAGGTGAACTATTCTTAAATAGTAAACGAGAGTTTGATATTCTACAACAGGGGTGGCCAACTTTTGTGTTCATAAGATCTACTTTTTATTTTAAAATGTGTTGTGATCGACTTATTGTCATAGGCATAGTCTAAGTGGAGGGAGGTGTGAAATATATACTATTTTTATATATCTACCTAGTAAAAAATAACAATTATTTAACTGGCCAAAAAACTCATGTCTGAGGGAATTAAAACAATATGAGTAATTATTAACAATATTTATTAATTCAAATTAGCTACATTAAATCAAGATTAAAAAATATTATTTTCAATAATGATACGGCTTAGTGGAGTTCACCTATCTAGAATTGAACAAAAACAAAAATAACAAAAAAACTTGAAAATCTTGACTTAATTTGTTTCACTTGTTACCCAACAGCTCTTGCCAGATTGGCCTTGTGATCGACCGGTGGATCACAATTGACTTGTTGGACATCTCTGTTCTACAACATCTCCGAGAAATTGAAAGTTTATTCCACAAGAAATAAATTAATAGACTTTTAACTACTGTCTAAACTTCATATAATTTAATACCACAATGAAGACATGCTGGTCTTAACTATAAATAATACACTATATTAATAACCATAATGTAAATATTCCCAAAATTTTATCCAGGCTGCTAGAATTGTTTAAAGATTACTTATAACTAACTATCATCAAAAAGGATCAAGTAAATTAATGACTTGCTTGATCTTATTTTAAAGTGTTAATTTTACTGTGAATAGTTTTAATTCAATTCCAGTTTAAACAATTCCCAGTTCAGTCTCATATAATAGTGAATCTTAAAAGTTGTTGAAAACATCTGGATGCTAAAAGTGGAAATATCAGCATGTTACATAAATGATGTTATAAATTAAAATAATGCCATATTTATTCAAGCATGCAATAATAAAATTAATTAAGTAAAAAATCCTATCTATCTATAAGTTTGGATATTCAGTGACTACCAGATGGTAGTATATTTCAATTCCTATTTCCAGAGTATTTTTCTGATTTTATCAATGAGGATTAAGGAGCAAAAACCAGAATTAGTACATTTATACATCTAACAATTATTTTAAACTCCTTTTTCTTTTATTACCAAACTAAAAGTTTGAAATTTTAAAACAATCTCATGTTTTGAACTCAAGTCAACTTGCTTATATACATATGTAAATGTACCCACAGGTCACTCATTATATATTTTATTAATGTCAAATTCTTTCATTCTATACTTTTTCTCTCTCTAGCTATGAAGATTAATACCAATAATAGTTGGCACTAAGAACCACTCTTGTTAATTTCATATTATAGTAAGCTAAAGAATCAAGTAGTGTTGGAAAGCAAAAAATAAAATAAAATGACAAAAGCAATTTTGACAAAAAATGTAAGCAAAATTGCCATTGTTCATATATAAAAGGAATGAATAAAATATATTATTTTACAATGTACAATTCAAAAAGTTATAGTAGTTGGTTATTCTAGATAAGGACTGCAGCATACATTAATTTCTAACTTGTAATTTTAAAAAGTAAATATAAAATATGAAACCATTCATGCTGAAGTAAAGATCATCAAAAAAATTACTAAGAAATAGAATAACTGCATACCAAAATCTTTTTTTTTGGAGGGGGGGGGCATTTAAATCTCCAAGAAACCCATATTGAATTTCATTGATATGAAACATTTTTCTAAATATGAAAACAATAACTAAAACTTAGTTGTTTGAGTTGTCATTGTCATCTTCTCTCCACACTTATTCTTTTTGCAGGGCAATTGGGCATAGAATGCTGAGCTCAGTCTTTGTAATTTTACTGTTTGAAAATTTTAGACTGCTCTCATCAGCAATCCAAAAATTTTAAATAATAACTTGAAAAATAAAAAGTACACTTTCTTCTAAAGCTATAAGTACAATTCTTAATATCCTAGCAACAATGAGCCTTAATTCTATGCCTCTAGCATACTTAAAAAAATTTAACTTAGGGGTCCAACTCAACTAATTTATAAACACCTCCCCAATTGTTATAACAATATTCATGAAATGAATTATACAACATATAAACAAATTATATTCTCAAATACATACAAACATATTTATCAATTGTTCCAGAAGTTCTCTATTTTCTACTCTAAGCTCATTCTATAGTAAACTTGAATAATTGACAGATATTAAATGGTAGTGTATCCACATTCCACAATAGTTCCTGTCTTATGGCTTTCATCAATGTCACTATGATACACATAATTTAAAAATGACAATGACCTTATGCCAAAAATTAGTCTGGAAATGTGTAATAGTACCACTGTTTAGTGCCCATTCACTACTCAAGCTTAGATCGAAATTGCTTTCCAGTAAAAAATTTCACAAGCTTTGTTAATTATATTAAAATAATAGATAAACAACACAATAAAACTTTATTAAATGTGACTGTAATAATATTACTGTCATAAATCATTAAAAAGCCTCCACGACATTTAACAGTAAATCTCTGATCATGAAAGGGTTAACCCTGCAGAGTAACTACATGTGTGTTTTTACTACTTGCAGCACTTAATCATGCGATTTTTATAATAAAGCTTGCATTTTTTTTATCAGTGCTATCACATTATGTAACAATAGTAAGGAAAAAATTAGCCATTGGCAAATTCTTTATTGTAATAATCAGAATGTGATAAAGCACTTCTTCATTAAAAACAAAAGCCTTTATTTTCCATTTCTGATAAAAAAGAAACAAACAGTATTTGATATGAACCTTAGATGCCTTAGAGTAATTTTTTGATTTACATTATTTAAAAAAAAAAAGATAAAATATCAAAACATTATAACTTTATAATTTCACTTCTAGAAGATCATTTTTAATTTATTACTATTTTGCAACAAAACAATGACGGCTTAAAAATAGACAATCTTTTCTCGAAATTCAATCTCCACATCTATCTATCAACAAATCTTTATTCATCTCTACATCAATTAATATATCTATATCAATAAATTTACTAATTAGTCTATCAATTATTGATGGATAAAAGTGACTTTATATCCAACAATTGATCTTTAGTGCATATGTAAATGCTTATATAAACAAACTATATTTCTATATTATTCGTAATTTTTATAGTGCATCTTAAGAATAGAAAGATCATATTTATTTTCCCCCTCTACCTGCAGATGCTTTACAATAGAAAAATAGCTATTATATAGAATTAAATGATAATAGCAGTATTAATCATCATTAACAGACAGTATGTAAGAAAGAGAGAGAGAGAAAGAAAGATTAAGAAAACTGCGTTACAGATTAGCTTTGCTATGGCTATAGAAATCAATCCATTAATCACACACCCAGATATATCTCACAATGATTCTTTAATTTTTTTTTCTCTCTCTATCTTGCAAAAATGGTTTGCAATATGAAAACATTTTCTAGCTGAAGAACTCAGTCTTATCTATCTAATAGAAACAACCGATATTTAACTTCTTTTGAATGTCTGACATAATCTTTATAATGTAAACGCTCACATCTACTAAAACAAATTATTTCAAAGTTTGCTATTGTTGCTTCATTTCATAAGTTCAATCCAACAGAGATATGCTTTTACAATGTATATTTAATATCATCATATCCAGTAAGTTAAAATCATAACAAATGATTTTATGGTATTGGCTTTATATTTTGTAATACTGTGAAGCCTCATTAAATATAAAATTTCGATTTTACCTTGATAGGAGTTCCATATTTCTCTTACAAAAAATTTACTATAACAACAGTCTCATTCAGATAACTTCATTGAATTATATCTCCAAGATAAAATACCTTATTTTTTGACTTGTTACATGCAGCAACACTCAAAATTTGAAATGCATTTCAATTTTCAAGTTTTTGTACCTAAAAATCTACACGTAATTTAAACCTATTTAACAATCTCAAACTGATAACTATCCAAGTCATTAGTTGCTGAAGACATTTCTTCGCCAGAATCTAAAAAAATACTTGAATTTTTTGAACATTAATTGCAAACTGATAACAAAAGATGTAAATATGAAGCACATTAAAATAGTTGGAAAAGTTGTTGTTCTGGTATAAACAAATGGTAAAACTGCCAATCTTCTGTTATACATTATTCAAAGGGAAAACGAGCCCTATAATTGAAAGAAAATGGTTTAAGCCTATGGACATTAAAATAATTATTATAAAAAAAATTACGATTGAGAAAGAAATACACAAAACCTTTCTGTCATTGTTTAAAAAGAAACTAGGGAAAATCAGTACAAAACGCATTAAAATACAGTGGAGAGAGAATACAAAACCTATACTGTACAAACCATGGAAAGTATCAATATGCGTAACAAGCAAAACTAACCAATGCACTGGAAGAATTAGCAAGTAAAAGGGTATTAACTTAACACCCAAGGAAAATTCAGAATGGACTACACCTATAGTAATCATTACTAAGCCAGATGGCAGTACACATAACTGTGATAATTATTATAGAAGTCAATCCAGCTCTACATAAAAGTAATTATCCAGTAACAAACATGCATGAGGTTTTGCTCAAACATGAGAAAGCTATTCATTATACAAAATTAATCTCAATACTGCATTCCACCAAATTCTGGTAACAGAAAAGTCAGCAGAGATTTTAACACTGACTACACCCTTTAGTCTATTCAAATACAACTAATTGTCATTTGGGATTACTACTGCACCAAATATTTTTCATTCAAACATAGACTAACTACTTTGAAGCATGGATAGTGTGGTACCCTTACTTTGATATTTTAATAATGGCCAACTCAGAGAGAGAACTTCAAAGTAAGGTTCATGAAGCTTGTAAAATTAAGAGTCAGATTAAATAAAGAAAAATGTACTTATAATATTTCATAAATTAAATTTTTAGAACATATAATATCCAGTAGTGATAAAAAAACCAATGGCTGAAAAGGCATGAACCACTAAAAATGCAAAACCACCTCAGAATGTCAAAGAACTACAATCCTTTCTGATGCTTATTTGATATGTTGAATGTTTTCTTAAAGGAAAAGCCCACATAGCCAGGAAGCTATATGAATTATCAGAGACTAGAACAGTATTCATCAAGACAAAAAGTTTTCTGACATCAGATGACCTACTAATAAACTACAATCTAACCACTGATGCATCAAAATACAAATTTGGAGCAGTAATAAGTCACCCACAGATGATGATGAATGACCCATACCTTATGTTTTAAGAACATTGTCAAGGACTGAACTAATTACACCAACTAAATAAAGAAGCCTTAGCAATGATTTTTGGGATCAAAAAGTTCCACCAGTATCTATATGGAAAAATTTTACAGTTATTACTGACCATAAACAATTTCTTATTAAAATTTAAAAATAAAATAAAACTGTTTGAGTTTTCCATTTTACTTTTTGTTCCCTTACAGTATGACACATAATGAGCTAATAACTGAATACTTTTCATGCTTTCTCTAGCTGATTTGTTTTTTTTTCCACATTAGCTATTGGATTCTTTTATTGTAAATCACTTTTATTTTTAAAATGTTTAATTCGTGACCATATCAAGTTTATTATGCAATCATCACTTATAAGAAACTGTTCATAAACAGGTATGGCCATTCTATTTCAAGACAAAAGAATAGAAGGTAGAATATTAAGCAAAGAATAAAAAAAAATTGGAATCAGATTTATGGAGCATTTAACTAAAGAATAAAAATGGCTAATGTGATATCTTTACGACAGCTAGTACTATATATAACAAATCAAATGATAGGAAAATAAACATCAAGGAATCCTGATACACTGCTATTTCTAATAATGTTTAGAATAGTTTTAATAGTTTGCAACTGAGCATGCTCTGGAATTTTGGTCAGCAAATAATATTTCTATTTTACTAGCTGCTTGCTATGACTCTATTTTACTGCCACAAAAACACATTCAGTAATAATATAATATATTATATATATTCTGTTTAACACATTAATGTATATGTATTTTGTTATTGCATAAAAAGATAACTGATAGCATGAGAAGTGTTCAGTAACTGGGCCTTTAATATCTTAAATGATCAAGAGAGTAAGGTAAAAAAAAAAAATGAAATGAAAAAAAATCAGAAAAAAAGTAGACAAAACACACACACAAAAAAAGACTATGTTGAAAACAATATGTAATTCTTGATGATCCAGAATCTTATATAACTCAATATTTTAATCAAAGAGGCAATAAGAAATTCTGATATTCAATAATTGATGTCAGAACTATATTCCAATTTTTAATACAGTGATTCATACTTCAAAATACTGATGTTATTTATAGAAAAACTCTGTTTTTAAACATTAATAAGCAATTTTGTAGTGCAAACTAAATTTCTATATTTAATTCTACAATCAGCACAATGTTCAACTATCATTCTAATTTGATTATAAATTGAATGTTTCTAGATATATGACTACATTCTTTTTAATAATTCAAATAAAATCTATGAGATAAATTTTATTATATTACCTTTACTTTCAACACACTTTAATTTACTTATAATAGGATAAAACTAGAAATTACTTGAAGTAATTTATAATAAGCTGCTTTATTTATTTATTTATCTCTTATTCACAGTAATAGTTTATAGAGTTATTGCTTCCTGAGCTACATTTGTGCATACGTTATATGGGATAATGTTATGAACATCCAGATGATGATGATTCTAGTTAGTGAAAAAGAGATATCCTTTAAAGTCCATGCAATACATTTCATTTTATTTGCTATTTCTTTAGAAATTTAGTTTATAGTTGGTCAGTACATTAATGGTACAAAGTGGCCACAGCATTGATGATGGTCGGATGTTTTTAATATCTCAGCATTATTTGACTTATTGTTGTATTTTGATGAACTAGCACCTAGTATGTGAATCCAGATAATTATTGTCTGTATTCCTGCCCTAGATTTGTCAATGGCTAAATAATTAGCCTGGTCTATAGTGGATCACTTTCAAATACAGTCACAACATTGACTGTTGGTTTATTTTTATTGTTGATCATTCATGATGATGAATGATTATTACTTTTGAGTAATGCTGGTGAATTTATAGTTAGTTCTGTGCTGATCTCTCATGTTCATTCCTTTTATATATAATTTTATATTTTATTTGGGGATGATGATGGTTTCCCATCTTCTCATAATTCAATCCTAATGTGATGTATAGTTACAAATGGCTACCCAATTATAGGACATTTTAACTTGATTCTCTTTTATTAACCCCCATTTCTCATTCTGTTACAATACATAATGTATGGAAACCACTAATCAACTTTGCTCTTAGGAAAAATATATACTATAATATTAAATCATCTATGCACTTTTATCTCTTAGTAAAAAGTGGACAAATCAAGAGGAACTTCATAAATATGAAATTTCTACTGACTGTTGGCTTAATTGATTAGAGCATTACTTTAAAATTCAATATTCAAAAATCTAAGAATCCATGTTCAATTCCCATGCTAGAACTAACACTGGTCAAGCAAGCAACACCTGAAGAAGAGAGGAGAGTAATACATCTCAAAACATTGTGCATATACTAACCTGTGTGCTATTACTAACAACTGAATGTATTTGAAATATCTAAATAAAGTTAAATTTTTCTAAAGACATTCAATACTTATATTAGATGACGGAAATAATCCAATATATAAATACAAATGAAAATATATAGTATACAATGATTAAAAACAACAAAAATAAATAAAATAATAAAATATTGAATAGGAGAGAGAGAAAAAAAGCAGAGTTATATCAATCAAAATGAATTAATAGTCTTTAAAAATTAGTCAAACAAAAAAAAAAAAAATGAAATAAATGTACTGCAAGGCCAAAAGTAAGGAAATACAAGTTCATAATGCTTGTGTGTAGGAACAGAAATAAAGAAATTATTAGATTTAGCATTAACCATGTTTATTTTACAATAATTAATCTTTGCATTGAGTTTATTATCAGAAATTTTCTAATATCAGGAACATTAATATTATTAGATAAAATGGAAATAAAGAATTTGTTATAACTACAATTTGAATTAGAAGATACAAAATTATTACAACAAGGAGTATTAATACTAGGAAAGAGATGACCTGATGAATTTATTTTGTTAAAAGATTAGAATTTATAGCTGTTGATTATATCACAGCAAAATGAATTACCATTAGGATTTTCTTGTCTATTCTTCTCAATCTGTTCATCACATTTTCCATATTTTGATCATATGTTTTAGAATGTCTATATACCTGTGACTTAATGTAACTGTGTGATTTTCCTTTTACGTAATGCTGCATTTTGCTGCTAATATTTTTACACTAGAATACTTTTATTAACTGATGTCTTTGAACCCATATTATTAACCTTCTGACTAATTCACTTTAGTGTTGGTTCAGATTTATAAGTAGATCTCTTGATATGTTATTTGGAGAATCGTAGACAATTTTATTATGAAATGTGCATGCATTAATATGTGCAAAGGAATACTACTACTACTAATAACGATGATAATGATGGTGGTGATGATAATAATAATAATAATAATAATAAAAATATGAAACATGTAACTTCAAAATTGTTAATCCAATTAGTTATAACTTTTTAAAAATTAACAAATAAAAAATATGCGGAACTTTTCTACTTTCGTTATTAAATTTGTAAAAAATAAATAAACCCTATAATTATTACCATGCGTATGTGTACTTATGTATTCAAAAGCATTATTTATCTTTTTATAAGTAGTAGAAATAATGCTAATAACAAATGGAAGTACAAACAATCAAAAGGATAAATAGGAAGAAAAAACAAAAATATTGACGCCTTTTCAAATTTACAGACCTAATGATTCAAGCTACTAATTAACTCAAGTTGTTTAAAAACTATCAAAAAATTCTTTGAAGTCCAACTTCAGCAATTTTTCAATCCCAGAAAATCAAGTTAAACCCATAAAACTATCAGCAGTGGCTTTTGGAGATGAAATGAAACAAACACTTCAGCATGAAAAAACTGCGACAAACTTTCACTTTTTAACGGTCATGATACGAATTTTAAAATAAAAAATACAAAACATCTTAAACATTAATATTGATTTCTCAATAATTCAATAAAATAAGTTAAAAATAATCTGGTCATAAACTATTAATTGCGCTTTTCTAACAACATAATGATAATTTTAATATGAAAGTTACCCACAATGAGTTAATAGTTGTAAAGGAAGTGGAGTTTAATAGTGGAAATACTTTGTTGAAATACTTTGGTATTGAGATACTTACAGAATCTAATTACACGTCAAATTTAAATATTTAGAAAATGATCACATTTGAAGATTAGAATAAACTGCATCATGATGATAGATAGCAATAAGTAACAAACTATCACCGATGATTACTACGAGTTGTTGCTATACCTACCTTCAAACAGAAAACATATATACATTTGATTTGCGAGATTAGTAATATACAATTTTAAAATGTAATTATAATCACAATAAATCATTGATGAGTCAATTTGCATAAACTGTATTGTGGAGTGAATGTGAGTACAACTTATTTCATTTATGCTGAAAACATTTTCATTGTAACAATTAATTTTTAACCTACCAGATATACATGTCTCTATGTTAATATACCAACATCATGTTACAAAACTCTTGGTCTTAGTAAATAAAAAATATATAAAACAATCTATATGATTAAATTTCTCGAACACTGATTTAAATACTTCCAACAGAATTGTTTTTGTTTTTTTTTGCTATTAACTAGACCTATTGCAAAAGAATCACCTAAGAAACACCACTACTTTTTAATATAAAAGTGATAATACCTATAAAAGTTGGAATAATAAGTTTGAAAACCATGCTTAAAAATTAAGTAATTAAATTTATTGATTGTAGTTTCCAAATTCACAGTGCACATGTTATGAAAGATATCCAGAAATGATACAGACCATGGAAAACATAATGAATGGCAAAATACCTGTTAAACAGTAATATTCCAGAGGAGGGGGGGTGTATTTTAAATCGTAAAAAAAAAAGTAAATATTTGTACAACTAACAATTTTGGTTAGTTGGATAAAAATTAATAACAGAATAGTTTATCACTCAGAAAGTCATGTGATATTCGAATACTGAAAATGACAGGTTGAGTTTCAATCTAGTTATCTTTAACTTTTGAATCCTCCATTCTACCAATGCACTGAAATACACTGGGCACATTTTAAATTTAGAGAGAAAGTTTCTTTGAAGTTAAATATTCATAGGATACTAATTATGGCATTCTATATAGAAATCCTATCTATAATGAATAACTTGTTTCTTTAAAATGACTTTAAGCTTTTGCAGGATAAATTTCTGAAAATAATGATGACAAATGAATTAAATAATTCTAAAATGAACAATGAAAATAATTATAAAACCCACAGTGGTTCAGATTGTATTAGTGCAGTCTTATTTTAAAACTTCAAAAGAATCACTTAGTTCCTTATTATATTATATTTTTTTGATCAATAAATCATCATTAAATACTAAGTTTCTTACTTAAAGGAAGTTACCAACCTTGCAGCATTGTAATTGCATTGGTAAATCACTCAAGAGGTTATGTGACACTTCAATACTTTAATGACAACTGAATACTTAACAGTTGATTTTTTTTTTCAATTAATCTCAAATTAGCTTTAAAAAAAAAGCATTACTCAAATGATAATTGATCCTGAAACCTTCAAACATAAATCCACTAATCTACCATTATATAAAAACATAATACCCATATAATGAATTTGTAACCAATTGACCTCAAAAACAATTGCAGTATTGCAATGATAAGCAGTGGTAAATGCCTTTTTACTTATTTTCAAATTGTTTATCCCATGAATAACAAATCTCTAGTACTCTCAATATCAGGTAAGCTATTCCAAATTACAAAAGACTGTTGTTAACCTCAAAGACAATGATATTCTTTTAATATAAAAACAATGATATCAAACCATGCTTTCAGAACACTTTTTTATTAATCAACTATCTTCAATATTTTATTTTTTTAAACCTTAATCAGAATTTGAAGTGACTATTGTCAGAAACATTCTATTTATGGAAATCTCCATTAAATAAAATGCTAACAAATTTAATGTAATATTTATATCAAAGGAAAAAAAAACTAATTTTCTCAAAAAAGTAGCAAAACTGCTAACATATCCAATAAAAAAATACTCAGTGCTAAGAAATTAAAAAAAAAAAGCACTTACAAAGAGAAAACAATTACATTCTTGCTTGAGCAACAATTACATTATGCAAACAAATGATCTAATCCATAGAGCTTGATAATCTACTATACATTTCTCCCAGGATTCCAACCATTATACATAGAGTATTATTTGAAGACACATTCTAGCAATTATATACAGACACTAAAACTACATCTCTATTCATTATGAACCAATCAAAAATTTTGATTGAAGTGTAAGGAAAAATGATAAACAAATGCCGATATTTTAAAGCCATTGCAATTTATGTACAATCAGCGAATAATCATTTAATAATTTTTCATTCTACCCTTGAATCCTCCACTTTCCTCATTTCCAATTACTTTTAACCTTTGTGCCACTAATTATTTTATTGGCCGAGTGAGGTAAAAGTCTAATTTTTTAATTGGTCAAGTCACAAACTCAACTGTCAAAATATATTCATCTTTTAATATTATATTCACTTTAGATTTGTTTGTAAAAAGTATATTAATAATTTGTCAGGTTATGAAAGTGAACGAAAGTTTTTTCAAAAATAAATTTCTCTTTATAATTATAAAAATATTTGCGAGCAGAAAATCTAAAATGAAATCTTATTCACCAACCAAAACGTTTTGGTGATGACACGATTTGTTTGCGAATTTTACGTTGCAGAAAAAGAAATTAATTTTTGTTAAAGTCTTAACTACCTTTCTAAAATAATTTTATTTTTAGCATATTTTGTCAAAATAATTTAAAATATGTCAAAAACTACTTTTAAAATGGTCTAAAACATTCGTTTATCCCTTTCAAAATGAAAGAAAAGAAATCTTAGCAGTTTCATTTTGAAAAGTCACTTTGACAAGTGGCTTTCTTTGAACTTGATGGTTACAGCCAATCAAAATGAAGAACATCCAGCCTACTTCTTTTGTTATAATTTTGACATCAGTTTTATTGATTTTTTTACTTGTAAAATAATTCAAGAGAGGTCAGCATCTTACGGAACTTTTTTTAACCTTTCAAAAAAGCGCAAAATCTTTACCATAACATTAAAAATAATGGAAATGAAGTGATTTGAAGTGGCTTCAAGTCATCTTGTAAGGACCCCTTAATGGGTTAAATTACCCCCACTCCCAATTCCTCAGAAAAAATAAACACTCCCTGCTTACAATCATTAATGCAAATTATCTAAATATCTGAGAATCATTCAACACTTTTAAAACAATCTTCTTTCCCCAGTAAGGTATTGTACAAAATAATAAAAATTCCAATATATTTAAAGGATCAAAAATAGCATTCCTTCTAAGCAAAGATTTTCACCTATTAATAAATAAAAATAAAGATGTTATTCTTTTTTTTTTAAATTCAACCCACCCTCCCACTATCTCCCCCCCCCCTCTGTCTCTTTTTAATAAATATTTTATTTTGCTATATTTTCTTAAGGATATACATTTAAGATATGGAATATAAACAATATTTCAAAAAATTAGCTTATTATAATTTTCACAATTTATTGACTTAAAAAAAGGTATATACTAAGGTTATTTCTAAATCAAGAACAGTAATTAATTCTCAGTTTAAAAAAATGTCAAATTTTGTAGAAGAGTTAAACTAACGAAATATTTTCATATAAAAATGATGCAATGCAGGGCAAAGACCTCTCCAACAGCTCCTCACTAATAGAGAATGCAAGAATCAGTAGGTTTAAATTTTGGATGTTGAGGATTTGTATTTTTCCCCCCATTTTAGTTTTATCCGCAAATTAAGATTAGCTAGATATCCATTTACCAACCAATTTTTAGATGACTAAGGAGATTAATTATGATCCAACTCTTTGAAAGAAAAACTCTAAGTCTGTCTTTATTTCGAAAAAAAAAAAAAAAAAAACAACCTCTCAGGCCTCAGCCCAAAAAATACATTAAATACTACTTTCCAATAATTTATAATTCAGCAAAACTAATTTCGTTTTATAATTTTTCATAATTAGTTTTTGTTTTTTAAAAAGTTGATGGCCAAGTGATTTTTTGTACTGCACATTTACAAACATCAAATTTAAGAAACATTATTTCAAGATGAAATTTTTGTTTCTATATTAGTTAGAGTGTTTTTGATAAAAATAAGTTAATATTTTAAAAAAAAAAAGTGCCTATGTGTTTGAAAAGAAGATTTTTATTAAATGTATTTACCCATTCTTACTTATGGATCTGAGACTTGAGCAAATTAATAGAAGAGCAATACAGAGACTTCAAAGAAGTCAGTGAAGTATGAAGAGGTGCATATTAGGAGTAAGAAGAAGAGATAAAATATAAAATACATTGTTGATAAACAGGTGTTATTGATATCATTGAAAGAATTAAGAGAATGGAACTGGACTAGATATATTGCTAAAAGAGATGAAAATAGATGAATAGTTGAAATCTTAAACTGAATTCCAAGAGATTGTAAAAGCCCTAGAATGACATATGTGAGATGGATGGATGAAATAAGGAAGTATGTTGGAATGATGTGGAGACAAGGCTAGAGATTGGAGAAGATGAATTATACTTTGAAAGGCCTTCATCCATCAGTGAATTAATAATATTGAAAATGATGATGAAGTATATATGTTCAGTTGGTGGCCCCAAAACAAGTTGAATAATTGGGCAATAGAATAGAATATTGCAAACGAGCAATAATATTTGATTATTTCCTATATTAGTTTGCCACTGCTTACTACATTTTTAACACAAATTATTCTACATAAATTCTATTAAAACAGACAAAAATCTCCATACAGTAGTGTCACACAGTGCAAGCCAGAATAATCAATGAATGTCAGAAGACTTGTGCATAAAATCCCTATACAGTGATGCCACTCAGTGCAAGCCAGAGTAATCAATGGATGGCAGGAGTCTTGTGCATACTGAGATTTTATGCACAAGCCTTCTAGCATCCATTGATTATTCTGGCTTGCACTGAGTGGCACTACTGTATGGAGAGTTTTACCTGTTTTAATAACAGTTATGAGCAAGCATAAGAAATGGTGATCATGTGATGTTTAGTGGTTTAAATTCTACTACTATTATTTTTTAAAATCATATATACCACGATAATCTCAAAAAATAATTTAATAGATAATTTAAAAATACACATTTATATAATCGACTTGAGCTGAGCTTTTTGAAGAAAAAAGATACCATTATTAAGAATAGGTGTATTTTTCTAAATCAGCACTTAATCTTAGTCTAGTGCATACACATATAGAAATAAATCAATGATTTAAAAATATATAAAAAAATAAACAAAAAATATCATTTAGAAAGTAAAAAGATGAATAAGTGGGTAATGAATACAAAAACACATAAAGGAAAATAAATAAATGAGAACACAGACGAGATCATAAACAATAACATAACTAGGTTACCATGGTAGGTAAATTAATATATAAAAATAGTGACAAATGATAAAAAACGATCTGTTCATGGTGAAAGAAAAAAAAGATAAAGATGCATTTGAAAGCAAATACATATACATAAATAGATTCATAAATCCGGCAATAAAATATAAACAATCAAATGGTTTATTGCTTGAGAGTTCAGAAGAATGTCATGCATAGGAAGAGACAACTGGAGCCGCAATCCCTGCATCTTGAGATCTAGAATCTGTCACTCTACTATTAGAATAAATCATGCCAATCAAACAATTTTTCAGAAAAGAATTATTAAAATATTTATTTATGTATTATAATTATAATTACATATCTACTTCATGTGTATTATATACATACATGAAAAAAAGTTAAAACAATTGCCATTTTTAAATAGTTAAAAGAAAAAAAAAGAAAGAAAAAATAAGAGAGAAAAGTAAATTTTCTTCTCAATTCCACAAAGCTCTTGTTCTAAGGTGAGGTTTTCAACTTGTGGATTCTGACAGTTGTAATGAACAGTTTTAGAGATCTTGCTCTAAGTATAAGAACCATTGCTGTTTTAAAAGCAGCTCTTCATGGTGTAACTCTATAAATCCTCAAAGTGAAAAAAAAAGCATGCTTTTGTCAGCCATTTAATCCCCCCTTTTCATTATCCCTTTACCCATCTCACAATCGTTTTAAAGCTTCCATCTTGCCAGTGAAACAAACTTATAAAAAATTTCCTCTCTCAAGTCAGAGAGGCAAGATGCAGATGATTGGTAATATAATTAAGCTATTTGGTGGGCAGTTGTTCAGAAAATCCGATTGAATGGAAAGCTTAGATGCCTTTCTACAGACATTAATGCAGAGAGTTGAAGCCTAGCAAGTCAATGTTTGAACAATAATAAAACATTTTGAATATTCGCTTTGGAGTTGAATAAATGGTGTTGAAATAGATTGGAAAGTGAGAAACTTTAAACAGAGACCATAAAATAGTGAGAAAAATTCTGACGCCAATTAAAGTTTTATTAAAGCTTAAACAAGAAATTCACAAAAAGGGTATCACTAATTGCTCAATTAGAGCGACCCTCCCACCATTAATTTGCATTCAAAATAAAACTAATCACAAAATTGAGAACGTTAAAAAAAAAAAAAATCTACATTTTCAAATCATTTACTTAAATATAAATTTCTGATTCAAAACAGGGATGATGATGATGACAATACTAATTTCCTTACCTTTAACAAATATACATATTACAAAAAATGAAGTTTGTATTTGAAAACGAATCTGTTGACTTCAAGAGCCTTTAACCAAAAAATACTACCTTTAAAGAAGCAATAAAAAAAAATATTTAAGTACTATTTGTTACAAATTACAATTGCTATTATTTACTTTACCAAAAATACCAATCATCATCATTATCATCATAAATATATACTAATGATAGTAAAGAATTTAAGAATTGGAATATATATATATAACAATGAAAGAAATCATTAGAATAATGATAACTACAAGATATAAAAAAAGCCAAACAAAAAAAGTAGTTTTACATTGGAGTAAAACAGAAAACAATAACAAAAATTACTTACAATTTGTATATATATATGTGTGTGTGTGTGTGTGAGTGGTCTCCTATATGGATATCAGTATGAAATTATGGAACTGTAGTGTGACTATCTGTCATGTTCTACACTCAGGATTGAAATCAGAATCACATAAAATGATTTTTTCCCTCAGGTTCTCAAGAGGTTTATGATTTTACTTTCAGGTAGGAAATGCTTAGTCAAACCAATAAGTCATTTATAACAGTATCTAGCTATTCCTAACTATCACCAATGAACAATTGGCAAAACTATTGAGTAGTGTTTACATTTCTTCTATTTCACTACTGAAAGCTGTTAAAGAGGCTTTTGGTCCTGTAGTGGATTATTTTATTTTTATATGCTTTTATTTAAATTATTCTATTTTTAGTCTAGTAGAATTGAACCCTGTAACTCAATTTTTACCCATTTCCTAATTTCTGATTTAGTTGAAATTTGTATTCTCAGTCATAAGACATTTTTTCTTTTAAAATTTGCAAATAATTTTAACAAAAAATTAGTGAAAATTTTAAATTTTATATATAATATTGATACTAACATGAAAAAATTAAAGAAATACTTTTATTCACATAAATGCACTAAGAAGTAAAAAATAAATTGTCTTCAGCTTTCCCAATGTATCAATGTGACCTTTTTAAAAAAAGAATGAATCGATTTTGTTAATACAAGAATGTATTACTTGCAAGTTTATTTAAATGATTCTTCACTCAATGCTTTTATTTGCGAAAGCTAAAGAAAACTTATTTTTATTTTTTAATGCCTTTATGTGAATGAAAGTGTTTCTTAAAAAAATATATACATATTTTTTTTCACACTCCTATTTGATTTTCTTTCCTTTTTTTTTCTTTCTTATTTCTTAATTCTCATTGACATTATTTATTCTAACGCCAAATATTATTATCATTGCTTTAAATTTTCAGGCTTAACTCTTAATTTAATGCATTATTAATTAAATAATTAATATTTTATTATTTTTTTTATTAGATAAAATTATATTATATGCAAATATTGAAAATTTTAATGAGATTGTCCATACATTTTTTTTAAAATCTGAATTCAGAATCAAGTAAGCAATTAATTTAAAACTGGACTAGCAAACTAAAATCACATTATCTAGAAATAGTATTTATTTGTCCAAACTCCCTATAAAATAGACATGGAACCACTTTTAGTTTATTCCCCAGTTTTATGTAAAAACTTTCATTAATATTTTCAATATTTGCATTTCTAAGTCTGTGAAAAATATTCTATTATATATAATTGTTTATAGGAGAGATTTGTTTCTTTATGAAAATGTTTGACAAGTTGAAATATTCAAGCTTTTAAATTTACAAAGTATTGCTATCTTAATTACCCCCCCCCCCCATTTAAAAGTACAAAATAAACTAGTATTTCTAAATGACATAATTTCAGTCTACCAATCAAGATTTTTATTGGATGCTTGCTTAGTTATATCATAGCTGAATTCTATGTTAAAAATATATAGACAATATGTCAAAGTTGCGAGGGCAACACATTTAATACATCAATTAAACTGTAGTAATTTGCTATCTATTGTAATCTTTTATTTAATCAGTGGAAGGTTAAACAGGCAATATTGTTGTTTTTTTTTATTGATTTAAATAAAGATAGCGATGCATTAAAAAAATATTTATTTTAAACACTTTGAAATCATTATTGTACATTTTTCAAGCTATATTTACTAAACTATTTGCTAAAATATACCTAAATACTAATTGTCAGGATATTAATTGGCTTATCCAGTAACTATTTAAAATTAAAGTTTGAAAAATTAAAGTTAAATAAAATATTTTGAAGTGAATCATGTTTAAAATGCTTTAATAGATAAAGTTGTTGTAATATTCTAAATGGTATTTTCAAATTGATAGTCATTAATTTGGAATTTTATTTATAACTTTAATTATTCTTGGCATATTTCTTGTGAGTGCATGTATGTTTTTAAAAGGAAAGCTTTAAAATAAACTATATTTAAAATTAATTATTTTAAGAGTAATAAATTTAATGAGATGCACTTAAAATCTGTGAAGTTAGCAACTTTTGCTTAGTGCACTTTCAACTAAGTTATATTAATCATAGTCATGCTGACTATCAGAGAGAAGAAAATTTCCAGCTTTATTAAAGAAACATAAATGAGTGATTAACATAACTGAATGATTAATTATTTGCCTAAGTATGCTATTTTTTAGAGAGTGGAATGCAGGATTCTTTCTTGTTAATAGTATTCTTATTTGTTACAATGAGCCAGGCCTCTTTCAGTTTATGTTTGGCATCACTGCACTCTAGGCATACGATGCCAAGCGTAAACTGAAAGAGGCCTTGCACATCACGAGAAATAAGAATGCTATTAACAAGAAAGACTCCTGCATTCCAATCTCTAAAAACTGGCCTACTTAAGCAAATAATTAGCCATTCAATTATAGTAAAAACCCATTCATGTTTCTTTAATAAAGCTGAAAATCTTCTTCCGTCTGACAGTTGCCATGACTCTAACTAATATAACTTAAGCGAAAGTGCACTAAGCAAAAATTGCTAACTTCACAGATTTTAAGCACATCTCATATATGTTTATGCGTATTTTTATCCACATTATATTTCCTTGAGATATTGCGTAACAAAATTTTCAACATTAATGGTTTAATATTGAAGTAAATTGTTTAAATTCTAATATTTGAGAACTTTGAAGAAACAAAAGATAATTACATAAATAAATATTGTTAAATAGAATTAATTATTTTATTGGTTATTCATCTGTGTCTAGACAAATTTAAGTTATTTTTAGATTAACTTGTCTCAATGGGATTGAGATCACATGAGTTAATTAAAACTCCACCCAAATATTAATTGCAGATTGGCGTAATGAAATCACAAGAACAATCTAAGATTTCATGCTTTACTATTACTTTCACTTTTGAAGATCACACATCAGTTTAATAAGTTTTATCTTTTTTATGTGTGACCAAAGTTTTAATATCATTTAAATAATCCATACCTCTTGCCTTGCCATGCCACTATGGCTTTGAATAATATCTGCATTGTGAAATGGACAACAAGCCAAATAAAATAAAGTTATATATCACATGACCCAATTTTTTAAGCTTGTAAATAAAAATAATGATCAGTGCTAATTGTTCTAACAAGCTTTATTGATAAATGCCACAAAAAAAAAAAAAAGAAAGCATTTAAAAATCTAGAAATTATCTCCTATCCTCAGACCACTGTTTTCATGCTTTTGACAATCCTCAGTGAGGCACTAGGATAATTTGAGACATTAGATCTAAAAATACCAACCCAAAGCCAGCATTTATCTAAAAGTTAACTATTAAGTAGAAAATCTGAAAATTTTAGACACCTGTATGTCTTCAAACCCAGCTATCTAACTTAAATAGCTATATGAAGCTGAGAAATCTTCAGACAAACCATATATTAATAGCCTTAGCAACACTTAAGACCTGAAAGCAAAACTATAAATAGTAAATAAAATAAAGTCATATATCTCATGATCCAATTTTTTAAGCTTGTAAATAAAAATAATGAGTGGTGATAATTGCTCTAACAAGTTTTATTGATAAATGCTAAAAAAAAGCATTTAAAAATCTCTATCTAGAAATTATCCCCCAATCCACAGACCACTGGTTTCATGCTTTTGGTAATCCTCAGTGAGGTGCTAGGATAATTTCAGACACTAGATCTAAAAATGTCAACCCAAAGCCAGCATTTATCTAAAAGTTAACTATTAAGTATAAAATCTGAAATTTTCAGACACCTATATAGTCTTTAAACCCAGCTATCTAATATAAATAACTATATGGGGCTGAGAAATCTTCAGTCAAACCATATATTAATAGCCTTATCACTTAACACGTCAAAGCAAAACTGAGGATTGTCAAAAGAATGAAACCAGTGGTTTCAAGATTGCGGGATAATTTCTAGATAGATTTTTAATGTTTTCTTTTTTGCGGCATTTATCAATAAAGCTTGTTAGAGCAATTAGTACTGTTCATTACTTTTATTTACAAGCTTAAAAAATTGGGTCATGTGATATATGACTATTTTATTTACTATTTATAGTTTTGCTTTCAAGTCTTAAGTGATATTATATTTCTAAGGCTATTAATATATGATTTGGCTGAAGATTTCTCAGCCCCATATAGCTGTTTAAGCTAGATAGCTGGGTTTGAAGACATATAGGTGTCTGAAATTTTCAAATTTTCTACTTAATAGTTAACTTTTAGACAAAGGCTGACTTTGGGTTCTCTAGATTTTTAAATGCTTTCTTATTTGTGGCATTTATCAATAAAGCTTGTTAGAGCAATTAGCACCACTCATTATTTGTACAACAAACTTTATTTTAAAATGGAAGTCACAAAACTTCAATATATTAGAAGAAAGACGATAATAAAAAATTCAAGCTGGAGAAATAATTACGTTTGTTATTTCATATTTTATACACTTTAATTAATTCTAATCATTATTTAGAACATTGTATTATTGTTTCGTTCCAAAGCTTAAGACTTATATGAGTTACCTGTAAGGATTAATAATATTAATCTTATGCTTTATTTATCTGAATTAGACAGAAAATTCATCTATTTGGGAACTGTTGCAAATATATGAATTGCTAGTTATTTAAACATTCTTATCTACATAGAGCCATCTCAAACTAAATCTGCTAAAAAATAAAAGTCGAGATAAATTATTAAAATTTCTCCAGAACAAAGGGAGTTAATGAAGCATAGTCACTTCTAAAAATTATAATTTGTCTAAAATGAACGGTAATAAGTTATGCCTATGTTTTTGCCACATTGACGAAGATGTTATTTAATTGTACTTTATATATAATACAAATATTATCGTGGATTAAATATGGAATTCCATTAATTTATTCATTTGGATTTTTTTTCTCTCTACAAAGTAAATGATTTGAAATCTGCGTTATCTTGTTATTACCAAACTCATTAAACTGTTATACAATTTTTATTATAATTATAGAGAATTTGAACCCAGACTTTCAAGCCCCATTCAGTTATCCAATCTATCTCATACAGCGGATACATATGACCACACACATGTGGAAAAGATAAATGATCTCCAATATACGTATTTCATGCTGAACCAGTACTCATCAGTTATTATAGAAACTTTGTTTATGTTTAAAATGTTCGGTGAACCTGTTCCGTTCTTCACAAGAAGAAATTTAAATGTTACCAATCCTTCGTGGAATCTTTGCTTTGTCAGTTTATTTTCTTATAAGGAATATGCTAATGCATGTATTTTACTTTGATGGAAAATCGTCAGACTTGTATGCCCAGAGAATTATTTTTAAAAAATTATGAACTCTAGTACTTTTAAAAAGGGTAATTCAAAATAATAATAATAATAATAATAATAATAATAATAATTATTATTATTATTATTTATTTATTTATTTTTAGTAGATATCTATGATAATATATGTTTTATTATTGGTATTTATGAGTAAATGTCAAGATAATAATTTTAGGTATCAATCTTGTTTAATAGTTCTCAAAAGTAATTTACCTATGATATATACAGGCATGTTAAACATGCATATGGAGGAATGGAGTTTCATGAATTGTAGGTGAGTGAATAAGTTTATTTGAGTTTGGTGTATGATTGAATTTAATTTTCAATTCATATTTTTTTGATATTGTTTTATTCTTACAATTGTATTGATTTTCATATTTTTGTATTTGAAGTATATATGTTTGTGTATGGGGATAAATGCAGGTTACATTTTTTTCACTTATTGTTTATTATTATGACTTTTTACTTCATTGGTATTTTTACTAATCATCCTGTACTGAGTGTGGCAATTATTTCAATGATTTACTGCTATTTTAGATTTCATTATGTTTATCCTGATTGGTGATAGAGGCTTACATAACATTTTTAGTTCATGTAACTAGGTGTTAAAATATTCGTATACCATCTTTTCCCTTAAGTTTTGTTGCTGTGTACTTTTCATAAGCACACTAAAAGTATATATGTGTGTAAAGATATTGCTTTCCTGCATATAATTTTAAAATATATAGAGTTATTTTAACACTGAGCGATATTGGTATTCTGCTTCGTGTATGCATAGATATGTAAAAACTTATATAAATCATATGTTTTATATTTGACCTAATACACAATGTCATGTGGATTTATTATACACCAATTTTGAATTAATTTGTATTGTTATGCTATCATCATCATTTAGCTAATAGCCTATGTCAATGCAAAGTGCTTATTATTCTTTATGTATAAATGCTGATTGTTTGTTTTAGTGAAAAGGAAAACTTCTTCAATTCAGTTCAAACTTGAATATTAGTTATAAAATTTATTCAAGCAGTATACTAATAAATAGTATTTAAATGCTTATTCAAGTAATAATTGATACTATAATAGCTTTTATTATTTTATTTTACTTTACTTGTAATTTTCATTCTGTATTACAATGTAAATAAATATTTTTATTCCTTTAAATACGTTTATGTTCTCATCATCAACATCATCACACTGATTAACCCAGAAAATCTAAATAATAAAAGTCACATTGAAGTCTGTCATATAATCTATTCTCCAATACCTGCATCAGTTAATTTTGTTATAAGTGTACTTAATGGTGTAGTAGGTACAATAAAATTTCCTTTTATACCTACTGAATTATATTAGCTTTGCTTATTGCCAGATCAGATATTAAAAATTCTAATAAAGCTTAGCCATTATGCATACTTTTGCTAGACAGGGTTTATTAGAATTGTTTATGAGATTTGAATATATCCAATTTAATTTTATTTACATTTATCATTAAATTTTAAAAAATGTTGATAAGAATAATAGGAGAAAATAGAAATATCCTATTCATTAAGAACCCATATTATTATTTCATTTAAATTTATACTGGTTATAAGGCAAAGTAATTATTCTTTACACATTATAAAATAAGAACCTGAAATTTTGTTAATTAGATATCTGTTAGTATATATTTGCCCAAAAAGAAGACTCATATTCATGCTCAAAATTATATTTATTTTATGGTATTTGCCTTGCTTAGTATTGCCTAAGTGATCTTCCTTTGAATAGTCCTGTTTTAGAAGTTACAGTATATATATATATACTGAACAATGATAAAGATATGCATAAGAGATTGTGATCTGGCCAACTGATGAGTGCTGGTTCACCACAAAATATGCATCTTGAGGATCATAATTTTTTTGACATGTCTTCGGTCATATGTTTGTGATTACATCCCTCCACAAAGTGTTAAAAGCAGATAGAACTAGTCCCTTCCTACCTTGCGGGAGATTGATGTAATGAAAATTATACTACAGAAATATTATTTATTATTGAATAATCTCTAGTCTAATGAATGACTAATAAATATTAAATATCATTAAAAGATTATCATATTTTTTACTACTAGCACATCTTTGCATGAAATTATATATCCTAGAGGTGTCAATTCTTTTGTATTCCCTGAATATTTCTAGTTTATGACATACTCAAACAGTCCTTCAGGCAATATTGGCTTGGAAGTAGCTATAATAGTCATCAATATATGGTATTACACCATTTAATCCTTATAATAAAGCATTAATCTTTGCCTAAAACAATTTGTTATTTTCAATATTTACATTCTTTTAGTTAATTTATATGTACAGTATATTAAATTTTCAAATATTTTTTAAAAAAAATCCAAACTTTATAACTCTCAAATACAACCATCCATTAACAATAGTACATAGATTAGTATAAAACACAATATTTAGAACAATATTTTTCTCCTCTCTTCTTCTGATATTATATTTAAAATGTTCTAACCAACTAGGTTATTCTGCCAAAAGTAAGAAATCATCAGAAAAATTTTATACTTATCTATGGAATCCCCCTCCTGATTTCTCCATTTCCCCTCTTTTAAAGGCAAAGTTAATAGGTGATTTCCAAACATGACTATCTTACTGGTGATCTGCTACTTTGAACACATCTATCTTTTCCTCTCTAATCATTGTTCAATTATTTTTCAATGTGATGATTATTATCTCATTTTGAATAAATTATAGCATATAAATTTTTATTATAAATACAAAACAATAAATTAATGATGTATCTCAATGACACGGGCATTATTTCTCTTTTTAAGTTTTTTCTGTTGTTACTTTTAAGATACAAAAAAAAAAAATGTCCAACAGTTGTAATTACTATGTTTATTTTACATGGTTTTCTAGAAAATAAAACTAGAATAACAGATTGTTTTCAATTAAACAAAAAAAAAAAAGAAGCTATAACTATAAACAATTTTTTTTTTTTAATAATTTATATATATATAGACCATATTTTATTGTTTACTAAAGTGTCAAATGTCACACCAGAAACAAGTGAAAATAAATAATTTTTAGCAACCAAATAGTTATTTATTTACAGATATATTTTATAGATAATACAAATAAATTTTTAATATGTATATTATATGTATTCATCAACATTAATTCCACAGTCCAAAGACTAGCTAAGACTTCTAATGAGAATATTGTATAATTTACAATCTTTTGCTGTTATTCTAATTCACCATAATTTGGAGGATCAGTGTATCTGCATAACTGATCTACGAAAGTAAAAACAAGAGTTTCCTTTTGGTTGCTTTCCTTCCACCACATCCCTCAGTAAGTGTGTGTGTGTGGGGGGGGGCTTAATAACAGCACACATTTAAGAATCACAGGTTAAATATACATATAATGCAAAGGTAACAATAAAACAGTCATTGCTCCTTCTCTTAGCCTCCAACTTTTCATTGGCCAAATGAATTAAAGTTTTATAATTTTTGATTGGTCAATTAACAAAATCAGTCATAAAAATATATTCATCTTTTAATATTATATTCATTTTAGTTTAGTTTGTAAAAAGTATATTAATAATTTGTCAGATTATAAAAGTGAACGAAAGTTTTTTCAAAAATAAATTTCTATTTATAATTATAAAAATATTTTATAGCAGAGAACCTCAAAAAAATGTTATCTAACCTATCAGAAAATATTGAGTACATCACTGATTTTCTTTCTCAATTTACGTTCCTGTAAAAGTTACTAAAATCTTACAATTTTCCTAAAATAATTTATGTTTTCAGCATATTTTACCAACATACATTTTAATATGTAAATAAATGCCAGGAAAATACTCCAAATTATTCATTTCTGTTTGAAAATAAAATAAAAAGCTTGGGCTGATGAAAATTGTTGACAGGTGTGAAAATTGTTGTTAGCGCTGGCTTCGTTTTCAATTTACGTTCATGTAAAAGTATATAATTTTTTACTAAAATCTCACTATTTTATCAAAATAATTCATAATATGTATGAAAAATAATTAAAAAAATCATTCTAAGACATTACTTTTTCATTTTCAAAGTCAAAACAGAAATTAGAGTGGTGAAAATTATTGATAGGTGGTCTCCTTTGTCCTCTATGAGCAACAACTAATCAGAATCTAGAAAAGTCTGCCTTCTTCCATCATTGAACCATCAATGTCAATTTTATTGTTTTTGTTACTTGTAAAATAATTCTAGAGAGGGCATCATCTTATGGTACTTTTATAAGCTTTAAAATAAGTGTAAAAACAGTATTGTAGCTCAAAAATTTACGGTTTCCGATCGACTTGAAGCCGTAAACGTCAATCATGGATGTTTCTCAAGAGGTGTTAAGACTCAGTTTTTCTGACTGATAAATACCAGAATAAGAGGGAATTTCAAACTTAAACCAGTTATAAATGTAGAATATATATAAGCTCAACCACCCAAAATAAATGACAATACAATATTTACTGTTAATTAATTACATACGGATGGAATATAGTGTACCACTTATATTTAATTATATATATATATATATATAGTAATTTAAAAATAACTGCCAATGTGTATTTTAATTAATTATAATGCAAAGCTGTATACAAAATGCATTGTTTATAAGTAATGTAATTGGGTTTTTTTTAAAAAAAATATACAGCAGAATTATAATAATTTTTGGGTACTTTAGTCAATTTGCTTTTATCTGAACATTAACAATATTTCCAAGTTATGAAAACATTTTCGTTTATCTGATTGCTTCTCAGACTCATTTAGGTAAAATCATCAAAGCTGCATTTATATATATGAGGGGATATACAAAAGTAACCTGAATTTTACAATAAAAACTGTATTTATTTTTAAGGGTTATAAATTTAATCCTTCAAATTACTGACCATTTATGCAATACACTGGTCTAAAGGTATTTTTCACTTTTCTAAATAATTTGGAAGTACTTGCAAAGGAATACCTTTTAACGCTTGCATCATTTTTTTTTTTTTCACTACTTTTGAATTCACAAAAAAAAAAAAAAAGAGAGAGAGAAACATTTTTTCATTCTAGAAAATAAAATAAAAAAATTGCATGAAACAAGATAGTGAATATGACTGATATATAAACTGGATCATGCTGAATTTAATTAAAAATGTGTTTCACACTCAAGGCTTTGTAAGCTGGTCTAGATATTGTTGAGTCTTTGCCACAAAACAGGACATTTACATTTTACTGCATCACTTAAATATTTCAGAACTTGCAGATAAAGTGCCTGACCATTACAAACTAATTCTGAGAAAAAAATGTCATTTGCATAATAAAAAAAAATCATCATTGTTTTGGCATTGAACTTCACTCATATGCTTTTTTTAGGAAGATGGTAAATTTGACACTAGGCAAAACACACTTTACACAAAACTGTGCTACATGGCACCCTGATTTCACATAGTGATGTCATTTGTCAGATTGTTGAAGAAGAGTCCCTGCAAGAGTTATATAACAACAAAAGCATGTACTACAACAGCTGTGCATAGCAGAAAACAATGCCAATTATTTTTGGATCCTCCTTCATGTATACCTATATATAGTAAAGCTGTGAATTATGCTTTCTCAAAGTATATGATTTCAGTTATATGCTGCCAATTATTTTTCGGTCCCCCTTCATGTATATCTATATATAATAAACTGTGAATTATGTTGTATAAAAGAACATGTTTTCAGTTATATGCTATTCAAAAAATATATAAACAAATAAACAAAAATATAAATAAACAAACAAACAAAACATTAAAATTCACAAATTTAATACATTTTACAATACTTGAGCAGCCACTTTATGTTTATAAGTGTGATACATTGTAATGGTCATATTTGTACACTCACACAACAAAATCCAGAGTCTTGGCCAATTCCCCAAAGCTGATCTAGATGAGGGGTTGAGACCTCGAACCAGATTGCACCTCAGCTCCTCCACCAACACTCCATGACTTACTATCCTATGAATGACAAATATGAGGCTACACTTGAAGTTTCTTAATCCACATGCCGGCAGTAGCAAAGGGTAAAACATTAGGCTCTGGGATGAATTAACTCTTATAGCTATGATTCAACTAAACACACACATCTATGGCTTATGAGATAATTAATAATTTAATACTCAAACCCAGAAAGACAATGCATAGTTATATAATTTACTTAAATATTAAAACTAAAATTAATATGATTTGAATGGATTGAAACAAACTATGAAAAAATATGTTAACCAAGATTATATTTTATATCTTTTTATAAAACAAATCAATTATTTAGACAGCTATCCCTATGTGCATTGAAATTCACCACAGGTGTTACAATTAGATGTGCAAGTGAGTTACAGAATTTCATTGTATGCACGGGACAATTAAATTGGAACTTATTCCATTAACAACTTTATTACCTTATAATCTACAATTTAAGTTATGCCTAATTCATGCTATGAGATGCCTATAAGGTTTGCAAACAGTTAACTTGCAAGAGAGACAATTAATCATTATAAATACTCTAGGTACCTGAAAGTTAGCCTAAATTAGCTCTCTATACAGATTAGTATTACACAACTAGATCGTGCCTTCAATTTAAAATTGAATTTATTTATAATAATGGGGGAATGAAATGGGATTTGTTATAGCAAAGCTTCTGATACTATTGTGCTATACCACAATAAAATGGCGGCTTGAATGTGTGTTTCCTCATGGAATTTATCAACTCAACTCCCATGTACCGTACAACCTGCTATGAGAAGAGAACATCTCATTCTGGAGGTCTGATTAACTGGAAACATGGACAATCTGGAGCCTCATGTTTCAGTTCTAAGAAAAGCTATCAGAAGATTATTATGGAATGGCCTTATACCAAATTCCCATAACCAAATACATATATGTATATAACAAGCTTGAAACCTAAACAATCTGGACCTTCATGATCTAGTTCTAAGGAAAGCTATCCACCATGAATATGGAATGGCCTTATAACAAATCACAATAAACAACTACATATATGATACAGCAAGATGCATATGCATGTGTGCATGCTTTACAAGGAACACATTCGCTGTGCTAATGATAATTGATTATTATTAAATCCAAAATGTGCTAAACCTATAGTTTCTTTCCACTAAACCATCAAATACCAGCTCATAAGTTAGCATACTTGAACATACTAAAGAAAGGGTTAACTAAGTGAACTAGCTTATAATTAATCTTTATAGTTCATACTATAAATTCTAGGGAGGAATAAAGCATAATAAGGACTTATGTATATAATTTAAATATGGTTTTGAAGATCGCTCTTGCGTTAGTTAACTTTTAAATATTTTATTAGTACGAGAAACCCTACTTTTAATCAGCTAATACATAATAGCGATTAGAAATACACATAATAGGTTTCACATGGGAGATTGCATGTGTGTTGGCTTTATTTATAGAGAGCCTCTAGTCATCTCTCTCAACCCTCCCTCTAAGGTTCTAAGTATCAATCTCCCCTCTGAATAAATCATAGCATAAATTCATAACACATATAATAAAACATAATAAAGGCATAACCACAGATAGAAAGATATTTAGAGTAGTTTTAATTTAACAAGAGTTACATTATTAAGTTCTTTTTACTTCAAAAGAGTTAGGCAAGTTTTACAAAGTAGTTATTTTTACATTATTTGGGGAAATTGGTTACAATTTAGCATAATTACAGAATTTATTCAATAGAGAAAATTTAAATAATAAGTTTGTGCATGTTTATACATAGCTAGCTTAGAATTATTTAAGAAATTAATGAGTTTATTACAGAGCTCTAATTATTTTTACCAGTCTTTTCTGTTAGGGCATATTTTCCTGACTTTAGGCATTTCTCTGTAGGACTAGTCTGTTCATCTTTACTTTTTGGTCAGGCTTCTGGTTTGAACTTCTCCCATCACTTATGACTTGTCTCCCACCAAGTCAGACAGCAACAGATCGCTGTTCTAGCCACGGATTTTCATTATGAAAATGGGCATCGCTCTCATCAGCATCACAAGTTAAAATAATTTATTGTCCAACCTCTTTATAAAAACACTCTCCCCCTCTGCAAACATCAAGATTTGTTTACAAGCTGAGACAAATTTTTATTCTTTATTTTACATATGTGCTATAAATCTGACAAACAAAACCATTACCTCAGTAATTTAAAAAAATAAGTAATTGAGAAAACTAGGTTCAGTGATCTAGTTTTCTCTTTGTTACAAAAATAAATTTAATATCTTTTAAATCTACTCTTGCTTTTACAGACTTTAAAACCTAGGTGTGGTCAGTTAATTTCCAAGAAATAAAAATCATTTTACAAAAACAGATTTTAATCAGGTAAACATTTTATTATATACATGAGTCGGTCAACTTAGAAACTATAATTTTCTAGCCAAAGAGAGCTAATTAGTGTAAGCGATTTACATCTTTAAGAAATAAATAAACTTAAAAGAAATAACAAAATTTGAAATCTATAACTTTGCAAGCTTCTTTCATATATAAATATATGTGAAATTTCACATACCCGGTAATGTTTAACTTTATTACCTTAAACTTTAGAATTATTTTTATCTTATTTATTGAAATTATTTAACATTATTAGCAAAACAGATTTATAAGATATACACATATACATTACTATATACCTTTTACATTACTATATACCTTTTATTAAGTTAGTTGGTTCATTTCTGAAATACGCCTTTATAAAATATATTGTAACGAGCACAGACGTTCGTTACATTGTTTTTTTATATTTATTAAACATGAAAGTAAATTAAAAAGTTCGCATTTAAAAATTTTCTTTAAGAATTAAAAATTGAAATTAAATATCATCTTAAACTCGTATATGTTAAATCGCACAGATAATGAAAAATTATTAAAATAAAACTTTATTAAAGAAAAAGTATTTTAAAACTAAATTTTAAAAAGATTTGGAGATAAAATTATATCTTTAAATTTATCTTTAAATATATTTTTGATTTGGAAAACAGGTTAATTAATCAGAAATGGAAATGATTGTTAATTAGTTAAATGTAAACCAGCCTTGGGCATTTAAATGTAAAAACATCGGTCAGATAGGAAAACAATAGAAACTGTTAGCAAATAAGAAGAAATCCCTATGGAATCGGACCGCAGCGAAAGGACCATCGCATCGGTGACGTAATGTAAATTCAATCCTTCACATTAATATAAAAAGGACAAGTTTGGAAATTATTAGTTAGTTATTGATTTATTACGATGTGAGAGATATGTGTTAGTGCGGAAGTGAAGGAGAAGGGATTGAAAAAAGACGCACGATTCAATCCCTTCAGCTTTGCTAAGAAAGAAAAAGAAATGAACTATCGTTTTTCTACATTGAGGACCAGTTAAAGCAAAAAACCTCCGGATGGATAAATAAATCGGCCAACAGAATACCAATTTTAGGACGGCGTGGGAATTCACGTTCATGGCAAGCAACGGATAAAGTTGGACGTTTTAAAAATCGTAAGAACTTTATATTCACTTGAAACAATAAGAACTCTAAATTTTAAAACTTTTTAGTAAATAATGCAATAGAATCCTATCTGACCAAACTAAATTCTTCATTAATAATGTTATTTGATGTATTTGTTATTTATTTATTTAAAATCATTTCCATTTATTTAACTTTGTTCTTTAAGTTTATTTATGATTTCTGTTTTCCGATAAATTAAAATATATCAATGTTAAACTTAAGTCGGGCGTGAATGGCTGTATAGATTTGTAAAGTTATATTAGGGGAGGGTAATCTTAGGTTATTTGTTTCGTTGTTAAATTGGGTCAATGGATTGGATATATTGATGTAGTTAGTAGATGTAGTCGGAGATTCGCTACTGGCAGAATCGTTTATATATACGCCGCACTCTCCCGTTTTGCCTATGGAAGGAATTATAAGACGCAGAGCGCAGTTCCTTTCTATGGAGTTTTTTTTTTATTGCTCTTCTTGTCTGATAGATGTCATATTCCTATCTGATGAGGGTCAATGCCTTCTCTTAATCTTTTTGGTGCTGTCGTATTCCGTATTACATTGAATACATCGATATATCAGATGAATTGATGCCAGTTTGACTGCGAATTTTAGCCTAAGGTTAAATAGGGATAGAATATTTTATTTTCAAATGCAAATCTATGTAGTCTATTCATACTTGACCCTAAATAAAAATGCATTAAATTTAAGTTGTTTATAGATGCTTGCATGGATTGGTTATCGGTTAAGTATGTTTTGGGTTTTCATATTTGATCAAAATATATAGACATTCGATAAATAATGATACCTTACGGTGAGTATCTAAAATGTATTTATTCGGATGTCTTTTAAGTTATTGGTGACAATGCAAGTATCTTATGGTGAATACTATTGGGTTACATATAAATTTCCCTCCGCAATTGTCAGTAATCAATAATTTTGTATTTTGATCGTTTATGTTTCTTTTGAAATGTTTTTGACCGTGAAATCTATGTAACCGATCTATATTCAACATTATAAACAAGCTTTCATAAATTTATATGTGCGAACTTAATTAAAATGTAAAATTATAATATAATAGTAATTAAATGTAAATTAAAGTAAAGTTAAAAATAATGTTAAATGTTAAAATGTAAACTGATACTAAAACAATTTTAAATCTTATATATATATATATGTGCGTAAATAAATTTTTGAATGTTAATTACTGGCAGTGGCTTATTTTATTCTTTTTTATATATATACTCTTAGATTATCTTATTAAATCTCTGCTATTCCACTGAGCTAGTGACATGGGCTAACGACCGGAATCAAAATTTAAAAAAAAAAAAAAAAAAATTTTTTTTTTTTGACTTACGTATCTGCCTACTTTATAAATTTTTCTAGGTTCAAATGCCTAGATGGCGCCCTGTAGTGCAGATTACGTTAAGGCATTCTCCAGATCGTTACAATATGCACATGCACACATACACATATTATTATACCCTTTTATTAAGCTCTTTTAATTAATATACGCCAACTTGAGAATTTAAACTCAGGAAAATATACTACTATGGAACATAGTAGATGAAACGATATGATTGATAAAGAATACCATTTCAATATGATCATGTTTAAAAATAAAATAAAATGAAATTTGAAAATAAATTTTAAATTATACCAGCAAACATTTTTCTATCTCATAGTACCATAAACAATCATGTCCATTAATAAAATTTCTTTGGTTTATATTGAAAACACATCAATTTTCTTTTTTTATTAAATTTGATATAAAGTATTTTGCATAATACAATATTTTTTAACTACAGCATACTTAAAGTTAATATTGCCTTAAAAATATCAAAATAATTAGACAGGTCATACTTTATTAATGGTCATACTTTATTAATAATGGGAGTAATCCATTACTTTTTATAAGAAAAAAAGTTATTAAAAAAAAAATTCCAGAGCATATTTAATTGAGATGTAAGTCAGACATTTCACAATTTATTTTACTTAAAAATCATCAAAAATGGAAAAAAATTAATCCATTATGCTAATTTTCATATAATTAAATAAATCACACACTATAATAAATATAAAAGAAAATATTATATAATAGTAATAATTTTAAATATATAAAAATAATACAGAAAAGCTTTGTCCTTAACAATGTGAAGTAACATATTTTAAAGCTTCAATTACAAAATGGAAATCATAAAATAATTTACTTCACATTGATAAGGGCAAAAAATATTTGACAAAAAAAAAGCTTTTCTATATTATTTTTATAATATATTTACAGTTGTTACTGTTATATAATGGCATTCAATTTTATATTATATTTTGTGATTTATTTAAAAAATAAAAATACTGTAAGTTGATTTCCCTTATTCTTATTTTTTCACTAAATGAAAAATATATATAAAATGTGTCCCTACAATTTGTTATTAAAACATATTTAAAATTATGTTTATATTATAATTTTAATTTATATATACATACTATACATAGAAAAAAGCACCTGTGTTATCTACATGTGCATGTTGAAAAGTATTGTACATTTGCAGATCAATAAATCATATGAATTCTATTCTAATTAAAATTTATCAACAAAATGTTAATATATGATATATATGATGCTTACGATGGGGCTTAGAATAAAATGTAGCATATATTAATAGCTCTATTGTACAAATACATAATGTATCTATAAGTGTGTTAAGATATTAAATTAATATATTTGTATATCCTCTTATTTATTTATTTACTTATTAACTCTGACTGCCTTTGAATAATAAGATCATTCCTTGAAAAGTTTTTTTTCTACTGAGAATATGTGTTTGCAATTATCAAACTAATAAAGTAGTTGAACTTACATTCAATACTGACCAATAAAATATATTTTTAAAAAATCAGTAAAGGATAAACCGAAATTGTAAAGCTATGTAACTGAATATTTTGAACACATAATTCCTTAAAATGGATAGTAGTGTACTATTCTTTAATTTAAACAAATCAAATCTCTCAATAAAATCATAATTATGCATGGTTTAGACTCCAAAGTTAGGCTCCTGCAAACATAAGGACTCTCTAAAAAATTAAACATGATAATACTTAAAAAATTTAATGTATTTTTATTGAAAACAAGAAATGGAATTTAAAAAATGTAAATACATCCATGACTCTTCTTATCTAGTGGTATGGCATAGTATACTGTATTTGAAAATATTTGTGATAGATTTATCTATACAATATCAATAACATATTTATAATATATAATAGATTTTAAAAAACTGAAACAAACAATCAGCAAATGAATATCATAGATTCAAAAATAATAATAATAATAATAATAATAATAATAATAATAATAATAATAATATTATTATTATTATTATTATTATTATTATTATTATTATTATTATTATTATTATTATTATTATTATTTCCAAATATTAATTAAAAACAAAAAACATTTGTTTAGTTTGTTAATGGAATGTGAATAATTAATTTAATATATATATATAAGCATTGTGAAATTCAGAGTCAACATATAAATTTCATACAAGACCTTAAAATGCTATTTATTATCCTAAAATAGTTCAATGTTAGAAAGTTAGTTTGACTTGTCTAATTTAATGTAAATTATCATCTCTAGATCATAAATGATATATCCTGAGTTATTAGAATTTAAAGACTATTTGATTATGATGCTGATACTACTTATGGTATTTTTTTATTGGGCTTTCTGAATTCATCCTTTGTATAACTTTGATATAAGATCTCTGATATCAGTAATTAATATAAATGTTTAAAAACTTTCACTCTATCACACATTCATGAAACATATAAATAAAGACATCTCCAAGATGAATTTCATGCAGAACCAATACTCACTAGCTTGGCCTGGATCACAACCTCTCACTTGAAAAGATCATCAATCAAAATCATAAAAAAAAAAGTTTAAAATGATTATCTGCTGACTTTTATAAAATTCATGCATGATATTCTAATGCCAACTCATAATCTATTTATTTCTTGAATGGTATGTATAGGATTTTTTTTCAATATATATCTTCAAATTATTTTTTAAAACAGCAGGATGATTTTCCTATTTCCTTTAGCTTACAGATTCATATTCCCATTATTAAACTTTTCAAACTAAAGATTCACTTATTGTTTGGGAGATATTTCTTGCCCTCACACACAATTAATATTATGGTTAGCTTAAAAGTGAAAAAGGAAGAAAATAAACATAGTCACAATGTCTCTTAAGATTTGTTAATAAAAAAAAATAATTTGGGTTAAAAATAATCTCTAGTTTAATAAATAATTAGTAATGATTATTAATATTGGTTTGTGTCAACGTTACAAGAGCAGAAAGTTTGATACTTGTAATCAAACAATAGTAATTTGCTATCTATATAAATCTAAACAAATGATAAAAATATGGGTAAAGGATTGTGATCTTGGCTAACTGATGAGTGCTGGTTCAGCATGAAATGCATATCTTGAAGATCATTTACTTTTTCCATATGTCTTTAGTTATATATTTTAGGAATGTGAGATGAAATAGAAGTTTGGAGTATATCTAAATATATATAAAGGTAAATTTAACTACGACTAAAAATGTATATATATAAAATTAAATTATAACGTGTTATGTATGACTTGCTCACTTGAAAAAGTGATGTTCAAAATGCATCCATAGTGAAAGAGGTTGGGTCAGATTACTATGCTGATGGACTGTTGCAATAAGATTGAACTAAGGTAAAAGATTCGCTGATGAAAATAAGACATTTGAAAAATATATTCATGTTTATATTTTAACAGAAATTTATCATTAAATAAATAATAAAAAGTTATTACGCGTGATTAAAATGTAGACAGAATTACATTATTGTCAAATCAACCAAAAAGTTTGTAACGAACTATCTATTATTACAATGTCCGGTAAGATCTGATGCAGTTGGTAGAGCATCCGCCTTAGAATCGGGAAGTCCCATGATCGATCCTGGTATTCGTACATCTGATGCTCGAACTTCTTATAAACTCCCAGCAATCAAGCCATATGTCTTTTTTTTTATTGCACTTAACATCATTTAACCGTGAATACAGATTGTAAGTATTTTACTATCATTTTATTTTAATATCCTGACTAAAAAAATTTTAATATTCTAGTTTTTATTTCTATTTAAATATTTTTTTTAAAAAAAATTCTAATTTAACTGGTTTGCATATTAAAAATTTGAACTTCAACAAATAAATTAAAACAGCTATGGGAGAATAAAATCATTCGCAAACAATATTTTCAATGAAAATCATCTATTTAAATTATATTTTTTGTCATTAAGATAATGTCAGTAATAAGCAGCGAAAAAAAAAAGTAATAAAATGTTTGATTTTATTCCTTTAGGCATAAAAGTATTTATCAGGCACAGAGAGAAAAACAAAACAAAAGATAAATCAATTATATTAAAAGCATATACAATGTATGCATGTCTTTTAAACTTAATTAAAAAATATGAACTGACAAAAAAAAAAGTTAATACTTTAAATAAAAAATGTCATCATTTGCTTATATAATGTATACTGGCAAACTTAAAATCAGTCTTCCTATATATAAAACGTTGAAGCACTTTTTAACACATAATTAGAACATCCTGTTAAATGCAATAAAATAAACATTATTTAAAAGTCTACTGAATAGTCTTTACCCAGGATTCATATTTCCGCCTAAATATCATCATCCCGATCTGAAAAATATGTCCAAATGATATCTAGACCATCAAACTTAATTATAATGTAGAGATGAAAATATATTAAAATACTCCTCAGCTCAGTACTGTTTAAACAAACGCAACTAAAACATCACATTCACTCATATATGGTAGAAATTATCATAAAAGCAATTTTACAATATGCAATTTTATTTATTTAAATAAGATATAATTATATTGGAAGTCATTCATCTTTTTCACATAGGTGTGGTCATGTGTATCTGTTGTATGAGATAGAATAGATAGCTAAAATGAGTTTGAAAATCTGTGTTCAAACCCCTTATAATTACATTTAAACTCTAGGTATATAAAGCATACTTGTATTTAAATATTAAATAAGATATATAATTTACCTAAGATTATTGATGAAATGATACCAATTAAAATATAACAAAACAAAAATCAATATTGAGTACAAAGCTGAGATAAATAAAATATAAAAAATATATATAAATAAATTAATAATGGAATAGTTTATTGTTGGGGAATTCTTAAGAAGTTTGTGTTTCAAAGCATACTTTATTGATTAAAAAACAATGATTACATAAGTAAGATTGGGCTTACACAGTAAGCATAAGTCTGTTCCTGTGTCTAAACAGTTCTGTTGGGCATAAGTTTGTTCACAGATATATAGGAGAGAAAAAGCTTTCTCTTGAGTTCTTTCTGTTGTGTTTTTGTTACTCTTAAGGCATCAAAAGTTGCCTGAATTCAGCTTGTCTAATTTTTTATATATATACATTATGTTGATGGACCCTGTCATGTGTGTCCTGCTGGTTTTGGTGTATTGTGTTCTTTTTTTTTTTTTTTTAGCTGTGTTATTCTGTATCTCTTTTGCTGATTTTAATTTAAACAGTGACCAAGTTGCAGCAAAAATATCTGGTGGTGCTAGCATGTTATCCCTTTCTTTTATTTTTTCTAGCTTGTGGTGGAATGTGTTAAGGTTTTGTTTTGCATTGTAGTCGAAATTGAATTTACATCTGGTGTACCAATATGCATACAAGCTAAATGTCGCTGCTCTTATTGTTGGGATTGCATTTTTTTTGTATACCTGGAGAATTTTTGCCATTGTTGTGTCTTTCTGATGGTAGGTATTTATCATTATTTGTCTTACCTTTTCCAAGCCCAGACAATCGTTTAGAAAATGATGTTGTGTTTTTTCTTCTCTTTGGCACAATCTGCACAGTGGGTCTATTTTCGTAAAGAACCTTTTAAAATGGATGAAGTGTGATGTAGGCAAAGCATTCAGATTTACTTTGACTATGAAGTCGAAGAATTTAGGCTCCAGGTACCAATTTTTATATTTTTTTAGGAGCTGTGCATTGTTTATTTCAAGGACCATTTTGTTGTTGATATCTTGTTGTGTCTGCTCTATTAGGCTATGTATGTGCCAGTATGTGTATTTAATTGGGTTAGACAGGGTTATTTTGTTCCTTTGATTTCTTATGCTGTCTAAAAGTGTGGCTATATAGTTGTCTTTGGGAGGTGGTCAGTCAGTGGGTATTATATCTATTATTTTTTGAATATTTGGAAACTTTGTAAATGTTGTAATTAGTAGGTTTATTATTTTTTGTGTGTAAAAAGTTGAAATTGTATGTAGTCCAAGCCCATTTAGTTTTGTGGGTTGGATTAATTGCCTCATTGAAATGGCTACCACCTTTTTATTCCAAAGTAGTTTATTGCACATGGAGTTTACTGTTGATATAAATTTTTTGGTGACCTTTATCACTGGTAGGTAGTATGTGATTTTTGTCATTATCAGTTGGTTGAAGAGAGCAACCTTTGAGTATAGAGAAAGGTATGATTTAGCAAGTGAGTCTGTGATTCTTTTTGTTTGTGTTAAGATTTTGTCTTGTATTATTCTTCTCATCTGCCCCATTCCCAAATTAAATGGGAAACCCAGAAACTTATTCGGTTTTCCTTGGTATATTTGTGTGTTGGTTTTCCCAGTAAAAATTGACCACACATGATTTATTAGTATTTATTTTCAGATGAAATTTTGTTGTATAGTCTTCTATTATTTTTTGGAGTGTATGTAGTTCTTTCTTTGAAGTTAGAAAAACTGTAACATCATCCATGTAGGCTATACAGGGTATGTAAATATTGGTGTTTGGTAATTGTATTCCTTGTAATTTTTCCTTGATTTTTTCAAGTAGAGGGTTTATGTATAGTGTGAAGAGTAGTGTACTTAGTGGAGATCCCTGGGGGATGGATTGGTTAGGGTGGAAAGTGGGTGATGTTCTTCCATTTAGTGTAATGTGTATCTCCCTATTTAGGAGTAGGTTGGCTATTGTGTATAAGATTGTTCTTGGTATTTTTGTTTTCTTTAATTGATTGATTAGTTTGTTGATGGGGACAGAGTCAAAGGCACATTAACACCAGAAAAAGCAGAGTTGGGTCATCATTCATAGATCTTGAGCTCTAGAATCTGCCAATCTAATGCTGACATTAACTAAGCAGAGCAAATAAATTAATAAGATTGACTTTATAAATCAATAATTTTTATAATTGGTTTCTAAGAAATACAAACACATGTATTTTAAATGATCTAATTCCTATTAGCCCCAGTTTGTCACTATGATATCAGAATTTAAATAAAGTTCAATTAGAAAGCATGTTATGATTTTTGAAAAATCTTTTGACAGAAAATATGAGCAGCTACAAAAAGAGAGAGATGCCCACATATCCTTCTGACTTTATATTATATAATAATGAGTAAAAATCTGATCCATATTGATGTTTTTATTTATAGAGAAAAGCACTCTGTTTTCATATATATACACACACATACAACCTCTGAATAATGAATTCTGTTTTGGTCAAAAAGAAATCAATATCCAAAACCATTACTTTATTTTATCTCCAATCTTTACTATCAATCAGTCGCTCTCTCTTTCTCTCTCTCTCTCTGTATATATATATATGATTAAAGCATCTGAAACTTTGAAATCTTTTAGATTCACAACACACTTTTCCAAAACTTGTATTAAATTATGAGTTATCATCCAGTGTAAAATTTTCCAGATCAAACTCTATCATAGACAATATTTTGGCCATATAAGCTAGAAATTTGAAACATCTAAACATCAGATGGACTTTTTGTTTATATGTTTTTGTACCAACACTACTTGATTTCATTTGGAGGATGATATTTTTAGAAATCAGTCATATAAATATATGAAATATCATGGAAGGAAGCTACTCCTCACATATATAATATAAAATAGACACAACATTCTCCCGACAAAATCAAATCATAAATTCAACTGTAGTCAGTAAGTACTGGTTTGTTTAAAGAATAAGCTCTAAGCATAGTTGGACCACCTATGCTTTAAAAACATTCATTGATGAGAGTATGTTGTTTATTTCACAGTATATATGTAAAGGGTAGTTTCCTTTCCAAATATTTCATGTGTATAAATCGCTATATTATCAATTATTACATATATATGTATATTATGATAAATTAAATATTTTCATGAATTAATTATGATAAAGACAAAGGAGTGAGTGAGTTTATTTCAATGAAATAATGGTTAGCACTACTGTTGCTAGGTAACTTTACTATTGACAGCCTTTAAGGTAAACAGTGCACAATAGTTTATCTTTGATTTACTTAAAAAACAAAAAGAAAATATTCCTTATGTTGTATGAATTTAGACCCAGGCATTTTTGGTAGGTATGTGGAATTAAAAGAAGTCTTTCTCTTTATATATATATATAATGTTCAAATCACCCTCCCAAATATTATATTTTTTCAACAACACCATCTGTAAATCAATATAGTCTGAATTTCAAAAAGCATGACAACATATGGTACTTAACCCATCAATGCTTCAATATTCTTATTCCATAATGATAGGATATTTAACATCCACATTGTAACATCTCATAAACCATATAACACTGAAAAAAATATAAATATAATAAATAGATTAATGCATTTGTAACCAATCAAATCTTTTAGATTTACAGTGCACTCTTCTAAAGCTTGTATGTGTGATTAAAATGTTATAAAAATAAAATTTATAATTTATTAATTTTTTTTCTAATCATTTAAGGATTTCTGTAAATCTATATAGCATAATATTATTTGGACTACTTAAAGTCATCATTTTCTTTTTCTTTTAAAATGACATCTGTATGACCTACGATTAGTAAGTTTCAATTTGATGATCCCCAATTTCATTTGTTAGTGAAAAATATAAGATATATTAATCTATTTATTATAGTTATATTTCTGACTATGTCATATAATCTATTAGTTATTGTAATGTAGATATAAATTTAGAAAAGCATGCCATTATGGAAAATGCTTCACGATGATTTCTTAGTAGTAAGGAGCATAAATTGGGAAACATTAAATCATAAAAATATTCAAACTACTATTCTTTAGGGTATAGATAACAACAACAACAAAAGATAGTGGCGTTATCAATTTCATTTTTAGACACTCATTCAATATCCACAAAATATCAGCTTATGTCCTCAAAATCTTAACTACAAGTTGTACAGTCAAGTTCATGCTTAATTTGAGATAGTTTATAGGCAAAATATATTTGTAGTCATCAGTGGCTGGAATGGCAAATTTGGGGAGGGGGAATGTGATATCATTGGGCAAAATGAATTTGAAAACAGAAATTAAACATTGTATTTTTAAAAATTCAAATTTTTTTAATTACCAACAGATTTTTCTTAAGCAGTCAAACTGAAAGGTACATATATTAATGTTATTAGATAAAACATAGAAGAAAAATGGAAAATTACATTTTTAGAGCAAAACATATTATGAATTTATTTATGAGATTTAGTGCAGTAAAGTGGTATCAAACTCTGGAGTATAAGTCCTTGCATTAATTCCAGTTCTGGTATTCAAACTTCTTATGAACTCTGAGCAAAGAAGCTATTTGAGTATTTCTTTTCTTTTTATTTATGAGCAAATTTTAAATAAAAATGAAAAAGGGACTAGAAGATAATAATGTAAAAACATATCAGTCATAAATCAGTTTCAAGTTCTGGATGAAAATTAAAACTTGATAAGAAAAACATTGTCACTGTTAAATGCAGAATATATTTATTATTTATGAGTAAACAGATTACAAGTTAACTTTCAAAGAACATAGCAATCATAAATCTATTTGATATTCTAGACATAATTGAGAGCAACAGAATAAAATATATTTAGAAGTAAAAAAAACAAAAAACAGAAGTGAATCTGAAAAAAGTTTGATAATGATAAAATGGAAAGAAAAAAATTAAAATATCAGAAGACTATTTATTATGGTAACATCAAACAACAACAAAAAAAGTAAGCAAAATAAATAATAAAAAACTTTTAAAGGAACTGAAAATTTTAAACAACAGATGCAAAAGACAAGAAAAAATATTCTAGTAATACTTTCAGAGATAATTAAAATGAAAACATGCATGGAAAAATGTAAATAGTTTTTGGGAAAATATGTAAATTCAAAAGAGAGTTCTAGACTTGATCAAATTTGCTAAGAAATTTCAATAAGCAGATTATAACTAAACTATCAAATATGACATATATAAATGATATATTTTATTGATTTATCTATATATGATTTTTATTATATATATATATATATATATACCAACATTTTGGGGTAATCATTCAAACCATCAATTGGGATTATGAATAAAATGCTATAAAGATGATTATAGAAATGTTGTAAACAGTGATTTATAAAAGTTCCACCAAAATTCATCACCCAATTGATGACTTATGTGATCAAGTCAAAATGTTGATATATTTGTAATAAAAATCATACACAGATTGTCAAACGTCGAGTGGTCAGCACAGCTGCCTTACAAACAGTTGTCTCAGGTTCGCTTCCGGCCTATGCTTTGACACATGAAAAAAAAAAATCATACACAGATAAACCGGCAAAATATATCACTAATATCTGTAATAAAAATCTTTGTATCAACATATATAAAGATAAATATTTTCCATAAACAACAATCAGTTTATTTTAATAATGTAACCAAAATAGAAGTAAGATTAGTAATGACCCTAAAAAGTAATGCCAAAGGAGTCAATGCTTCTGTATCAAAAATTATATAAAATATTTAAAAAAATCAATAAAAATATTAACCCAAAAAAGTTGACAGTACACATCTATTCTTTTTTATATGAGGTACATAAATATTTAAAATACAGGCACTCTTCATATACCTAGAGCCTAATTGTAAATATAGGGATTTGAACTGAGACTTTCAAGCACCCTTCAATTATCCACACTATCTCATACCACTAATACACATGATCACACACATGTAAAAAAGATAAATAATCACCAAAATAGATATTTCATGCTGAACCAGCACTCATCAGTAAGTCCAGATTATCATCTCCCATATATATATATATATATATATATATATATATATATATATATATATATATATATATATATATATATATATATATATATATATATATATAATCAGTGCTCAGTTTATATTAAGATAGCAAACCCTCATACTTTAATGGACAGACTCCAATTTACTCCAACCTCCAACTCTTCAGCCATCCATATCATTGAAATCTGATGATAGAAAGATCAAATCCTGGGATATGAGCTTTCCATCATCAGATTTGGCTGAAGATTTGGAGGTTGGAATAGATTGAAGCCTGTCCATTAAAACTCAGCACTGCTTATATATGTGTGTGTGGGAAATGATAATCTGGACAAAATGATGAGTGCTGATTCAGCACAAAATACGTATATTGGTGATTATTTATCTTTTCTACATGTGTGTGATCATGTGTGTCAGTGGTATGAGATAGTGTGTATAGTTGAAGGATGCTTGAAAGTCTCAGTTCAAATCCCCTACATTTACAATGAGGTACATAAATAAAATTATTTTAATACCTTATCATGGGAACAAATAGTAAAATGTATAAGATGATTTCAGAAATGTTAAAGAACAAAATATATTATTGCTGAAATATACTGGTTAATCGGGAAAAAAAAAAAAAACATTAAAAGAAGTCAACTAGTGCTTTATAGATTATAAAAAAACTTTTGATTCAGATGAGGATAATAAATTATAAACTATTCTCAGGAAAACAATGTGTATCAGAATACCTTTTTATTATTCTGGTGAGAAATCTCAATATAAAACTAGAAGCTACATTTGAAATAGACCATAGTGAAAAAGATTGCATATTGATTAAAAAAGTAGATGAGTTACATATTGTGACCATAATTATTTAACTTCTATAATAAAAACACACACACACATGTCTATATATATTGAAGTGCAAGTTTTCATGAATAAAAGATGTATTTTGATTTATGAAAACTTTTGATAACAACCATGTAGAATATCAAAGTTAAAAATTATCTATGTTTTATTAAAACAGCATTTGTGATTGGAAGTGTTATTAAATAGTCCTTGCAAAGGTATGGAAAGTGCCCAAAACGTCAGTAATTATATATTTGATATTTTAAGTAGTTATTCTCAAACGTTTATGTGAATTACAATAAAAAATGAAGATATAAAAAAGCTTATTAAGAAAGTTAAGGAATAGAATGAAAAAATATGATTTTGGCTAAATATATATTTAAAAAATATTATAAAAGAGGAAGGCAAAGAATAGAATCTTAAAATAATAATAATAAAGATTGAAGTAGAGTTTCTTGGTCTATAAAAAAAAAATCTACTAACTCAATATAAAAGTTTCTCTCTCTCTCTCTCTATATATATATATATATGTTGTGCAGGATTGTCTATGTTATGTCAGATCAACACAAAAGTTCAACTGATCCCATTTTGCTACCACACCACTCCCTGTTTCTCCAATATAAATAGGTCATAAATAAATTTTTGGCAGCAGGATGTTCCTATGACCAATGTTATATAATTTATAAGGCTGACATTTCAGAATTCTTACCCCTACTTAATAAAAAAAAAAAGAACCAATATATAAATATTTAATAAAGAATTTTGTTTTTATTTAAAACTAAATTATACAATGAAATTAGTTAACCACCACTGTTCACCTTCCCTGATATGCACATGCAATAATAAGATTATTTTCTCATCAAAGTAAAGATAAAAACAGGTCAGATATTAAATTTAAGTTGTACTTTGAACTTACTTGCAGAATTATTATTAAACAAGAAATTGTCCAAATTGATAGAATAACTGACTAACAATTTTCAAAATTAAAATTTTAGTGCAGATCTGTATGAAGTTGATAATTCATATACATTTGTACAATTAATACTTATAAAAAACAGGAGGATTTATTAAAGTGTTTAAAATAGTCTTACTTATTAAATGTGAATCAATAATACAGACAATCTCAATACTGATTCCACAATATTAACTATCTATACTCATGTGCATTTAAATATGATTATAATAAACTCTGGATCTATTATTCATGGGGATACTATTGTCCTTCATCCACCATCTGCTTTCTTTGGTCCTGGAATCAATGATACTTTTCATTCAATTATTTCTTGAACTGTCATTTTAATGCATCTCTACTATAAATAAAGCACAATTCTGAGACAATATTTCTCTGGGAATCTTTTTTTTTTAAAAAAAAAAATTCTTGCTCATTATTGAATATTGTTCCAGTAATAAAATTTTACAAATCCTAATTATTATTCTCTATATATTTTAATCCTATAATTTTCTAAAAACATTTGTATAATTTCATTACTAAATAATATTTTAATTTGCGAAGTGTAGATAGTTGAAAACTGAAATAAATTGATTGGCTGTCAGATAAGTTTTATATCGAGCGCTTGAGATCTTGCAGTATCTCAATTTATTTCAATTTCATTACTAATATCTATATCTAAAATATTTGTTAAGAAAATGAAAAAAATGTTATTATCAAATAAAAAATATTTAATTAAAAGCTTACTCAGAATCAAAACAAAAACTATCACATTCACAACAACTTTTTTTTTGATTTCAATAGAAATATTTTAATTGTCTTAAATAATACAAATATTGCTTAAATTTCTTGCTTTATAGAAGTTAAAAACAAAACAAAAAACTTGGCAAAATTTTGAATATTAAATACTTTAAATTGAAACAAATATCAATAAAAGATTTAAATAAAAGTAAAAAAAGAATTATTATAAAAGAAAAATGTTACTTGTATCTAATCATTATAATTAATATTAATTCCATTTTTAACATGTAATTATTGTGACATTTCTCCACACAAAAACACACATATATATATGAATACATATTCCACTTTGTGTGGAATATTTTGAATTATAAAATCTGAGTTGTATTTTATAAATATCCAGTAAATAACCATTACATTGCCCTTAGCTATAATTTTTAAAAGGGTTTCCAATACCATTATTTTTTTCATGTGTATCATTTACTTTCTCCAAATCCTTTGAAAGACAATGCATCAAGAGTTCACTGCATTTTTAATTAAATTTATATCTATAACTACAATCACGTTTAAACCCAGTTGATCCTACACCAGTCATGGGGCAATCATTTTAAAATTAGGAAATTGAATCAAATAATTGATGACTCACTAAGTTTCATGCATAGCGACAGTTAACCATTTAGATATAATCAATTATATTCCTGATCCACTTGTGGAATTACATCCTTAAATTAATGGTCATTGCAATTCAAACTAAAATCAACAAAAAGTATAGTTTCAGGACAATAAATTGATAAAACTAATTATCTCCAGTTGTATGAAATTATTTGTTTCAGTGTTAAAAAAAATATCAGATTTGTTGATTACTGATAATTATTCTGCCTTGGATACTGACCATGGAAGCCACTAGAGTGAAAATCATCAGACTTTCAAGAATTCAGTAACTCTGACAGTGGATAGAAGATTGATTAGTAATAGCAATGTAATAATGTAAATGAATTTAACACATTTCTAGAAATTCTATATTAACAATTTCAAAATCTTTTTTCAAGTTATATTTAGATGAAAGTGTAAAAAGCAGAAAACATATCTCATTTTAAACAATAATTTGGTTTAAATAACTGAATGTACCATCTTTTCCCCATCTATTTTAATAAAAAAAACTGCATCATTCCCATTATTTTCATATGTTTTTTGCATGTTGCATCTACTCATTCTGGTCCTGAAACAACCTATATAAATAATGTCATTTTTCCTGATTACATCAATCTCAAAGTATTATTTACTGTGAATTATGATAAGTCATAAACTTGACACATTTCCCTAAGTAGACAGGTTTTTTTAAAAAAAAAATTGAAATAATATACATTACTCTAGGCTCTCTATTATTTCCTTGGGTATTTCATTTTAAACTCATCATTGAAAATCAGATTGAAAAAATTTTCTTTAAATACAAGCCATATGATAGTTAATATGCGCGATATTCCTGATTTATGGTAAAAAAAAAAATCATTCCACTTTTTTGGTTCTCTTCCATAAAACTCTTTATCTTTGGATGGTCAAGTGCAAGACTTTCATTTTTCTCTTAATTGATTAAATTACTTAAACATCTTACTCATTGTGTTGTTGTTTTCCAGCTGTTGTAGAAATCCTAGAGCTTGAAAATTTGAACATGCACTTATATTTGTCAACTATTTCATGTCTAACTTCCATTTAAGTACTAGATATCTTAGTTGCTTGTATAATAACAACATACTGTAGAACAACTACCAATTGCAACTGCATATGATTTAACAAATTCTCCAATTTCAGGAATTTAAAAAACAGGATAAAATTTAAAAGAACTGTCACACTTTTACAAGAGCTCTTGAAATATATTCTTTTTATTTACAAACTATTCCTTATTAAGTAGTAAAACGTGAAAGAGGAAAGAGTGAAAAATAACCTAAAATTTTTAATAAAAGAACATATTGTAGAAAGATAAAGAAAATATTCAGAAGTGGCTATTAGACCATTAGTGGAAAAAGATGTCACTTTTGTAAATATCACCATTATCTTCCTTTGTGTGGCCTAGAGATTTGCTGCACTAATTAGATATACAAATTCTTGTCTCAATCATGAAATTTACTTTGGAATATCTTTCTTTCATCAATATTTTATGTTGGCTAAAAAAAAACTTCTTAACAATGAGCAAGACTACAAATTTATTATTCTTAGCTATAATGTTAACTCTCTAAGAAATGTAAACTTTCATACAAGTGGGTCAATGTAAGATTTTTTTTTTTTTTTTAATTTTTAGAATAACTTCTTAGACAAAAAAAAAAATTTTTTTTTTTTTCTGGAATAAAAGCAATATGCATTTCACAAATAATTTTTTATTCTGAAAATATTAACAATATCATTTTAGGGTTTTGTGCTAAATTATTTATATATCAAATGTTATCATATGGGATATGTTATTGCTGTCAATTCTTATTGGTTTTTTAAAAATATTTTCTGATTACTCTGCAATTTTTAATACACATCTAATCACGCATATTTAACAATTTAAATATATATATATTATTTGGGGGCATTTTCTATTTTAATATCTTGCTATTATATTGGACTCCACAAGATTGAAGTTTTATAAACATCGTGAATAAATAAATAATGTCTCAACTACATTCAATTTTACAAACTGAGTTTTAAAATCCTGAAATCATAAAGTCATTCATCTTCTTTATTCCAACATGTAATATTATCACAGTTAAAGCTGTACTACAAAGTGAATCAAAATTTTCTAGCAGTAGGTGAATTTAATTATACATTACTTTTTCCGCTCATGTTACTATCAGAATTGCTTTTAAGCTTGAAGAATAAAAGTGACTTTTTTTTTTAAATAGAAAAATAATTATTCAACCAAAATTGAAATGTATCATCATGTGATTAGCTAAGACAATTTTACTTTATAGTTTTAGAATAAATGTATTTATTATTAAAATAATATATGACCTTTAATATTGCCTACACTATAAAATATATATCTAACTAAAAATGAAAAGTATACAGTGATTTAAATTACAATAAATTTTTACTTTGCTGTAAAAACTAGATTCTTTAAATTAATTTTAAGATAATATTGCTTACTGCTCTGATATTAAAATAGTCACAAAAACTAAAAGTTACATAAAATAAAAACATGTCAAATGAATACTATTTATTAAATATAAACATGGGATTGATTTGTTTATTTAAAAAAATTATTTATTATTTCTTTAAGTTTTGAAGTGTTTAACACATATCATTCCCCACCGAAAACAATGATAAGTGTTACAAAGTTTAAGAATCAGACATTTTTAAAATAATGTAAGTGATTACTCAGCGACAGCTGCTTTACAAGCAGTTGTCCCGGGTTAGCGGGTTCGCTTCCCGGCTGATGCTATGAAAAAAAAGTAGCTAATTTGGAAAATTTGAAATCTAGATAATGAAAACTAGAAATAGTTAAAAATCATCCTTTACCAAAAACAATGTAATCAATTTATTGCCCAAAAATATGAAACAGATATTATTAATAAAATAAATGGCTGTTCAGGAGAATATGTGACCTATAAACACTCAAGATAATGAAAACTAGAAATAGTTAAAAATCATCTTATACCAAAAACAATGTAATCAATTTATTGCTCAAAAATATGAAACAGATATTATTAATAAAATAAATGGCTGTTCAGGAGAATATGTGACCTATAAACACTCAAGATGCAGGATCTGCACAATAGCTATATCAATTGCCAAACACTTTTTTTTTAATCTACTCAAATGATAATCAATTCAGAAGTGTCTAATTTGTGTCCAACGCTATACCCTATGCTATATCTCAGGGGAAAGGGGATATTATTAATAAATACAAAATAATTTTACTTGGAATCTAATTTAATGCTAGTACATCACTGTTAATAATAAAATAATAATAACAAAACTTTAGAGATTTTTGAAATCTTGAATATATTATATTCTTGATGAATAAACTAAAGAAAAATCTTTACATTATTGATCGGACAAGTTGAACATTATGGATATTATAATAATCATTAATATATAATTGCTCCTATGAAGAAATCATTACTGAAATATAGTGTGTGTATATATATATATAAGCAAGAGAGAAAATATATATCTACGTGTGAATACATTTATTCATTAAAAAGTAGTTAACTTACACCAATAAAGTAAATATTTTTTATTACTTATATAAAAACTCATGTCCTACATATAAAAACAACATTGCATTATGCATTATATAGATCTTTATAATTTCGTAATGTAAATTTATCTGTATAAATAAAATTATTAATTAAATAAATAAAATAATGCATTAAAATATTTTAAAGGAATCTCGCAAGCTAAGGCTATAAATAAAAAATAAGACATTGCAAAACAGACTGTTCTAATCCATTTCAGGATTTTTTCAAGTCCTATCTACACAGTTGACTAAATTAATCCTTATGATTATCTTTGTTATATTTTTTTTTTTTGATGGAAGGGGGTGTTTTAAATATTGATCCAAGACTATTTAATATTTAAAGCAAATATCTATAAATTGAGGGATAAAGCTAGCCATATGCATCTGACATGTAAGGTAATAATAAGAGTGGTCCAGAAGCAGCCTTTGTGCAAACACTAACCCAGTACACCTCAAAGAAAATGATCAAATAAGCAGTAGTAATTAAAAAAACAAATTCTTCAAAATATAGTAAACACTTTCAATTCAACTTCATAAAGAGAGAGATTATTATAAATATAGACACAGTATACAAGCAAATTGATTCTAAGATGAAAATAACCAAATAATCAGAGAATATGTGTGATTGAATAATCACACATAATCAAAGCAATCATTATTTGGATAATGAATAATGTAAATAAAAATGAGAATTAGGATCCCTCTCCCTTCCTGAAAATAGTTTACATTCTATATTAAACAACATATAAACAAGTATGTTTTTCTTTAATTCTAAATATTATTAAAAGCCGATTTTATGTTCATTTAATTTAGTTAGTACTTGTTGTTTCATAAACAATGATGATATTATTAATAGTTATCCTAAATTCTAAAAATCGTTTTTGAAAGAGAAAAATAAAGGGGGAAAAAAAATCAATATGACAACTCTTCTTTGCCCACACAAGAGAGAAGCAGGTGGAGACGAAATTAAAAACACAGACAATAATTCTAATTTTTAAGATACTAGAATAAATTGAGTTTAGAGAGTGGCAAGAAATGACAATTACAATTGGCGATGATCAAGGGACACTGCTTAACGTTTTGTTCTATTGCCTAATCGTCATCATACTTCATGCAAAGAATTTAACATGCACACATACATGCATAAACCTATGAACAAAATCAATTACTGTACTTTAAAAAATTTATGATATTTAATACTGAATGTAAATTATAAACTATAAACGAACTGATATCGACTTTTGATGCAATAAGAATAGAAATTAAAAAAAACACACAAATTTGAATATGGTTATTTTAATTGACACAAAATTAATATTTTTATTTTATCAATCAAAAAAACTATTAATAATTTTATATGTCACTTATAAACTATATAACTTCTTTTTGTAGGCATTAGGAGCAGTAATCCATTCTACTTAATTTAATCCACACTAACATTTTATATGTCTGGGTAATCAGTAAGCATTGAATAACATTAAGTTATCACATGACCAATTAGTAATCACATTATCTTTGGTGACATCTTGCTGATCATTAGTATAATTTTCTATTCTTACTACTTTTATGCCATCTTAGTAATCAATAAATGCCAAATGGTGGTGCTTAATAAATTATTATCTATTGCTGTCCTATTCAAATACCCTCAGACTAATTTCTAGCTTATAGTTTTGGATTTAACAGTGTGCTTAGATCATCGAATCTAATACACCTTTTCTCTAGCAACTATGTTTTACCTTTTGTTAAATTATCAAGCTGTGAGCCAACTGAAAAACTTAAATCCAACCTATTTGCTTGAACAGTTATACAGATCTGAAACCAGTTCAGTTTCATTATATTACAGTCACCCTATATTTTTTTTTTTTATAATCTTAGAAGCCTTTATTTTTTGCCAGAAATAATACTAACCATTATCACATGACCATTTAGCCTTTGCTTATATTTTGCTATTCAATAGCATAATTTGTTATTATTATTTTTATGTCATCTAATGTATGATTTATTAATCAATAGATGCCAAAAACTCCTCACTGATGAAAGCCATAAGCTAGAAACTAATGTGGTGATATTTCTATTGAACAGTACTGAATAGGGATTTATTAAGCATTACCCATCTGGCATCTACTGATTACTAAAGCTGATACTAAATAGCATTATGTTATGTTAATAAAGCATTGGAGATGTTAGTATCACATTTAAGTTTCCATACTGGTTTGAGATACTAATCGTCATCAGGGAGAAGCATTAGAATTGTACCCACACACTAGCAATCATCTTTACTATCTAAGCTAATGATGTGAGATTAAAACATTCTAAGATCTAAAGATAATTTTCTTGTACGCCATTTGACAATAATGGTCAACAAGGGTGTTATATGCCAAACAAAACATCATATAACTTTTTTTTTTTTTTTTTTAGCTAAAGTGAATAAGTTTGCTTTATTATTCTTCAGTTTAATAGATACTGATAAAAAAGATGGCCAGCTAATTTTGTCAAAGCCTTCAATTAGACATTTATAGAAAAAGATTAGCCTCAGCAAACCTTATTCATATTATATAACACAATGTCATATCTCTGTTTCTACACATGTATATCAATAGAATACCTCATTAAAAAAAATTAGAAAAATTATGCGAAATATAATATGTAAACAAGCTGCTACACACAATACTATATATAGTAAAAAAAGTATTTTATATTCCAACAGTCTTTAAATATTTTTTATCAGAGCTTGCAGAATGTGCCAATATAGTGAAAAATGAACTGAAATATTAACAAATATATCAATATAATATACCTAGAAATTTATGGAAAATGGTATTCAAACAAAAAATAAAGTTTTTAAAAAATATTTTAGTTGATATATGATGCTTTGTTTGATATATACCATCTATGATGAAGAATCAGAGATGGCTATAAGTGGTATATAATTGGAAATAATTAAAACATATCATTTCTGGATGGTAACAGGCTTTATATTCATACAAGCAAAATAGCTTGGCTTTAGACACTTATGACTTAATAATACCATTCAATTACATGAATGAATATTGTTTAAAATGAAATAACTTGGATTTATCTGAATTATTATGGTATTGCAGCATCTACAAAATTTTAGGATTGTTTCAATCTTTTCAAAAGCACAATTATTGAAAAAAAATTATTTTCTTCCTCCAGAAACTAATATCCAACCCAACGTTATTAATGAGATTTCAGTATTGAATCAACCTAATTCAAATCTGCAGTTCATTGAACCACTTACTGGTCATAACTAATCTAATGAATGTTTCTTTATCAATCATGACTTCCATACATTAACTTTACAATTTTATGAAACTGACAGCACTGTTTTTCAGAAATTTCTTTAAATAGATCTACTTGCATCAAGCAATGCCTAAACAAAGTGTCCAAGAAGATAATAAACCCTCACCATCACGTGTAATATAAAGGTGAGTACCCAAAATATTAGGAAAATTAACTGCAAAAAAAAATTATGAAATTATGCATTACCTTTAAATCAAATCCCGGCAATAGGTGTTTTCTGAAAAAGACTGCTGTTTGTGAAACAGTAATTTTAGTGGTAAATTTAATTGAAACCATAATTCTCTACCTGCTAACATTAGCAACAAATACAAGTTATCACTCTAGTTTTTTCTGCATTTACATCATAAATACCCATGTATTTCACTACTAATTTGAGATCTGATGTAGAATGTTACAAATTGAAGACTGATTTTAGTGACATAAAAAAAATCAGTTTGCTATTCATAACATTCTATATCATCTCTGTTTAAAAACTTATGTTAGATTCTGGTATTTACTATTCACCACCACATCAACTTTTAATTATAAGTAATGTTACTTTTAGAATTAATTAATCTGTAAACTTTTATATGTTGAAGTTCACTCCTTATCTAGCTAATGATTTTGCTATTTATGAAGAAAGACAAACACTACTCTGTGCTTTATAACAATGCCAAAAGGAAAGATAAATAACAAATTACTTAGATCATAATCATTGCACTAATGGTATCAACTCTCATCTACCTATTATCTACAGAACCTGTGTATTGTTACCTTCAAAATCCTTTAATCTACAGTAATTAGACTTTAATCAAAATGTATTGTGAAAAAAATCAAGCAGCTCAATTAGAAAAAACTCCTAAAAACTTGATAAACTGGGACAAATCCCACTTATTAATTACAAGATTTTTGTGAGAAATAATCTTTCAAATCTTACTTGTTTTGTTTTTTTTTTTAAAAAAGAAATTCATATACATTAATGTCCCAGGAAATCTCTGTTATGCATATAAAATTACTTTGTTGTACTGATTTTAAGACCTTTAATCTTGTCAAGTGAAGAACCTTTTATATAAGTTAAGTTATTTAATAGACAGAGAGAAATAAAGGGGAGAAGAAGAGGAAGAAGAGAGAGATAAATGGATAGATATCTAAGTAGACAAATATATCAATAGACAAATAAATGGACAAACAAATAGGTAGATAATTAAGTAGATAAGTAATTAGAGTAAGTAGATAGATACATAAAGTGATGAACAAGTAAATAGATAGGTAGGTAGGTAAAAGTGAAGTAGATAAAGAGATAGATAGATGGATAAATAATAGACAAATGGTTGTTAGATGTCTTTATTATCAAATAAGCAAGTAGTTCAACAAATATCATGCTTCAACAAATAACTGATTTTCCACCAAATCAATGTATTAAAAAATAAATAATAAACAATACATAAATGAACAGATATATATATATATGTGTGTGTGTGTGTGTGTGTGTGTACAAAAAATAAACAATATTAATAAAATAAAATAAAAAAATTTAATTACAATGTATGACAAAATTATAATATATTAATAAAAAATAAAAAAGATTAAAGCAAATTCTTACCAACAAATGTTTAACTTCATTTTTAAAAGCTAACGTATCCTTAGATTTAATATAGAATGTTTATTAAAAGTAAAAAAAAAAAGTTAAATACATCTTTTAAATCTGCCATATCCAAATTATCTTTTGAATGAATATTATAATTACAAATGTGACATCTCTCAGCTGAGTTATACTGAAATATTTCATTTAAGAATTCTATTTACTATGCAACAGAATTGCAATTTACATCTCTGTTCCATTCTACATCATTTAGACAATTTAAATGAAAGAACTTATGTAAACCATATTAATATGTTTCAGATACATTCTAATTTAAACAATCTTTTTTTACACATTTCCATCAGTTATCAACACCTCAAACTTCTTCAAATTTTCCAATAACTCACTGGAAAAACAAAATGGAGCTGAGGGTTGTTAACAAGTGTACTAGAGATAGAATCACACACACACACACACACATATATATATATAAATGGCATATATATGGGTTATCTATATGGGATAATACCAAAGTTTTGGTTAAGTCACACTAACCCCCAACTGAGTAATGAATATTATACAAATGTAAGATAACCAGAGTGAAAGTTTCATCAATAGAAAACTAGCACAGAAATTTTTTAAAATATAAGATGGGGGTGGAATAATAAAAAAAAAATCAAAATCTATTCAGATTACTCAGTTGATGCGATAACTGATGTGATCCAGCTGAAACATAGGTACATCAGTACTATAAATCATACACGGATGAACCAAGGTAATGTCATTTACATCTGTAGCCCATGAAAATCTTCATTTTAATATATATATAATCTTTTGTGGGTTCATATAATCCTTAAAAAAAATCATGAAATTTTAAACTTAAGATCATAATAATATTTCAAAAATTCTCTCAAGTATTTCAACAATATCTGTGGTTTATTTTTAAGATTATAAAAACATAGTTTTAATTATATCAAGCAGATTACTTTGTCTGAATCATGAATTAAAAAGTAACATTCATATAATTCTATTAAATTAATTAGCATATTTTCAAACTCTATTTATTGCTTTCAATGTATCAAGAAAGTTCTAAAGAAACTACTATCAACAAGTGATGATATCTTTTTTAATGGTTATAATTCATTAATCATTCTAAAGTTTCATATAAGATGTTGAATTTCTATCTAAAATCCCTGTATTATTTATGAAGTTTCACATTCCTTTTTATTATTCTATAAAATAGAGAACACACACTTCTTTTTAACCAACTTATTAATTAGAATTATTATGCAAGAATCAGTCTGGGATTTTTCTTCTTAGTGAATGCTGAAACACACTCTTTCATACAATTAATTCTCTGCTTCATTAACATGACAAACTTAAAAATCCAAATTAGTATTTTAATGTATAACCACTATTAAAATTAACACTATAAGTAGAATGCGCATCTAATTTCCTATAAGTGTCATTTTAGTCCTGCAGCATAATAATCTATGCCAGGTTTAAAAATCTCCCATGTATGTGCTTGGGCAATATTAACTTCTGTTAGATTCTGAATTCTGACTATAATATAAAACCTTAATAAGCCATTGTTTTTAGCATGGCAAGACATCCAAATTCCTTTATAGGAATTCTTATGAGCAAATAACTGCATCCATTATAATATCTTCTCTGAATATATTTTATAACTGTAAATAAATTTATTTCATACTTCAGAAACTAAGTTTATTAGATTTAAATCAATTTTTCTTATTGACTTGATATTAAATCTCAAAAAATAAATGTCTCAATCTGGTACAAACCATGCTTTCCTTCTTAAATGTTAGTGCTCATAAGTAAGATCATAAACAATTATTTAAAAAAATTAATTTCATGAATCTCATGCACAAAGAGTTATGACAAATATGTATATAAACATTTCTCAATCCTCAAGTTTGTCTAAAACTTTTATTTCTGCAAATAACTCATCAGTTTTAAATACAGTCATTCAACATTTGTTTTTGTATGGTGTAAGTAATAAAATGGCAAAAATATCCCTAATCATATTACACTGTACTGTACCTCCTTAACAATGATGTTGGCTGTAAATGCTGTCTATTTTTGCCCTATAATGCAACCAATAACAATATTAATATCTTAAAAAATAAATCTGTCTTAACATTTGTTTTAAGCAAATTCTCCTTCTTAGTGAATTTTACTACCACTGAGAATTATAACTGTTTGAAAAGTTTTTAGCTTATTTACAATTTGTACAATATTTAATCTTCTAAACTTTGCAGATGATGATGATGATAATCATTTTCAAATTTTCATAAAGTTTATAATTCATCCAAATATTTTAATGTTTATTCTGATGTACATACTTATAAGACCGTATATCTTTCACTAGTTTACATTTATGTGTAAGAGAAATCATGCTACTATTAATAATTATATACAGTAATATATCCAACCTTTATATACATGTAGCAAACATTAAAGTTGATACAAGAAAGTTTCAGAATGTAAAATACACACACACAAATCAATTTTGTAATAAACTAATTTTATAACACTTGTTAAGTGTATATATTTTTTAATATTCTAAAATATTAGTTCTATAGTATAGATAGACATAGTAGTTCCCTGATCAGCCATATTTGCTTCCAAGCCTTCTTGTGGGTACATAAAAGCATGCTTAATAGCAAACCCTATATAATGTTTTTAGCACAAATCTGTAATAAAATTTGACTTTTAAGACTATACACATTAAGACATCAACAAAAATAATTATCACAAAAAAAAATAGAACAATACAGCTAAGAATAAAATACTACATTAATAAATCAAATCAGAAAGAACGACTATCTCATCTGCTGAGAGATGATTCGTGACAGTGCTCATACATGCAGCCGAGCCTGACACATAAAAATTTATGAATTCAAATGTTTGAATTTTAATTTTTTTTATATTATACTTTTTCAAACTGTGAGTTATTGAAACTGTGAATGGATAATTTATAGATATATAATGGGATTACTATTAGACATTTTTGCATGGCTTTTGTATATATAAAGTATTTCGTAAAAAGCAATACAAAATTCACTGAATATCACAAATATATAATCAAATACTTCTTAATAAAGTTTAAACAAATCAGCCAATAAATATGCTGAAATTTTTTTTTATTAACATTGAGACCATTCTAAAATAATCAGCCAATCAGATTTTCCAGGATAATTGTTTCGTGACTGCAACATCATGCACAACTCATTCACAGTTTCACAATATAATGTATAAAGATCTTTCCAAATAAATACCAAATCAAAGAGTGATTAGATTTGAAAGTATGAAATAATCGTGATATAGTCTTTTTAAATAGTAAACATTTGTAATAGTTTAGCAGTATGCACGGTAAGTGTATATATAAAATATATAGGGCTATCTGTATGATAGAAAAACTACAGTAAAATGAAATATAAATATGTCAGAAATAACATTTATAAAAATTCATTGGTAATTTGTATTTTTTAAAAAAAAATTCCATATCTTCTCCTTGACTTATAAATAAAATTGCTATAAAAATCTTATGCATAAAGGAAGAAATACATTACAATTCAAACTTATTAATATGATCCTATCACACCAAGAGCTACGATAATATATGTGAGATCATATTTATGTTTGCAAAGAAAAAAATCCAGAATGTAGACAAGATAAAAAGCACTGACTCATTTTTTTTCATCAAGTAAGTTCTTATTTGTGATGTTATTTACTATATTAATAGATAAAAAAAACTAACATAATATTAAAGTGTTTCATAAATATGAAAAAGCAGTTATAAAGGATAACAAGACAACCATTTCTTAATTATACTTTAAAAGATACATCAATTTGCAAAGTGTGTAAAAATCTCTACTTAAAATCTGATAACTAACAAGCATTATCGACAAATCTAAATTGGGTTATCCTTTGTTTGGAGATTATATTCTTGAACTTTGATATAAATTAATTTACTCTGCCATCTGTAAAATTTTCTTAATTTGAAATACTTGAGTATATTTTCTTTTTCATAGCTTATATATAATTTAAAAAATGAATTGAAATAATGGTGAATGTTTTCTAATGAATTTGATTAGGAGATATGCATAATGTAGCTGGATCATATGATTTAAGACCGCCCCTCTCACCACTTAAACCCTTCTTAAGCATGTAAACTCATGCTACATTGATTCTTCCCTTCATTTGTATTTGTAATTCAAATTTTCATACATTTGTTCATCTTCATAATGAAGTAGTTTCTTTCTCTTTATAAGCAAAAGTTGAGTGCATTTCCAGTCAAGTTCACCATGTAATTATCCATGCATTTTTATTTAAATTAATCAATTTAAATATTCCATTTGTTAGATAATTGGATGCTGTTTTCTCTTATGTTTATTACATTTCTATAATTGGCAATAAACCTGCCTCATTGACTTTTCTTTTTCTGTCACCGCACTCTATAAACACTAGGTTGGCTATCTGTGAGTCAAAGCTATGATCATAACTGTTTTTCATGATCTCATTCCGAGTTGCTTTTAGGATGCCTATATAAGTATTTGTGCTGTGGTAATCTAGTTGAGATATTAGCTCTATATTCCCTGTAGTATCTAGCCATGCAACATCCCAGACTACATGGCTGCATATTACAAGAAATGTAAAACTACTATCTTGAGTATATTAGTGCAGCACAAATACTTATATAGGCACACTAAAAACAACTCATAATATGACTGTTTGTGAGGATTATGAAGAGGCCATGGTTTTGATTCACAGATAGTCAAACTAGTGTGTATAGATCGCCATGACAGAAAAAGTAAAGTCAAGGAGATGTAGCTTATTACCAACCATAGATATATAATAATAAAAAAAGAGAAAACAACATCCAATTATCTAAGAAGTAAATCCAATTATCTAAGAAGTAATATGATTAATTTAAATGGTCAAATTCCAAGCTTAAAAGTTTTTTCATAATGTTGTCTTTTTTATCAAATTTAAAATAATCAATTTAAAACAAAATTGAAATAAACAACTAAATATAAATAAATAAAAAAAATGTATTTAATACATCTAATCAAGCTATATAGTTCTTTATTGGAACCTTATTAAGATATTTCCTCTTTTATAAACACATGACCAACTAATTGCTTTACAGCAACTCCGACCAATGGACATTATTTACAATAGAGTGCAATAAAACTAATTAGCAAAATACTTATATATACATAAAATTGAGTAGAAACAAAAATAATATTTTAATTATAATTCTAAAGTTTCCAATAAATCAACAATGTCCATTCCCCCTAATTGTGCTGGACCTTTAACTATGATTTCAGATTTGTTTAAATTTTCTTCATTACACACAATTTCATAGCATTTTCTTCCTTTGTAATTTGTAGCATATTTTATTAACTAAATAATTTTTTTCACAATTTATTTTATGATTAGTATTCAAAAAATGTTTATATGACCATGAGTTTATATCTTTTTATTAATTGCCTTACTATGCTTCTATTTTTTTTTTTTTTAAGTGTCATAGCATCGGCCGGGACGCAAACCCGCAACCCGGGCAACTGCCTGCTAGTGCAAGGCAGTCGCGCTGACCTCTCGACCACCAATGCAAGACTGCTTCTTCTATTTTTATTTAAATAATATTGCACAAAAACGTATACATCTCTTTTATGAATAGCCTATTGTCATACTAAAGATATTCTTGATTAGCATCGGTGTGGTTAATCACAACTTAAATGGTAACAATATGTATATATATATCTGCTAAAGATTATACAGTGAAATAATTTTATTAATAGAGTAAAAGAAAAAAAATGCATATACAGAACAGTAAAAAATGAACGTGGGAGCTGGTTTTTTAAAAAATGATGATTAAATATTTTTATCCAAACTTTCTTTACAATTAATTATATTAATCATCATAAATGAATATAAAATATTTCAGAAAATTTAATTGTAAAATTTTTTGTATATAAAATTAATATTGTATATACCGTGTGTGTATATATATAAATGCACACACATCTAGAGATATAGACGAACACATACGTAAATTTATTGAAATAGACCGACAGCACAAATATATAAATATAATTACATACACATCTATCCATTTAATGAAATTAATTTGTTTATTTTTACGCTTAAACAAAAATAATAATAATAATAATAACTGCTTAACAATAGCATAAAATAGATAATTACTTCTTAATACATGTATATAGTATATAATTAAAAAAATAAATATTATCAGGTCAAGAAGATGGAGCGGATGATGCCACGTATTATTGGGAACTCATTTCCAACTCCAATATTTGAAATTTTCAGCCCTTCAAGTAAGAATATACTTTTTATAGAATGTGCTTTTTGTTGCCTTATTTTAATTTCCTATGGGTTTTATGACTATTACTAAATGATGTAAATGGGAACAATATGGCTGGCTGTTTCCGGATGTTTTATGCATAATTTTTATTGGGAATTTAAACTGATGTTCTAAATGAGGCTGCGATTTCTATAAAGTAATCTATTTATTAGGCAATATCCTTGACATGACTGACTGATAATTTCAGAGAGTAAGTGAAGAATTCTCTCTCTTTCAGACCCTTCACATCCACCTTCACTCTTCACAAACTTTCTTTCAATTATAGCACGCTATTGTTCTGTTTAATCCAATTGTGTAGCTGAAAGCTCACGTTTTCATCATCACATTCTACTTTTATATTTTAAAGACATATTACTTTGGAAAAGATCTTAATACTTGCAGAGCGGCAAGCTAAAGCCCTGCGTAATATCGTTTTCAAAACAAGATGGTCTGGCGTGTAATTCATTTAACGCTCAATTCGGTTAACTAATAGAATGCATTTAATTACATGATGAGGTGTTCATTTTCTTAGCCCCAAACCTGAAAGCAAATTGGATTTTGATGCCAATCGATGACCCGTCATACCATCTGGTGACATGTGGAGTCTCTCATCACTTTGTTTTTCAAGGGAAAAAAGACAGATTTTGGATCCTAACTGTATGATAAATTTTGTACAGAAACTATACTACTTTTAAAAGTCTATATTCTGAATTTTGTATGTTGTCCCAGGGGACTTCAAACCTCAGGAAATTAATCCAGCAGACAGAGAACATGAAGGCAAAGGCCTGGTTGAAAATATATTCTCAGCATTTAATCTAATAATCGGATGAGAGCCCTCTGTCAGAAGTTTTTAACCATGAGCCGTCCATTCTAGATGCATGAACGCAAAACAAAAGAGACTCCGCTTCTGTATAAGCACTGCTTGTCCTTAGAGGCAGTAATTGCATGAAATGTCCACGTTTTGACTTTTGCAAAAACAGTTTCTAACCAATTGTCATTAAATCCTGACAGATGGGAAGTTAGAAAGAGTGGGTAGGGGGGAAGACAAGAAGAAATAACAATTTTATTATGTTTTTTTTTTAATCCTACAATGCAATTTCTTAATTAATTTTTTTATTTTTCTATTTAAATTTTTTAATTATTTACTTTTTCTCTTCAATCAAGGCTCAATAATCAAATGAAATTCATTAACAAAATTTATATCTTAACAATTTTAAGTTCCTTTAGTAATAAACAAAGTTAAAATAATTGGCACCTTGTTAAAAAAAAAAGAAATAATAATTAATACAAATGTCAAGTTACATAGTTTAATTAAATGAAAACAAAATGCTTAATAAAGACAAAACGGGCTGAAAGGAACTGCGAAATTAAATAGCTTTTAAATATTATTCGAATTAAAAAATCTCAATTAAAAGAAAGCAATTATCTTTTGAAACATCTGTTGGGAGAAATTAAATATACTATAAAATTGTAGTAAAATCTTTTAAGCTAAATTTATTATAAAGTTAGCCAATGTATAAATTTGCATATATGTCGACAATGTCTATAAGAATATATATATACGTACATACATGTATGAGTGTTTATAATGACTTTGTTCAAACATATTGGTAAGCATTAATATATACATATACTTTCATATCGACAAAGTTTAGACTATTTTGCATATACATAGTTAAACTGTTGTTTAATTAATTAACAGTGCACATTAGTTTTTTTCACAAATACTTACAAAAAAAGACTATTAAAGCAGCAGTTCTTAACTTATGGTCCATATGACCCTGGAGGTCGTATGTCCTCACTGGAGGGCTGCGAAGATTTGAAAAGAAAAAGTTGAGCTTTTACAATTAAAGAAAGAGCAGAATAAATAAACAAACAATGTGGAGAATGAAAACTTAAATTATCTTGCATTAATATCTCGAGTCAAATCTTAGTGCTACTTTCATTTAGATACCCTGGACTATAAGCCTGGAACTCCGAAAGTTTAAACCAAGTTTAATATCATTAAACATTTAAAGGTGACCTACATAAAATTAACATGATAAAAAGAGATACTTATCATACAAAAAAGATTAAGAACCCCCAATACTAAACTATACTCCTCTTGGAAAATTCATTCATCATGAATGAGTGCATGAAACAAAATACGTCAATTTTATAATCATCATTTTAAATCATGATCAATCCACTGCAGGACCAATACTTCCAAATATAATTCATTTCTACTCATCCATGGCTTCTTTTTTCATTATCAATTAGCAAACTTTTCAGTCTACATGTGGAAATCTTTCTAATTCTACAAGCCTTGACACTTAGTTTGGTATTTTTGCTAGCGTCAGATCCGGACCTGCTGCAGCATTTCCATCACATAGTTTTTTCAAAAAAGTCACTGGTATCTGTTTCTTTTTCTCAAAATTAATCCCATCATGCATCATTTTATAGTTCATGCATTTTCTGCATTTCTCTTATATTAAATCTGTAAATGTATTTCCATAAATAAGCATTGGTGAAATATTTTTTAAAAGTTTTCTTTTTTAAGCATATAAGAAATTTTCATTTAGGATAATCACCTTATTTCCACCAATGTTTATATCGGCAAGAATAAATTGATCAGGGTATTTTAAACTTCTAATTCATTACAAACAATATTAAATTTCTCATTTTTAAAAAGTCACTAAACATTAGCTCTTTTATATTTGTCTTTAGCTCTATTTTCATTTGATAGCTCTTGTAATATTTTCTAAAAACTAGAAAGACTTATTTATGAAAACAACTATAATCACCAACAAAACCTAGATATCTATAGACCATATGTGGAGATCTTACTGGAAAGTCATCCTCCTCACAGCTCACACAGAATGGCTCTGAAAAGTTGGTGTTGCAGCAGTGAAAGGTGGCTTTTTTCATTTATTTGGCCCTTTAAAGGCTTTATTTTGATGCTAATGTGCTCTTTCATCAGCTAAATCTCAGTTTTAGTGCATTTTTAACACAATTTCCCTATGTCTACCTTGTGCTTATCAGCATTTAACTACCTCACCCCCCCTATTTGGTGAGTGGTTCAACTGTTTCATGGACCATAAAGGGTTTTATTCCCTCTTAGAATCTTAATTATTTATCCTACTCCAAGTTCCCTGTCACACCAAACTTGGTTTTAAAAGTTTTCTGTCTGTTGTTCCAGTTATTTAGGCCATTTTTAACAATCCTATTTCTTAGACATCTCCTCCTCTGGGGTAACTAACCCCTAGAATTTCACTCAATTTTCTCATTACTCAACTAAAATTATTAATAACAAGATTTCCAGTGTTTTTTTTTCCCCTGTTTATATCAATATACTTATTTTTTCCATTTCAAAATTGTTTTTCTTCATATTACTTTTCATTCTTTCAAACAGTTTAAAGATGACCACTGCCCCCAACGGGGAAAATTAGACCTAAACTACATAAACTAAAACCTTTAAAATTTATCCAAATTTTATCCAAACTGACTTTCAAACAAAACTTAACTAAAAACATCATCACCAAAGAACTTATTTCAAAGTCTATGACTACTCAACTACAAAAGACAAAAATCAGACTGTTGCATCTAAGAATAACTCAAAAATCTCTTTATCCATCCCTGAAACCTCTAAAGACTTAACATATAGCTATTCCTCCAACCAAGCCTATCAACATTGCTCCTTATCAAAGACTCTTCTTTGTCTGGACTACACACCCTTTCCATATCCTTTCCCATTTCATATTTATTCCCTTCCCCTTCACCATATTGTACTTGAATTTCATTTTGCCATGTAATTATCCCTTTGTAAACCTTTTTAAACTGTTATGTATTTTGTCTTTTTGATGAATAAAAGCTTTCATCAATGAGAAAAAAAAATCTAGATATCTTAAATAATTCCCTTACCTTCTCATTTTAAACCATAAAATACCTGCTACAAACCCCAAAATTAATTCTATTTCTTGAAAACATTTTGAAAAAATGGGATCATCTTGTCAAGCAATGTTATCAACACAAGTTTTCATAATGTTAGCTTGCAATCTTATTACTCCTGCTATATGCTGGTAAAAATTCCTATATCCTAATACTGAAAAGCTTTAATCATCACAAAAAATGCTTGTATAGATTATCAGTTTTCCTCATCTATGCACTCTGGTTGCTCTGATGTGCCATTATTTTTGACCAGAAAGCACACTCAGTCAATCAAAAACTATTGGACCTAATTCGCTCTCTCAAAACCAGAGATACCAAACTAGCACCACCTCCACTCCTCACAGACACTTGGGCAATACTCCAACTCCCATCATCTCAGTCTCTGTCATAGAACTCAATCATTCAAATGTTTGTGACCCATGTGATGCTTTCTCAATGAAAACATACATCTCAGACTGGCCTGGACTACACACCGATTCCTCTTTCAAATTCCCATTCCCTTTTCACATGTACCCTTCCCCTCTTACCATGTTGCTTCTGAAATTTCAATTTATCACATTATCACTCCCTTGTAAACCTTTTAACTATATTTGTATCTGTTTTTTTTTTTATGAATAAACTTTCATCACTGAGGAAAAAAAAATGCTTGTATAGTTAAATATTTTTTTTAATAAATTACAAATCCTATGTAAAATGGTACTTCATAGTCATTGGTCATTTTATAATTTTAGTTAAAATTTAAATATAATCTCTCTATATAACCACTTTTAAATTCAACTTATTCCTTATGGTTTGCATCGAGTATTCTCTAAAAATAATTTCACATGATTTTAGTCAAAATCTCATTTTTCTTAAAACTATAATATCAATGTTAAATATCCAAGCTATTTAGATATTTTTATAGCTTTGATAATAATTTCTCTATTCCTACTGTTTCTATTTAGACATCTACATTAATTCTATATAATCTGAAACTTCCCTATTCTTGTATAAAATACTGCAGATAGTTCTTTATTGTTTACTATTATATTGTTTTGTAAGTACTCTATTTTCTTATTTGCCTTATTATGTGAATTCTTTCACAACTTTATAATGTATTCTCTATTTTTAACAATAATCTTTTTTTTTTATTATTGCTGAAATAATTTTCCTTCCATTAACTTTTCTTGACATTTTACAGTATGTTTCCTTTTGATATTATTAACTCTTTTTTGTACTATTTTAAGATTATCAGTTCTTCCAAACAAGCCATTTTATATTACCTATTTTCATATTCTTCTCCTGCATACATTGTTTTGTCTCAGTTGGAATTTACTAGTGAACTATTTGTTGGTTTGTGTTGTATTATTTGTATCTGTTATCTCATTATTGACTTCATTCATCTGAACTTCATCAGAATCTGCTAATGTTTAAAAAATGATTTATAAGTTTTGGCTTAGATTCACTATAATATTTATGAAGCCAATATATACAAACTAATAATACTACATTTCCTAATAGATTTTGTTTTTCTGGCTTTGCATTATCACATTTCTCATATCTCACTAAATAATCACTTACTTTATTGAGATTATTAAACATCTTACAAACTTGTAATATATTTTTTTATGTTAGGTGAACTATGGTCAAAGATTGCCATATCTTCATTTAAATTGGTCTATTTCCACCTTTTTTAAAAAATAATATAAAAAAAATTTCTTTTCTGAAAATGCCACTAGTCTTAGCCCTCTGCTATATTCAAATATACTTGCAGCATTTTTCATTCTTTAATCATTTTCCAAATTTAGAAAAACATTATACATATATAATAAATTACCTACTTCTTCATTACAATAAAAAGTTGTTGAGGCATAAACCTAAATTAATTACATTTGGTGTTTTCCATTAAAATAATTAATTACTGTTGCCATTCTATCTAATATACCACTGATCCACCCTATATTGTTCTTCTCAATTTTATTTATGATGAACCCCATTCTATTGCATAAAGACTCAAGCCAATTTTCAAAACCATCTCTTCCTATTCCTTCTAATTTCATAAAAGCCTATAATAAACATCACGTGATCACTATTTCTTTTTTTTTTTAAAGAGCCTATAAGCTTTGTTTCAAGTTTATGCAATTTTCTTTTCTTTACAAGTGCTTACTGTTTTAAATAACCAGATCAAAAATCATCACTGAATGGCAGTCCCAAGTCCATATTCTTACAGCTTCTACCATTATTTATTTACTACCGTTTACTGCATTGGTTGATAGTTTTATAACTTCAGTGCAAGCAAAAAAAAAACAAGCATACATACATAGAGAAACTGATATACATCCTACCTCAAGAAACTTCAACTGATATTTCAATTATGAATTATAGCATCTGAAAAAAAAAGCACATTCTTTGCTTTAAATTCAAATAAAAAGCACTAAATCCACCGTGTCTGTGACACCGTGTGGATGACACCAGCTAAAATTACCATACTGCAGGGAATGGATACTTAAAAAAATTGTTAGTTTCTATAAGACTTCAGTAAAATAGTAAAATGTTTCCTTACAATTAGTAGCAAATGTCCTGAAATCTATATAAGCACATACATACATGACCTTTTACAATGATTTTTTAAAAATAATAATAAAATTATTAAGAATTTCATTAACTTTGGAGAATTGGTAACAACATATATGAAGATATGAGCATATTTTGTCAAGTAAATTTTGGTGACAGAAAAACAGTTTAAGAATAAAGGGAAAAGTGTTCTCATTTTATGATATAGTTAATTCTGCATAAATTCACTGCCTTTCTCTTTATCTTATAATAGTAACAGAATAGTGACATCTCCATTTCAATTCTAAAGGGCATCACATTAATACAGCTACACATAATTTCCATTAAAGTGATTTTATTCTGGTAAAAGTATGAATTTACATTGCCTTTATTCAATGGTTCTTTTTAATTTTTATTCCTATATTTATAACCAATAATTTGAAAATAACTTTGTTTCAAACCAAATAGTTTATAGAGCTACAATGGTCTAACTGTTGATAATAAAAAAAATATGTTAAATAATCTAAGTTACTAACTGCAGGGACTCAAAATTTACAAAAAATGGTAAAATAGCAAATGTTCACTAACTTCCTCCTTTATCTTATATTAAATATAACTAATGACATTTCTTTTCCAACTGCTAATAAAGTCAAAGAATTGTTGTCATAAAAAATATTCATTTAATAATTGCATAACTAAACAAGCTAAATGACAGTGTCTGAAGTATTAGAATGTTTGGATTTTTTTTTTTTTAATTATTGGCTTATAGAAAAGGATAAGAAAAAAAATGGCCAGTGTATGGAGAAAGGCAAATCTAGTATTTTCTATGCGAAAAAGACTAATTACTCAAAGCAGATTGTAGGAGTCTGCACACAATGTCATTAGTCACCATTAATTTTACGCATTGTTTATATTGTGACTTCTTCAAATTGAAAGAGAAATTCATTTTAGCACAGGAAAAAATAAAATATTAAAACCCTAATTGTATAAATGAATTTCATTTAGTCACATTTAGTACTCTATATATAATTATTTTCATTGTCTTTATTTTTTATTTTATTGCTGACTTAGCTATCCCAAAAAGTAGCAAAATCAAAAGAAGATCTATCTTTGAACACATGGTTATTCGTTTTCTCTTTTAAGATTAAAGATTTCCAATACACACACATATATATATAGATTGAACTTTGTTAATAGTAAAAAACGCGAACTCAATATTTGTTACTGTTTAACAAAGATAGGTCGTTTATCGTATAGTTACTTAATAAAATATATATACATAATAATGTTTTTTAATATATATATATTAATAAATTAAAATGTATACTATCACTTTTTTTTTTACATTTAAAGCTGATTTGCATTGTTGTTTTTGTTTTTGTGGTTTCAAAAAATATATTGGTAATATAAGGAGCATACCAATAGCTCTAACAAGCTTTTATTGATAAACGCCAAAGAGAATGCCTCAAAAACCTCTATCTGGAATTATTCCCATCCTCAGACCGATCGGTCTTGAGCTTGGTCTGAGAATGGGAATAATTTTAGCTAGAGATTTTATAGGTTTTCTCTTTGGCACTTATCAATAAAAGCTTGTTAGAGCTATTGGTACACTCCTTATATTATATAACATAAGCTTAAAAAAGCAGAGTCACATGATACATGACTTGCTTTGTTGATTATTAAATATATTGGTATTTACAAAGGCAGTACAATGGATGCTTTTACAGGAATTCAAAAATTCTTTATCATTTTCATTTTTAACACAAAAATATTTTAAAATAGTTTTTGACTTTCTCCAACTGTTGAAACTAGATATTTGCTGTTTCTATTTCTTCTACAATTTTTAAAATTATTGATAAAGTGCAGCAAATTATTCTAAACCCTTTAATTAATTATTTTCCAAATCCTATTTCCATAATAACTTTTAAATTTTTTTGTTTATTTTCTGAAGATAATGTGGTTTGTTTTTATAAACTCACTTTTGTTAATAGAATGATTCCACATGGAAAAACAATAAATTATTGTATAATACTATAAACATATTTTATAATAACTGTTGTAACATGAAATATTGTTAAAACTTGATGCTAAAGGAATTTAGATTCAGCATATTAATAAAACTTATTGCAGATTCATTTCACTAAACAATACTACATTATTTTTCCTTAAAGCAATATTTTATGTTAAATAGTTAATGCTAATGAGGTTGAACTTTTGTGTATATCTGATGTATAAAATCCTAAATGTTTACCCATAATGCTGTCCGTAATGCTGTCACATGTTATTCAAGTTAAACATTTCTTTGTTAGAAAGTATATTTTTTAAAGGAAAAGAATAATTATTTGTTCCACTATTAATAAACTGTAATTTTTTTTACGAAGAATTTTATGCAAATGAAGTAATTCCTTTCTTATATTAAGAGGCTTAATTTGATTAAGAGCATTTATTTGAAGCAAGTAATTCTGCAAAGCAAAAAAAAAAAATTGTTAAAGCAGCCAATTAAAAAAAACTATTACAAAAATGATGGCATTTCCATAGGCTAGGTATATTTCTAGCACTAAATATCATCCAAGATCATTCATTGCTTGACTCCGGTGTTCAAAATGGTGTAGAGCTCATACTCAATTGGGACCAAATATATACAATAAAATGGAACTGGAGTTAATTCATAAGAAATTTGAGCACCACAGCTAGACCTTGAACTCCAGAGTCTGCGCCTCTATTATTACACTAAACAATACAGGACATTTGAATTCATCAGAGCTTCTTGCCCCATTGCAAAGTGATTGTAAGAGCATAAGCTGATGATTAGAAAAAAGAAAACCAGATGTGTCTAAAATAACAGATCAAATGAACATATGTTTGATTGGGTAAATGTAAAAATATTGAATAGAGAGGAAAAAATACAAAGAAAAAAATTTAAAAAAGCTGCTCCCATTACAATGGTAAATAACCTCACAAGTCAATCTAGTATAACTATAGATAATGTCTGGGAACTACTAATTAACTTTTCTCTTAGGAAAAAGTGGAGAAATCTAGAGGAATCTCATAGAGAAGTATATGAATTTTCCATTGACTGTTGCTTTTGGCAGTGTGGTTCAGTTGGTTGGAGTATTATCTTAAAAGACTCAATATTCAAACATCTAAAAGTTCAGGTTCAATTCCAATGCTAGTAAATTATTGGTCAGGCCAGCAACACCTGAAGTAGAGAAGAAAAAATATTATTTCCAACATCATTATATATATACTAACCTGTGTGCGAATACTAACAGTTGTATGTAATTAAAAATTTAACTACACTTACATTTTTCTAAAGATATTCAATATTTCGTTGCTGAAAATAGTCCAACATATAAATACAACTAATATGCTATCATCATAAACCTTCTAATAAACAATAATGTTTATTTATAAAATAGAAATTTGTTCAGCAGTATTTAATGTTTATATAAATACGTAATAATGGCATAGCAAATTCTTTAAAATTAATACCAGTTTCAATATGTATATGAAGGCAACCAATCAATTTGTTGAAAGCATATAAACTATGGCAACACATTTCAGCCAATCATCTTTTGCTATACGTATGTTTCATAGAATAAAAACTCAACTTCATCTGGCTATAGCTACTACCAGTTTTCCAATGTAATACTTATATGTATGTATTTAATTATATCTATCAAACCAAGGACCATTTTAAAGTGTAAAAAAAAAAAATCATGATGCAGATTTTATACATTCAATATTTCAATGATTCAGAAAATTAGTCTAAGATAGAAGTGAAATAACTCAATATTACAATGCCACAATTAGAACTTAATGATCAACTATATTGTAAATCAAATATATGTAGTGCTAACTGAAAATAGTATAATTATTCCTACTAACTTTAAATACACCAATCAATTTGGTATTACGCAGATTTGATTTATATAAATATTATAATGGAACTATTTTTGATTATACATCTTTGTAATGTAGTGAGATGATCTTTATCATTCAGCAACAGGAATATAGCATCACACAGCTATTGAAAAAAAGATAACTACCAGGTATATATATATATATATATAGGCTTCAGATTCCACTACACACACTATTTAAAAACATTATATCTTATTAAATAATCACAAACTTCTTACACCTTTAAGCAAATAATGTTTATTAATATAATAACAGTTTTGACACATTATTTGATTAAAGATGTAAGAAGTTTGTGATTATTTAATAAGATATATTGTTATATATTGTAACGAGCACAGACGTTCGTTACATTGTTTTTTTTTTTATTTATTAAACATGAAAGTAAATTAAAAAGTTCGCATTTAAAAATTTTCTTTAAGAATTAAAAATTGAAATTAAATATCATCTTAAACTCGTATATGTTAAATCGCACAGATAATGAAAAATTATTAAAATAAAACTTTATTAAAGAAAAAGTATTTTAAAACTAAATTTTAAAAAGATTTGGAGATAAAATTATATCTTTAAATTTATCTTTAAATATATTTTTGATTTGGAAAACAGGTTAATTAATCAGAAATGGAAATGATTGTTAATTAGTTAAATGTAAACCAGCCTTGGGCATTTAAATGTAAAAACATCGGTCAGATAGGAAAACAATAGAAACCATTAGCAAATAAGAAGAAATCCCTATGGAATCGGACTGCAGCGAAAGGACCATCGCATCGGTGACGTAATGTAAATTCAATCCTACACATTAATATAAAAAGGATAAGTTTGGAAATTATTAGTTAGTGACTAGTTATTGATTTATTACGATGTGAGAGATATATGTTAGTGCGGAAGTGAAAGAGAAGGGATTGAAAAAAGACGCACGATTCAATCCCTTCAGCTTTGCTAAGAAAGAAAAAGAAATGAACTATCGTTTTTCTACATTGAGGACCAGTTAAAGCAAAAAACCTCCGGATGGATAAATAAATCGGCCAACAGAATACCAATTTTAGGACGGCGTGGAAATTCACGTTCATGGCAAGCAACGGTTAAAGTTGGACGTTTTAAAAATCGTAAGAACTTTATATTCACTTGAAACAATAAGAACTCTAAATTTTAAAACTTTTTAGTAAATAATGCAATAGAATCCTATCTGACCAACTTAATTTATTAATAATGTTATTTGATGTATTTTTTATTTATTTGTTTAAAATCATTTCCATTTATTTAACTTTGTTCTTTAAGTTTATTTATGATTTCTGTTTTCCGATAAATTAAAATATATCAATGTTAAACTTAAGTCGGGCGTGAATGGCTGTATAGATTTGTAAAGTTATATTAGGGGAGGGTAATCTTAGGTTATTTGTGTCGTTGTTAAATTGGGTCAATGGATTGGATATATTGATGTAGTTAGTAGATGTAGTCGGAGATTCGCTACTGGCAGAATCGCTCCTGTTTTGCCTATGGAAGGAATTATAAGACGCAGAGCGCAGTTCCTTTCTATGGAGTTTTTTTTATTGCTCTTCTTGTCTGATAGATGTCATATTCCTATCTGATGAGGGTCAATGCCTTCTCTTAATCTTTGGGTGCTGTCGTATTCCGTATTACATTGAATACATCGATGTATCAGATGAATTGATGCCAGTTTGACTGCGAATTTTAGGCTAAGGTTAAATAGGGATAGAATATTTTATTTTCAAATGCAAATCTATGTGGTCTATTCATACTTGACCCTAAATAAAAATGCATTAAATTTAAGTTGTTTATAGATGCTTGCATGGATTGGTTATCGGTTAAGTATGTTTTGGGTTTTCATATTTGATCAAAATATATAGACATCCGATAAATAATGATACCTTACGGTGAGTATCTAAAATGTATTTATTCGGATGTCTTTTAAGTCATTGGTGACAATGCAAGTAGCTTATGGTGAATACTACTGGGTTACTTATAAATTTCCCTCTGCAATTGCCAGTATCAATGATTTTATATTTTGATCGTTTAAAACAAGCTTTTATAATCCCATCTGTGCGAACTTAATTAAAATGTAAACTTATAATATAATAGAAATTAAAATGTAAATTAAAATCTAAGGTAAAGTTAAAAATAATGTTAAATGTTAAAATGTAAAACTAATACTAAAATAATTTTAAATCTTATATATATATGTGCATAAATAAATGTTTGTGTGTTAATTACTGGCAGTGGCTTATTTTATTTATTTTTTTAATATTGAAATATAATTAGATAAGATATTATATTATTTAATCTCTGCTATTCCACTGAGCTAGTGACATGGGCTAACGACCGGAATCAAAATAGAAAAAAAAATTTTTTTTTTTTTGACTTATGTATCTGCCTACTTTATAAATTTTTCTAGGTTCAAATGCCTAGATGGCGCCCTGTAGTGCAGATTACATTAAGGCATTCTCCGGATCATTACAATATGAATAAGCAAAATTACTGAAGAAGAAAAAGGAAGAAGTATATACAGAATTATATAGAAAATTTAAAAACATGTTACATGAGACAATATTCTTCATAACTGACATCAATGATCTAGACAGTAACATAAATAATTCTAGTCATAAAACCAAACTAAATTCATAACTAAAAATAATAATCAAGTTATTAATTATAGTAAATTAATTCTGCAAGTGTTCTAATACTAATATATAAAAGAATGACCGACCACTAATGATGTGGTTGGGAAATGGTAATTAAAAAAGAAAGAAAGAAATAATGTCCTCTTAATTGACAAATCATTAAAAAATAATGAAGATCCCTCCAGAAACAGAGCACATATATTTTAAATAACATTTAAATTCACACAATTATCTTTCAAAAACCAAATTTATTGTACATTTAGACCAAAGAAATACAGACCAAAAAGGACAAAATAAGTAAATGATTATGAAATAGCATGCAAAAAAAAAAAAGGATATATTTGAGTTAATGTTTGCACAGGAAACATTTGTGACTTGTTTGTTGTTCCAAAAATAGACCATAGAAACCCAATTTGTCTAAAGTTCATAGCAGGGAAGATTAAAATGAGATGCTGTTAGTAGGTAGTATTAATACCCATGTTTCAGTTTTATGAAATGATGAAAAGCAACAGCCACCCAATAAACAGCAAAGTTGCGGGGAGCTCTATCCAATTGCAATGGAGTCCCAGGTTTGTGCAGCTGTGAAGGGGTCAGCAGTGCGCATATCTCTATCCCTTTCCTTGTTTAGTATTTGGCAAAACGCTGTGAATATATTATTCAAGGTCTCAGCCTGGAACACCAGCTTACAGCGCAATGCCCAGATGGAAAAGTTAATTATGGCCGAAAGCCGGATCTCAGAGAATATGCCCTTTTCAATTGCTGTCTTGAGATTCATTTCAATTTGATTTCTTGTCATGTTTTGTTGAAAATGAATTCTTAAATTGTTCAAAGTTGTGCATTCGAAGAGGAAGTAATCGGTAGTCTCTTCCTGTCTTTGACACAACGTGCAATTAGGGTCAATATCTTGCCCCCTTTTATAGTGGAGGAAGGCATTTGTTGGGAGGGCATGCAGGTTCGATTTCAACAGGAAGTCCATGATTTTTGGTGGCAACTTCCAGAGCTTGGTCATCCTTATCATTCGAGGGATGTTGATTGAAAGGCAGCTGGGGATCCTCTGTTTTTGATGGTCAAGAAGATCAAACACTTCCCAATACGCAAGTTTTCTTTGAAATAGGGTTGATGTTGGTTTGATGTTATCAAAGATAAAGTTGATCTGCTGTTGAAAGAGCAAGGCACGTCCTCTGGGGGGTGGCCGATCAGTAGGTTGAATGTCCTTTTTCGGAAGTGGGCATTGAGCACCTTCATTTTCCTTGAAGATGTTGTAGAGTACATTATGGGTGCGTTGTAAGTTGAATATAGTTATTGAGTGTAGTGAGAGACCATTTAAAGTTTTGGGCTTTTGGAGGATTCTCAAGCTAATTATGGGTGATCGGCCCGCCCAACACAGTTTTCTACAGGCGGTTTCTACTTTGTTGATGAATACCTTGGTGGAGATGAACCCTGCCAAATAGTATATTATTTTTGGGAGAATGAGAGCATTTAAAAGGGCTACTTTCCCAAATAGGGAAAGGTATATTTTTGACAAAGATGCGATTGTGGTTTCAATTTTCCTAATAATGAGTCCTGTATCTCTTTACGCATCACTGTGGGTGTTTTTGATAGGTGAAATTCTAGAAATTTCTGTGGCGCTGCTTCAAATCCACCAGAGATCTTCTGGCCAGTAAGAATTGACCAAGTAGCTGATTTTTTTGGGTTGACAAGGAGACCAGACAATTTGGCATGGTGATCAAGAAGTTGTTTTAGCTTACCCAGTTCATCATGGAATGAAAGAAACACAACTACATCATCCATATAGGAGATGTGAGTGATGTTTTCATTAAGTAGTGGAACAGCGATACCAGAAAATGTGGTCTCGATGTTCAATAGCATTGGATTGATATAGGCAGCAAAGAGAAGTGCACTCAGGGGAGAACCTTGGGGGATGGAGATGTAGGACATAAAACCCAGGGCAAAGCGACCATCTAGGGATAAGAACACTTCCCGATTGTAAAGAAGGTTCTCAATCATTTGAATGTATACGGGTGGTACATTTAGCTGTTCCAGAACACTGAGAAGAACATCAATTCTCACGGAGTCGAATGCCCCAGCTATATCAAGTTGGACTGCAATGGGCCGGGACTTCCTTTGTCTCCGCACATGATCGACCAGAAGTCTGAAGCGGCTGACAGCGTCGGAAGTTGAAGTGCCTTTTTTTGCAATTATGAATTATTGACTCTCTTCTTTACCCCTAATTAAAATTAAATACATATACATATAGTGGTGTATCATAGCATTTTATCACAGAGCATTAAATGATGCTTTGATTACTTGACTTAAATGTATTCTCTTGCCGCTGTCTGTAGTGTTTATGTGCTGGATTTGTATTTATTTGACAATAAGTCAAAACTGGTATATATTATTGATTTATTAATTTTGAAAAAATCTTTAAATGTCAGTATCATATAGATAATATAACATAAAAAATCTTTACTGACAGTTTCTTTACTCTTAAAGTAGTTCCTGCACTATTAAGAGCTTAACTTTTATACATATCCTGAAAATAAAAATCATATATATATATTTTGCATAGATTGTTTAAATATTTATGATTATTTTTGCAAAATACTTGTTAAATGTTTAGACTTGATAAGAATATGACAGACTCAGATTTTATTCTAAATATTTGTTTTTAAAAGAAGACAAGAGAAATATAATAATGAAAAACAGGGAATATAATAATGAAAAACAGGGAATATAATTGGCAAAAAAGGGAATGCCTCTATTATTTTTATGACTTTTTTAATAATTATAAGTGGAATTTTAAATTTTAAACAGAATTTTGTTGCTTTATGCATTTTTTTACAAAAATTCATTTGCATATTAGAAATGGAGTTTAAATAAATTTTACTTCTTTCCAAATACATTTTTATCAATAATCAAAAAATAAAAATATTTTTATATGTAGGTATTTTAGTTTATTACTTTTATTTAAAAGAATGATTTTTATTTTTAAACTTATATTTCTAAGAAATAATTTGAAAATTTAGAGAATATAATGCAAAACAAATGTTTATTCATTAAAATAAAAATTTGGAATTTAACCCAAATAACTATTAAGAGCTGTCAAAAAATGTGCATAAAAATCTGATAACAATAAAATTCCATTGGCAAAATATTTAGTAGCACATCATAGAAATAATTATCATTGAATTATGTTTTGGTCAGGTGCAGGCAACTAGAAATGTATAAATGATTATAATTCTAAACTTTTTCAGTTAACAATCTACCCTTGATTCACTTAATTAATAAGCAATTTAGATGAATTACGTGATAAGAAATAACTTGGATCTAAAACTAAATACTGTTTTGATGTTTCAATCGTTAGATCTCAGACAGCATTTTTAAGATACCAGCAGATATTAAATTAAGATATTAGTCTTAAATCCCTTTTCAAATGCAAATTCTTTTAATAATTCTGTAGCTACAATTTCCAATGGTAGAGTTTATATAACAAACCAAATGCTAATACAGTATTAATAATAATTTGAGACCAATTACTTTTTTTTTCTTGAAACAAATAAACATAAATTAAAAACTTAAGACCCTGCACACATTTAAATTAGTAGTTTAAACAGATATTGTTTTAGTTAATATTATTAAAAACAACACATACACATAATATGATCTAATATCTGATTCTTGCATACAACGTCTCCCTCTTTTATAAGAAAAATATAAAAATGAAAAGATAAGTAATAATATTGATTTTTATATTGGACTATTTCCATGATCTATTTGAGTGTTGAATATCTTTAGAAAATTTTTATTTTATTTAAATATTCAAAATACATTCAACTGTTAGTAACAGCATGTCAAACAAATTAGGAAAAAGTGGAGAAATCAGGAGGAACCTCATAGATAAGTATATGAAATTTCTACTGACCTTAAAATTCAATAATCAGGAATCTAATGATCCAGATTCGAATCCATGCTAGTACTGTCACTGCTCAGACCAGCAACACCTGAAGAAGAGGGAAGAATAATACCTCTTGAAATGGTGTGCATATACTAACCTGTTTGATGTGCTATTATTAACAGTTGAATGTATTTGGAATATTTAAATAAAGTTAATTTTTTCTAAAGACATTCAATACGCATATTAGATGATGGAAATAGTCCAATATCAAAATACAATTAAAACATCATCATCCCAAATCTTCAGGAAAACACTAAGTAATAATACATTTCTCTACACATTTGATATTATTATTTTTATAAAAACATAACTGAAATTATAAATCAAATTAATTATTTTACAAGAAAATAATGTATAAAAAAATTAAATTTGACTAATGTTAGAATGCAATGCTACATTTTTGCTGTCATTCCTTTGTCAGTCAATATCTGATTGAAATGCTCTTTAGACTATCAGGATTTTAATGCAGGCAACTACTCTTTACTACAACAAGTTTATTTTCATACCTTCAATTCCTATAACTAAAGTTGAAGTATTAATTAGATATTTTATTAGAAGGCTTTTTCATATTTTGACTAATCTATTATTCCCCAAAAAATTCCACTTGGATATTTTATTTCAATTTTCCTCCTTTCTTTAAATAAATCTGGAAATAGGTTATGTGTATTTTGTTGGCATTTATTTAGCACTACATTTTAATTATCATTAGAACTATTAATAAAGTGATTAGAATTTATTAGGTTTAAAAACAAAAATAACATTGAGAAGTAACCACGGAATAAGATATAGGGAGTAACCAATACAAATACTAATATGAGCAATCGTATTTAAAGATATAAAATAAAATTTAAATCTGAACTAATGAAAGAACAGAACTCATTATAACGTAAATATTGTGATAATTATAATAACATAAAAATAAATTCCTATTTATTTAATAACTTTTATATATACAGTATATGAAAAATAAATGTTTAATAGGAATTATTTTTAATGAGAGGCTTGTGCTTGATTTTGATTAACTAAATAGTTTATGTTTAGTTTTGTGAAAAATAATTGAAGATCTTCCCCTTTCTTGCACATCCAAGTGTTTTCTCACTTTGGTTACTCAAAAGTTTGTTCATAACAATGAATCCTGCTTCCACCAAACATGAAGTAGGAAAGGTTATCAGGAGTGAAAATATTTTATTCCATAAATGTGAATACACCTCAGGAAGTTTTTTTATTTTGCCACAGTTATAGATATCCTCCTTCATTGAAATTTATTTTACTCTCAGTATCATATTTTAGTTGTAATAACTCTTCTTGCAACCTAATTGGATCTGTACTTATGTTCACATTAAATGGAGACTCCATCAATGTATCCACTTTCAGATTGATGATACCTTAAAAATGGATTTCCAATTCAAGTTTGAGTGCATGAAGATAACTATTATATGTTTCCAAGTTATTAAGTGTAAGATCATTTTTGATTGCTTAACAACTTAAAAAACTGATTCAAATCTTATTCATCATATTTTGGCTGAACAAATTTAATTTATCAATAAATAGATAAATTACTTTTTTTTTCAATTTTCATCGAAGATGTAAATTAACTTCATTTAATTTGGTAAATATATCAATTAAATAAAAAAAAAATCATTTTTATGTGTTTTTAATTTCTGGCATATATCGACTTCTTTGGCACTTTCAAAAAACTCTAAGATAGTCATATATAATTCCACAAAACATAAAAAAAAGTTCCCTCTTGATAACTAGTGCCTTTCTGTATGAAAAATTAATCGAACATTATTATTCATCCCAATCCTTACAAAACTGCCTGAATAACCAATCATTTTTCCAATTAGATTTAATTTCATTAACTGAGTTTATGGCAATTGTTAAAGATAAATGTTAATTGGGGGCTAATATGCTTTGCAGCAAGATGTTGCCTAAGTATACTGCAATAGATGCATAATATGTTAGGAACTTCTTCAAACATGCTAAAACCCTTGATAGTGGAGGTGTTCTATCTCTTGTACAAGAAATTATATTTGTTAAAGGTATGTTATGATTTTCAAAATATGAATGAACTATAGTATAAGTGGATATACCTTTTACATCTGTAATAAGATTACTGGCAAACAGCATTTCTTCTTGTAGTGAATTATTTTCATCAAAATAACAAATATATGCCATTAAAAGAGCATTATAATCAACAACTATTGACTCATCAACTACAGAGAAAATTGTTTTGTTTGAAACATGCAAGCTGCTTTTTGATATCAACAGCCATTTCATCGATCTGCCTTCTAAGTGTGTTATCACTAATCAGCAATTTTTTCAAAGTATCAGCTGGGTCTGATAACATTGTTGATAAAAGAACTTTGAAACATGGTTTTAGTAACTTTTCTCCAATAATATGGGCTCCTCCATTTTTAGCAATAAGTTCAGATATCTGATAACTTGCTAAGAGTCAATCTTTGATTATTTTTTTTAAAAATACTTTTCAAATGTCGAGGTTATGGTATTACATTTGTTAAAGTGTTCATAAATATCTTTAAAATATTCTATTAATTTTTCATTTTTATATATGTGTTTAATATGAAGATATTCTTGCAAATGAGATGGTTTCATTGCTTCATTACAAAACAAATTTTGACACAATAAGCACATTAATATGGTTTCATTTACTGGCAATTTGATAAAACCATATAACAAATATTTGGTCGAACATATATGAGTACACTTTTTCTTAGGAGGCATAATGAAAACTTGAGTACATTCAGAAAATACAACTTAAACATAAAATTATTCTGCAAGTGAACAGACAGAATTCTATGCACACATTATTGTGTTGCCATTTTACCAATATTTTTACATTTTACATTATGTGTGGCACCATTTACCAAATTTTAACATTTTGCATTTTTAGAATTTTGTATTGAACATGTGACATTACAACACACATTTGATATGAAATTTTAAATATTGACAATATGTTCAAAATATAGAAATTGAATAAAAAAATTATAAAGCAGGATCATAAAATAAAGATATAATTTTTAAAAACTTAAATGAAAATATTCTGGTGTTAAATTAATTATCACACATCAAAAATTATAAAATGCCCACTTGTGGGCACTACTACCATATTGAAGACCCCTGCGATCGTATGTATAACAAATCAGTACTGAAACTTTTACTTTTTCCTATATTTTAATGAGAAAAAAAATGTCTGTTACAAAAAAAAATTCTTTTGTAATAATTTATTTTTATACAATCTATTGAAAATCAAAAAATAATAAAACAAATATTTCATTTTTTAATTTTATTTTAAAAAATTATAAAACAATTAACCTAAACTTGTATGCCACATACTTCTCTATTTCCTATAAACAAATAGCACCCATACTATTAAGAAGCTAAAATTTAAGAAAGTCAAGAAAATAATTATTAATTTTAGTCAATTAATTATGCTGATTACAGTAAAATGTTACCATGAATATAAATTTAATATATATGCATATATAACTTATTTTTTCTTGAATACATTCTTCTTTTTTCTTTATATATATATGTGTGTAATATTTTTCTGTAATAATTACTGATATTTTTACCAGCAATGCTGCTATGTAACTATTAGTTACTGTTGGCAGCTACTCAATAATAGCATTTTGTCTTGAGTTTAGTTATAAACTATAGAAGATTCCTATTATATTTCTAAACCTAGTTGTTATATGGATTTAATGCAGTAAGAGATATTTTTCTAAGTTTGTGGTCTTTAAAAAAATTACATCTCTTGACATCCTGTGAACAATAATTTACCTACTGCAGAGAGCTATAAAATATTAAATATTTTCATGCATTAATTATGATATAAACTAAATCAAAAATGGGAATATTTTCATGTAATAACTAGAGATAACTTTAGCAATGATGCTGACAGATAATTATTAATTACTACTGGCAGCCCTAAGGAAACTACTTTGCTCGTGTATTCACTAATAGCATTTTTCTTGAGTTTATCCCTCTTTCATTAAACTCATATAGAATCTGCCTTTGTCTCTAATTAAACTTACAAAAACAGAAGTTATTGTTGGGTAATAGAAAGTACTTTAACATGGTTACCAATAGTAATTGATAATTATCTAGCATGGAATATCATCACTCTTTTTTTGTTTACATAATAATTAATCCACAAACCTATTTAATCTAACACATATATAATTTGAATCCCTCGAGTTAACAAATTCATTATGGCAGACCGTAAACTGGTAAGAAAATTCTCAACACAGGTTGTGGTCTAAATCAAGTGTTATCTTATCAATTTAAAAAATATTATTATGATTTTTTTAACTTAAGGAAATCCAAATTATAACTTAATAATAGGAATTTTACTTGATATATATATATATCAAGGACAAAGCATCCATGGATTGACCGGAATGAGTGTTTCCGTACAAAAATCCACTAAAACTTTCAATAGTTGAATTGTTTTTATATAAGGCAAATATTGAGTTTGACCATCACATTATTTGTTGATTATAAAAAGTTCAATCAATCCTAAAATATAATTTATAGTTAAAACTTAAGAATGTTAAAAGAATTTAGAAAATAAACATATCCTGACAATTTATTCTCTGATTTACAGACAAAGAGTTGCAGATTTTTCTCTAAACTTTTCTGCTAAACTTAAAAAAGAATGACTAATTTAAATTCATTATTTTGTGTATGGAATTTCTATTGACTTCCAATTTTTTTTTTTACCAATAGTTGAATTGTTTTTATATAAGGCAAGTAATGAGTTTGACCATCGTATTATTCATTGATTATAAGAAGTTCAAACAATGCTATAATGTAATTTATAATTAAAAACTTAAGGTTGTTAAAAGCATTTAGAAAATAAATATATCTTGATAATTTATTCTCTGATTTGCAGGTAAGAGTTTCAGATTTTTCTAGATGTGTGTAATATTTATATATTAGGTGTTATTACATAAAAATTGTTGCAGCAAGTAAAATAAAAACATGATGAACTTCTAGATGAACTCCATGACCCAATGAGCTGTATACTGAAGGTGCCAAAGTGGAATGCAGCCCACCACCTTATTACTATTTTGTACATCGTATGGTCAGATTAGGTAAGTGACTATATTATAAGTATAATAGTGTAAGCATAATTTAATTCATATATAGCTTGTAGAAATAATCAATAGATATTAATTTATTAGTGTTATATTTATTCTGTTTGTTATTCCACCCTTGCTATGACTGCAAATTATTATGGGTGAATAGTATAGATCAGTAATAGATCATTTTGCTATGGAAGAATGGAGGATTGAATTAAAATATAAAAATTAATAACTTCAAAATTTAATTATAAGATAATATACTGTATTAATTAACCAATGAAATAAAACAGATTTTGTTTGATATGATTATATTGTTTTATTTATATAAAATTTTAAACTATGAATGAAAAATAGGTAAAAATTGTTGTGACAAGTGAAATAAAAACATATAAAAAAAAAAAAGATAGTGTAGTGTGCTTTCATTCCTACAAAAGTCACCATTCATCACTAATATATACATAATCATTAGAAATCAGTCAACACTTAGATAATCCCAATATAAATAACAATCAACAATTTCTAACTGTTGTCAAGGCAATATATATATTGTAACGATATATAAATATGTCGTTACATTAATTTAAAATAAAAACTTAAAAGTTCGCAAATAAAAGTAAAAAACTAAACGCTAAAATTAAAATGTTTGTTAAACGTATATACATTCGCACAGATGCCAAACTTTAAAAATATTTTTTAAAAAAAAAAACAAATAAATAAGTATTTGAATGTACTTTTTTATAAACAAAGTACAAGATTTAAAAATAAAAACAGGTATTAATTAATTCTTGTAATCTGTAAATGGAAATGATTGTTTATAAATTGTTTGAAAAGCAAACTAGCCTTGGGCTCTTGTATAATTAAAATGATCTGATGAAAGATAGATAAGAAAATAAAGAGAAATTAGCTTGACCAATGGAAGCACCAAGCCTTGGCTCAGACCCTAACGAAAGTGATGGATTAGTGACGTTTTGTTGATTGAATCCGTGTGAAAAATATAAAAAGAGAAATACAGTTTTTTTTGGGAGTTCCAGCTTTTTGTGTTTGAGAGATGTGATAGGACACACATACCACACTCTCTATTTAAAAAAAAAATGAAAAGACTGTGATACCTTGAACCAGCTATTTCCATCTCCAGAACATTATCTTACAATGGAGGCGTCGCAAAAATTTAAAACAGGAACCTGGACTCTTCTACCATGAGCTATGAACTTTACAAATTAACAACAACAAAAAAAAAGTAATTAAGAACTTTCGTCATTGTTTTTTTCTAAAGATTCAGCTAATCTAAATTTTAAAATGAACTCTTATTTGATTTTCAAATTAATAATTGATTGTTTAAATTTATATAGTTAAGTTTGCTAAAAATCATTTCCATTTTATTATTTTTATTTGTATTAATATATTGTATAAATTATTGAAATGCATGAAATTTAAGTTGGGTATAGACGTTGCATGGATTCGTTAGCAGTTGATTATATTGTGGTTTTCACAGTCGATTAGAATATATAAGTCAACAATGTCACTGTGGTATCTTATGATGAATACCAATGGGTCTTCTGTATTCCCTCAACAATTGATGTTATCGATGACTTTGTATTTTGATCGGTTGTGTTTAATTTGAATGTTTTTGACCGCAGAATCTGTACAGCCGATCTATACTCAACATTTTAAAACAAATTTTATAAAATTTATCTGTGCGAATGTATCTAAATGTTAAATTTAAGTCGGGCATGAATGGCTATATAGTTTTGTAAAGTTATATTAAGGGAGGGTAATCTTAGGTTATTCGTTTCGTAGTTGAATTGGCTCAATGGATTGGATATATTTGTGTAATTAGTAGATATAGTATGAGATCTGCTACGTGCAGGATTGTGTATATACACCACACACCTTCTGTTTGCCTATGGATGGGTTTGTAAGACGGCAAAGGACCACGATCCATTCCTATGGAGTTTTATGTTTATTGTTCTACTCGCCAACAGATGTGACATTCCTGTTGGTGGAGAGACAATGTCTTCTCTAATTCTACTTACTGGTCAGATGTACATTCCTGACAGTATAGTATTTTGTGTTGTTGTATTTTCGTGCTACATTGAATACATAAATGTATCAGATGGATTGGCGCCGGTTTGATTGCAAATTTTTTGGCCTAAGGTTAAATAAGGAATAGAATATTTTCTTTTCAAATGCAGGTCTATGTAGTCTATTCATACTCGACTATCTAAATAAAATATTAAACTCATTGAACTTAGTTAAATGTGAAATTAAAAGTTAATATAAAAATCTAAAATGTTAAACTTATTCCTCAAATTAGAATGATTTTATATGTGCGTAAATAAATATTTTTATGTGTTAATTTCTGGCAGTGGCTTTTATTTATTTATATTGAAGATATAAATTAAGATATAGATTTTTATCTCTGCGTCTCCACTGAGCTAGTGACTTGGGCTAACGATCTGAATATTTAAATAAAGTGGAATCTTAACAGCGCGTATCTGCCTACTCTATAAATTTTTCTAGGTTTAAATGCCTAGATGGCGCCCTGTAGAGCAGATATCGTAGTTTGCGGTTAGATTTGATCTTCACTTTCATTTCGATCGTTATGATATCTATAATTTAAAATGGATGCATTCTGTTGCAATACATATGTAATGATTGATGATAAGAAAAAAAATGTTTTACAATGATTTATACAAATCATAATATTCAAGGCATTGAATAAAGATGTTTTAAAATAAACTTCAACACAACTACTACTTAAATAAATATAACCCACTGTAAAACAGTATAAAATCTTATTATAATGAACAAAAATGATAACTAAATTGTTCAGATGGAAGTTAAAGCATGGATGAAGATTTTCCATTATTTTTCAATTTGACAAAGTTTTAAATAATACTTATTTTCAGCATTTTTTTTTCCAATGGAAGGTTTATTGTTACAAAGGTATATAATTTAATGACATTCTCTATGAGCAAGACAGCTCTGTCTTAACAAATCCAATCATATAAACCAACATATTTAACTTAAGCATGGGTATACAATGAATAATATTACTTTACATTCATCATTAAAACAAATATATATAGAGAGATTTAAATTAAGCATGGATACACACGACGTCCATATATTTAATTATTTCATTGTGGACATCTCAATGTCACTCATCTCCCATATGCTACTGAATGATCATTGAGGAGCTAGTCTATTGCCTATTTCCTTTATCACTCTGATGTTCTTAATAAATATCTGACCAGGTAAAAATATTTAATTAGTTCTTGTGTGCATTTTAATATCTAGCATTTCCCAGGTGCTGCTAAATATTAATTGAGGAGCGAGTCTCTCGTCTCTTTCCTTTATTGCACTGATCATCTTGATGAATATCCACAGTGGATCTGAATTACTTGTGTCAAAAAGAAGTATACATCTTGTCAACCAAACACTGAACATCAAGAATGTAGCACTCCTTATTACTGCAAATATGCCTGATTTGATGCCCTGCATTTGTCGATATTAAAGTATTTTTCTTTTTATAAATTGTAAAAATCAGCATTCTACAGCTTTGCAAACCAACACACATATCAAAGATGTGTTCAATAGTCTTATCCTCTCTTTGATACAAACCACATATACTAATAGATTTACAACTCATATAAAATGTCAGAAAACTCCCTGTGAGAAGAGCACTGAGATTAACTTTCACCAAGAAATTGAAGAACTTTGGCTCCAGGCTCCACCATTTGAATTTTTTCAAGAAATTATAGATAGTTATATTGATGCATCCCAGTAACAAATTTTGGGGTTTGAGATTGACCCGGGATTAAGTTCATTGTTGTGATGTCTAATCGCAATTCAGATGGCCAACAATCCCTACTAGGAGCATTTAACATTGGCTATTAAGCTGTTTACTAAATGTTGCTCTATCATTATATATTAAACTATTTTGTTAAATTAGATATTAAATGTGGACACACACTTTACAGTAGTAGTCCAATTCTATAGTACTTTAGAATCATAATATGAATGCATAAACAATCACTAGTTAAAAGCTAGTTTAAGAATCTGGTTAACAATGCTATCTGTTGCCCAGTAAATAGTTATGCTTTACATTGATGATTCTAGAATATAGATATAGAGTGGGTTATTACTATGATTAAAGATAAAGTCCCGTGATGCTTTTTGTTTTACTATTTATATTAAGGATATCTATCATATACAGTGATAATGCAATCAATTAAGCTTTCAGGCCTGAGACTTAGATTCAAATTTTGGGCAGGTAAAATTTGGAATTTTTTCCCCCCAGATTTTAATCAGTTTTAGAACTTTTATTTCTGACAGCCAGATATTAAATATTGATTAGTAAATGAATATGTATAAATTTTTATTTTAGCTAAAATTTAAAATAAGGACGAACAATTATTTAAACTCATTACTTTGCAAGATAGAATAATGACTACTTTTCCAGAGTATCAAAAACAATAATTTTAAAAGCTGATGAAAATCGGTGCACATTTATAGAGATGGTTTTACTTATAATTTCTCGTTATTATCCTTAAAAACAAAAACAGAAAAAATACTTATGATTGATAAACAATTAAAGATAATTTTATAACTATTAACATGCTTTTGGTTTATTTTATTCTTTTTTTTTTTCCTGAGTCAAAGTATCGGCCGGGAAGCGAACTCGCGCACCCGGGACAACTGCTTGTAAGGCTGCTGTGATGATCATTCGGCCACCAACACTTGACTGGTTTATTTTATCTTTGTTTCTTGTGCTGCTACCAGTGGTAAAAAGATTAGCAAATTGACAAGCAGGAACTGAAAATAATAGTTATCGCGCACCCGGGACAACTGCTTGTAAGGCAGCTGTGATGATCATTCGGCCACCAACACTTGACTCGTTTATGTGATGTGATGTGATGTATTTTGGCTTCACCTTAAATGAAGTCAAGAATATCTCAGCAATTATGCCCAGATAAACCTGTTAGCCATTTTATTCTCCATTCCCCACTCTTAAGTCTTCCCATATTCTGCCCCATCCCATTTCCATAACATAATCTTTGTCAACTCTATGGCCTTTATATCTAAACCCCCCTTATCTCTTCGCAAACCCAACATAAAAACTAATAACTCACTTTCTGAATAGTCACTTTGTTCATGCCTATTCTCTCATAACTTCATTATCTGTACCCTTTCTGCTTTCAAGCATTTACATTCAATCAACAGGTGCCTAATATTTTCTATACCTTCCTTACACAATTTGCACACTAAATTATCCATGGTTTTCCATTTACATGTATATCCTCTTGTTGCTAAAGATCCCATTTGAGCCTTAAATAATAAACTACTTTCCTTACTATTATCATAAATTAACTCGCATGCAATATTCCGTTTACTTCTATATATATTTAAACTCTTTTTACCCTCCATACTAGTTCTCCATCTGTCCAACTCCCTATTTTTTATTAGTGCTTCTATTCTTTTATCCCATTCCTTACCACTATAACACTCAACAATCCTCCTAACACAATCATCCCATCTTTTATACAAGTATATTGATATAAATTCTTTATCCAAATCTTTCGCATACTGCATTACCTTTCTCACCCATCTTGTTGCCTGCCCTTTACTCATAACCCAATTGAACACTATTTTTGCTATTCTTTTACTATCCATAAACTGCAACATACCAAACATTTTCATTTTACCTTTTGCATCTCTCATATAAATACTTGACCATCCCATTTCTCCTTGAATTGCCTCCTTTGCTGTCCACATCTCTGCATCTAATGCATGTCTTCCTACTTCCCTTTGTACTTTCTCTAAATAATCTAAAACTCTTTTACTAACCCATAATGCATCATTACCATATGTTAACCCTGCTACTGCAACTCCCTTCCATACTATTCTAGCTACATCATATTTACTATATGAAAATACTGTTAGTTTCTTTACCAAACCCTTTCTTTTCTTTGCTTCATTTACCAAGTTTTTCTCCCATTCATCCAAGCAATTTTCCTGATCACATAAGATGATTCCCAAATACCTATATCTATCCACCACACTTAACTTTATATCCCCCAATAAAAATTCTACATCTTCTCTTTCCCCAGTATTAACCATCATTATATTTGATTTTTCTTCACTAAATTTAATCCCCGTCTCTTTACCCACCCTTGCACATGTCCTCAACATAATTTCCATATCTTCTCTTCTTTCTGCACACAAAAAGATATCATCTGCAAAAAAAAGACCCGACAAAATATATACTCCCTTGCCACCTATTAATGGTATCTCTACCCCTCTTCCTAGTCTTTCTATTGCTTTCTCCATTTCACTTAAAAACAACAAAAACAAAATAGGTGACATAGGGCATCCTTGCCTTAATCCCACCCCATTTTTAATTTTAACTAATTCTATATCCCCTAACTGGTAAGTATAATAATTATTTTCATATAATTTCTTAATAATATTTACTAAAGCTTCATCCATTCCCAAATTGGCTAACCTTACCCATAATCTATTTCTATTTACTCTATCATATGCTTTCTCTATATCTATAAAACTCATATATAATGATCTACCTGAATTCCTACTCATCTCCATAAGCTGTGTAACTACAAACAAACTATCTCCTATATGCCTATCTGACCTAAAACCTCCTTGCATTTCCCCCACTACATTCTTCTCTTCCATCCATTTTACAACTCTTCCAGCTACCATATATGAGAAAACTTTATATAAAACTGATGTTACTGCTATCGGTCTATAATTATTTAACTTTCTATGATCCTTACCCTTTCCTTTAAATAATAATCTTATTCTTGTACTACTCCAACTAACCGGAAAAACTGTCTTCTGTGCTATTTTATTAAAACATGGTAATAACTTTACTTTTGCTCTATGCCCTAAATTCATTACCATCTCTGCTGCCCATCCATCTAAACCTCTCACCTTTCCACTACTCAATATCTTCCCTGCCTCATTCAATTCATTTTTCGTGAATCTAATATTCCCATTACTAACTGCTTCCATTTTTTCTATCACTACTTCCTTCACATCTAACATCTTTTCTATATCCATTACATATCTATTTAAGATTCTCTCTACCTCTTCTCTAGAGCTACATTCTATTCCCTCATCATCTATTAATACTATCTCTCTTTCCTCTACATTTCTCCTTTTAATGTAATTCCAAAATTTTTTACTCCCTTCTCTTCCACTTTTATTAATATCCTCTAACAATTTACTATTTAACTTCATCCTCTCTCTATAATTATCCATTTTAGCCAACTTTTTCTTTTCTAAGTACTTTCCCCATTTAGCGTTAATATCATTTTCACTTTCTTTGTTCTTAATAGTACCCTTATATTCTCTGCATGCTTCTTTCCTCTCTTTTACACTTTTACTAACTCTCATTTTTTTATTACTTTTATTCTTTTGCATATTCTCAACCAAAACTCTATTTGCCACTTTTTCTATTTCACCACACCAGTCCTTATACTCATCCCCATCAATCTGCTCCATAGTTTCTTCAACTTTTATTTTATATTCTTCCAACTTATTCTTATCATTCACTCTCCATCCACATCTTTCACTATTATTTCTACCTTTATTTCTAACCTCCATCACATTACTAACCATTTCTATTACAATAAAATTATGATCACTATTACATGCCCTCTCTTCATTATCAAACACCTTAATTTTCCATACATATTTGATAAATTCCCAATGCTCAAATTTACTCTTTGACAAAATTCCTTCAAAACTGACCATTCTTATTATCTACATCATAAATTTCTTCAATATGTCCATTCAAATCCCCTATAACCATTATTCTCTTCCCCTTTTCTTTAAAAATTTGCATATCCTTAACTAGGCATTCATATATACTACTGTTCCACTCCATTACAGTTTGACTATCTCCAGTAGCTATATACACTACAGCCACCATCCATTCTTGTCTACCCAACTTTATTTCAAACCACAAATGCTCTTGACACTTAATAATATTTAAATATTTCCTCGATATAACACCTATACCACCACCCCTTTTTTCTTTTCTGTTTACAACCTGCCATACCACCTCTTCCAAAATAGGTTCTTCTTCTTCTCTTAGATGAGTTTCCACTACTGCTAATACCTCCAGCTCTTCATTTTCAATTGCTTTATTTAATTCCAGCCACTTTTCTGGTCTCCTACCACCTTGCATATTCAAAAACCCAATTTTAACAATTTTTTCTTTCCTAACTATTCTTTTATAAATTCTTTTGATTCTTTCTTCTCCATTACGTTTATAACAACCTTTCTTACCATTAATCTTACAAAACCATTTCTTCTCCACATCTACACTTATATCTACATCAACCATCTTTTGCTTATTTCTTTTATCCCCTCCATTCATCTTGTTTTTGATAATTTTACAATTTAAAAGCCCACCCCCCTTTAAAAGTTTCCCGAATTATAATCTTTAAATATCAAACTCCCTAAAACTTCACTTCCTTGCTTTCCTAAGTGCAATCCATCTTTACTATATAACTCCCTCTTTCCAATAAACCAATCCCATACATCCACAAACACAACATTATTTCTCTCACACAATTTTTTCACTCTCTCATTTATAGAACATGCTCTATCTAACTAATATATCTTATCAAATCTTGGTAATACTCCAACTACCCATACTCTTCCTTTAATCTCCCTCAAATTTCTAATCAATTCTACATACTCATCCATTACTCTCTCTGATGGCTCTAACAAATTATTAGTCCTTACCATAACATATACATCTCTACTACCTAGCTTTCTTACTTTATTTGTCACATTCCTAATTTTTGCTCCAGGCATACATACTCTAACATACCTACTTCTATTTTCCCTTGCAATTATATCCCCACATTCTCTTATTAGTGAATTTCCTATCAACACTGTCTCATAATCTACTTTCTCTACTCCATCTGTAACCTTGTCTACCATCTTCTGGACCTCCTTATCCCTTTCTTCCTTATCATTTCTACTCAATAATTCCTTTATCTCCTCACACTTTGTCTCTAACAATTTAAATTTTACTTCTACATCCTTCACTTCTTCCTCTATCTTACTTATTCTCTGTCTAACCATCTCCATTGCATTACTACTTTCTCCACCCATATTTCCTGTCACTCCACTAAAACCATACTCTGTCATATCTTCCTTAACTACATTTTGCTCCCTCTCCTCCAACTTTCTCTCTAGACTACCTACACTTAAAAATCACTTTCTCATCTCTTTAATCATATTTACACACTGACTACATAACCAGCAACCTGTCACATCCTTCCTATTCTTATTCAAACATTTCAAATGATACATCTCAACACACACTGTACATTCTACTAATGCTCGTCTAATCCCTTTCTGCCAATCGTATATACATTGTGCAATACAAATGCAATCCATATTCTTATTTTTCAATTCATTTATTGTATATTTGACTTTATAATGCCTCTCCTATTCTTCAATCACACTTATATGGAAAAATAAAAACTTTTTAACTTTTTCCCAAACTTTATCAAACTATAACCACTTATTTACTAACGTTAGGCCTCCCAAACATTAACTTTTTTATCAAAATAAATATCTCTTTTAAAATTTAAAAAAAACCTTAAATAACAAACTTAACTAAAACAAATTAAACTTACATACAACTTTTTTATAAGTACCTTTTTATCTTTATTCCTTGTGCTGCTACCAGTGGTAAAAAAAAAAAAAAGTAAATTGACAAGCAAAAACTGAAAATAATAGTTATTAGATAATTGTATAAAAATAATTTCAAAAATGTCCGTTAAAACCAATTTAATCAAGGCATATAAAATAATATGAATATATATGATTAATAAAAATAGCAAACAATTAAATCACATCTCTAAAACCAACTGAATCAAAATACACAAAAACACATACATATAATTTATAAAAATGGTAAACTATTGAATCACAATTATGAAAATTAAATTTGAAAGGTGCCTCACAAAAAAATAAAAATAACAATAAACGACAGATTTAATGCTCGAGAGTATAAATATCGAGCCGCGATCCACAGACTGTGAACTCCGGAAACCTCTACTCCAGCAGTGCATTAAACCAAGCGTATGCTTTTTAATTTTTTGAGACTAAAAGTAAAAGTGGCATATAATTCACCTGCTTTTAATTTTTATTTAAACATAACTGTTACGTTTTTTTTTTTTTTAATACTTTGAATTTTTTATATTATCTCAATTCCAGACAGAAAATATTTGTCACGATAACCCTCCAAGTGTTTATCCCTCATTACTCTTATCTTAATTGTTCAAATTCATAACTTAGAAACATAAATTGAAACTCACATATTATAAATAAATATTTAAGTTTGTTTTATGAGTAATAATGAATTTATTTATAAAAAAGATTAATCTTCAACTATTTATCTCTCTCTTTTCATTAAAACTCCGTAATTAGATAAATTAAAACCCTTTTTTAAAAAACTGAATTAGTATTTTAAAAATTATGAGATATTTAAAATATCTTGAAACATCCTATAATTTCATGACCAAATTAAATATAAACAATAACTTTAATTAAAAGTGTAAAGAGTTTAAAAACAAACACATAGGTAAAGATAAAATACTACTGGTTTAGAAGTTTATAAGAATAATTGATTTACACAAATTTTACACTTGTTTACTGAACTATGCAATTTAATATATAATAATGGAGCGACTTGAAAATTTCAAGAGGACTATAATAATTCCAATTGCTAAAAAGAAAAACGCTGTTAGTCATGAAGAGTACAAGACAATAAGTTTGTTATCTTAGGCTTCAATAATATTATTGGCAATTTTACCTCAAATAATTCATGGGAATGCAAAAGAAAATTATAGTAGAGAGAAACAATTAAGTTTTCAAAGAGAAAAAAAAGTATTAAAAATGTTATTGGTATTGTTAGAATGATTTCAGAAAGATATATTGAAAAAGATAAAGAAATTGGTATATGTTGATTAAACAATCTAGAATAAACTTATGACCATCTTGACAAGTAAAGCAGTACTTTGGAAAGAAAGAAGATTGATCTGGAACAAAGAATAAGAATGAGATTGAAAAATAATGAGACTGAAGAAGTGAGTATTGAAAAAGAAGTTAAACAAGGATAATACAAATCACCAATATTTTTTAATGTTTATTTAGAAAACATGTTAGGTACATATTTAAGTCGTGGAATATCTAATATTGGAAATAGAATAATAAAATGTGTGAGCTGCAGATGATTTGGCTGTTGTAGCTGAAGATGAAAAAAAATCTTCAGAATACATTAAATAAATAGGAGGAAAGATGTATTGAATATGAAATGAAGATTAATGTTATGGATAGGAAGGAATAAAAAAAATACAAATTGATATTCATGACAATATAGTTCAACAGGCAAATGAACTTAGATATTTGGGTACTTAGTTGAATGAGAATGGAAGAAGATGAAGTTTAAAAAAATAATACTGGCAAAAGAGGTATTTATTAAGAAAAACAATTTTGTAGACTTTTCAAGAGAAAATTAACAAAAAGATTAATTAAATATTATGTGTGGATAGCAATATTGTACAGTTATGAAACAGGGACAATGAGTAAAAGAATTAGGAACAAATTGGAGGCCTTTGAAATGTGATCATGAAGAAAAATGATGAAAAATAGTTGGATGAATAAAGTAAGAAATAAGGAAGTTTTGGAAATAATAAATTAAAAAATGATAAAGGAAATTGGGAATAAAAAACACAGAATTGGAAAAATACTATGGAGAAAGAATAGTTTAATGAAGAATGTTTCAGAGAAAATGATGAATGGAAAAATAAAAATGGATGAAGAAGATTGGCTTTGTTAGCTGATATAAGAGATGGGAAACAATGTATGAAATTGATAAGCTGTGTAATGAACAGAACAGAGACTACAGAAATGAATGAATTAACTGTGTGACTGCTTTCTGGATCTGTCTATAAAACAGAGCACTATTTACTGATTGAGCTGGAAATCTGTGAACATATACACTAATCTATATTTCTTTTTTTTAATTCTACATGAGTGTATATTTGAATTCTTTTTTAAAAAGTTTTGGAAGTAAATAAATATTACATGTGGACTGTGATAACTTTTTAAAGGCTGGCAAATGTATGTGTTTATTAATTTTGTAAAAATCCAACACATTAATAATTTTTAATTTAATAAAAAATAAATATTACTTCATTCACAAATATATATATAAATTTTACAATTGATTAAAAAAATGGAACTGATTATAATTTCTATCTAATCAGAATATAATCATATGTCTGCTAATATATATATATATAACAAGCATAATATTTAATAATTATTTACATTTCATGTTTGGTACTTTAAAATAAAGTAAGTAAAATTTACTTACTATAAATACAAGTTAAGTTTACTTTGATTTGATTTTTGTAGAATTAACGTTTGGTACAGTTATTGAAGGAAGTTCTTTGAAACTAGTCCAGCAAGTCTTATATTGTCATAGTTTACAATTCAAACTACTACTACTACTACTACTACTAATAATAATATTAATAATAATAATAATAATAATCAGCCACTTGTAAATAAGTATGATCATTCCAATTCAAAAAGAGAGCGAAAAAAAACTGCTCTAGATATGAGTTTTGCAATGATTATCCAAACTAATCAGTGAATCATAAATGAACATGCTGATTCATTTTTTTTTTTACTTGGTATTTTATGATATTGTCTTTTAGTTTTCTCAGCAGAAAACTTTTCTTTCTGAAATATTTCAACATTGTGGTAATTGTGGTACTCCAATATATTCTATTCTCTCCATATCTAATTTTCTTCTTTCTTTTCTTATGTATTGGTTTTTATTTTTATGTATCATGTCATTTACAACTTTCTTAAACACTTTAACAATACTATTTTTTATATCAAAACTTTATTAACAGTTTCAACTGACCTGCAATCATCATCAGAGCTGCAATATCCAAATATATAATTATAAATTAATAATGCATTTATATAAATATTCATATACATAATTAAATACACAATTAAAACATACATTTTAACCTGACCATTATAAATAATCACTTCCCATTTTATTACTTTACTCTTAATTAATTCTATCCACATTTATTTTATATTACTTTATTTTATTTTTAAAATTATTTATTATAATTTTAATTTTAAAAAACTTTAACTTTTTATTCTTCTATTTAATGCATATTATTGTCTTTTTACTTATATTTTTAATCAGCTTGTAACCTTTCCTTATTTTTATTAAATATTTTATAATTAACTATTAACTCTTTCCATATTACAAATTATCTTTTCACATTACAAAATTATTAACCTCTTTACAATCCTATTTCTAAAAACCCAACTGACAAAAAAATTCAAAATTTTTATTCTTGCTTAACATCTCTTTCTTATCATCAAATCTTAATAATGATTTTGGGGTAAAGACAATAATTTTATTAACAATTATTATTAATAATAGTTTGAATATGAAAAAGGTTAAGACTAAAGTTGAAGAAAAAGATGATAGAGGGAGGTGTTAAGCAAGTATAAAATTTTTGAAATTTTTGTCAGTTGAGTTTTTACTAATAGGATTGTAAAGAGATGAGTAATTTTGTAATGTAAAAAGATAAGTTAATAGTTAATTATAAAATATTTAATAAAAATAAGGAAAGGTTAGCAGTTGATTAAAAATATAAATAAAAAGACAATAATATGTATTAAATAATTTAGTAGAATAAAAACTTTAACTTTTTATTCTTCTATTTAATGCATATTATTGTCTTTTTACTTATATTTTTAATCAGCTTCTAACCTTTCCTTATTTTTATTAAATATTTTATAATTAACTATTAACTTTTTTCCATATTACAAATTACCTTTTCACATTACAAAATTATTCACCTCTTTACAATCCTATTTCTAAAAACCTAACTGACAACAATTTCAAAATTTTTATGCTTGCTTAACATCTCCTTCTTATCATCAAATCTTAATAAGGATTTTGGGGTAAAGACAATAATTTTATAAACAATTATTATTAATAATAGTTTGAATATGAAAAAAGTTAAGACTAAAGTTGAAGAAAAAGACAATAGAGGGAGGTGTTAAGCAAGTATAAACAATTTTAAACTTTTGTCAATTGGGTTTTTACTAATAAGGTTGTAAAGAGGTGAGTAAATTTTTTAATATAAAAAGATAAGTTAATTATAAAATATTTAATAAAAATAAGGACAGGTTAGAGGTTGATTAAAAATATGAATAAAAAGACAATATGAATTAAATAGTAGAATAAAAAGTTAAAGTTTTTTAAAATTAAAATTTATAATAAATAATTTTTAAAATAAAATAAAGTAATATAAAATAGGATTAATTAGGAGTAAAGTAATAAAATGGGAAATGATTATTTACAATGGTCAGGTTAAAATGTATGTTTTATTTGTGTATTTAATTATGTATATGAATATATAAATGTATTAATTGTATAATTATATATTTGGATATTGTAGCTCTCATGATGATTGCAAGACAGTTAAAACTGTAAATAAAGTTTTGATATAAAAATAGTATTGTTAAAGTGTTTAATAAAGTTGCTCTCTATATCTATCCAATGGAAGCAATTGACATTGAACTTTTTTGGAATGTCTTTGAGATAATACTTATAATATAGACAGTATCTACATCTCTTATGAAACCATGCTCAAGCTTACCACAAAATATCCTTTTAAAAAGTCTTCCATCATTCATTCCTTTTGCATTTTCATTCTAATGAAAATGTGAGTTTACAATAGTAGATTCAATAATATCACATTCAGCATGCTGAAGAATATATTGACTGGTTTTATGATCTTACCATGATATTTTTAAAAATTTATGGGGCATCCTTAAATAAAACTTTTCTAACATCTTTATATTGTGCCAATAAGATGACCAAGTTTCATTTCCATACAATAAATTATGTAAAATAATAGTCCTATAAATAGCTACCTTAGTTGCAGTAAACTATTATATATAACATCTTATCACAGAACATTCACATTAAATACATTACTGAGAATTATTTTTGTAAACAGGATCATAACATATTATTTCAATAAACTTGCAAATACAATTTTACTTTCCATTTCTCAATGCCCATTCATTTGGTCTGATAAAAAAAGAATTCCTCCTCTTTCACCTGATCTTCAACCATTGTAAATAAATCAACATTAATATCTGAAATGGCTGAAACTTATTATTAGTGATAATCTTAGTTCACACATTAACCAAGCCAGCTTAACATTTCTTATATTATTCTAAATATTCCCATTTAAATACATTATTCAGAATTATTTTTGTAAGCAGATGCATAAAGAATCACTTTAATAAACTTGGAAATATAATTCTACTCTTCATTTCTCAATGCCCATTCATTCAGTTTGATAAAGAAGAATATCTTTTTCACCTGATGCCAACCATATATATTATAAATAAATCAACACTGATATCTGAAAAGGCTGAAACTTATTAGCAGTAATTTTAGTTCACAAATTAATCAAGCCAGCTTAATATTTCATATTAATTTTAATTAAAAATTACTAATTTCAACAGCTTGTAAATGATTTTTACTACTTACAAATACAAATCAAATTGATATAAAAATTGATAAAAGATAACTAGCTTTTTAAAATAAAATATTTACATTAGCTAAACAGTTTTATTTAGGAACTTTTTAAGACATAAAAGATGTTTTCCTTCCTATCTCACCAATTCATTATTTACAGTATCACCTCTTGTAGTCATTTTCCTAATTTTATTCAATAAATAATTTACTTATAATCCCCCCCCCCCAATACTATACTACAACATTAGGGACAAGATTTAAATTAAGATTAGCCATTTAGGGTATAATATATACACAATGAATTAATAATATAACACTTATACATACTTTCTCATTACAGCTTACTATTACTATTTCTAATAAACTAGTAGCACCTTAAATCACCTTACTTTTTCTTGAATTTAATGAGAAACCAGCATTAATTTTCACATAAACACATGTTCCTAACTTCCTCATGATATAGTACCTTGAGCACATCTCCTCCCCACTATACCATGACTTGAGTTTCAAGTCTTGGATGGTAGGTGAAGTTTTAGAATTTTTTTCATTTAAACAGGTTCAGGGCTTTCCTTTCTTGTACTGATCCATAGCAAAACCAGATAGTTATAACAGTATTGACCACAATTACTATCTGGCAGATAGTGGTTTTAGGTTAATCTAAAATGGTCAGAGAATCTTATTATATTGATTATATAACAAAAAATATGACTATAACATGATAGAGAATATTTGATGAGACAGTAGTTTAACTTAATATTTACATATTTCTGATGGAATTGCAACTGTAACAACTTTACTGCTTCTCTATAAGAATCACTTAAAAGGTAAGCACACAAACATACATATATGTATTCCTTCATTATATAATATGGAACTATAATGTATATATTTAACCTAGATGTAATTAAAGGGGATTAAACCCAGACTTTCAAGATCCTACAGTCTGGGTTCAAATACCCTTTACTCATTCATTATTTATATATAATGTTACTCTTTATATAACAACACAAGATGATGATGTAAAATAATTCATTTCGATTTATGCAAACTACAATGAAAATGACCAGAAGTATTTATTAAAAGGAAGGAAATATATATAATTTTCAACAAATAATATCTACAAATGTTTTGTTTACAGAAACCGTTTTGGAAATGAGGAAAGCAAATATTTTATTTTATTTTTTGCCGTTTATGGCTGTTTTGAAAAACAAATGTTTAAATATTTTATTTTAAGAATTACGACTATTGTTTTGAAGATGAGTCGCGCAAATATTATTATTTACTAACAAAATGTTTGTCAATATTTATTAAACGGTTAATAAAAGAACCGCTTATTAACATACAGCGATTGTTTTAAAAATGAATGTAGCAAGTATTTTTTATATTTGAAAATTACTATTATGAATAACCGATTGCTGTGGGGAGGGGGATAGATTATTTTGAAATAAGCTTCGCAAATGTTCTATTTGTAGTAACTATTGTGGAATGAAATTGTACAAGCTTTTATAATAATATGTTAATATTTGATTTATCTACTTTTAAAAGTTAGCTCACGACTTGATTTTCAATATCATTCGTGCTTTTACTGATTAAACAAGGAATTGAACTCAATTGTTTTATTCATAGTTATTAATAGATGTGCCATGGTTTCAGATTACAAGCTCAGAAAGATCTCCGAAATTCATATGCTTTCTTCATGCAAATTTGACAATATACTTTGGATTGGGACTTTTAATTTTCTCTCTTTTTCTGTACACATAATAACATGTTTGTATGTGTTTATAACAAACATATTATTTTCCTTAATAACAAAAATGTACTTCTGAAAAGTAGTAAATTATCAAAATAATAACAGTAATAACTAATTATAACAGTAATAATTAATTATAACAACAACAAAAAAGCTAATACTACATATATTTTCTGATATTTAGAAAATGAATCAAGAATTAATAATTTTATTTTTTCTTAAAATAAAAACACTCATAATGATATATTAAGGTTGTTTACTCTGCTTTACTGTAACAAAAATGCAACCAACATGTGGTTAATAATGGGAGTGGTATAAGCATTGCGTGTTTAAAAATGCATCATCACAAATATTCAATTATTAAGGTTTTCAGCTTTCACTTATATTTTTAAATACTATCAAAGATCAACTATATTTTTAAATACTATCAAAGATCAACTATAAGGATATGAAATCTATGGCTCTTCCAATGGTCCTCCTAAAATTCTTTTATTTGAACCTTGCCAAATGGAGGAGCACCATCTTGCTCTAACCATATTGGGATCATTCTTCATCTTTGGTAATACTTCTTCCTTTCAATCTGTACATTTGAATGAATTGTACTGGAAACCAGTAATGGACAGAAATTTAGCAACATGGTAAACTGCCATATAGCCCCTTCATAAAATTCCATGCATTAACCATGCTAATCTTTGTTTAATTTTTGCAAGAGCCAGAAGTTCATATGGTTATTATTCAAAAGCTACAAGAATGTAAAAAAATATTTTTGGTTTTTGAAAACAACGATTCACTGAGCAATATCATCAAACAGTTTAATTGATCTACTCAAAAATTCATCTGTTCTTATCATGTATAGATACTACTGCCTTAAATTTTGCAGCAAGTCTATTAACACAATTGTGTTACTGCCTCATGGAACTAATCCAATCTGTTAATTTTTGCTGCAGTTTATCATAATGGTCTGCCAAAACAGAAAAATATGTATTAATAATACAATGTGGATCTATGGGTTATTCTAAGTATTAACATATATTTATGGAGTAATGAAAATAAATAAATGAATGAAGATTCTCATAAAATCACAATTATCAGATAACATATATTTTGCATAAAGACAGATTCCATATATCTGACTAAGTCATCTTCTACATATTGCTCTTCTCTTTAAATTAATGTGCTAATTTCCTTTTTTCAGTCTAATGCTCTCAATCATTGTTTATTTTTTCTTATGAGACTTACAGAAGCTCTATAATCTTGTTCATAGTCCCACAGTTTTTAAGTATAATAATTTGTTTTAATTTACTCTCTAAATAACTGTTTTCTCACATACTTTTTCCATTTCTTCCATATTTCTAAATATTTCTGTTGTTCTTAAAATTCTTATTCTACCTTCTATAAAGATTCCATCTCATTTCTATTCTCTGCTGTTCCATACGTAATAATCCAGCTAAACACTTTCCTAGTTCTTTTCACAGCTCCAAAACTCTTTTTTTTTTCTTCAATTAATATCTAATTTAACAGAAGTAATATTTATTCCTTTACACTATACATTCTTATCTAAGTTAAGTTTAAATACTGAACAAACATAATTATTTATTATCACATTAAAAACTTTAATTAGAATTAGAATGAAATAGTTTTTTTTTTCTCTCATGCATTTCTCTCAAGCTTCAATGAAGTGTTTTTCAAAATATTTTAAATATTTTTATATAAATATTTTCGTTAAAAAAAAGGCATTATTATTTTTTTTTATTCTAAAAAAAAAAGTTAATTTAAATTATAATGTAATTTCTGAACAATTCTATTCATCTTTCCTATGATTAATAGTAAAGATGACTTAAAAGTTTCTGTATGAATTCCTACTTAAAGGAAGCACATATAAAAATCAGTTTGGTCAATTCAATAGAATTGCTGTTCATAACTTGTTACTTTAATGCTTAAATATCACATACCCTCCTGAGCACTGTCAATATGATTACTATAAATTATTCCATTTTATAAAGTTATTTCATAAACACAAGGAATATATTAAATTATCCGGATGCTCAAAAAACACTAGCAGTACTTTTTACTATTAAACAACAAAATATTCATCATCATCACCATTTTCAATTACTAATGATGATGGTCTATCCAAATTTATTTAATCCATTTTTCTTCAATCCAAGTATCTCTTCTCCTCTTCATACCAACACCCTTTGTTATTTTATCTATCTGTCTCACATGGTATCTTTCCAAGTTTTTTACAATCTCTTGAAATTCACTATAAGATTTCTACTATCATTTCTTCCAGAAATACAATCCATTTCCATTTCAATCTCTTAATTCTTTCAATGATGCCAATAATACATTTTTGTATATTTCATTATCAAAATCTTATCACTACTGGCACATATTTCTCCATATGTTATTGGATAGTCTGGAGTCCTCATATTGCTCCTCTGGCAAGTGTCCAAGTCTCAAATCAATAAGTAAGAACTGGTAAAACACATCTATTAAAAGTTTTCATTTCCAAGCACTCCATCCAAATGTAATTCTATGATTAATTTTATTTATTTTGTTTCCCTTTGATCAGGATATGTGAAGTTATTAATCTTTTCTAATTCCTGATTATCAATCTTAATACTTTTCTTAGTGAAAAATCCACTGAACCCTACTTTAGATTATCATTAGTTCTACTTTTTTACTTTCATCTGATGTCTTTCAACAATATTCTTTCTTGCAACAATTTTAAAACATATGACATATGTTTAACATGACTAATGATATATGTTATAATAAAACTTAGCAATGCTTAATAATGTGTAAAATTAAAATTGACTAAAAATTAAATACATATATTAAAAATATTTGTAAATATAATGATAAAAAAAGTATACTCTAATTCTTCTACACGGAAAAAATCTTTCTAGTACCATTCTTCAAATAATGAATATAATAAAGTGACATTTATTATTCTTCATGCTAATCAACTTCTGTGATAAAATCATTTATAGTGTTCCTCCCTTTCTTGCTATACTGCAACATATACAATTTACAATTTCTCTGCACTCTGATCCTAAGTACATTTTTGATTGCTATTTATTGCTTAATAAGACTAATTTATAAATTACTGATACATCTGTATGATTTCCCTTCCTCCATCAGCTTTTAGATATTATTTTATCTTTATATTATTAAAAATATATAATTTAGTTAAACACTACTTTTTGAAAATGTATTACTTCCGCTCAATTTTTTCCCAATTGTCATATGTGTCAAATATCAAAAAAGATCATTCTTGCATCAGATTAATAAAAATACATTATGTTAGGAGTACAAATAAAAACTGTAGAAATTTCTTCAGAATGAATTTCACATTTAGTTAAACTGGAAAATCACTTTATTACATTATTATTACTATTAGATGTTATTTCATCAGAACAAACTTGTAATTTTATAAACAAAATATTTCACTATTAAAAATAATATCATGGGAAAGAAAACATTTTATTCAAAAATAAACTTTTTAAAATCAAATACTATGCAATTGTTTGCAGCTTAATTAATTAAAAAAAAAAAAAGAATCACATAGCATTCATACAGCTAAAATGTCATTATCGGAACCCTATTATTCAAATATTTCTGTTATCCCAACAAAATTTAAAAAGTGATCTTTTACAATAAATAAATAAATTTATAAACATATTTGCAAACAAAAACAAAATATTCGGTTAGCACCAACAAATTAAAATGCCAGAAAAATTATGAATCCAGCAAAGACCTGGAACCAGAGATTTTGGATTAATGATGTCTAACATTCAAGTAATCTTAAGATTTTCCTATCAGGTAGTCAAAACCTAAATTATCACCTCAGGCATTCAACTATGCTAATATTGTCTTTATTTTGCTGCTTCTCTGTAAAAGTCAGAGAGATCTTTGCCTTTCAGTAAACTATTTAAAAACTGCTTTATATTTTTAATTCATGATTAAATACATAAGTTTTCATTTAGAGAGGCAGATGAATCCATAGCAAGCTATAAAGATCAGAATATACTTTCATCGGATCACATACTGCACTAATGTTATTATACTCAATAATAATATTTAAAAAAAAAACATTTAAAAATAAATTTTAAATACAATCAAATATAAAAAAATAAATCCTGTACATTTCCACAATATCAAATGTTTTAGTCACAATGAACAATAGGATATTGTTTATAATACATTACTGTATAAAATAATTTAAAAATTATATTAGTTGCCCCTTGTAGAAATTTTTGCACTTCACACAATTCACATTACTTTGCTATCTGCTTTATACCAGTTGCTGTTTACTGCAATTTCATGCTTTTGTCACAATCTACTTGTTACTTATATTGTTATGTAAATACAAGTTTTTATGTACCACACTTTCACATTGGTTTGTTAAAATATACATTTTTCTACAGTCATTTTGTTCTTTAAATTTTATTGGTAAGACAGAAATCTCAATATGTTTCAGTATAAATTATTATTCTATATATACAATCTCTACATAAGTAGAGAAATATCTAGATATAAAATACACTTTTAAAAATTAATTAAAACATTAGTACTCATTATATTTAATACCATCTCACAAATATGAATAATTAATGACAATTATTCACAATTATCAATTAATTCTGTATTAATATTAAACTTATAAGAATTTTATTAAAAATAGTTTATGAATATAAATACTTCTTTTTTCATATATATATATATATTAGTTTTAAGATGTTTCAACACTTCTAAGGAATCAACATTTTGTATTTATAATTCCATAAATATTTTTTTTATTTTTTCCTTTTTGTTTCAACAAGATTATCCATTAAAAGAATGATAATATTTCAACTCAGGAGGGGGGGGGGGCTTTTTATACCTTTGACCACAATACATAGATACTATGATTAGTTGAAATTGCCTTCACAGTGATCTAATCAATCAATATGCAATATACAACTAAAATTTAATAATGCATTGGCAATAAAAACTACATATAAACAGATATATCATTTTAACAGATTGTACTCATATATATATATATATATATATATATATATATATATATATATATATATATATATATATATATATATATATATATATATATATATATATAAAGAGATAATACCCATGTAAATAGAAATAACCTCTTAACTTTTGATGTTAGGTTTCACTGTTAAACTCCCTCATACTTCCCAAGATTATATATTATCTTGCGGGTTTTAAACAACAGAAGCTTTCATTAAAAAATTAGAATCCCACTGTCTGCGACTCTGTAGAGGTGGGCGCAAATCATTTATCAGTCTGCACACCCTTCAAAAGCCAAGAGACATGAATGGACTGGGACTGCATTCAATAAAGGTATTTGCAATGCAGAGAACTTACAATATAATCCATAAACTTTATTCTGATTGCAGGACCTTCCAATGTCCGCTTCCCAAAGAGCAAGTGCTTCCCACTGATAGACTGCCCCCTCAGAGGTTCACTCCCATCTGGCTTTAACACAGATCTCATACATTTTTGCGCACATAGTACCTTCTGCGACCATGTTCAATTCAAAAATAACCTCTTCAACCTATCCAACTCAAATACCCAGAAGGCACACACTTACCTCCCCATCGACATAAACAAACTGCGCAAACTAGCCCGTAGATTGAAACTAGCACCTAAACACACAGACTTCCTTCTCAAAATTAACCTTGGTAGCCTCTCCACTGCTATATTTCTTAATAGAAAAGGCTTCTGCATAGATCCCATATGCTGTCTCTGTCTTTCCAGCCCAGAAGATATGGACCATATCCTTCACCTTTGTCCAGTCTGGCAAGGACTAAGGCAAACTTCCAGAAACACATTAATAATAATGGTCCAGACCTAACATCTCTTCAAGGGGTTTTAAATAGAAGCATTTTCGCTAAAATCAGGCTTGCCATTTACATAAACTTTGCCATCTGGTTGACCAGATGCAAGGTGATTTTTCAAAAATTACCACTTGATGAAATCAATAACTGCTTCCTCAACATAATTAAAAATATCCAAGAAACAGACAAGAGAGAGGCTGATCCATACCTGGTCATATTAACCTGGGAATTCACAACTGGCCTAAACAGCACATCTCCAACCAATCCCTAAATAATTTATATGAAAATAAGTATTATGATTTAATAAAACCCTCCAACTGTAACTTGCCAAAACAGGGTTTACTAACAAAGGTAGTTCGTTATAGACTAGATGAATAATATTCACCTTGCATCCACAGACTAAGTTCTTCACTAACAATCATTTTGTATTCTACTGACTTTTGGATCATTTCTTCTTTGTATATATCACCCTGTAACCTCGTCTAGTTAATTCTTGTTATCTTTTTATATTTTTGTAATCACTTATAGGTCAAATAAAATTATCTTGAAAGAGAATTACTACTAATTGACAATCCCTGAGGCCAATCCAGTTTTTCATTAAACTTATAATAGCTCTTTTGTTTAGAGTTTTTTGTTGAAGTAAAAGAGGTCCTCTTTTACTTCAAATCTAGCAGCTGTGATCATTAAATATATTATTAAAATTGTTGGGTAGAACAAATGAAAAGAGATTTTCTTTTATTAAATAATGGGGTGACTATAATATCCAATAATTATGACCCAAACAAATTTGAGCCTTTTCATATTATATTTAACTTAATTATCATTTTATTGCAAAAGATAGCTAATTATGTGATATTGAAACTAAAAAGATAGTATTGCAGAAAGATGGACTATGATTACCCTTTCAATGATTAGCAAATTGCCTAATATTTAACAACTCTTAGCTTCAAATTTACTTAAAAAGATGTCATCTCAATGTACATTACATATGGAAAGAGTTTAAAGCAAAATTATCTATTTTTCTTTTACAATAACACTTAACAATTCTTTGAATATTTTCCATAGACAATTTCCATGCTTCCATAATTAGATTCCATACATCTATAAGCAAATAAAATTATAATTCCTGGTCAATTTTTAAATTCAATATTCAGTTCAATAATTTATTAGAGTCATCATGAAAATTCAATTTATGCTATGCAATCCTTTTTTTTAAAGAACACATCACTCTGACAAAATTTCATAATTCTTGGCTTAATTTAAATGCCTAAATTAACTTACTAACACATGAATAAAAATACAAATAATTAAATTAGTTTTCCTCATCACATTAAAAACAATTATTCTTGATTTACTATCAATATATATATATATATATTACAATTTATTTCCATAAAAAAATCTACTATTCTTATTTTCTTAATTTATTCAACACTTAATTTTTTGAGAGAAGCTTTATCAATAACAATAGAAATAAAAAAGGATGGAATCAGTCTTTATAGGTATGTGACATTTTGTTTACTAATTCTCACCAGTTTTGATCACTGCTGAACAAATATATATTCATTAAGTATCATTTTTAATTATCATCTCTATTGATTTGAGAAAATGTTTCTCTTTCATGTGTACCTTGAGTAACTTCAAAAATTTGGGGTTTTAGTTTCTATACATAGGACGAAACAACTTTAATTTCTTCTCTGAATATTTTTTTTCAACAAAATTTTCACCCAATTCATATTTTTATACAATTATTCACTGGGAATTTTTATGCATCCATCCAATTCTCAATAACTTTTTGTAATATGCCAGTTATCTTGTAACTTAATGTTTAATCGTCATTCATATTTTAAAACAATACAATACACTAATATCGTTTGTAATTTTATATCTATGCTTTCCAAAATTTGTACACAGACTGTATATGCTCTTGCTCTCTATTCTTAATTTAATTTCTTTTTAACAATCGAGATAACAAGTGATACTGTCAACAAAATAAACAAAACTTTTGACATTAATTTCTCTTCATTATCTATTTCATAAGCACATAATTTTTGTGTGTGTTTATAAACCATTAGCATCCATGTATTATCAAAACCATTTATTTACTAAAAATATTACATTAAATTCATACTTCAAATTATTTCCTTACAATATGGTCTCACATTTATGAAGATCCTCAAAATCACTCCAAAATATTTCAGATAATATAAAAATGGCACATTTATATGTTTTCATTACTTCTCAGAGAATGTCTATTTTATTAGATGTCTATAAAGTATCTGACATTCCAAGTTTTTACTAAACATGATTCACAATTGAAATTTCAGTAACTTATTTGTCAATTCAATCATAATTACTCAATTGAGACAAAATCTTAAAAGATAAGATTGTCTGGCAAAACCTATGCTATACACATTTATTTTTTAGGTGAGAACATTGACAATTATTTGATAAAAACAATTTATCCAGAGAGAATGTACAGGCCACTTCTACCATAGAAAACAGTTGTAGCAGAGGTTATTATTATTATTTGTACTGAATGATAGTTATTAATGATTCATCTGCCTCTTCCACCAATGTTTTTTACTTCTTTTGAGCCATTAAATCTTTTTCTCCATCCTTTTCATATCTGTTTATAAGAAGGAGTATCTAGAGTTTTGGTGAATCAATATCCTATCTTGTAAATGAGCAGAAGAAACTCTTGTCATGCATTAATTAGTTAATCATCACCTTTACATCTGAATACCAATCAGCTATCCACCAACTGTGAACTTATCATTAATCTAATTTCATCATCTGATAATAACATCATAACAATGATATTATAACGACAAAATATTTTTATTATTAGTTCATTCAAAACAAAGAGTATCTCTACTTAATAGATATTTCTTTTCAGTGACTTACAACTTCCATTAATATGTTAGCTAAGCAAAAAAGGACAAAAACAGTTTAAAGTTTGTTTTCAACTTTCTTTATCTAAGACTAGATAAAATTTTGATAAAATAATATTAAGAATAAGGCATTGACATTCTATTATTTTAGAAAAAAATCACAGTGGCTCTCAATGATATATTAATACCGAAAGTATAATGTGTAGAAATTTTTCTATGATTGGGGATTATGCTCTCGTTAGAAACTAGCAACAATCTGATCCATTTTGTTATGAACCTGAAAAATTCCATTTTTCTATGCAGTGCACCAAAAATCTATTTTATGTTCAGTTTATAGACATAAAAACCTTTGCAGCAGCATATTATATACTTGTTTTTCACGAGAAACATCCAATGTGTATACTTAACACATTGCAGAATTATTAAAAAATGATTTAACATATGTTTTATATACCAATAAACATCACATGATCACCATTTCTTATGCTTGCTTATAACTGTTATTAAAACAGGCAAAACTTACTATAGGATAGTGGTGGCTATGGTTATTAAGGAACCAAAGACACCAAAATGTATAGGTACTGAACTGAGTTTATACCTATAAGCTGATGGGTTTGAATTGAAAATATTAAGATGTTTTCAATTTAAGACTCATAGTTTTATAGTTAAGTGGAGATAAAAGGTGGTTGCTAGAGGGATGCCTTAGATCCTAAGATCTAGGTGCAGTGCTCTCAGATCCAAGGCTCCTCACTGACAAAAGCGACAAGCCAGAATCTAGTCTGGGGATATTGGATGAGTAGGCACTAGATGAAGATTTTATGCACAAGCCTTCTGATGTCCATTGATTACTCTAGCTTGCTGTGAGTGCAATACGTATAGTGAGTTTTGCCTGTTTTAGTATGTTATATATATATAATTATCAAATTAAATTTCATGACATACATTATTCGTTATTTGTAAACTGGTGACCAATAGCAAAAATAATTAGGCTCATTTTAAAATGGTGCTTAAAAAGAAATTTAAAAAAGAAAGGAATAATGAATAATATTTTTGTAATTTTCACTACACCACTCTCATGTAATAGAAGGATTGCTTTCTATCTGCTTTTAACACCTTGTGGATAGACACAATCATAAACATTTGTCAAAATACATGTGAAAAACATCTATAATTCTCAAGATGTACATTTTGTGCTGAACCAGCACTTATCAGTTGGACCAGACCACAATCTCTTATACATAAAAGTGGATAGAAATCAATCCCTATCTTGCATAAGATGATGTAGTGAAGATTATACTACATATACATTTTTCATTATTGAATAATCTCTAGTCTAATGAATGACTGGTAAAAAATATTAATATACTTTCATTAAGTGATTTATAACAAAATTGTGAGGGCAGCATTTTTGATACTTATCAATTAAACTGTAGAAATTTGCTATCTATATGTATACTGAACAACGTATAAGAAATTCTAGTCTTGGCCAACTGATGAGTGCTGATTCAGCATAAAATATGCATCTTGGCGATCATAGATCTTTTTCACGTCTTTGGACATATGGTTAGGATTACCTCCCTCCACAAGGTATTAAAAGCGGATAGAAACCAGTCCCTACCTAGCGTGAGAGTGGTATAATAAAAATTACACTACAGAAATATTGTTCATTAATAGATAATCTCTAGTCTAATGAATGATTAATAAAGAGTGGAATAATATTAACAAAAAAAAAAAAAAATTGTTTAAGTTTAACGCAGCCTGTGTGTGCGCGCGCACGCGCAACTAAATGTTATTTTGAAATGCTATTTTGTAAAAGCTGAAGTCTTAAATCTTAAGCAATGAATGCTTTTTCTTATCTCTTTTATAAAGGCACGAAAATTACCTAAATTAACAATATAAAATTTACACAATAAATTGACATCACTTAATTATATTATTTACTAATATATTTTAAAATTCAATACTGGATGTTTGAAAATACTGTATTTGAACAATTTGTTACACTCTTTTTATATTCAAATTTAAAACGAGAATTCGGCTAAAAGATGGGTAATTCAGGTTACTTAAAAAGTTTACATTAATTAATTCTTTATTTATATATGTGTAAGCATATATACATACATTTATATTTAAAATGTCTTTTAATTAACACTTTTAAAAAAAAAAGCTATAATTATAAATTCTATTAAAAAAAATTGATAAACTCTAGATAAAAAAAAAATCCCAATAAAAAAGCAAAAATTTTCAAAGCCTATACGTATAGGAAAATAAGGTAAAAATAATTACAGCAACTTCTCTTGATTGATATTCTTCAATACATCCTAATCCAATTATCAACCTCAACAACTACAAATTCTAAGATTATCTATAAAGATAAGCCACATCTATATTCAATGCCATCTAGAAATCAATTAACCCAATGATCTAAAACATAAAAAATATATATATATTTTATATAATAAAGCGGATCGTTCCAATAGGAAAGAGTTGTTTTTAATCTAGGAAAATGACAAGCAAGAGAAAAACTTAATTGTTCGGAGCTGTGCTTTTCACCTTTTAATGCCACCGTAATAATGAGGAGGATGCTTTTCATATTGTCAAAAAAGACTGCAATTTCTTTTTTCTTTCTTTCTCTCTCTTTTCCTTTCTTCTTCTTTTTTTATTTTTTATGCACATACTCAAATTATAAAAATAAACTTCCTGGAGTAAAATTGTAATTGTAGCCAGTGGAAAAAAGAAAAAAAAAGCCATCTTTTAATTCCCTTTAGGACAACATGGTCTAATTTGCTGGTTTGTATTTTTACAGCTGGGTCCAGAGCGGACACTGTCCCTTCATTTATAGCGTCAATCATTTGCATGTCTATACCAGCAACAATGAAACTCAACTCTCCTTCGCTGACTATGAAAACAGCCCTCAGAAATGGTCCTTTAAATCTCCATCTTGAGCAAGCTGTACCTTAACAAAGCTTACATAATTATTTTATGCTTGATAAAATGAAAATAAATGAAAGTGGGGGCAAAAACAATAACAACAAATGGTATATAATATTTAAAGGAACAATACGTATAGGATTTTGTCTAGGATGGATTTTATTTTCATGAAGCATATAATATATTACAAAAAAAATATTACAAGCACTTGAAAGACTTTTAAGCTTGTTTGCCTGTTTGTTTATCACGTTTTCTATTTAAAGCCACACACAAAATTGCTTGCAGTATATGTTAAATAACAAATTTTATAATATGTATAAATTATGAATAAAAAAGGCAAAGAACAAACAAAAAAGACTGATTCTTCTTATTTATTTTATACGAATTAATAACTATATTAAAAAAAAAGTTAATATTTTAAATAAAAGTTAAAATTTTTTTATAAGCGTGCACTTTGTTTTGCGAACTTTTTTTAATTATGTATTTTTAAATATATATACAATTCTAAAAATTATAATTAATACTCTTACACTAAAAACATATGGTTATAAATATTGGACAAAATATGCTAATAAGTTCTAATATGAATTTTAACTCAATCAGGTCTTTTCAATTAGATTTCAAGTCAAACGCAACACCAAATGCCATAAAACATTTATTTGAAGTACATCATCAAATCTAGCATCATATTTTAGCTAATACTTTTTACAATCATTATCCAGTAATAAAGACATAAATTACTATTAATCACTTTTTACGTTTGACTTCATCTAAGTGAAAAGATCTGATTGGTCAAAATGCACATCAGAAGCCATTAAGTTAATTGCAGTTTCTAAAAACATAGGATTGTGCACATGAATGAAAAATGATGAACAGATAATAAAAAAGATTGCCATGCATGTGTATAAATAATTATACATATATTTAGTAAATTTAAAATCTAATATAATGTTTAAAAAATATAAGATCTAATCCAATAAACTGACATTAATTATCTTTTATGTGCTAATTAAAAGGTATTGTAAAATAAATATTTCTCTAGTCATTAGTAGAGTCAACAAAAAAATTTCTAGTCACTCATATCTCCAAATTTTTACAGCAGATTAAAGTGAGAAACTAAGAAAATAAAAATATATATACATTATTTAAGTTGTAAACATTTTGCAGATGATATGATGATTTTTGCAATTAACGCTTCAGAGTTTCAGGAAATGTTTTTAGAATTATCAGAAAATAGTAAGAAAGTAAGATTAAAAATAAATAATAAAAAGATTAAAATAATATTCAATAGATTTTCTCACACATGCAAAAAAAAATAAAGACTAACAATCTTGAATTAGAAGAGTGAACAGCAAACACCTTGGTCAATCCTACTACATAGTGACAGATTTATTATTCTCCAAGGAGAAAGATTTGTGAGCTTTCAACATTTGGTTTTACTATTAAACCATTATTCTATATCAGAATATAATAAATTGAATTTGATTCAGTAGTAATATACATTTACAGATGAAATAAATTCTAAAAAAAACATATTTGGACTTTGCAACAAAATGGAGAATGGATAGAATGAAAATCCTGAGTTCAAACTTAAATATTTAAAAAATGACATTATGAGAATAATAAAGAACTATTTTATTATTGAGCAGTCATGATAAGCAGAGTGATTTAGTAATCTTTTTTATTGACATTTGTTTTTGAAATCAGAATCAAAAAAAGTCAATATTTGATGAATCTATTAAATTATACTTTAAAATATTATATTTTAAAAATAATTTTTACAATATTGCAATATATTCTAATCAACAGTCAGTGATGATATGTTAGCAATAAGTTTGAAACGACATGTCTACCAGAATACTGTGATTTTCTTTCTTGACGTTACACAAGTACTTATAACCTTCTATTTTTAAAAAAATATTATACATATAAAATAAACATGCAATCATATATATTTTTAATTTTTAAAATAATTATACCATACTTATTATACAAAAATAATCATGAATTTTAATAAATTTTGCAACAAAAAAAATCAAGGTTTTAGTCATTAGAAAATTTTTCGTGAAGTAATAAAAATCTAATAGCAAAGAGGACATATATAAACACAGGATTTAATTATTTCAAGTTAGCTCATTTTCAAATATTCTGATATCTTTAGATTTTATTGGAATTAAAATATCAAAATAAAGTATATGTGAATTTCTAGATTTTAAAAAAAAAGTGAAATATCTTAAAATAGATGGATATACAAGCATGTTAGCTTAAGCACTTTTTCTCCATTTATCCATATGAAATCCCTCACAATAAGGAAACTACTGATTAATACATAATGGATTAAATTAATTACAGAATTAAATGGGGATAAAATATTTTTGGTAAAAATAATTTAATATTTAAAAGAAATGTGCCTATGTGTTTGAAAATAAAGTTTTTTTTAATAGACGGGTTTTATCAACTCTTCCTTATGGATATGAGATTTGAACATTTAACAGAAAAGCAGTACAGAGACGTCAAATCCTTCAATAAACTATGGAGAGATGCATGTTGGTAAGGGAGCGAAAGTGAAATATCTTAGTAAGAAAACAAACAAATATATTTGATATCATTGAAAAAATTAAAAAAGTGAAATGGAATTGAGTTGGATAAACTGCTAAAACAAATAATAATTGATAGACAATTGAAGTCTTAATTGGATTTCATAAAAATGTAAAAGACTCAGAAAGAGATCACATGTAAGATGAAACAAGGAAGTGTATTGATAGATCATAAAAACTGGATTAAACATGGAAAGATCTTCATTCTACAAATAATTAGTAATATTTGAAAATTTATTATATATACATTCCTCTCAATGATATTTTCACTAAAGCAGATGAATTATTTAAATTCCTACCAAGATGGCTTGCAGGTTCTACCTGAAGTAATGTTACTAATGTACACTTTCCCAAAGCAGATAGATTTTCATGAGACAGAAATCAAAAGAAGAGGGATAAACATAATAGCATTATCCTTACTGATTTAGGGCTTATATTTTGTATCTAAATATTATTTACAAAACAACCTCATTAAACATATTAGGCTTTAGTTTCTAAGAGTCAAAAAATATATAATCAATGTACAAGTGATGAATTCTATAGAAAAATATATTACAATATTAAAAGTAATTAAAAAAAATTATATGCAAACCTCATTTTAGTTCAAATAATTGATTTTAAAATTAGGACTCTAATTAAATTGTATTTTCTCGATTTAGAATTTGTAATTTTTCTATGATAAAAATTTAAGTTTGTTAACAATTTATTGATGATATCAAATAAATATCTAACTATACAATACGGTTTTTATTATAGATAACCCATATTAATTACATAAATAATGTTATATAATAAAATACTTAAATCATAAAAAAATATGATATCATACTCCCCAAGAGTATGTGGGCAATTAACAATTAATATGACATATAAGATTTTTTTAAAAAAACAACTTGATAAACTAGGCTTTTAATGTAGAGTAGCTTGACCAAAAACAGGCTAAAATGTATTATAGCAAAGAAAAATATGTAATCATATAAGTTAAAATACTAGTTCTTATTAAGAGGAATTTTGCATAAATTATCTGCCAAGCTCCTTTTACTTTACATTTTTAACTTATATTTATCTAACTTAAGGATTTTGCCTTTGATAGGTTGAAACTATAAAGGACAAGTATCTTTCTCTAGCTCAAAAAATGCAAAAGTATGTTAAGTATTGAAGAACATTTCTGTAGTATAGATTTCATTACACTACTCTCGTGTTCTTTTAACACTTTGTAAATATATTAAAAGTGGATAGAAACCAGTCCCTACCTTGTGTGGAGTGGGGTGAAATCTATACTACAGAAATATTATTCATTATTGGATAATCTCTACTTTAATGAACGATTAAGAATGTTATTAATATGTAATGTATTGTTTTTAATCCTCTTATATAGACTAGCATGCTGCACTCGGCTGGCCTTTAAATCTGCTCATATCTTCCCAATAAGATCTAGCATGACAAACCTTGCTAATCAGGACATATATCAATTACGCTTTATCATTATTCCATACTTGTCCATAGAATTATAAAGGATATTAAAAACTTATATTAAACTTTTTATTCATAAGAGAGACTATTTTACTGCGTAAATTAGTTATATAGTGAATATCTTCCCTATGATTTTTTAATAGCCCTTATAACATTTTTATATTTACTTTAAAATTTTTCAATTTGTTTATCATACATGATTTTAAAATAATCAATTCTAATAAAATCATTTTTATAATTCCCTACATTATTTTTCCTATCAGATTCAAATTTGCAAAATTGTAATTTCTAAATAAAAAAAAGCTTTTAAATCGGCCATTGTATAGTGTTATGTAGTATTATGAAGTTTGTTTGCAGTATATAATTAAGATGGTAATGATGAATTACATAAATATTATTATACTTGAGCAAAAAAAAAACCATTATACTCCCTTATAACTTTAAAAACAAGTGTGGGAATATATGAATAAATAAATAAAAAATATCTGAAATTGCATTTTTCATTTTGTTTTTTTACAAAGTGAGAAAGAGCATTTAAAATCTATTTTCAATGAAGATACAATATAAAGAATTTTTCATAAAAATGAAAATAAAAATAAACTTACAAGACCTGCATATATTTATTTATAAAATTGCAAGTAATGAGAGATTCATTTGTCCAGCGTTAATAGCCTAGTGGTTAGCATAGCTGCCTTCCAAGCAGCTGGCCCAGATTTGCTTCTCGGTCAATGCATTTGACAGATGGAAAAAAATTATGAGAGATTCATTTTGAAGATAACAACCTGTATCATTTTACAATTATATATTTTTAATAATTAATGCATCAATATCCATCAATCCAAATTAATCTGGGACTACAAGTGTGTATAACTATGGCTAAATAAATTAACTACATTCAGTTGCCTGAAAAAAAATCCAAAGCCTTTTTATGACTTCAAATTTTTTCCTAGTTTTATCTTGCTTAAATATTAATTCTTAAGTCAAAATCAGCTCAGATAGATGAGTAATCACTAAGCTAATGAGGAGAACCCTTTAACATGCAGTGCATCAATAATAAATGGAATAGAATTATATAACATTTAAATAATGCATGCAAAAATAATAAAGCCAATCACGTGAAAAAATATCCAAAGTTATCTGAGATATAACTACAGAGTAGATAAATATTTTCCATTCTTGATTTTAAAAATCATCAAGATCTGGATAATATTTAAAGAAAAATGACTGGGTGAGCCATAAAACATGTATAATTTTAACCTTATATAAATCAAACTAATCTTTGACAGGGCAATCTGTATTAGTTGGAGCATTCTTTTCTTGAATGATAACAATTATATGGAAACAATGTTTATATCATGTCATAAATGTGGTCTTTCAAACTGTTGGTCTAGAACAGGTGTGCAAAATAATTATTGAATTAAGAAAATATCTTGGTATAAAAGTTCTACTACCATATTTCACACTTAATGAAAAGCTGGTTGATAGAATTCTTTTGGTCACCTTAAGTGAAGGGTTCAGTTAAAATAAGTTGTGAGAGCAGGGTTACATTTTTTCAGATTGTTTTAGGAAAATATTGCACATTAAAGAAAAATGAATTTATAAAGCTTCATTAATAGTATAGTTATTTGTATTTGTGTGCTTACAAAAATAATGCCAATTTCCTGTCATATACTTTTTAAAGGGGGTTCTATCTATATATTTAAAAAAAAAACACACACATCAAATTGTACACAAGACTTTCATTATTATTCTTATATGGTACCAAATAATAAAGGTCTAACACACGACGAGTGTTCCCGTTATTTTGTCTAAAATTTTATATATATATTCTTGACGGAAAATGCTTGACACGAGTTTATTTGTCCTGATAAATAATTTTATTAAAGAATATTTATGTTCTTTTTTTCTTTTTCAAACTCTTCTTTTTATATCTAGGTATAGTTTGTTTCAACCACCCGCCTCTCTTTTTTCTCTTTCTAATCTTACCAAGGTTCATCATATCTTCTATTACAGATAAGCTATTATTGAAAAAAGAAAAAAAAATCATAAAAAAGGGTCAGTTGTTAAAAAAAGAAAATGAAAAGTGTGACTCATAAGAAAATATTTTTTTAGAGACCTTATTCTGATAATTCAAGTTATTTGTTAAAGTTTTCATAATTCTCAGTTTAGGACAGTCACATGTTATCTCATAACAGTTGCGTTGATAGTTTCTTTTATCTTCTTTCCTGAAAATTTTACGTTCACCATTTTAATTTTCTGCTTTTCATTGTATCGATATGTTTTTATTATTTTTTTTATCAGAAATTTTCTAATCATTTTTAATAATTTATATATATATATGAAAAATATGAAGCATTATATTAAAAGATGTGCTCCTATTAAATAAAACATTTTAAAAAATATATCTTATTTCTATCTAGCTCAATATGTGTTTATATACATATACATGCATAATCGTTACTCTAAATATGAAAAAAAATTGAGGAAGTAGATAACAATTTGTATTTTTCTATAAAATTATCTTGGGCGCATATATAGATTGAAACAAACAAACAAAAAAACCAGACTCATTTCAAGCTCAGAAAATTATCTAAATATGCTATGGCACTATCATCTATACCTTAGAACGTTTATACAAGGTGGGCAAACTTTTTTTTAAAAAAAAACCCCAATTACAAATCTTTTCCTTTTTGCTTTATTCTATTAGAAACTTTTACTTGAAATAATGTGTATATACTCATGAGCATATATATACATTTATATACTTTATTATGATTAAATACTCTCAAATCTCTTTAATTTTAACTAGCTCAAGATATTGATTTGCTGTTTTTCTTATTCAATTACTTTCAGTATCAATTTAAATAAATGAGAAATACAAACTTTTTTTACAACTTGAAAACTAATTTCCAAAATGATGCTTCCCATAAAATGATGCAAATCAGGCCCTACATATAATGATATATTCAACAACGTTTATTTAAATGTAAAAAATGCATATATATTATACAATATATTCTTAAAAGATAAATTTTATTCTAAGAAACAAGTTTGTTTATTAACCATATACACATCTACTTATTAGTATTTAAATGTTGATTTTTTTTAATTGATTTATTTTTATTTTTATTTAAATAAATTAAAATAAATAAATATATAGACAAATAATTAAATATTAAAAAAATGCGATTTTTTAAATAATTTTTTAATTTAAACTATTTAATTATCAATAGATGAACTTTTAAAATAGCATTTGATCATATAAATTTAAAAACAAAAAACTACTCAAGTAAAAGAATCATATACTGTAACAGATAAATAAACGGTATTTCAGTATTAGATCTGCTGGGATAAAGCTCGACCCTAAACCCAACTCTAAACTTAAACCTAATCCAGTACGGCTGTGGTTTTTCACAGCAGGTCTAATACTAAGTAACAAATAAACCAATCAATAAATATTATAATATTTAATAAATTGTTTATAATACATATAACATATATTATTTTTCTTTTGAATCTATAAAATAGCATCTAGTTTTAATCAATAGGTCGAAACAAAAACAAAAAAAAATGTTTTCACTTGGAATAAACTCTTTTCAGCATATAAACACACGTTCTGGTTAGATTCAGATATAAACAAATAACGAAAATTAATAAAATGGCTGCTGCAAAATATGATAATAACTATCGAATAAAAACAGGAATCAAAAAACTACTAAGCTCAGAAAATCACATGATGTTGAAACTAATAAGAAATTAAGGTTTTCCTGAAGATTTGTGATGATAGTGTTTAGTTGTATTTATTGTTTGGATTATTTTTATCATCTAATATGAGTATTGAATATCTTTAAAAAAATATTACTTTATTTAAATATTCCAAATACATTCAACTGTTAATAATAGCACATCAAACAGGTTAGTATATGCACAGCACTTCAAGAGGTATTATTCTTCCCTCTTCTTCGGGTGTTGCTGGTCTGAGCAGTAACAGTACTAGCATGGGAATTGAATATGGAGCCTTAGATTCTTGAGTATTGAATTTTAAGATAATGCTCTAACCATGACTCAGTCGGTTAGAGTGTTATCTTAAAATTCAATACTCAAGAATCTAAGGGTCCAGGCTCAATTCCTGTGCTAGTACTGTCACTGGTCAGTCCAGCAACAAACACCTGAAGAAGAGGAGAGAATAATACCTCTTGAAACGCATATACCAACCTGTTTGATGTGCTATTACTAACAGTTGAATGTATTTGGAATATTTAAATAAAGTTAATTTTTTCTAAAGATAATCAGTACTCATATTAGATGATGGAAATAGTGCAAACAATAAACACAACTAATAAGAAATTAAATTGTCAAAAAAATGTAAACAATATCTAGAAGTAAATTGTATGTATCAATAACAACATCCATAAATCAAACAAGTCAATAAATAAATAATTACAAAGGTTAAAAAAAAAAAAAAACGAAAGCTGGTGCATGTCCCAAATAGATAGAGAAATGATTGAAATCACTTAAATAATAATTTGAAATTTATTTATTTTTTACTGTTCTCTGCCGGCATTTAAATATTTTATATTCTTTACAATAATGTCATTTTAAATAAAATACTACATAAACAAAAAAGAATCAATTTATTTAATGCCAAAAATATCAAAATAATCTGTCAGTTTCTTTCACTCATTCTACAAATATATATCAACATCATACATCGGTCAGTCATTGTGATTTAAACGCTTACATTCGATTGAAAAATTTAGAGTAGTGATATAAATATAAAGAAAGAAAGAATTGTTTACAAGCACAATAATTGGATAAATCTAAAGTTATAATTTGGATATTGCAGAAGATCATTACTACAATTATGTTTAATCCTTTTTAAAAAAAATATTACATAGACTTTATTTATAATTATTAATATTATGTTCTACAACAAATCTATAATATATTATTTATATCATCTTTATAGAAAAAATGATTTATTTTCTGTTTTCTACTATCAATTTTAAGTTATAAAATAATGTTAAAAGACATCTAATTTTATCCCACCCCAATGCTTTTTATTTGTTTTAATATTTCAATTAAATAGAAATTTTCTTTGATGCTACAAATGATGATATATAGTTATGAAAAAAACTATTATCCATTCCAAACATGGGAGGTCATGGGAAATAAGTGCAAAAATTAGTCATCTTTTAACACTATAATGTAATAACAAATACTCAAAGTGAGAAATTAATTTTAAACAATAATGCAGACCTTGAAAAGAATATAAGATTAAATCATATTTCAATTGTTTTTTAATCAATGTATCAACAGTCATCTGACCATCAACCTTCATGAATTATTCCTTAGCTAAAAATGGCTTCTGAATCCCTCTGCCCGTGAGCTTACTAAAATTTACTCAGCTATCTGGATACTTAAAATTATATCTAACAATACCCCATTTGGTGAATGTAATAATAGAACTCTTTTTGATATTTTATGTAAGAATGAATTTGATTAAAACAATATCAGAACATAATACTGTCATTCATTTTTTTCCTTAACATTATATATGGTAAATATGGTACACATATCAAACTCAGACACACACATATAACATGCTTAAATATATTAAGTCATAAATTGTCAATAACTAACCACTTTCTAAATGTAATTCACATGATAACAACCAAAGTTTAATAAAGGAATAGAAAATCTACAATCTATTGTCAAGGCAACTTCTATACATCCATGTTTAATCTACATAAATTGATAATAAGCATTTATTTATATAGCGCGATGTTTATAAACATCGTGCTATATAAATAAATGCTTATTTACATATGTTTAAGTTTCATTTGAAAGTGATGTTTAGTAAATTCTAAGTAATTTCGTTGACGTCATTCAGTCAGACAATGCGAACTGTAATTTAAAGTGAATGATCTATCTTCATGCTTCTTTGCCAGTACTTAAGATTTGCCCATATATAAACATTTGGGTTCGGAAAGAATAAGTGGATTCATTCTTGTGGATTCATTTTATTCTTTCTTAAATGCTATATCTTGTATTGGCAGTGAAAGTATTCATTTATTATTTAACACTCGTAAAAGCGCATGTACAATAGCTGTAAAAGGCTGATATTTAATGTATTATAAATTGATAGTATATTTGGATATTCTATTCATTTACCAAGCCTTGGCTGTTATCATATGAATATACATATATATCTAAATGAAATACTATCCAGATTCTTCCATGTATACTTAATTGTAGTAAAAATATATACTGACATTTCAGATGGTTGATCAACCATCAACTGGATAATGAATATAACAAAAATTGTTAAATATATACACATTTCAAATTCATCAATGCATGTAGCTGCTTGATATTAATCTCAATATTCAAAGAACATTTTGAATGGATTATATTTGTCATCACCCAGATAGCAAAGGTCCTTCAAGTGATTGTTACAGAGATGCTCAAACAAAAAAAAAAAACTGTCTAGTAATATATATTTTCTAAAATATATAATTTCAAATCTGTAAGATATAAAAATTTAGATAAAATCTTTGTCCAATAATAATTCAAAAATAAACCAAAAGTGGGAGTAGTGATAAGTAATTAACCAGAGTTGAAAGAAATTGCTTCTTTGAGTAATTTATTTGTTTTTTTTTTGGTTGTTTTTTTCCCAAATTAAAAATACTTTAATTATATCATCATCTATTTCTAGATTTTTATTGAGCAAAGTTATTAACTTGATCAAATGCCTGACTGGTTTGAAATCAAATATTTAAGATTAATTTAATACATTGGAAGTATCCAGTAACTGGACTATGGCAGACAAGATTCAATCAAGACATTGGCAAATTTGAACATTAACAACAAGAAAGCTCATAAATGGATAAGTATGACATGCATGTTTATATCTTTCATCTGTAAGAATTTTGTCTATATATGCATAAATTCTCCATTCTAACACACATTTGGAATCATAAGAATAGACACCTGAAAAAATAAATGATCCACGAAAAGCATTTCATATTAAACCAGCATTCTTCAGTGGCTCATATCACAATTTCTTACACACATGTTTATCATTATTTGTTGGATATTTATTAATGTCAAATTATTATAATTTGAATTACAAGTGTCAAACTTTCTGTGTTTATTTGGCAACACATTATTTTAGATAAATATCAATCAATCAGTCAATAGTATTCTGTCCCATAGACAGATACAGAGAGTAGTTGCATCACCAATTTATCCATTTTTCCATCTCATTCTCCTTACTGCACAGCTCTTCAATTCCATGTAATTCTTTCCATCTCTTATATCACCAACAATGTTAACCTTTTCTGTCCTTTCTTCCTGCTTCCACTCATCACTCCCTTCAAAACATTCTTCATTAAACTTATATAAATATAATAATATTTATTATTAATGAAAATTTTAAATATATCTATAAAAAAAAAAGAAAATAAAGTTGAATTAATGATACCATGTGCTTATGTTTATTTTTTTAAAACAACAACAACTAATAGGTATATTAATCTTTAATTACGTTTAAAATTTACAACAGGGTTAGGAATAATATGATAATCTCTAGGCTAATAAATGGTTGGTATTAATCATTAATGTATTTGTCTAAAGTTAATGTAATCAAAAATGTAAGTGTAGAATGTTTGACACTTGTAAATTAAATTGTAATAATATAAACTAAGACATTCCCAAGATCTAATACCAATATCCATCATAAAATACAAAGACAAATAAATATATTATATAATGCATAAATAAGATTTCTATTGCTATTTCAGTTTCAATTCTTAAACTGCAATCATATATATATATCCTGGTCCTGGCTATATTAGATCAGTGGTGAATGGCAGGTAATTAAGAATTAAAGATTTCTAGGTCAAATCTCAGTCGAGTGAAGTAAAAAAAAAACAAAAACAACAGCTCAGTTATATCAAATGACCGAAACTATTATACTCAACCTGTCACATTATACTCAACCTGTCACTTGAGTTCTGCTCATTAACTCGCAAGCAATTAATAATACCTTATAATTATTAATATATATATATTCCTTATTTTTTTTATTTTTTTACTTAAACCAACGGTAATACGCACTTCATAATCTTTGAAAAAATAGCATTTATATTTACTATAGAGAAACAGTGTTTCTATAAACAATCAAAAGTTTATCTAAGATCTTGTGTATGTTTATTAAGTATACAAATGTTTTATAAATTTAAGTAAAGATAAGAATGTGCATACGATTATTTTTTTCAGGTGAAATATCTATTTTTTTCGCCAAATGATGGCAGTATTAGTCAATGAAATAAAAGACTTTCATTAGTTAGTAAATACAACCATAAACTTCTCACCTTGACAAATCTACACATTAACAGTCTACTATTAACACCTGCTCAGGTGTGGTCTATTGCAGGTAACAAGCTATTTCCTTTATATCAATCTGGTTTATAACCAGATAAGAAACTGGCAAAGAAGTCTCCTTTCAGGATATTACTAAATAGATTCTACCCACAATGCATTTCCTTTATTACTTTTATAGTTTAATAGAACATTATAAAAGCAAGCGAACTGAAATAAAACTAATAAGATAATTTACAATCCGAATTCCAAAAACTTCAAAACACAAGTCCATATAATAACGAGAATAATGACGATGATAATAATAATAAAACTAAACATTTTAATAAAAATATTTTCAAATAAAATTTTATAAAGACAAAAATATATATCAAACATGCAGATCAATAACAAATAATTATAAATATATATAATTATCTCCAAGTTCACTCTAATACTAAAAAAATAAAAATATTACCATTGAAATTTTACCAAGGGTTAAAGAAAATCGTTTATTCAAATTTAACGCTACGAAAAACCAATTCACACTGACAAGCACATTTATATAAAAATGCTTAAAATCTAACCAAATAAATAAATCGTACCTTTTAATTTTTTATAGTCGTGTCAATAAAAGTAATCAGTTATACTGCAATTCAGTAAATATAATAAAATAAAAATTATAACTATTTTTTTTAAATATTTAATTGTATGAATAATTAAAAGTGTGCCATATGTGTGTTAGCAACATTATATACGGAAGACCTAATGGGCCTTACTCTTTGCTGCTTATATATCACATGACCTCTAAACTAATAGACATAAAAATATTTTTATTATTAAAACCAACCAGAAGAAAAATATTAGAAAAGAAAAAAACAAAACCGCCTTATTAAAAAAAAATTTTTTTCTAAGAATTTTTAATAATAAAAACAACACAGAAAAAAAATCACCTAATGATAGAGATAATTGAACATGGTATAGTTTGAAACCACTCACTTAATTACAAAAAAAAAAAAAAAACTAATTACATTTTCATTGTTTTGTTGTTGTTTAAATTAGTCACACAAACAAAACAAAAAAATGAAATAAATATGACAAGGTACATAACATAGAAAGTAAATACCCACATCTGTGATATTTAGTTCCAAGTTCTCCCTCCCTCAATGTCTGAAATTCATAGATAATAGTAAACCCTATAAAATATCCATTTTAAATACCTATGGGTATAGTCTAAACATTTTAGACAATATACACATACCTATGATAAAACTGAATTGAAAAAGTAAACTATTCTCGTTATTTATTTATTTAGCCTGCAGATTTACATAGCTTAACTATTAACAAAATATCATAAAGAACCTCTTAGAGGATTAAGAAGAGAAGTCACTAGTGGCTTTATTAAAATATTCAATTTTGCTACTGAAGCCAGAAATCTGTCAATCAGTAATAATGTGTTTTATACTTTATATTTGTCCACATTTAGATAAATCAGTAAGTAGAACAATAATGGTTTCTCCTGAATTTGTTGATAAGACTTCAGTTGTATCTAGAAAGAGCAAATCCAACTGACTTTATTATTGAATGTGAAAAAAGAAATTTTTGGAATCTCATAAAAATTTCTAATTTTTTTGCCATAATTCTTCAATTGTAGATTCTTGGCTGAAAATCTAAAATGGAATCTTCATTTGAGTTAAGTCTGGTGAGAGTACATCTTGGATTATTGCCAAGTCTGATCTGCTTAAGATATCAACAAAAATAGCTTGAACAATGGAAATTTGGGCAAAACAACAAAACAACAATGAACTTTTAAAATAAGAGAGAATATATTTTCACATGTAAGTCCAAATCTACATGCTTGCATATGAAAAAGTGTCCATTCTATCATTTTCTCTATCTTAAAAAAAGACTATTATTCTTTTTGTGATGAAAATTAATGATGATTAAATACAAAAACATACAATGTGTAAATATTTGCTCATGTAGATCTCTGCAGCTATTTTCTTGTGACATTGTGTGGTTGCAGAATTACAACCTCAATTTTCTTTTAAAATGGTCTTAAAATAAAAAATCAATGATGGCACCATTCTGTAAAACCTAAAAACACAAAGTGCTTAATTTTTTTTTAAGTTTTTATATTGACTTCTAAAACTATACAACTATACCTTAATTATAATAAATTGCTTGATGTCATTCTTTTCAATGTCTCCTATCTAAAGTCCTCCTAAAAAACATTCTTTTTGTTCATACAGTATAACAACAAATTTAATGTGTTTTTTAGTCTACATTTAATACTTATCATGCATTATGAATTTCAGATTTATGAGCACAAATAATCCAAATATAAATTTCTTCCTGATAATTTCATGAAGTGTTTATTTCTATGTACAATTAGTTGACTTTCAACTAAATTGATACTATCCTTTATATGGAGCTTTAAGGCAATTCTAAATAAATTTTTAATGTTTGCTATTACTATCCCATTGACAATGAGAAAATATTTATATTACATTCTACATGAAGTCAAACTCTGAAAGTATTTCTCTTTTTTAACATTATCCTTTATTTCTAATTAATATATTTATTATTTTAAGATTTAATTATAATTTATCATCATGACATGAAGCCATATAATTACATCATATCACATTCATGATTTTAAACTTAGCAAAAAATTGTAATGGTAACTATTAGCAATAGAAGCAGAAGCACATTATACAAGCAAATGATATGAGAATAGTAGTTGATTAATTAAGACTCACTCTATATACAAATACTCATTTGCCTTTACTCCATATATTCCAAATGTCACACACTGGAGAGCATGTTCTCAGACCTATAAGGGGGATCTTTCTACCCATCAAGCGTATGACATTAATTATACATAGTCATTAACATGTGTGCTATAAAATAAAAGTACTATAGCAATATGATAATTAAGTATAAGTAATTCATATATTTTATAAAATATCAAGATATTTATAAAATAACAATCAATAATTTAGTAATAATGAAATAATTTATTAACGAAAAATAAATAAATAATGAAATAACTTCTTTAGTTCAAGTCTTTTCTGCAACTTTAGATTTTAATTTCTCTCATAAAAAAATTATTATTAATGATTTATGTAGAATTTTTATTAAAATGATTTCATCCATCTTGGTATTTATAAATTACAATATAGTTCATTCCTTTAATAATTCATATTTAAAGACACTTATTATACTGACATTAAAATATCAGACTTAGTTTTCATTCTTTATTCCATTAGAATAATCTTTTATAGTTTATTATATCCCTTTATTTATTTATCTTGAATAATAAAAAAAAATATGCAACATTAATTTTTCTTTCTCTAAATTACCTTACCATTTGTCTTGACATTACCTCTTCTTCCTCTGAATATCTTTATTCTTTTTAGTATTATCCAACAAGCAATGAATACAATGACACTTAGTAATATATATTGGTAACTTATCTATAAAATTTTAGCAGCTTCAAATAGTTGATAAAAAAGATACTGGCATTATCCTAAAGGTAAGAAAACTGATGTACTATTTGCTTGTCTAGGGTTCATATTAGAATAATATTTGAATATAATGAATAATTTTCTTATAACTTTTAATAAATCAAAGTAATTACTACTTAATCCTTCTTGTATAGTATAAACTTGATGGTCATTCACTTTATTTTCCTCATCCAGTTCTAGCAAGAGAGAGAGAGAGAGAGAGAGAGAGAAAATCTCAGAGAGAGAGAGAGAGAGAGAGAGAGAGAGAGAGAGAGAGAGAGAAAATCTCATTTTAATATTTTCAACCTCACTGATATATAAAAGCTTTTGCTGAATTTATAAATTTTTGGGTCATCTCTTGTTTTAAAACAAAAGAGAAAATTAACTCAATAAATATATCAACTTGTGAACATTTCATTTCTCCCTTATTTCAATACTATATATATAAATGTGGGTGTTCATATATGTGTGTAAATGAAAGCACACACCTTGGTTTTCAAAAGTACATCAGTATAACTTTAGCATTGCCAGTATAATGGTTACATATCCCCTCCCATCAAGATGAGACAATGGAGCTGTGAAATATTCCATTTTTCTTCTTAAATCATAATTTCATAAGTTTTGTTATATAATTATTTTCTTAACATTTTTCTCAAATAAAATTTTTGAAAATGAAAGATATTGTAGCTTTAATCACAAGCTGGTATTTATCTATTTCACATGGTTTACCAATTTAAAATCTTTTTGAGATAAGTCACATTTGGATTTTGTATTTCTTTATTGAGAAAAAAAAATGAATTTGTCATTATCTGAAATCATTAATTCTTTCAACTGATCCAACATCAACAGTGTGCAAACCATCAGCATTCACATCTCCCAAAATAGACCTTAAGCAGAGATGGGGTTGGCAATCTTTTATACTTTGCTTCTGTTTTTCCTTCATCTTATGCTAACATGAATTCTCTCTTTTCCATTTAGATCTATAACTTTCTGTTTGTTTTCCACTTTTTTAGGTATCTCATTTGCATCCTGAACAGAGATAAAGATATTAATTGCTTCACATGAACTTTTATGCATAATCTAGACTGACTCCTTGAATGCAGTCTCACTCCAGTTCTTCTATTAGCTTCATAGTTTCTTTTATTTCTTGGTTGACATATATAAGGTTGGTAGCTTGAATTATAATCACCCTTCATACTACCAAGGGATGCATCAACTTTCTTAAATGACGATTGGGCTGTATTGCTGGATTTGAAGACAATAATGTGTCTGATAAATTCATGTTTTCAAATTGATAGAAATGTGTTTTATAAGTGCTGACTTTCAAGTTAATATTTTAGATCTAGTTTCTAGACTCCTAGCCTTCCACTTAGGTGAGCCATAAGCTCAAAACTAGCTGGTCTGGAGGTAGGGATAATGATAGAGATTTTAAATTCTATCTCTTTTGGCACTTATAAAAACAAAGCTTGTTTAGAGCTATTGGTAAGCTCCATCTAGTGATCATAAAATGCCAGCTTAAAAGCACAACTTGTTTTAATTATTATAAGTGTACCTTTGAAGGTTTTTGCAATGCTATATATTGCAGAGGCTATTACTAAATTGTGAAACTGAGCTGAATTCAGACCCATAAAAGCTATCTAGTTTGTATTGCTGGATTTGAAGATATTTACATGTCTGATAAATTCATGCTTTCAAATTGATAAAACCGTAAAAGTGCTGACTTTTGAGTTAATATTTCAGATCTAGTTTCTAGACTCCCAGCCCTCCACCGAGGTGAGCTACAAACTCAAAACCAGCTGGTCTAGAAGTAGGGATAATGATAGAGATTTTGAATTTTATCTCTTTCGGCACTTATAAAAACAAAGCTTGTTTAGAGCTATTGGTAAGCTCCATCTAGTGATCATAAAATGCAAGCTTAAAAGCAAGTTACAAAATTTATAATTTGTTTTAATTATTATAAGTGTACCTTTGAAGGTTTTTGCAATGCTATATATTGCAGAGGTTATTACTATATGATGAAACTGAGCTGAATGATGGATTTGAAGACATAAATGCTGACTTTTGAGTTAGTATTTTAAAATTAGTTTCTAGACTTCCAGCCCTCCAATGAGCCACAAGCCTGAAGCCAGCTGGTTTGGAGGTAGGAATAACGATAGAGATTTTGAATTTCTATCTCTTTCGGCACTTATAAAAACAAAGCTTGTTTAGAGCTATTGGTAATCCATCTAATATATATATATATATATATATATATATATATATATATATTACTGTGTATTTCATTAACAGTTCAACTACATTCTATGATCACTTTTAGGATTCTTTATATATTAATTTGTAGAAATAATTTAAAAAAAATAATAACACCTTGAATATAACTGTAGCATGTGCTTGAAATCTTTGGTAGAATACTCAATGACACACACATATGTATATTCATAAATACAGTAATGTCAAATTAAATGTAAGACAATAAAGAAAAGGAAATCAATTTTGTTATCTAATATACTTTATAAAATATATTTTTGCTATGATATAACAAGACAAATTACCAATTGAAATCACAACACTAAATAATAGTATTTATCTAACCCACTTTTAAAAACAAAAGTGGAAATGCCTTTAATTTTTACCTCAGTTAGAGGGCATGGGTTTCTCATTGGTATTTTGCCTGATTACATCATAGCTAAAATTTATATACAATACAATTGCAATTCCTTTAGAATTATACATATTTAAATATAAAGACCTGTGAAAGTCTTCTAATTATTATTTATCATTTTTTATATGAGATTTGTATTAACAGCTAAAATAATTTGAAAGTTTGGAGCAATGGTAAATGCTGCTCTGGAATTCAAGATCCATCAACTACAAACCAGTTCTACCATTCTTGTGCTCAAATTTCTTATGAATTCCTTAGCAATAAGTCATTTCAATTATGATGCATGTTCACAAAAAAAGAAAAAAAAACCTGAGCTAACATATACAATATCAGCTTGAGAACCTCACCTAATCTGAATAGATTATTAAACAACACAAAGGACAAGTTATCACAGATCAACCCCCCCAAATAGTGTATAAAATCAGATACAGCAATGATTCTTATAGGTTAATATACTATGGGGTGTCTTGTGCAAATAGCACTGTGAGAGTTTCACAAGTATTTATATAGGCATGCAAAAATGATTCTGAGTTTAAATCAGTTTTTCTAGAGCATGAATAAGAATCTGGGCATATCTTTGAACCAATAAAGTTCAACATTGTATATATCAAACATGATAACAGAAAGCAAAATTTGAAGGAGGTATGGTTTATTTCTAACAATCCCCATGTAATCAATAAAAAAAAAAATAGTGTGCAATTATCTAAAAAGTGGAATATTTAAGATCAGCAATTTACATATTTGGTTTCAAATTAAATTTCTCAATGCTTCCTGCAGTTCATGAATGCTAAAATTCTGGCTTTACTGGCAGAAAGTGCATTCTGCATGTCTTAGGAAATCAATATAGAATAATCTTTTCTTAAACCAACAATCAAAACATTTGAACATTGTTATTACAATTAGCATAAGGAAAGATATAAAAAAAATGTTTTGAATTACAGTAAAACCTAAAAGTGACTTACTGAAATAGAAAATTACAGATATTAAGAAGTTAAAATAACACCAAGAAATCCATGTGAATCACTCAATGTCTTGCCAATTATAGAATGACAAAGTATGATATATAAGTATGCCTATGATTAATAGTAAACATTGAATTATTAAAAAGCTGTTGCAATGCTTTATATACATGTAAACATGTAAATAAGAAATCTCAATAATTTAAAAAAATTTCAGTATGTTAAATAATTTACTTTATTTTATTTATTTATTGTATGCATTATCTTAATGTTTTTTTAAATATATATATAATTACTAATATTGTGGCAGAATGTACACATTCTATGTTGCTTGTTACACACATATTGTTGTTGTTGTTGTTATTATTATTGTCATCATCATCATCATTATTATTATTATTATTATTATTATTATTATTATTATTATTATTATTATTATTATTATTATTATTTTGTACATAAAATAGCTATATAGAGTAGAGATATATGTATATCAGAAATAAACTCAGTGAAAGGATTAAAAAAACAGAAGATTAACGTTCTCATAATAGAATTTCCCAAAGTAATCAACCTGCATTAGAGTCTAATATGCATATATCCAAAGATTTAATGACATCTCCATAAAGTTTATATGTATAATAATAAACCTGAAACAAGAACGAAGATAATTTTAAATAAAATGTTTTGTTATTTAAATTATTTAGTGGTTTGTGCCAATTTTATCCCATTGGACTCATTCCAAATGTATAGATGGACAATTCCTAATGATCCTCAAAAATCATGTTTTGTGCAGAGGAAATGCAAGGATGATGACAATGTAAAATTGTAATGGTATTGTCAAAAGGTATTCTTTCCATAAGTGCTCTTTCTAAATGAAAGTGATATTTAAACTTAGAAGATGAGACTGTTTAAACCCCATAAATAATAAATAAAAAAATGCTTGTGGATAAAAATTAAATATGGTCCGGTTCAGGAAATATAATTTGAATATCTTATGTAAAATAATTATACAAGAGATATACAATTTGATCATTATCAGCAGCATCAATTAAATTTAGTAAACTTAAAATGTTATTAAATAGTCAAAATAAGTCATAGACCACATGACCCTATCTCTTAAGCTTGTGTTATAAACAATGAGGATTGCCAATTCCTCTACAAGCTTTGTGATAAATGCTTAGCCAGAGCCAGCACTTAAAATATCTCTGTCAGGAACCCCTCCCCAAATCCTTTCCCATGGTTTTGTGCTTTGGCAATCCTCAGAGAGGTGTCAGGGTAGGTTCAGACACTAGATCTAAAAATACTAACCCAAAGCCAAGCACTTATCTAAAAGTTATCTATTGAGTGAAAAATCTGAAATTTTCAGACATCTACGTCTTCAAATCCAGATATCCAATTCAAATAGCATACCATATAATAGTAGTCTTAGCAATATAAATAGCATAAGACTTATGGCAGTGACTATAAATAGTCAAAATAAAAGTCATAGAACACATGACCCTATCTCTTAAGCTTGTAAGTTATAAACAATGAGGATTGCCAATTCCTTTACAAACTTTGTGATAAATGCTTATCCAGGGCCAGCACTTAAAATATCTCTGTCAGGAACCCCTCCCCAAACACATGACCATGGTTTCATGCTTTGGCAGTCCTCAGAGAGGGGTCAGGGTAAGTTCAGATACTAGATCTAAAAATACCAACCCAAAGCCAAGCACTTATCTAAAAGTTATCTATTGAGTAGAAAATCCTGAAATTTTCAGACATCTACATGTCTTCAAACCCAGCTATCCAACTCAAATAGCTATATGGGGCTGATAGATCTTCAGCCATACCATAGATTATTAATCTTAGCAATATAAAATTGCATAAGACTTATGGCAGAGACTATAAATAATCAAAATAAGAGTCATAGATCACATGACGCTATCTCTTAAGCTTTTAAGTTATAAACAATGAGGATTGCCAATTCCTCTACAAGCTTTGTGATAAATGCTTAGCCAGAGCCAGCACTTAAAATATTTCTGTCAGGAACCCCTCCCCAAATCCCAGACCATGTTTCATGCTTTGGCACTCCTCAGAAAGGTGTCAGGGTAGGTTCAGACACTAGATCTAAAAATACCAACCCAAAGCCAAGCATTTATCTAAAACTTATCTATTGAGTGAAAAATCTGAAATTTTCAGACATCTATATGTCTTCAAACCCAGATATCCAACTCAAATAGCTATATGGGGCTTATAGATCTTCAGCCATACCACAAAGCTTGTAGAAGAATTGGCAATCCTCATTGTTTATAACTTATAAGCTTAAGAGATAGGGTCGTGTGATCTATGACTCTATCAGCCCCATATAGCTATTTGAGTTGCATAGCTGGGTTTGAAGACATGTAGATGTCTGAAAATTTCAGATTTTCCACTCAATAGATAACTTTTAATTAAGTGCTTGGCTTTGGGTTGGTATTTTTGTATCTAGTGTCTGAACCTACCCTGACACCTCTCAGAGGAGTGCCAAAGAACGAAACCATGATCAGGAGTTTGGGGAGGGGTTCCTGACAGAGATATTTTAAGTGCTGGCTCTGGCTAAGCATTTGTCACAAAGCTTGTAGAGGAATTGGCAATTCTCATTGTTTATAATTTACAAGCTTAAGAGATAAAGTCGTGTGATCTATGACTTTTATTTTGACTATTTATAGTCTCTGTCATAAGTCTTATGCAATTTTATATTGCTAAGACTACTAATATATGGTATGGCTGAAGATCTATCAGCCCCATATAGCTATTTGAATTGGATAGCTGGGTTTGAAGGCATGTAGATGTCTGAAAATTTCAGATTTTCCACTCAATAGATAACTTTTAGATAAGTGCTTGGCTTTGAGTTGGTATTTTTAGATCGTCTGAACGTACACTGACACCTCTTTGAGGAGTGCCAAAGCACGAAACCATAGTCAGGAGTTTGGGGAGGGGTTCCTGACAGAGATATTTTAAGTGCTGGCTCTGGCTAAGCATTTATTTAAAATGTTATTGTATTTTATTGTAATAATGAAAAATGTAGAATTGAAATTGAAGGCTTGTTGTATTTCATGAAAAAAATATGCTTGGATTTATTCATCTGTCTCTGCTTCTGTGAATTATCAGAATGGCAACTGGGGATTGACCTTTACATTTGTTGATGTTTGAGTATTGTTTACATTATAACTTCTGGAGATTTTGAACACTTCCATTTAAATTTCATATACATTTTTCTATTGCCTGTTTAGATTATCATTCATTGTTTTGGTGGTTGTAATGTACTTTTAAAATTAAAGTAAAATAATAGAATGGTTTATTGTTCAAGAATTCCTTAAGCAATTCGAGCTAGCCACAATCAATGGACCTCAAGCTCCAATCTCTATCTATTGCACCAAACATCAAAGGGCAAAAATGACTCATTGTTCACAAGAAGTTCAAGTACCACAAATGTCAGAACTGGATTGCGATCCATGGATCAAGCTCTGAGATCTTGTCATTCTACCCTGGTATGAAAGCACACAGGGCAAAACTGCTGATTGTTTATTACACAATTTACGTTTTTCATTCTGCAGATGATTCTCAAACTGAATCTTTGTGGCTAACCAAAATGACAAGCACTTTTTAAAAAGAATAACCACTAATTTTCTGACCCCTTACCATAAACATATATAACATAAAAGATAATGATTTTCAAATTGATCTGTGTTAGTAAACACGAGTCATTACTTTATGGTTTGATTTTTTTTTTTTTTGCTTTTAAAGTATAATGCCATATTAAAACCCCTTGTAGCTATTTGCAAAATGGATTGTTTTCGTACAAAACAATCATTTTACTACTAATATTTAAATAAATAAAAACAATTGTAATAAAAATAAAATTTTCAATGAAAAAAATTTGAAATAATAATTTATTCAGTAATTAACTACAAGAAATAATTCTCCAGTTATTAAGTGATAATAGTAAAAAAAAAAAACAAAGGGAAAGACATTAAACAGTTTATTATTGAAATTACATTCTTTGAAATAATTCTTTCTTCAGGGGATATCAAATAAAAGTATATATTTCAGAATTTTAAAAAGGAAGAGAGAGACGTAGAGGGGGACCTTCCTTGTTTTAAAATTAGTCTTCTAATTAAAAACTCTAATCTAACTTTAAAAATAAAAAAAATCTTAGGTACTAGAGAAAACCTTCATTAAATAGCAGAGCAGAGCGTGAGGTCAACAATTTATTAATAATGATGACAATAAAAAAAAACCCATCCAACTCAAAAAGATACCATTCCCTATCATCCTTACTCATCAGTGGGAACGAAGAAGCTCTGGGGTGTGAGTTAATTAAAGGAATTGAAGAAAGTAAGCAACGTCCTCTCATCCTGGTTTTGGAAAGCTGAAATCAATAATTTTTTAAAAAAAAAAGTTGAGTTAAAAAAGACCTTAGAGAGGAAAATAAAAATGAAATAATAAAATCGCTCCCTCTCATTCATATTTATTATAATCAATACACTGAAGAGTTTTTCCACTTGAATAAGCCCTTTGATTCTGTATGAAAACATTACACAATATTTTATAATTTTAAGAAAAACTAAAACATGCAATATCAAATTCATCTATAATAATTAAAAGTCAAAACTTTTTAAATATCAGGTGACATCACGTGACCTGGCACTACTCCCACAGAACTCTAACAATCGGATCTGGGCAGTCCGATGATGATTTAACACAAATACTCAACATTTTATTTCCTGGTTAATTTTGCTGCTACTATTATTAAAAATTCGATTTCAGAAACGTTGAAAATAATAATAATACATTTTATTTATATATGTATTTTTACAAAGATTGAAAAACAAAAACTTTAAAAAATTTATTTTCAAATATATATTTTCAAACTATTTATTTTTCGGGCAAAAAAAAGGACAAATCTATATGGTCCAACGTAGATAATTAAATAATCTATACATGTATGCGAATATATATTACCGTTTAGGCTTCGTGCTAATATTTAAAATTATACTATAATATGCCTTTGTGTTTTAAAAATAAGAAAGTTTCAATCTATTAATATATTTAATAAATTAAGCTTTCTTTTTTCAAACACAAAGATATATGCCAAATATATAGCATGTTTTAGCATATAACTAGAAAAACAAAAATTATTAATTCAAAAATAAAAAAGAAGACTTAAAGAAGTAATATTGAAAAAAAAAAAGAAACCGAAATTAAAAAACAAAATAAAGTACGCAGCCCGAATTTCACATAAATTGCTACATTACAAATAAAGAATAGGCTATATTACAGCAAGCCCATATGTACGTGCAGGCACCACTGCACCAGCTTGGGGTTCCGACAATATAGGGACACAATATTTTTAAGCTCTTCTTAATTTTACTCTGTCTGACAATCCTATATTGCTCTCTCAGGTTACAGAAGTGTAACTATGACCCTGGTTACATACTCCCATGGATCAGAATAACTTTACCACAGTGATATTGTTTACTGTAAGCTTTCTTAACTAATAGATGCCAGATGATCCAGTGCTGTCCTATCCAATATTGCCAGACTAGTTTATAGTTTTTGCCTTTCATGAATGATTAAGGTGAAAGAAAAATAATATATTGCTAAATAGCAATATGTAAGCTAGAGTCATGTGATAAGATATATAAATATGTATAAGCACCCTAAGAAAAGCCCTAACTTCTGATTGAAAGAAGTGTTACTATTAAATATATACATAGAAATAGAAATTTGAGAAAAATTTATGGAAAATTGTATAAGATTTTTGTTTCTCATCACATGATTTAGATATTGCTGCTAATACATACATTTTATACATACATCTGTGTAGGTTAAGTATATATATAAGCAACAAATATATGCATTTCGGATTAATTATTTTCTAGTGACTACATAGTGTCAATTTTAAACCAAATTATCAATGTTTCAATTGGTTTATACTTTAGTCCATCTCTTTTTATAATAAATACATAAATGTTGTTTTCCCCTTCTTTAAAATGATGGATCATCATGTTTAAATGCGCTTTCACAAATTTAAGATTACATTTTAAAAAACTGAATTATTATTTAAATATTTTCAGATTTAGTTTTTTTAATCTACAAAAAGAAAGAAAATCATAATCTTTTTAAAAACATACATTCACACACACAAACTTGCTTTACAAATTAATCTATTTATAACTTATGAGTATTGTAAAAATGAATAGGATAAAATTAAAAAATAAGTATTCACATCATATCAAAACAAAACGATATTCGTAAACAAAATTTTAATGTCGGAATATAAGTAATACACAGTATAAAAGAATATTACATCAAAATATATTCTAGTTATTATCACCGCCGTTAAAAATATATATGACTTATAAAATATAATATTCTTTTCACATTAAAACCAATCAAAACAATCTCCTTTTTTCTTTCCAAAAACTTTATTTTTTCCATCGCCATATATATATATTTACTTGTTTACCACATCTAACGTTTATTTGTAGTCATTTTCAAGGATCTACAAAATATACATTATATTTTTATAATTATCCATACGATTAAAAATAAAATAAAAACACACAAAAAAATGCATCTACCACTATCATAAAAAACAATAACATGTTCTTTTATTTATCCATACCTCTTTTTTTATATATACTGCATTATATATACACTACTCTTACTTGCTTCTTTCCTCTATACACTACTCTTACTTGCTTCTTTCCTCTTCAAACTTTTTCATTTTTACTTATACATTTCCTTTTTTAAAAAAAAAATTAACCACAAATATATTTTCCTTTCCCTTTTATACCTCTTAAGCACTTATTTGAAAACAATACCTTATTTATTCTTTACTTAAAATATATCATTTATATTATATCAAATCAATAAAATTCTTTTCACACAATACTTTGACTAAAATAGATGCATATCCTTCCTTCCCCACTATAAGATTTATTTTATAAACTTTTTTTTTTAATTACAAAAATGTCTCATTACCTTAACAGTTTGCTATTAAATTATTTTAAATTAGTATAGCAATTATTTAAATTCAAGGTCTGTTTTCATACTTTAATTGAAAACAGATACATTAAAGTTTCAAAAAATGTTTTGTTAATGCAATCATGTAAATTTTTCCTGTCAGTAATTATATCCGGCATAATTTTTCCATACATGTTTCTTTGCTTCAATTTTTTATGATAATGTTATCAAAAATCTTCAGTAATAATTATTGCAGACAAAAAGAAGTTTGGGTTAAATTCAATTTGAGCCAAACCAATAGTACCCTTTTTTGGAATAATTATCACCTTACTCTCCCCACCTTTCAACTGAAACAAAAAAAAATTGTATATTTTTCAAAAACCTATATATTCAACCATATTAAAAATCTATTTTAATTGTCTGTCAAGTTTTGATTATTGGTTTAATCAATTAAAACATGGTTGCTATTCCATTTCTATTTCTTCAAAAAGCTAAATGGGTCTACAATAAATTAATCAAAGCAAACTAACATAAAATATAATAGCAGATACTACTAGTTTTTGAGTTTTTGTTGTTGTTGTTTTTTAAGTTTATCCAAAATGAATCAGAATATTTATGAAAACAGGCAAAACTCATATATGTATTGCCATACACAGCAAGCTAGAGTAATCAATGGATGCCAGAAGGCTTGTGCATAAAATCCCCAACTAGTGCCTATTCATCCAATATCCGCAGACTAGTTTCTGGCTTATGGCCTTTGTCAGTGAGGAGAAACTAGTCTGGGGATATTGGATGAGTATGCACATGCCTTCTGGCATCCATCAATTACTCTACCTTGTTGTGTGTGGCAATACATATAGTGAGTTTTGCCTGTTTTAATAACAGTTATAAGCAAGCATAAGAAATGGTGATCATGTGATGTTTATTGGCAGAATATTTATGGTTATATAAATTTTCATTAACCTTCCTTAAATATAAATCCATTGTATTACTTATTTTATCACACAATATTATTTTTGTAATTACACCTGGGTCTTGTTTTATGCAGTAGATAGGTTCCTCAGAAAACGTGCACAAAAAAAATCACACAAAAATACTTAACTTACCTTGAAAAATGGGAAATAGGTTCTGTCATTTTCAGAAATCACATAAAAGCAAAGCAACAAAGAAAAATTGCTTTAAAATTTGCATTAAAAAAATAAGAAAATAAAGTATGACTAATAAAAAATTTCAAATATTTGAAAAAAATTAATACAAGACAAACTTTTTTTATTAACTACAGTATTTAATTTTATATTTTTTCATACATATTTTAATCATTACCGCTATTTGACAATATGCATTCATTTTGTGAACTAGCAGGAAATCAGATTCGTGATGTGATGTACAACTAGCGCCACTTTCAGTCTTGTCCTGTGTTAATGGTTTTCTGTTTCTATATTAAAAAAATGAGATTGCAATCAAAACAGAAAGATTATACATTATCATTAAAAAGATTATTTTCAGTTTACAAATCAATAAAATCTTCATTATTATTTATTTTAAAAATCTAAAAAATTACTTATTTCTGTTATATCTAACAAAATATGTTTTAAAAGTTTAAATTTTTGAATATTTATTGCAATATTTTTATACATAAGTATAAATTTATTATTATTATTTACTCATTAGTATAAGTGTGTTATTTACATAGAAGCTAAGATTCTAAATACAGCTTCAGGCCATATCCACGTTAACTGCTAATATAACATTATATTTTTGAAAAAAAAAAGTATTTCAAGTAAAAATAAGTTATTAATAATTTAAATTTCTTGGTATCTAATAAATATAGTGAAATATGAAAGATATTAAGAAGAAACATGAATCGCATAATTTCAAAATCGCATTAAAATAATCCACATAAAATGAGACCCAGGTGTATATTAAAATCAAAAGCTTTTATAATTTAGTTCATTTATCATTTAAAAAAATTAGAACTTGATAATATCAACTTATATAGTGCAAGCATGATATACTGTATTAATTTGAATTTAAGCTGCAGTAGGATTTTAAAATTGGAAAATATTAAAATGCTTTTATAATAGGATTGACAAATAATAAACATTTTATTTACTTAAAAAGGAACTAAAAGAAAAGTATGAATGGGGGGACAAAACTGCTATCAACCATTGTAATATTATGCACATGCATGGGGTGCAAACCAAAGATGTGATTGTTAAGGAGTATGAGATCAGCAGAAATAAGATATTAAAATATTCGCTTTGAGCCATAGGATTTTAAAATTGGAAAAATATATATAAATGATTTTGAAATAGGTATTGAAAAATAATAAACATTTCTATTTGATTAAATAGGAACTAAAAGAAAAATGTGAAAGGGTAATCAACCCCCTCCCAAAAAAAAAAACAGCTATCAACGATTGTAATACTACGGACGTGCTTGGAGCGTAAAGCAAAGAAGCAATAGTTGCGGAGTGGGAGATTGGCAGAATTAAGATGTTAAAATATTTGCTTTGAATTTAAACCACATCCTAATTTCATATCTTCAACATTTAAATAAAAAGTGTGGCTTAAATTTGAAGTAATACAGTACTTTTATGTCCCTTTCTGCATTTGTAAAGAAATAAATAAGTAATGAAAGAAAGAAATTATTATATATTTTTAAATCCTAGATATAGATTTTAAATTTAAAAAGGTTCAAGTATATCTATAATATTTTTTACACCAGTGCATAACTATCTACATTTTTTAACCATTTTCCTCTTTCTGCTCATGCACCATTCTGTATAGTTTAGTTTAATGATAAAAAGGCAGATGCTGATTCTAGTTCTGTCATTTCTGGTTCTCAAACTTTTTAAGAGCTACTGAGCAATAAACTATTTGATTATTCACTTATTTACTCATGCATTTAATCTTATATTTATAGAAATCTTAAGATAGTTATAGTGTTTGTTAAAAATACCATATATAGAAATTTGTATAATATATAAATAAATCAATTACATAGTTTTAAAATCAATAGTTTAGATTTTTTTTATATGTCAAAGTGTTGACCAGCTTCTTGGAAAGCAGCTATGTTAACTGCTAGGCCACCAAAGCTTAGCAATAGTTTAGATTTTACACTTAAACAAAAAAAATAGAATTACATTTTTTTTTTTTACGCAAATGGCATTTTTCTCTCAAATTTTGTTTATAATGGTCAGACATTTTCTCTGCAAGTTCTGAAACATTTATCTGATATGGTAAAAAAAACACCCCATTTTGTGGCAAATAAAACAGTGCAAGATACACCCCAACAAAGTGTCATCTCTCAAAGTCTTGAATGAGAAACACTTTTTAAATTAAATTCAGCATGACCCAGCTTATCTATCAGCCATATTCACTAGATCTCACTTCATGTGATTTTTTTTTTAATCTCTCAAATGAAAAAAAATATCTCAATTATTTTTTTTGTGGACTTAGAACTGGGGGAGGGGGGTTACAGAGATGCTAAAATGCATCATTTGGCAAGTGTTTCCAGACTACTTCAAAAAGTGACAAACATGTTTAGACCAGTGCATTTCATTAAATAGATTATATTTTTTAAAGTAATTCAATGTGCAACACCTAAAAATAAATATATATATATTTTTATGACAAAATTCCAGGTATTTTTGGGTCCATCCTTATATGTACATATACTTCAGGACATTTTTAAAAATCTGCATTAGAAAGCTGATTAACACCATAAAAAAAATTTTGAAGTGAGAAAATGATTTTTTTATTCTCTTTCAAGATAATTTTATCTGACCTATAGGCAAATACAAAGAAAATGCAAGAATTAACTAGGTGAGGTTACAGGGTGATATATACAAAGAAGGAATGATCCAAAAGTCAGTAGAATACAAAATGAGTGTTAGTGAAGAACTTAATCAGTGGATGCAAGATGAATATATCATTCATCTAGTCTATAATGAAATACCATTGTTAGTAAGCCCTGTTTTGGTGAGCTATGGTTGCAGGGTTTTATTAAATCTTAATAGTTATTTTCATATAAATTATTTAGGGGTTCGTTGGTCAGGTGCTGTTTAAGCCAGTTGTGAATTCCCAGGTTAATATGGCCAAGTAAGGATCTGCTTTTTATTCGTGTAAATTTGCTTCACTTTTTAAATCAGTTTTAATTTTCACTATGAGGCAGGAAGCATCCTTAAAATGTAATGTCAAAAACAAAAACAAAATCCAAGCAAGAAGCAGAAGTTTTGCAAGCAGTGTTCTATGAGTTTTTATGAAGGTAAGTTGATCTATAAATTCATTTTGTTTTCAATTTTTTTTTCCATTAAATTTGAACTGTACAATATATGCAGCAATTAATTTTGCATATATATTTATGTTTACATTTGATTTTGTATTGCATTTTTCCTGTTTAAATAACTATTTTGGATAGTTACATTTTTCTAGGCTGTGAACCTGAAGTGGATTACTCCTAAATGCACATATTTCAGTGTAAATTATAATAGATGATGACTTTCTGAAATTTATTATAAAGATGAAACTGTATTTCAAATATTTACATATAACATAAATAAAACTGTATGTGTATGTTTCTTTTGACTAATACTTCAATTATGAATGCAGAATAATAATTATCTAGAATTCATTACTTTAAATAAACTATATAATTTAAATAAGCTTTAGAATAATTATTATTTATGATTTTTTTGTAAAACTAAAAAATTCACATGTAAACTAATAATCATTCTCTATGCCAAAATATTATCTGGTATTTTATTCTTGGTTTTATAAATATATCAATATTTATAAATAAAGATAACATTTTGTACGAGTATAAATAATCCTTGACACTTTAATCACAAATAAAAAATATTAAATAAATATAATCCATCCATCAAAGTAAATATATACTGCATAGTCATGTTTAGTACATATGTGTTGTAAATGCATGTATGTTTATATATAAAGCTATTAGTGCCTAAGGCTAGATAAGTCAATAAATGTAAATTCATTGAAAGTAGTCTATGATTGTTATTGATATTAGCCTGGTTTAAGGGTTGACTGTTTTCAAAGTATATATAATATTGTAATAGATTTGATTGTCATTTTCAATGAAAAATAAACACTACTATATCACCCATTTAATAATTAATTGAAGGAATCAGAAGATATTTATTTAAAATGTATTGATATGGTTTGTGAATCATATTGTGGTGTATTTTGTTTTTAACAAAACACTATATTAGAACTTTTCTTTATCAAGTAAGGTTTATAATAATGTAAACATTAGAAGAATAGTTAGCTTCTATTTTACTTAGTATGTTTTATCATTAATTGCAAGAAGAGTGTGTTTCTTTTCTTTTCTCATTCTTGCTTCTGTTTTTTTTTTTTTTTTTATTAATGCAGAAAGAAAATTTCCATCAACTACTGATGAAACTCAAAATACAACTTCAAAAAGAAGATGAACTGAATTAAATTATCTTTTACAATTTTGTTTAACTTGATCATAATATACACATATATGTTAAAAGGCATTTAGTATTTATTTTTATGACATTCTTGTAACTGATATAGAAAAGTCTTCAAATTATCGCACAATGTAATCTATATTATGTTCTTCAATTAACGACTAACTTAAGAGAGGAAGAAGAAAAAACTATATTATACAAGTACTAGTGCAAATTGTTAACCAGATCAAAAATTAGTAGCCTTTAAGGTTCAAATAATAAATACATTTAAAAATAGGCCCTATTCCACTCATATACAAATTGTATGTAGTTCCTTTATTTTACTTTTTTTTTTTGTCGATTTTTTAATCTGTTCAGAAATATTGAGTTTTAATAATAATAATAATAATTATCATTGTACGATAAACGTTCCAAGATCAAATCATATCAATGTGTTGTCCCCTATAGATGTAAACATAGCTTCATTCAGTTTAGCTGATAATTTTAACTATACAAGGTAGAGTCATTTCTATTTATTTTAATACCCTCATAAATGAAAGTATGTTTAACCTAAATATAATTGAACATTTATCCTCATTAATATTATTTGTAAACCTGGTTATCTTTATGAGAACTCAAAAAGCAAATGTAAATAATTTATTATACATTTGCAACAGGTAATTTGGAAAATAGGGGGTGACACATTGATAGCATTAGTGCTTTGAAGGTTTATTTATTGATCCATTGAATAAACAATTATCAAGGCTGTATTTTTAATCATTAGCAATAATAGTAGTAAAAGTACTCTATGATTCACATGCTGGGACTAATTTGGATGAATGCAGACTATTACAAATGTTGTACTTCTGGTCAAAAGCAGTTCTATGTCACTTCAGCATTCACGGTCATTGTATTCAACATAGCATGAAGCCCAATACACGAAGTATATATTTTCAGAATATTATTGATATGGAAAATCCCAAATCTGTACTCCCAACTTTAAATGTTAATTTAATTGCCGGCATCAAGAAAATTTATATAGAAAGAACTAAACCTTTTATACTTCATATATCTTCATGATTTGTCATAACGTTAATTATTTCAAGATTTAGTCTAGGATGTAGATTTCAATGAGAGGCACAAAAAAGTTTTTAAAAGTCGCAGTTTTATATAAAATAAATATTGTTGTGAAAAATAATCAATTCAGAGATTTTTCTACAAAAGATTTACTTTTAAAAATCGAAATTAGCAAGGGCTTTTTTTTTTTGGGGGGGGGGGGGGAGGTGGAACAAATAAATAGTTAACCTTTCCTAGAATACAAAATAAACTGGTGTCGGTCCTAAGTTCAGATATTACGCAAATGCATCACTGACAAGTTAATTTTGAGTAAATGTACGTAATTATCAATATACTATTATAGTGTAAAAAGTGTGTTTAATTAACAATACTAGAAAAATATCCGAAAGTTTTCGTTTTGATTGTTATGAAATTTTCTTCCTAATTAATTTTAAGTTATATTTTTGTATTATTAAATTGTAAATAAGAATTAATTTCTTACTCGGCAATAAACCTTAATCTGATCATAGAGGGAGAAAAAAGTACTTATTTCCCTAGCTGTGTAGATTCTGTTTATTTTTCGTAACAATTCACATGGGGCAATAAAAATATGAACTCTAATTCCTCTTCTATTTATTTATAACCCTGATAAATTCAATTGATTCTCATTGCAAAAGTAAAAGCTTCAAGTGTAAAAATAAATAAAAATAATAAATGAAATGCTAAAAACATTTTTATAGACTATTATTTTAAAAAATGCTCTGTGTGAATTAATGCAATATTAGAATGATAAACTCGAGAGCAAATAATCTTAGAATTGAAGGTCAATTTGTCACGACCTCCTAAGCTATTAATAATTTGATTATTTGTTTATTAAAAAAATGTGAATCTCTTCTTTAAATAAAGCAACTGGTCAAATTCTGAAACTTATCCTTTGCACCATTTCTATTTTGTTTGCCCCCCCCCCCAATGAATTCTTTTCATATATTTAATAGTCATATATCTATTCCAACTGAATTAGTTACATATAGACTGTTGTTATCTTGTCAAATTTATTGGCTAAAAGTGAAATGTGGAAGTTCTTGCAATATAATATAAAGACCCTGGAAAAATTCCAGTTAATAATGCTCTGTAATATTTCAAAAACTTATTAAGCTCGCCAAATGTGATGTGATGTCGAATTTATTATTGTTTAAAGATACATCTTAATTGGATCAGAAATGCAAAACATATAATAACAAACGTCCAAAGAGATATTTTACAGTGAATCATGGAAGAACTCATTTATATTTAAACATTATCTCAATGACATTATAAGGAGGTGCAACATTGAATATTTCATTGGGAAATATGGCAAATTAAAAGACTCAATGACAAGCATACAATATATATGACTGTGTTTGTTTCACAAACTGATTTTTATTGTCATTACAACATTTCTAAGTTTTTGTTTTTTGGCTTTCTATATACCTTTTTTTTTTTCATTTAAAATTTAAATGGTTCTGTTTGTTCATTTATGAATGGTTGCTAATGATATGTGTATTTGTGAACATATATTTTGGATGGCTGAAGAGTTGGAGAGAGGAGAAGCTTGAAGCTTCTCCATTAAAGTTTGAAGATTTGCTATGTTAATATAAACTAAATAGTGATTGTATATATGTGTTGGAGATGGTGATCTGGGCAACTGATGATTTCTGGTTCAGCACAAAATACATAATATATTGGAGAACATTTATTTTTTTCACATGCATGTGGCTATGTGTATTAGTTGTATAAGATGAATTGGATAGCTGTCAGATGTTTGAAAGTCTGAGTTGAAATCCCTTATAATTACATTAAGTTTAGTATAAATAATATACATGTATTTATATATATATATTTACACATATGCACACATATCTACAATGCATAACTTTAAATAAATCTTGTGTTATCACAGCAGCTAATAACACTCAAAAATTTTTAAGAATTTATAACTACAGAAAAGTACTATACTTTTGATGTTTATTATAAACATTCTTTCTTAAGCAAGTTAGCGAATTTATTATATATAATAATCAATAAAGGAAGTCATATATAGAATGACATTGCTTTTATGAACTTGTATTTACAAATATATAATATAGGGAGTGTACCAATAACTCAAACAATCTCTTAATTGATAAGTGTGGCTTACCACATGCATCAATTAAGAGCTTGTTTGAGCTAGTGTCTGAATATTCTAGCTCCTCACTAAGGTGAACCAAAAGTTCAAAACCAATTGGTCTGGGAATGTTCCAGATAGGGATTTTAAATATTTTCTCTTACCGTACTGATCAATTAAGAGCTTGTCTGAGCTATTGGTACGATCCCTATATTACATACATATATATATAATAACATTTCCATACTCTGCCATTCTAAATATTAATGTAAAATAATACTCATACAGAGTTTAAATATAAAATTTTAATAATATTTATTGCACCAAGTATACTTTCAACATTTTCATTTCATATGATGTGAAAACTTCATCTAATGTATACTTGGTACAATAACCTTTGAAAACCTAAAGCTTAACTAGTCAATAAAATAATCAAAATTACCCTGCATTCATGACTCAACCAGAATAGCCAAAGAAAATAAACTCAAAAATACAACCAATGGTTTCAGTGCTACAAGACATAAGAAGTCTGTTTGTAGTTGAGGGGTAATTTTGATTGGTACAATAAATATTGTTAAAATTTTATATTTAAACTCTGTATGAGTATTATTTTACAATATTATGAATATGCTTTAAAACCACATATTTGAATGATAATTATATACCATATATGATTTTAGAATAAAAACATTTTAATTATCCTTATTAGAGATAAAGTATATCTATCATATTCAAATTATTAAAAATGATAACATTCCACCATAAAATGTATTAAATATTTATTAAAATTCTTATTGCAATTATCTACAACTGAAATGAACCTAAAGCATTTAGAAAATATTTGTCTTTTACTTTGTTAATGCATTTTTCTACAATTATTTTTAATTATCATTTTTGTAACTTTAATGATTCTTGGAAAAGTAAATGAATCATTAAACTTTTGAATCATTATACTTTGTTAACTAAAGTATAATTATTAAAAAAAAGTAAATGTAGAAGGCTTGGGTGGTGAGTTGTCATCATTTTTTCATCCTACATGGTTTTCTGTAGATAGTAGAACGTCAACTTGAGATTGAGAGGCCCCAGGGTCGATTCTGATACTCAAACTTCTTATGAACTCCCGAAAAATAAAGCTACAGCACTTTTTTTCCATGTTCTTAACAACATTAGAGCTGCTAAGAAGGTTTAAATGTCAATTCATTACATATTACTATCATGAAAGTCAGATATTTTTACAATATTGAATAACAATAGATTTTACTTAAAAGCTCCTATTGCTTTGACATTCTGTTAACATTGTTTCTTACAATTTCTGTCTCTATTTTGAAATTTTTATCTTAGCTAAATAACTATCATAAAGAATGTTATTCGTATAAAATGATTCTATGATGATAAAAAACTAGTCATGAGAATGAGATTTTTTGAGTCTTCATGTAAAACTGAAAGGAAAATAAATATTAACATTATTCTTTTACTTAGTTCATTAAAACAGTTCCACTGTAAGGTATAATACATTTACCTTGTTAAAGACTATTTCAACATCTATTTCTAGTGCATAAGTTATGTTTAACAGTGAGATTTCAACTTACTTTACAAATAAGAATTACTGCACTATTTCCATAAATGTTACTACTATGATAAGCAATTTTGTTAAGATAGTTTGAATTACTCCACTTTTTCTTGCCATAATTCTGTGTATTTAAACAAGTATTAATGATTGGGTACTTATATAGTCTGGCAAAAATAAGGTCAAACTTTTATATATGTATTATCATTTCTTTATTTTTGAATTTCACTTTTAAAGAAAGCTCCTATATTCAACTACTGAATCTAGTTTGAATGTGAAAGTACATTCATTTTAAACAAAAATATCTATCCCATCATCACCATCATCATCAACCATTATCAATCCATTGCAGCATAAAGGTCTCTCCAAGTTCAATCCATCTTCTCTGATTTCTAGGCTCTCCTCTCTATATCACCCCTGTACACTTTCTTATTACATCCATCCATCTCACATGTGGCCACTTTCTGGGTCTTTTACAATCTCTTGAAATCCAGTTTAAGATTTCAATCATTCATCTATTATAATCTCTTCTAAAAATATGTTCAGCCCAACTCCACTTCAGTCTTTTAATTCTTTCAATATCAGTAACACCTGTTTGTTCTCTTTCTCATATATTGCATTTTCGATCTCTTCTTATTACTCCGAACATGCATTTCTCCATACTTCATTGAATGGTCTGAAGTCTCTGTATTGCTCTTCTATTAAATATTCAAGTCTCACATCCTTAATTAAAAACTAGTAAAACACATTTATTAAAAACCTTCCTTTTCTAACACATAGGCATATTTCCTTTTAGTATCAAGTTATTTCTATCAAAACCACTCCAACCAAGTTTAATTCTGTGATTATTTTCATCCATTATGTTTCCATCTGTGGTAATAATCTGACCAAGGTATTTGTAGTTGTTAACTTCTTCTAACTCATCATAATCAATCTTTATTTTCATCTTTTGAGAAAATCCATTGAACAAGTTTTTTTAACATTTAACTTTAGTCCTACTTTCTTACTTTCATCTGATAACTCTTACAACATTTCCTAAAACTCTAAAGCTTTATTTGCAAAAAGAACTACATCATTTGAAAAATCTAAATAACTTAAACAATCTCCATTTATTTTTACTCCTTTAGCTTCCCACTTTTATCAACAAAGTATTTCTTGCAACACTGATGTAAAAAGTTTTAGAGGTATGAAGTCACCCTGTCTTACTCCTATCTCAATGTTAACTTTATTAGTATCATTATGTGATCTAATTGCAATTGTTGCATTTTATAAATATCCTTATGCTTTAGTCACTGAAGAAATGCTTATAGAATCAAATGCCTTTTCATAATCTACAAATCCAAAGCATAATGGCAACTCATAATCATTGATCCTTTCTATAACTTCTCTCAATACTTGGATATGATCTACTGTAATAAAACCATTTTTAAATCCAGATTTTCTCTTGGTTGGTGGAAATCTAATGTTATCTGTAGACAACTTGTAAAGTAATTAATATAACATTAATATAACATTCCTTGTAAGTCCAGATATAATGTTTCCAATCTATATTGTACATTGTATACATATTCTAGTAGTTTGTAATTATATATTGGACTATTCCATCATTTTAGTCAAATTATTACATATTTTTAGAAAAATTTAAACTTAATTTATATCTTTCTAAATACATTCAACTATTAGTAATATAAGATACAGGTTAGGATGGAACATTAGCCTGTAATTAACTTGTATATCATTATTAACAGTTAAATGTATTTAAAAAACTATAAAGTATGAGTTTTTTAAAAAACATGAAAATTCAATTAGATGATGGAAATTATCACAAGTCTTTAGGAAATCACATAAGAAGTTATGTTTTCAGAGGGCAAGTTATCTCATTCTGTCATAATTAGTTTGATTTGGTGAAGTTACCTATTTAATATATGGCATAGTCTTGATCTCTTATTGAGATTCTAAAAATAGAAAAGATAGTAATTAAAGTCTAAATTATTGTAAACCCTCAGCGAACTATATAGCCTGTCAATAAATGAAAAAGTACAGAATGGACAAGTACTTTAGTTTGGATCATATTTAAACATTCAATTTATTGACATGTTAAAATGCAGAATGTGAATTCTATATATTAATGATTTTTAGTACAACTTTAAGCCATTCTGAACAACCACTGAACATTAAATTAAATAACAGTGAATAGATGTCAATATTAATAATAATAGTTCAAAGTAGAAGAAATTAAAGCGGAAGTTATTAGAAACTCCCAAAAAATTGTATATAAACTGATACAAACTCATCAATAAACAAAAAAGTATATAATGGACCAACCTCTATTTAGGTTAGATCATATTTCAATTTATTGATGTATAACAACACAAAGCATGAATTTCTACATATTAATGTGATTTCAGTACAATCAGAAACCATTCAGAAGAAGGTAAAGGCAGAGCTCCATTTTTAACATCCTCTGAATATTAAATTAAGCAACAGTTAATAATTTAAATATTAATAATAATAATTTAAATGTAAATGAAATTAAAGCAGAAATTACTGTAAATAGCTAGTGAGCTATTTATAAACTAATACTGAAATCATATTAATATATAAAATTCTTGCACTGCATTGTAACATATCAATAAATTGAATACTTAAATACAATCCGAGTTAAAGTGCAAGTCATCCAGTCTGCACTTTTTAGTTTTTTGATGGATTTGTATTAGTTTATATACAGCTCATTGGGGATGAACAATCACTTCCATTTTAAGTAATCTATGTTTGAGATATTATTATTAATATTTTCATATAATAATTATTGTTTAATTGAATATTCAGGAATTGATAAAAATGAAATGTGGTCATTATTGTCTGATTGCTTTTGGTGATTTCAGAATGGCTTATATTTGTACTGAAATCACGTTTATAGAATTCGCATTCTGCATTATAACACATCAGTAAATTGAATCTTAAATATGATCCAAGCTAATGTAAAGATCAGCCATTCTTTACTTTTTGTTTATTGACGAGTTTGTATTACTTTATATATAGTTTACTAGGTGTTTACAGTAACTTCCACTTTAATTTCATATATGTTTGACCTATTACTATTAATAAAAGATAGTAATTATAAATATTTACTCTTGATAATTTATTCTTATTATCATATAGATAATTGGAGACCATTTGTGGTAACCAGAGAATATTCCACTATATTCTCCAACTAATTGTAGTTAATATGACTTTTATTATATATAACCATTAATTGACTTGCTTCTTGTTTTTAAGGTGATACCAATTTAGAAATGATAAAATAAAAAACTTGACAATTGACTGGCTTTTATAACTATATCAAGATTTTATAGAGAATCACTTCAAGATAATGTGATAACTTGTGAAAAGAGTGGGTGCATATTTTGAAAAACAGTATTTATAGTGATCAATGATAGATTTAGAATGGAAGTCTAATAATACAAAAAAAATAAATTATGTTACAGTTTCAGATTAATCAGTGATGAAAATCACTATGGAAGATATTTATTGTGAAGTGGTGATATCTTTTAGCATTTCAGAACCCAAGTATATAAGCATTAAGTAATTTAATGAACATTAAATAGAAGATTTATTTATTTTTCTGAAAGATGTACAAGTACTATTTTAAAACTTATCCTGTCCTTCAAAGTAATTGTTTTAAATTTTCAAAGATCTCTTAAAGTTTTGAAATCAAAATGAATTGCCAATACAGCTAAGTTATCTTGGGTTGTAAACTTTAAGCAGACATGTCAAACCTGTCCACAACCAATGCCCCCCTATATTTGTTATTTAAATAAATATATATAGTTTTTAAAGAATCTTGGCAATGTTTTTCATGAATCAAATCTTAAAAATTTGGTTGAATTTATTGAGATGTAGTTTTTTTTTTTAACTAATTGCCCATGCTGGTTGGTCTATTATGCTGTTTCCACAATTTTATTATTTTTTTAAAGTTGAAAATAGTTGTTTGCACAAACCTGTGCTATCTAGCATAGTTAAAACACACTTAATTGCTCCATACCACATAAGGACATCAGTCAACTGATAAACACTTATAGAAATGTGGAATCCTAACAACCATATATATTTGCTTTAATATAAAATTACACTGATTTTTGATTAATTCCAGCTGTAAATTATTATCAACATTTTCAACAACAATAGATAGAGGAAAAGTAAATAGGTGAAACTGATTATAAATCTACTTTAAAAATTCATTTTCTAACATTTTAATTTGATTAGAATATTCTGAAAATTTCAATTCTGGTAATTTTTGTAATTCAAAATAAGACAATTTTTTTTTTAATTTGTTTTGGCCAGAGTAATAATTTCTCTTTGAAAACATTGATACTACCATTGTAATGTCAACTGAAAATGCCAAGTTTTTTTATCTATTGATCATCTTTTAATATTTAATATTCATAATTTTTCAATTTAAAAAAATAATAATTTCATCCAGCAACTGGGAAAATCACTTTAAAACTTTATGACAAGAAAGCCACTGAATTTCTGCACAATAAGATAGATTAGGTATTCAATTTCTTATCTTCTAAAAATGTACTAAATTGATAATGGTTAAGCACAAGTACATGAATATGATTTACAATTTTGGTGACATTTTTTGACATGTTCAATATTTAAAACTTTTCTGATGAATCGTGCAATGAAAATAGAGAAAAGAATTATTATCTTCTTCTTTATATTTTTGTTTTAGTTGTGTGATAACTCCTTTAACAATACCAATCATGGCAGGAGAACCATGAGTTACAAGAGAAACTAACTTTTTAATAATAAATTATAGCTTTCAAAACTTCTGTAAGTGCATTAAAAGTATCAACTCCAAAGTCAAGCATTGGTGGTTGAGAGGCCAGTGACAGCTGCTTTACAAGCAGTTGTCCCAGTTGTCCTGGGTTAGCGGGTTCATTTTCCGGCTGATGCTATGACACATAGGAAAGAAAAAAAGTATCAACTCCAATGATTGTAACATGCATTAGAATAATATTCACAAGTTCTTCACATTTAAATTCACATCACATCTGCAAATAAAATCCGTCAGTTCTTAGATATTGTAATTATTAATTTCAGTTGATTTCTCACATTCCTAGCTATATCATCAGTTTTGCTGGCAGTAGTATTTTGAATCAAGCTTTTATTTTTAAATTTCTGTAATTGTTTTGTACACAATAATTCCACAGCATTCGTAATACATTAGCAAATAAATTTCTCTTTGAGTGAATGATTTTGTCTTACTTTCAATTAAATGTGATATCAAATAAGTAATTTTCACAGCAGTTGTTTATTTTCAATAGATTTAGTAAATATAATTTGTTGTTTTTGTAGTGTCATCTTCAATTCTGTCAATTTATCTTCAAGAAGACTGCCAATACATTTGGCATAGTTTTCTTTACGAATTGTATCATAGTGACTTTTAACATTATATTCTTTGCAAACAGCAATAGTTTCTATATATCTGAAATAAAATTTTATTTTTTCTTTGAATAGAAAAATATTTTTAATTCCCATTTTTCTTAAAAAAATATGACGATCTTCAATTAATCATTTTTTGTGCATCATTTAAAAAACTCTAAATTAACCACAAAGAAATCTACACTTTCTAATGCAGGCATATTTTGAATGAAGCTCTGATTAGAATCTGATGGGTCGAAAATAATAATTTGTTTAAGATAATAATAATAACAGTAGATAGATGAAATGACACCTACTTTCTCATGGGATGCAGCTCACTGGTTATGCTATGTTCTCTTTCATTGTATTCAATACATGACATACATTATAACTTTTAATGGAGATGTTAATTTTTTGAAATGTGTTTATATTTATTTAATTCATGAATGTATTTATAACTTTAATTAAAAAAATTTAGTATCATCAATGATTAAATTAACATATTGATTAGCATTTTTACTGAACTGCGTACCACTTTTCAGTGGACTGCATAAGGCCCGTGGGCTTCATATTTGGCATATCTTCAATTAAAGTGTTGGAAATTTTTGAGTTATTAGATAGAATGGAAAATTTTTAGCAAAATCACTATCTTTAACCATGGGTGAGCATTGTAATCTACCATCTTAGAAAGGAATGAGACATTTTGGTACTTTTTTATAAATAAAATTTGTCAGACTAATAAATGTATTGACAAATTCTTTGATTATATATTTAATTGTATGGTAGAAAAATGACTTATACAGTAAAGGTAATCACAGTAATAAGAAGATTTCTAATTAATTCCCAGCAAATAAAAGTTTTAAACAATGTCTAATCACTAAATTGAATAAGTAATGTGCTCAGCTTGCCTCTTAAATGCTCAAAAGCTACTCAATCTTCCAAGAAACAGACTAGATGATTTTTTTTATTAATCTTAAATATTCTGAAAATTATCTACATATATTGGAAATTCAATCTCCCTTTTCTGATAACATTTTTATCACTACAAATAGTAACTAAAAACCAAAGGAATGATAGCAGTAAAAGATGATCATAATTAGAGGAATTTCTTCAAAAAGAAACAAACAAAATGCTACTGCTTTGTCAAGCATTGGTGGTTGAGATGTCAGTGGCAGCTGCTTTACAAGCAGTTATCCCGGGTTAGCGGGTTCACTTCCCGGTTGATGGTATGACACACGAGAAAAAAATGCTAGTGTTTTATTCTTGTCAAAATCAAATAAAATGGCATTATCAGGTAGCAAAAAAAGATATACATTTTCATTTCTAACTGACTGAGATATACTATGCAAGATAATGTCATCTGTTCAAAAACAATTAGAGTAACTAAGTAACGAGGTATCATGACCAAGCAATAACAATTCATCATTGCAGATGATAGTCTATTACTGTTTTCCTGAAGGTTTGTGATTATGATATTTTAGTTGTATTTATATAATGGACTATTTCCATCATCTCATATTAAGTATTGAATGCCTTTAGAAAATTTAATTTTATTTAAATTTTTCAATTACATTCAACTGTTAGTAATAGCACACAGGTTAGTATATGCACAATGTTTTGAGTGGTATTATTCTCCTCTCTTCTTCAAGTGTTACTGGCCTGATCAGTGACAGTACCAATATAGGAATCAAACCTGGACCCTTAGATTCTTGAATATTGAATTTTAAGGTAACCCTCCAATCAAGTGAGCCCTTCTGCTAAAGGCAACAGTCTGTAGAAATTTCATATACTTATCTATGAAGTTCCTCCTAATTTCTCCACTGTTTCCTAAGAGCAAAGTTGATTACTGGTTTCTATCCATTAGGTATAGTCATATTAGATTGACTTATGAGATTATTTGCCATTGGCATGTAAGCAGATTCTTTGAATTTTCTTCTTTGTGCCTTTTCCTAAAGACATTCAATACTTAATATTAGATAATAGAAATAGTCCAACATGTAAATAGTTTATCGTGTTTGCTATTCTCTTGAACATCTCAATTTTTGAACTATAAACTTTATATTATTTGAACCAAAAATCAGCTTCATTTTGGTTTTTTGAGTGAGATCTTAAACATTGGTATTTTAAGTGGATGTAAAATTATTATTATTTGTGAAATGGAGGCCACAAATCTTCAGGTGGCTATTCATATTATTTAAATTCAAAAAGAAGTCATACGTAAACAATCATCATATGATTAAATGCACTTGATCCAAATAGTTTGGAATTTTGCTATAACAGCAGTGACTGGAAGACAAGTGATACAAATATATATGACAATTTCTAAGGTTTAATTTGTTTTCAGTATCATATATCAGGAGCTGATTAGTTAGATGATAGCAATACCTGCAGACAAATCCAGATTTTATTATCACTGATCATTCATACAAGATAAAGAATAATAACAAAACATTTTAATTGATTTGTCAGATAATGTCTTATGTAATTGGATGATTGGAAGTGTATGTGTGAAGGGGGCAAATACACAGCATTCTATCTATAAAAATTAGATTTTTTTGCATTCAAGTTCTAAATTTTCTACAATTTATTGGTGATCAGATATTAATGCCTTAAAAAAACTTTTTTCTTTTTGTCCCCATGAGTTATGGCATCGGCCAGAAAGTGAACCTACGAACCCGGGACAACTGCTTGTAAGACAGCAGTGCTGACCACTCGATCACCAATGCTTGACTTCTTTATCAATTCTTTTTTTTAAAAAAGCAGTTATTAAATTTCTTCAATGAAGCCGGTTATAACGTGAAAAAAGTTTAAAAACTATTTTGAAAAATCTATCATTCAAAAATCATTATTATTAAAGTATTTTTTATTACTTCAACAATTATTAAAATATTCTACAGCCGATAAGTAAGAAGTTGAAGGAACTGAGAGGAGATTACTGAGATGTTTTGATAATCAAAATCTGCCTGACTTTAAACTTATTTAATTACTTTTGAATTAAAATAATATAGCAATATGAATCTTTGCTTTAAAACATTTAAGGTAAAGAATATGTCTCTTTATCTGTTTCATATTATTCTTATTCACAAACTTACATAGATGACATAAAGTTAGAACACATTGCATGAAAGTTTAAAAGAAAAGTTCTTAGTTGTTAAAAATAAAAAATTAATTAAAGAACTTATATAATTTATTATCTTATGTATGAGAACAACAGGTATCATAGATATCACTCAAAAAAATTAAGAGCTGAAATGAAGTATGGTTGGCTATATTACTAGAAGAGATACTAGTAGGTGGATAATGGGCATTTTAAACTGGATCCTAAGAAATTGTAAAATATCTAGAAAAAGATTGCATGTGAGATGGATGGATGATATAAGGAATTTTGCTGTTGTGTATTGTAGATAAGAGAAACTAGAAATTAGAGAAACTGAATTAAACTAGGATAGACCTTCATTCTATAGTGGATTTATAATGTTGATGATGACATGTACATGTACTTACAAAGATACTTTGGAGATTTGATTTTCAAGTTCAACTTACTAGTAGCGATACTTAACGTAAATTTAAATTTTATGAATAGATTTTTAATTTTATAGGAAAGTTGTTACTCATAAAAAAAAAAATTAATGACACAAATTAAATAATTTATTACCTCATAATATATAGTTAGATAGCCAACTCTAGAGGGTTTAATTTCAAAACTCCATTTATTAATAAGAGGACTTAATATAAGTATAAATTTGATTAATATAAATATAAATTTATGTTGGATTTTAAGATTAAAGAACAACTAAAATATTCATTTCAGTTAGGATAATAATTAAAAAAACACTGGTGCAAGTGATAAAAGTTCCTGGATTGGAACTCAACTAGTCATTTCTGGTGTTGAAACATCACATGATTGTCCAAAATGACCAACCATTATATTAGGAGTGGGATTCAGCCAGTCAGCATCAGTTTGGTAGAACTGATACCTAGTTTTTTGCTGTGTTTAGTGAATGGTTGTTAAACACAATGACTATTAATCGAATCAATCTACTTAATTAAAAGTGTAGGATCCTATTCGATGATTATGTTATGGATAAATCACTCAGCCAATAATGCTGGAATAAAAGCAAAGAAAATTGAAAGTAAGAAGCAATATGGAAATATCCTAAATAACAGTTTTATTCTTTTTTGTCAGATATTATTTAATATTTTTTTATTAATATTTTACTTAAAACAGGCAAATCTCTCCATACAGTAGTGGCACTCAGTGCAAGCCAGAGTAATCAATGGATGCCAGAAGGCTTGTCCATAAAATCCCTATCTTGTGCCTACTCATCTAATATCTCCAGACTAGTTTCTAGCTTGTGGCTTTCATCAGTAGTGAGCCTTGGATCTGAGAGCACTGCACCTAGATCTTAGGATCTAATGCAACACTCCAGCAGCCATTTTTTATCTCTACTTAACTACAAAACTATGAGAATAAAATTGAAAATACAATAATATTTTCAATCCAAGCTCATTAGCTTATATAGTCATATAGGTCTGAACTCAGTTCAGTACCCATACATTTTGGAGTCTTTGGTTCTTTGATTACTCTGGCTTGCACTGAGTGGCACTACTGTATGGAGAGTTTTGTCTGTTTTAATAACAGTTATGAGCAAGCATAAGAAATGGTGATCGTGTGATGTTTAATGGTTTAATATTTTACTTACAACATAATCTAGTTTTGTGGAATTATTTTATTGTTCTTATTTACTGCATAAAATAATAAACTAAATTTCTAATTTATCATTAACTAAAATAATAAACTACCTTTCCATTGTTTTTTAAATATTTAGGGCAGCGAACCGTTTGTTAAATTATTTAAATCCCATCACAGTATATATTGTAGTTTAATATGGAGAAGGTTTTGAAAAAATGAATTTGATTTAGATGGTAACTTATATTACTAATTAAAAAATTATTTGCTATTGACTCAGTATTGCACATATATATATAAGCAAAAGAAAAATTACGTAAAAGTTAAGAATTATTAATATTAATTCCATTTAAGTTTCACATGTTCTTTATAATAATACAAAATATTTTAAGAGTTCATATAAAAAGTCATATGAATTTCGAACACATGAAGCGAGAGAATTGAGCCCCAATTCACGGACGTTTGAGCACTAAGAGTCCGCCACTTTACCAATGCTTTAAACAATGCCGGATATTTAAATATTTCTATATTCGTTTGTGAATAATTTACAACGATGTTTCTTTTTTTTTTTATTATTCGAAGACAGATCAAATAAGCCACGCAAAGATAAAAATTTTTACTTTCAAAGTTTATTTTTGGATATCAATAAAATAATAAACTCTTATTTCATAAATTCTGACAATGTCTATTTATTATTGGAATTTCTATTTTGAAATAATTTTTTAAAATATATTTGACATTTATAGATGTAACTTACTATTAGACTCTATTAAATTTAACAAATGCTTTGACTTCTTACTGAATGATATATATTTTAGGTAATATAGTTTTGTCTCTTTCAAACTGGAATATGTAAAGTATTCAGTTTGATTAATATCTATCAGGTCATCTCTTATATCGCTGCATGACTAAGTATAATCTCTTAACAAGATTTATTTTTTCTCATTTGTATATTTCATTTAAACAGATTATATCTGTGCTTGACTGTGTTCTTCCTGATGGATACTAAAAACAAAATATATATCTGAAAAGGGATGGCAACTGTGTTTATATTTAGATACATTTATACTAAAAATAAGTGCTTATATATATTAATAAAAACAAACTACAATACTATTTTAATCGAGTTTTTTTTTTTAAAATTGCGTTAGTTCACTGAAGTGTTGCTAGGTGGCCAAAGCTAAGAGTGGTTTTGTCAGCAGTTTACAAAATTGAGTGTTAAAATGTACAGAAGAAGCTTTATAAAAAAGATTTATAACTCTGCAGAGAAAATACATTAGCACCAAAAAAAAAAAAAAGATTTTATGGACTTTTTAAAAAAATTCAATTTATCAATTTATAATATTCTTTTTTTTTTTGCTTATATAGACAGTATATAATCGAAATCTATAAATAGAAAAAATTACGCATTAATACATTATCAATAAAATTAATATATTATTACCAAAGTTAATAAAGTGTGAGTGTGCACACAAACGATGATCTCTTGATTTTAATCGACTATAGTGGGCCTCAAAACAAGAGATTTTTCTCAAAATGTTAATGCAGAATTTGTTAAGAGTTTCAATGTTTTTTAAAAAGATGCATCAGTTTGTTGTTTTTTTTTTTTTTTTGGGGGGGGGGGATTCTCTCGCCCTTATATTTTAATAAAACAATACTTATTTACCGTTTTCTTAGGTTGTATTTACTCTCGCAAAATCTTAGTTTTAGAGTTTGTTGATAATGTACATTTATACAATAAACTAAATGATAAAAAAAAAATAACACTAATATTTATTTATTTTTAAAATACGACTTTTAAAATTTTAATTTAGTATGATAATAATATCAACAACAATATTATTTATTTATTTTTATCGTAGAAAAAAAAATGTCTATGTTATACGCTTATTTGTGTTATAACATGATTAAATAATTTGTATGCCTGAAGACAAGTGAACTTAAAGAGAAATTATGATATTATAATCAAGTAATAATATTTTCTGTGGTGTAATAATAATAGATCTTAAAACAATAGCAAATATCTTCACACAATAAATAGTTCCACCTAGTGTAAGTTCTAGTAATCAATAAAATACTAGAAGGTTGTGAATCTATTGATTGCTAGTGCTTACACTAGGTGAAATTATTATGAGGTAAAAAAATTCTGTTACTGTTTTAACAGTTTGTGCAAGCATATAATAAAGGAGGTCATGTGATGTTTTAATGGTTTAATAATGGATATTTTCTACCTACAATCAGATGATGTTTAAATCTTTGTTGATGATAGATTGCTTTACCTGTCACACTCTTAACCTAATTTACTTTAGCATTTCAGTATTTAGAACTATATGTAAACATTGTTGAGATACATAAGATGATAAATAAATTACTTAGTAAGATGTTCAAAGAATGAAGTTAGCAATAGACTGACTATTCAGAATTTCCTTTCTGATAATTAAATGAATCATTACCATTATTAATTATGTTTCACATAGTTAAAAGTGAAACAAATAGTAGAGGAACTTGAAATTGTCTTTTTTGGGATAAACCATAAGTAAAAGATGATTTTCAGGATCAATATCTTATGTAAACACACTATTAATTAACTGTTCACATTCAGGCAATGGGAGTTAAATTGCAATAAGTCTACCAATCTTAAAGAAATTAAATCAAATTCTGATAATCTAGTAACTACATTGCACAAATAAAAATAGGTATCACCTCTCATCAAGTTCATTATTCAATCTAAAAAATATATTGTAACAAATAGATGTCATTGATCTGCAAGAAATGACTACTAATAATCTTATTGTGAAAGAACCAATTGACATAACTTATTCAGAAACTTCACCTCACCATTCAACAAGGTACTGTGAATACGTGATCATATCATTTATGTTATCAGTACTTTGAATATTTATTTCTAAAGATGTTCTGTATAATATGCAACAGGAAGACTTTTCATTCCAAGGTATTATATATACATAAAAAAACATATTTAAGTATCTGTTGTTATCTAAATAAAGGCAAATTATATAACTAGGCAATGTGATAATATGATTCTTCTCCATAGTAATTATCATTGTTTATTACAGCCTTAACATAAGATCCAGCAACTCAAATTTAGAGCTATATCTTAAATAGTGAACAACATACAGTTTACAAGAGTTGTACACATAAAACAACTAAATCAAGTACATTTGTTTTAGATTAAATTTGATATAGTATATTAAAGATGAGCTTGCAAACAGATGCATTGCTAACCTTCAGGCAACTCAGGCGCCACCTGAAGACAATACTTTTATGTGTTGATAAAATTATAATCCATCACAGGTTAGTGCCTAAGTACATATTCAGTAAAGCCAAGAAACAAAGAAACCGGTAAAACCATTGTATAATTTGACATTACATAGGTTATATATTTTATTTTTTTTATTAAATATCATTTCTTATATGACTTCTTATAATGTAAATAAAATAATTTAATAAATTGTGTAAAAATATGAAGGCATTATAAATTTACAGTTTGCATAGAATAGACGTATATTCTTTTATTTCTTTTCCTGCTAGTAAATTAATAATTGAAATGAGAAAACAAGCAGAATCACGTATCCATAATACAATGAACTAAATAAATAAAGCTTGTCTGCTTGTTAATACATAGTTTCAATAGAATTATTTTATTAGATTGTAATAGATCTCTAAAGTTTGCTTCCCCATTAGCATCAGTACCAATTATTATCTTGAATTTGCTGTAAATTTTGATTTTAAGACTGTTGGTTTTCAAAAGAAAATATTTACATGAACAAAGATTTATCCCTTACATTCATTAAATATACCAATCACAAAACTTCCTTTAATAATAAATTAAATTATTGTTTAAATTATATTTTTATGAAATGATGCAACATAGTGTCATATTTTTATTAAATCAACCAAATGATTAACTTATAATAAGTCATCATTCAACTACCTCAAATAGATAAGAGATAATCAGATAAACTTATCTCTAATATATTTAACTTTTGTTTTTCTATCCTTACGGGTTTTTTTGTTTGTTTTTAATTAAAATGGCTACTCTCACTTAGAAATGGTTGTTAATGATGATGAACACCTATCATTGGAAGGAAATATTTCTTTTGGATCAAACTGAATATATTTAAAAGTCCTCTTGGCATATTTATTTATAATATTAGAGAGATGGTAAAGTAATTTGTATAATAATATTAGTTGAAATAGTTGACATGAACAATATTCATAAATTGGAAAATATTTTACATTGAGCAGATCAAAAAGTCCTTCACAAAAAAGGCTTCCCTTACATTTTTGCTTATCTCCTAAATTAAAAGGATCAATTAGAGAAAAAGTTTAAATAACATCTTTCCCTCTGAATTAAGAACTCTTAATCATACTTTAAAAGGATTCTAATCAGCATAATAATCAAATGTTTGTATTCAGAAATATTTATCACAACTACTATCAAAGAATAATGGGAAGTTCACTCCATAAACAGCTACAACAGGTATGTGATACTACTAAAAAAAAATTTATGTCATAAAAAATATTTTATTGAATGGATATACATTTTAGTATTTTCCTAGATAAGTCTATATTTTACTGAAATGAGTTCAGTTTGAATTCAGCTCACATAGTATAAGTTTTATGACTCTTTTTCAGGTTTATACACTTTCTCCATTTTTTGCAAATTATTTTTTCTTATCTTATTGTAATAGTTATTGTAAATAATGCTTATAATAATAAAAGGCAAATTAATTTTATTATAATAATTGATTCTAAGAAAGCAATCAACTGATTTCAGTTAGAAGCTATTCTAAGCAAAAGTAATTTTATGTGTCAAAACATATCCATCTTCAGCGCTATCACAGGCATCTACCTCTCCCTTTATAGAAAAGTCACCCTCCTCAATCTTCTAGTGTTTCCCAAGATAGCATATTACTTCTCATCATTCTACCTACACATTCCTTCATATCCAAAATCAATGCCCTTTGCACCCATTTTCTCTGGGACAGAAAGGTGATGGCCATCAGTCTAAAAAGAACTTGTTTTCCTAAAAACCTCAATGGGCTGGGCTTGCACTCCATCGACACTCTTCTGATCCAGAGAACTCACAATATTATTCTGACACTCATAAGTCAATTTTGTGCTGATCTAGTGCATATCATCATCACTCCCATCAACACTCCTCCTCCCAATGGCAGGTCCAGGTCATGGACCTCACTCATCACCAATATTTTACAAAAGGCTGACTTTGCTATACCTTTCATCTGCAGCAAATTAAAATACTGGGAGGTTTTCAATCAGACCATAAACTCCTCCACTGTCTCCCCTACATTCCTCAAACTTACCAATGCTCAATTAATCCACAAATTCAAAAGGTGGTCCCTCGATGCAAAATTCTTTGATTTCCTCCTCAAAATCAACCTTCATTCTCCACCAATCAATTTTTGGCCAGCTGTAGGGGTTTCACCAAGATCCTCCCCTAAGCCAGCTCTGTAAAACTGACAATGAAACCCTCCAGCGCTTCCTACTCGAATGTCCCTTTTTGCTTGGAAATGTGCCATCAATTCCTGCCTTTCCTTGCATAGGAACACCATCTTTAATCTGAGGATCCATCAAAACAGGGGTCTTTGCAACTATCAGACTTTCTTCATCTATGCACTCTGGCTACTTTGATGTGCTATTATTTTTGACCAGAGAGTACACTCAGTGAATCAAAAACTATTGAACCTAATTTGCTCTCTCAAAACAGAGATACCAAACTAGCCCCACCCCCACTCTTTACAGACACCTGGGCAATTCTCCAACTTCCATTCTCTCAGCCTCTGTCACAGGACTCTTCCAGTTAAATGTTTGCAACCTGTGTGATCGCTTGCTCAACGTGGACGTGCGACTCGGACCTGCAACCAAAGACTTTTCTTGGCCTGGACTAAACACCCTTTCCACATCCCCTTTTCATATACATCATTCCCTTTTCACCATGTTGTTCCTGAATTTCATTTTTTTCATGTAATCACTTCTTTGTAAACCTTTTTTTAACTATATTATTTTGACGAATAAACTTTCATCACTGAAAAAAAAAAAAGTAATTTTATTCATTTTTTTTTAATTTTTTTATATAAACATTATAAAAGTTATTGCAAAATATACTTGAAGTAAAATAAATCATATTTAAAACAATGATTATGTAAAATAAATACATTTCTTAGGAGGGAGTGGTATGAAATACTGTTTGTAGCATTTATATTATAAAACCGCAATGTAGCCATTGTGGATTAAAGTAATATGGAGTTTAAAATTCTGCAAAAAACAATATGCTTTAATACAGATTTGCTTTTATCATCTTCATATTTCTTAATTAAGAATATAGTTCATAAGTATATGCAGATGTATTTGATGAATTTGGCATTTGACGAACTAAGATCCTCCAATCTATCTATCTATCTCTCTCAACTCCACTAATACATCAGACAATTATCTCTCTATTCCATTTATTAAGTCAACAACAGCAAGAGTATGAGAATTTAAAAATTTCATGGATACCATAAATTAAATTTAGAATCCTCATAACAGAAAAGGCAACAATTAAAACTATTATCATTAGCATATTCAAAAAAATTCCTAAATCTGATAAAACTATAAGAAATAGTTGAATCTATTAGATATAATACATAGCTATATTATTAGAGATTCTGAATAGAAATAAAAAAATGTTGGTGTTCATAAATTTCACAGGTATTTCTTAAGCAAGCAAATTAGTCTACTGAAAATAGTAAATGTTAGATTGCATCATGGGTAAAGAATTTTACTGTAATGTATTTTCATCTATAACTATTTAACTTGATTCATAAAATAATATCAAAAAATTTAGTATACAATCCAAAACAAAGAAAATGTATGTAGCTAATTGACAAATCACAAATTTGTTCCAGCATTTTAAAAAACAATCAAAGAATTGAATGTTTTTTTAAATAAAAAAAAACCTCTTCATTGATCTAGAAATGATATTCAACATTTATTTGACAACTTTGACCTTTTATCTATATAAAATAGATATGCATCCTTCAAATGTCTTGCTAAACATCTTTAAACTTGCATCAGATAGGTGAAGCTATGAATAAAGAATATCCCTGACCGGATGATGTAATTAAATGCAATTTCAGAAAGTACAATTCTACTAAATAAATAATTATTTATATATAATATACCTACTTTATATTTAAAATTTTGACTAAATCATTGAATAAAAAATTGAAGCTTCATAAAATCGTATGTCTCATGGAAATCCTACTTGAAATGCAACACACTGGGTAGTTAATTTTTCCTGTATGTACTTCTGAGCTATAACAGTGTCATGTGATAAATATTCCCCTATGTTTACACCAGTGTTCTATGTAGGTTACAATTTGATTGATATTACTTAATGGATTTATATAAACAGGTTTGGAAAACAAATTTTGCTAACTAATTGGCATTATTGTATTCAGGTTATGGTATTTTATTATAAATTGACAATATGATTTGTTCATTCATCAACCATTATCAATCCACTGCAGGACGAAGGTCTCTCCAAGTTCAATCCATCTCCGATTTTTAGCTTCTCTTCTCCATGTCACCCCTGCACACTTTCTTATTTCATCCATCCATCTCACATGTAGTCTCTTTCTAGGTCTTTTACAATCTCTTGGAATCCAGTTTAAGATTTCAATTATCCATCTATTATTATCTCTTCTATAAATATGTCCAGCCCAACTCCACTTCAGTCTTTTAATTTTTTCAATGAGGTCAGTAGCACCTGTTTGTTCTCTTACCCATATATTGTGTTTTTGATCTTTTCTTGTTACTCCTAACATGCATCTCTTCATACTTCTTTGAGTAGTCTGGAGTCTCTGTTCATTAATTGACATATTATATAAAGATTCACTCTTCATATAATTAACTTCAAAACTCATATACAGATTGACTATACATAAAATTTGTTCAATAAATAGAATATTTAAATTTATTGTGATGTTAGGGTGCAATTATGGAAATCAACTTGGCTATGAATAATCAAACAAAATGACTATATAAAAATTGAGAAAGCCTTAAGGATTCTTTAATGACATGATATATAATTTCTGAATAAAATTTTAATACTTACATATTAAGTTTTGATTTCTTTTATCACTTTTGAAAACAATAAGAAAAATTATGATACAACACCCCAATCTTCGATTTTCATTGAATTGTTTTTTATAATCTGATATGGCTTTCGATATCAATCATCTAAAAAAATTTTGTTACAGCATGTCTATAAAATATGTCCAGTACTTAGTATTTCTATCTTATAAAAAAAAAAAAACATTTTCGCTTAAATTTGTTAATGTATATAACTGCAAAAAATTAAAATGCAATTATGATAATATGCTAATTATTAAAAGATTTGTAATTATTAATGGATTTACTAATCTGTATTTAGCTATCATATCAATCCTATAACAAACTAAGTAAAGTCAAATGTATCTATATGTTTCATAGAAATTTGTATAAAAATTAGATCTTTGTATCCAAATAATATTATAAGAAGATAAGACATAAAAACCAAATGTTTGAACATTTTTTAAAATAGGCTTATAAAATACAAAAATATATAATGAATTAGTATTTAAAACAGCTGCCTTCCAAAAAAAAAAAAAAGAACGTCAGTAATACGTTTGTCATTACCTAGGCTTTGAGAGAATAGAAATGAAATGTTTTCTGAATTCTTTTGCTTAAGTTCAAATTTTTACTTAAACAGGTCATTATTGCTTAAATCCATTCATGTGAATGTATGTGCACATACAAGCACACACAAACAGGTCATTATTGCTTAAATCCATTTATGTGAATGTATGTGCACATACAAGCACACACATTAAGATGTATATGCTCTTATCATTAAGTACGTATGAATTTGCAGAATAGATTATTTGAGAGCATTTTTTTATTATTATTAAATAAATATCCTTAATGAATAAACCATATCTCAATGCTTTTTATGCAAGAATCAAATTATTATTTAATATAAATACAGAAAGATATATCCAATCATTCAAATGAAAGTGCGAGAAAAAAAAAGAATTGCATATAATTATCATTAATTAATTCTTATTATTGCTAATAATCATAATTAATAAAATAATTATTTTAATTGACATATATTTGTATGTATAATAATAATTTAAAAATAGATTATTTATAGCGTTTAATAAAATATTTTAAACAATTACATTATTTATTAATGTTTCAGCTACGCTTTCCTACTCCAAAGGAAAATAATTAGAAGTTCATTCAGCCCTTTAATTTTATTTTAGAATCCAAAATAAAAACCCAGCTGAAAATTGATTAAGAATAATGAAATGATAATCAGATTGGAAACTGATATGACAAGATGACAACCTTATAATCAGAGTTGACATTCGGGATAAAATGGAAAACAACTCGGCCGTCTTTCTCTCCCCTATAAAATTTGTTATTCCAGATGCAATGATATCTGATCTCCACGATGTAATCTCCAGCATAACGTGCAACTACATAAGTTAGGATTATTAGATGCTTAACTTCTATTTCAGAGGAAAGAAGATTGAAAAACAAACTTTCCATTACTGTCACCAGATGTCATCTTATACTATTTTCCCATAAAGCTCTACATAACTAGTATTTAATCGTGCAGATTTAAACAGAAATTAAACAAAGCTTTTATTTCATATAAATATATGCACACATACCAAAAAGTCTTTTAAATATGATTTTCGCTTATGGTATTTATTTTAATTATTATATACATTAAGGGGGAAATACTTTCTTTAAATATAAGTTTCATTTACGTGAGCTGTTTCGTAAATTTCTAAGGGTTAGGCAAATGTCTATAAAATTGTATAGACATACGTCTAAGTGTATATATAAAGATGAAACTCTAATAAAGTGATGAAATTAAATGAAAATATAAAAAAAAATTAAGATTACTGAGACAAAATTATTTATTTAGCAATTATTACTACAAAATATATATTAACAAACTGGTAATAAGACTACTTTAAAACACAAGTTTAAAAAGGTTAAAATCCTTTCAATTCATTTAATTATCCAACTAAAATAAAATGTAAGCAAATGATTAAATAATTTAACAAATATTTACTTTTATTATATAAACACTTAACAAAAGTTTTCACTTTATTTTATTATTGTGACAAAGATAATTTTCAAAAAAGAATAGACAGTCGTTAAAAGAATAAATATATATTAGTTATAATAAACTAATATTTATAATAATAAAAAAAACCTATCAAAATTGTACTCATCCCCACCGGATTTTTGTTCTACGTATAATCCATACATACTTTAAATAAAATGTATATATAATTTCAAAATGGAAATGATAAAAGCAATTATTAAAGACGCAGACTACTATCAAAAATCCAAGATTATTTCAACCTGATGATTAACGACGTTTTCCAGACTTTTTAAAAAACAACTCAGCAGAGATAATAACTTATGTATAAATTATTACAAAACATTTAATATTTTTAAAACTAGGTATATTAATATAAAATATGTTTTATAGAAACAATCTGCTCTAAGCATCAGAGCTGGTTCAAGATTATGACGTCCTTATAAATATATCATAAATTTTATTTTGATAAGGTGACATATGGAAGAATATCATCTTAATGACTAGGTTTACTATTGGTTTAGCTTTAAAACCATAATGTTTTGCTTGTTGAAATTGACTAAATAAAGAAAATATTTTAAAAGTATCCAAGTACAGAGAATTTAAACATATACATTCATTCGGCTTAGACAATAAAGTCAATTATTGTTTGCTATGTATGAGTGTGCATTGTTAAAAGAGATTGTCTCGATTACAGGTTGAGACTGTTGATAGCTTAAGGATTGGTTGTTTTTCATCCAATTTAGAAATCCATTTCTAATATAAAAAATTATTATCTATAAAAATAAAAATGAACAATGATTTATTTAAACTATATATGATCATTGTTTCTTATGCTCACATAAGCTGTTAAAAATAACAACTCTCTCCATACACGAATGCCACTTTTGCAAACCACGATAAACAATGAAGGCTGAAGATTTGTGCTTGTGCAGTATTCTCAGATGCAAGGCTCCACTCACTGCATTAGTAGGCACTACTATATAGATTATAATGGCATATACTGGATGGCACTATTGTGTGGAGAGAGTTGCTAATATTTTATTTACTAACAATATAAAGCTTATTAATGAAAATCAAAAAAGCATAATAATCAACAAAAAATAAACACATTAAACCTATGTTACTGTCATCAATTCAACAATGAAGACAATACCCTAGAAATAGAGAAATATATTAATATCAAAAATCAAATCAATTAATTCCATCTCATGTGTATGTATGTATATATACTATAAATATTACATTTATTATGAATGTGTTAGATTCAATTACATATGATGCTCATCAGAGATAAATATTCTGTAAAAAAAAAAAAAATGTTCCATTTTTGTTTCTAAAATAAAATACTACTCGAGATCAAATTAAAAAAAAAAAAAATGCTAAATTTATTGCTACACATTTCGTAAATGGATTGTGAAAATCTTATTCCAGTGAGTTTGTAAGATATCTAACACATTTATTTATGTGTGTAGCAAGTGCCTGTGAAACAATATTCAAAATCCACATTACTTACTAAAGTAAAAAATTTCCATCATATTTTTATGAATATTCACTATAGCTGTTGCACATATGTAAGATTATCATGGCAAAATAATTCGAGATGCAACTAACATGTCTATGGACTAAGGTTTGAATACAGGCTGAGTGAAACTTCAGAAAGTTATAAAATCATAGATAATACTGGGATTTGTTATTCTGATAAACATCACATATTCAATCCTGCTAAACATCCGGTATGATTGATCAGCAATGCTTGATGAAAGGCAAAAGTAAAAACAGAAAATGTAATGTTAAGTGACATTTACATATGAATGTATAAAAATATGATTTTATTTCTTTATTTAAAAGGTATGCTTTTCAAACAAAAATCAATTTACTAGGCTGGAGGCAATTAAATAGTTAATTCAAAATAAAACTAATTTAGCACCAATATTCATAGTTAAACACTTTGTCATTTCTTTATTCTCTATAAGAATCATACTTTAACTGAAATCAATGGTATTGCTCAATTATATCTGTGAGTGATAATATTTGTCAATATTTAGAAGTGTTGATATCATCAAAAAACCTAAATACATTCAGGCTGATTGAAGTCAAACTATTTTCAATTTATTAATGTCAAGTTGGTCTTCTAGAAAATAGGTATATAATGTCAGTACAAAGAAATGTTTAATCCTAATATATTCATTCCTCACTTAATGGGACTTGACATGCACTAAAACTCTGGACATGCTCACTATGGCAATCCTAGTAGAAACTTTTTAAAATTCTCTGCATATTTGCAAATAGTCTTTTATTCTTAGTCTTCCAATATAAAACATTGAAGTTCACAGAAGAAACTTTGTACTAATTGGATTTTTTTTCTTGTCTGATGGAAAAAATCTGAAATCATGACATATTGCTATGAAGAACTCATCCTTAGATTCACAAAAGAATAAAAAGATTTGGTAAAAGATTAAAGTTTTCTCTTATAACAGGTAAATTAGTTATATTAAGCTTTAATGTTTTTAAGCATTTTGTTCATCTTTCTCAGAACTAAATAAAGGAAAATATTGTGCTTATTTTCTAAATCAGTGATGTTAATATCACTGGTAAAAAAAGAAAAAAAAAATTTTTTTGAGCTCATTTTGTTATTATCAGCTTCAACCATTAAAAAAGATTCACATTATTTACGTGGATAGCTTATCTCCAAACTTTTTTTTTTTTTTTAATGATAGTTACAAATTTATTTTAATATATCCATTGTTTTAAAATTGTTTTTAAAATTTCCAGTTTTGGAAAAAGAAAAACAAATAAATCGCGAGTTTGAAGCAGTAAAGATGAACAAAATATTTTTATTAAATAACACAAATTAATCAAGGAAAAATAATTCATAACGAGGGATTTATTATTACATCAAACAAGGAAAATTACATTAATGTCGGATCAAAGTAAGCAGTAGAAATAAATGTTTGTTACATTTACATCTTATTTCATTCTTTAACCACGCACACACAAAATATTTGTTATTCTGTATGCTCATAACAAAAATTTAATTTAACTCATTAAACTTATAGCAAATAAAATTTCAAAGAAAAATAGATATATGTAAATTAAGAATTTAACCCTTTATCACTCATCCTAAATCATAAAATATAAAGGACTCACAAAAATATATTAATACTTTACAATTTATTTCATCATAAATACACTCTGAAACTTTAGCTAAATAATGAAAATATTTTCTGCATTCTATTCTTGATTGAATTGTTTCTGGAAGGAAATATAACAGTGTGTTTGAAAAGGAAAAGTTTTAATAGAAATATTCTTACATATAGGTAAGAGACGGAAACTCAACAGAAAAGGTATACAAGAGTTCAGAACACTCAGCAAAGCACAAAGAGATATAATACAGGTCAAAGATTAGTTTTCTTCAATAAAAAATTACATATATATATCTAACACTAAAAATAATCAATTTAAAACAAAATTGAAACAGACAACTCACTGTAAATAAAAAAATTATTGAATACATCAACCCAGATTTAATTACTTAATGGGACCTTTTCAAGATGTTTCCTTTTACACAATCACATGATCAATTACACTACAGCAACTCCCCCAATGGACATTATTTACATAACATAATAAATATAATTATTAAAAGACATACATTAAATATAATTAATAAAATACATACCTCCTCTCATAATATATATTTACAAATAATCTAAAAAAAAAAAGATCCCTTTTATTTTTATAATTACAACTCTAAAGTTTACAATAATCTAGCAATGCCCCCCCCCTTTTTTTTTGAAAAAAAGGGGGATTATTATTGTTTTTTTATTATTATTTAGATTATTTGTAAATATATATTATAAGAGGGAGGGGGTTTATAATAAGTTTAATCATTTTTATATACATATATGTATTTTATTAATTAGGGTGCTTGTGTATAATTCAACCAATGACGTTTTTGACTTACCGATTTCCCTTCCAGTAGACATCAACGTTTTTTGCATGACAACATTGTCATGGTAACCAAGTGACTGGCGTGATTAATCCATCAGAGAGTCAATTTTTTTTTTTTTTTATCCGCGAGATTTAAAATTCGTAGAGAGGTTTGGGAAATTTTTTGATTTTTCTGTCTATTGCGATTTTGCTATCCACGGCACCACAGTTACTTTTTTGAGCTGTTAATTCGGGTAAAGTGTTTTATTTATCTGTTTATTTTAAATTTACAAAAATTTTTTGTTAATATTTCTACAATTCTCAAACTTCTCCGGTAAAGTGTTTTTTATTTATCTGTTTATTTTAAATTTACAAAAAGTTTTTGTTAATATTTCTACAATTCTGAAACTTACATTGAATTACGTTTAATGTGTAAATAATTTATTCTCTGGTAAAGTGTTTTTTATTTATCTGTTTATTTTAAATTTACAAAAACTTTTTGTTAATATTTCTACATTACGTTTTTAATGTGTAAATAATTTGAAATAATTTTTTAAATCAATTTTGCAATATGCAGTACGTTTTAAAAATTACCAAATGCATGTAAAAGTGCGGCGTTTTCTGGACACCAATAATACCAGATTTGCATTAGATCGCGTCTTTTTTATTTAGGTGTTTATTTAAAATTTACAAAAAGTTTTTGTTAATATTTCTACAATTCTCAAACTTACGTTGAATTACGTTTAATGTGTAAATAATTTTCAATAATTTTTTAAAACAAATTTGGAATATACATTACCAAATGCATGTGATAACAAGGACGCCATTAATGCCAGATTCGCATTAATTCGGGTAAAGTACTTTTTGTTAATATTTCTACATTACGTTTTTAATGTGTAAATAATTTGAAATAATTTTGCAATATGCAGTACGTTTTTAAAATTATCAAATGCATGTAAAAGTGCGGCGCCATTAATACCAGATTTGCATTAGATCGCGTCTTTTTTATTTAGGTGTTTATTTAAAATTTACAAAAAGTTTTTGTTAATATTTCTAAAATTCTCAAACTTATTTACAAAAAATATTTGTTAATATTTCTACAATTCTCAAACTTACATTGAATTATGTTTTAATTTTATTTTTAATTTCTGAATTATATCATACAGCTATGAGAGTAATACAATGTCTGATATACGTGTACGCTGGGCCTGCAGCCTGACAAAAACATCCAGAGATCCCCCCCGCCAATTCCAGCGCTATGCGCTGCTGTATTTTAAAAGTGAGAATAATATTTTGATGCATGCATGTACATTTTTTTTTTAGTATTTGCTGACCTGCGTCAGATATTTTTCATTTTTGAATATTTTTTAGCATGTGACCTGGATAATTCAACCGATGACGTATTGCCCTGAAGGCATATCAGTCTAATCTTGCGATTTTTAACATGCCATGTTCACGTGATCTGTGGACACATTTTAGCGATTACATATGTCCGCAGATCACTTGGAGACGTTATCTTAAAAATCGCAAGATTAGACAGATATGCCTTCAGGGTAATACATCATCGGTTGAATTATACACAAGTACCTTAATTAGATTTAATGTATATATTTTAATAATTATATTTATTTAAATATTATGTAAATAATGTCCATTAGGGGGAGTTGCTGTAAGGTAATTGGTCATGTGATTGTGTAAAAAAGAAACATCCTGAAAAAATTCCATTAAGCAATAAAACCCGGTTTGATGTATTAAATATTTTTTTTATTTAGAGTGAGTTGTCTGTTTCACTTTTGTTTTAAATGATTATTTTTAATTTTATTTATAGAAGGCAACATTATGGGCAAATTTTAACAATGAAATTTGATTATTTAAAATAGCTAACACTATATTATTTAATAATTCATTAAACATCACATGATCATCATTTCTTATGCTTGCTCAAGCTGTTAAAACAGGCAAAACTCTCCATACAATAGTGCCACTCAGTGCAAGCCAGAGTAATCAATGGACGCCAGAAGGTTTGTGCATAAAATCCCTATCTAATGCCTACTCATCCAATATCCCCAGACTATTTTCTAGGGTTGCATTGGATCCTAAGATCTAGGTGCAGTGCTCTCAGATCCAAGACTTCTCACTGATGAAAACCACAAGCTAGAAACTAGTCTGGGAATATTGAATGAGTAGGCACTAGATAGGGATTTTATGCACAAACCTTCTGCCATCCGTTGACTACTCTGGCTTGCATTGAGTGGCACTACTGTAAGAAGAGTTTTGCTTATTTAATAATTACACATATGTATATATAAAATAAATCATCTACTAAAAATATACTACATGTAATAACAACAACAATAACAAAATATAGAACTTACAAAAAATACTTTCCATTACTAAAACTGTAATCATTGCCAACTAAACTTATGCTGGTAAAAAAATAGATATTTTTTTCAGATATCGTGTCAGTCAGTATTGGGATTGTCTATTTATTATAGTCTTTAAATTAAAAAAAAATATATTAACAAAATATTCAATGAGAAATACAATATTTCATTTTATATTACCTTAAATGTAAATAAATTAATTAACTTTTCACTGTGTAGTTATGTTTTCAACTGTGGCAATTTGTTTGGAGATGGTGGCAGTAATTGTTCTGCTTAAATCACTTTTCTGAGCAACATTTAACATAATTTTTCCAGTTTCCATGCTTCAAATACACTAGAAAATCAAAATAATGTAATATTGATTTATTAGTTTAAAAAAATCTGAAGTGGTCAGTATTTCCTAGAGGTGGCAAAAGATAAAAGAAAGTTAGTTTCACCTCCAGTTGTTTAATGGATATTGATCATTGTCCTGTTTCACAAGACTAGTTTGAGAGATTGTTGAGATAGCAAAAAAGGTAATTTTCTGTGTAGTTTATTAAATATTAGTGATTATTCTTATTATAGGAATTATTAAAAACCAAAAGAATACATGTATATGATGCTTTGATTTTAATCTTATAAGTTTTATTTTTATAAATAAAAATTAATAAATTCAACCATAATTCAAACACAGAAAATCACAGTTATAATGTTGTCATTCCTTTTGAAAAAGATCAATATCACATTTACAAAGATAGTGAAATATTTTAAATAGAAATTAAAATTTATAAGATAATTTAATAGATTTTTGATAGTCCACATTAACTTTTTATTTATTCATTACTGTTTTAAACATAGTTTTTATTTAACAAAGATTTTGGTAAATTTTCTTGTGTTGATACTTGACTGTGCTCCGAACATCATTCAATGAGAAGAATGTTCATTGTTTTCATTTATTATTTTTTTTAATATTTTCAAACAGCAAATATGATTTATTAGAATGTATGTAATTTACAAACTTAAAATATAACAAATCAACCTCAATCTATTGAATTGTAATATAAAATAAAGGTTGAATATTAAATCAAATGTTGAACTTAAAAAAAAATTATCGCCAGGGCTAACAAAAAAAAATACTATTTTTGTAAAGAATTAATAATTCTAAAAATCCTATATCTAAAATCAACAACACAAAATAATATTATTCAACAAATTATTTGTGGGCGCAAAAAAAGTATACATTGGTGAATTAAGATGTACTTTAGAAAAAAGGTTAAATGAAAACCAACTATTCTATAACCATAAAATTATGATCACAAAAGAATATTGCATTAAAAAAGACATCACAGAAAAAGCAAAATTAAAGAAGTAATTCTTACAAATCAATTTAAATATTCTATAATAAATAGACAATATGCTAACACTAAATTTACATATTTCCTGGAAAATTATTTCACAACTGCTTTTTGTCCACATAAATTCAGTTGATAATGATTATTTAAATTATTGAAAGTACTTCTGTATAAATTCTATATTATTACTGTTTACTTATTACCATTATTATAATTTTAAACTATTACATATACATTATATATAAGTTTTATTTTAATATTAAAGATATATATATATCTTTGTCTAGTAATATCATAAATCTCTCTGGAATTGACCTTGATCATGGAAAAAATATAAAAATAAATACTGAATTATAAGCAATAGGAAAACATTTATGGAATACCTACTGAAAATATATGGTAATTCTTATTATTGACTTACTAAAATTCTCAATGCTTTTTGTATTTTCTTTGTTTTATTTATCCTCTATAACATTTCAGCTAAAATTTGCTGATTATTTCCAAAAAATTGTAAGTTTCGTAATTGACTTTGTTACATTTAAAAATGAATGTTCTTTAGCAAAAAAAAAATTCGAAGAAATAAATAACAACAAAAGTCATTTAGAATTTATGTGTTAAAATTTTAAAATATATATATATATTCATCCTATATTTGGTGATTCATGTGATATTCGAGAATCCGGATTGCAAATAGAGAAGCACAGTTGCATTCAACTAACCAAGGTTGCTCCTAGTTAAGAGCTAGTCCACCTCTATCCTTTACTAGATTACACCGGGCACTACTAAAAATAGTAATTGTGGACTTAATCAGTGAAGTATTGAATAGCTTCACGCTCTCAGATCTAACTGCTTCAGCTTCACCTATTTATATAGAAAGTAGGTTGAAGTAAAGAAGGATTCCCCTCTTTTCTTCCAATGCGTAAGCTTGTGGTTAAGCCCTGTAGAGGTCCCTACCATCGCATTTTCAACCGCATATGCTTTAGATTTATTGCCTTAGTAAATATTACTTACGTAATTAATGTGCGTTAAATAAATTTATAATTAAAATTGAAAATGAAATATTATAAATGCACGCAATATTATAAATGCAAGTATATCTTAATTTAAAAAAAGAAAAATTAAAAAATCACATTATTTTTATTCATTTTACAAATTTAAAACATTAAAAATGATTCTACATATAATTTTTTTAGTATTTATATGTATATCCATTGAATATTCTACAGAAATGATGGGGGGGGGGGTAATTTTAAAGAGACCTTTAGTAAAGATCTCCATTAAAAAAGCTGTGTTTATTTTTTTTGGAAAAAAAAAACAAAGTTTAATACCATTAATGATTATTGAACATATATATTTAATATTTAAACTCAAGGTTAAGTTTTTCAATTTACAGGATTTTACTTTTATACAGAAAACAAAAGAAAAGGAAGTTTAATTTTATGTGCACCTCTCTCCATAACAATATATATATTATTTTGTGACAGGAAGTTGATATGAAACCAAGCCTTTAAAATATTTTAAAAAAACTGAGAAAAAAAAAATAAAAGAAATTAAAAACAAGAAAGATACGAAGAAACACTAAACAAACAAGCTACAGAATGGTGATTGCACCTGTTATTAGAAGATTTCCGTCCAATCAATCAATATATGCAATGAAAGAAGAGTTTCGGAGAATATTTCAGCAGAATGGAATATAGTAAAGTGAGTTATTTCATCAATCACAATACAAAAACAACAAGTGGTGATAAAAGTATTTTTATGACATCTCAAGAGAGTAATAAATCAAAAAAATGTCAAGTGTAGCTAACATTTGGTAAAATTTTTATAAAAAAGAAAAAAAAAATCTAACTTTGTAAAAGAATAATGCTTCATAGAAACACAAACAAAAAGGAATTGCTTATTTAATAGTTCTCTTTCAAGTGTCAATACACTCTTTCAAAACTGGGGCAAGTTAGGATTTTTATTATTTAATACTGTTTTTAATCGCTTAGTAAAGAACTGTATAGTGCACATACTCGTATATGTTTTAATGATATTTATAGGGGGTGGGAGACCCAAAACAAACTACCATTCGCAAAGATCGACAATTATCGCTTGATGATAACACTGAATTTCCTTTAGGCTGAGAACTCATGCTTATATATGCATACGCGCGTTACATCTAAATATGTATTGCAGCAGCAACATTATAATCACCTGACCGTAAGCGTAATTAGAACATTGACAGTAAAGACAAAATTTTGTGGTATAGTGGTTAGTAAGTTCATCTGCTAGGTTTGTGACCTGAAGTTCAAATCTAAATAAAGCTTGAAGATAGTCGGTTCTCAACCAAAACAACTAAGCAACTTATATAGATCAGTTAATTAAATAATTTTTATCTTAAAAATAAAGATTCAAAAATAACCTAGGCTATTAGATAAAGAGTCCATAGAAAGAAAAAAAACTACTGGTGAAAAAAGTTTCATGCACCTAAGATCACTATGCCTATAATTTGATTTATCTTTTAAGATTAATCATCTATTGTCTACCAAAAGGCCTTTGAATAGTTGTCTAGAAATACCTAATGCAAACTTTATCAAAATTTTAATTATATCATTCTTTGTCAAACTGATTCTTTTCTAATATGTTTTATATCTTTTGATAAAAGTTATCATTGACTTCTGATTATTTGATACTTTAAGTTTTCATCCCACATTTATTTAAATTTTTCAATTTTCACAGTAATCTGTATTATAAAGGCTAATATGGACTCAACTTTATTCATCTGATTCTATCTACACATCTTTCCTAGCTTCTTGTGCTATTAATAAATTGTACTTCATTTTCAAATCCAAATTTCATATTTTAACAAGCACAAGTTAAAATCGTCAGATAAATATTCAAAATGTACATGAAGACCTACAGGTATATATACAATGAGTCATTTGGCAAAAGAGAGAGTAAGCACACTAACTAAACTATCTTTTCCAAATGCTTTTACAATTTGTTCTATTTTTCAAAAACTCTATTTTTTCTATATCTGTTGTCTCGTTCTAACTCTTTTTATCAGATCTTTCGTAATTCTTCTGACTCTTAAGTATATATCTCAAATCAAGTTTTCTTACTGATTTTTTTTAAAATCAATAATCCCCCCCCCCATCTTCCAACATTTTTATTTTCTATCTACAATATATTTTTTCAATCCACATCTCTAGAGCCTCCAATCTTTTATTTTTGCAATATATTCAAGGAAATTCTTTAAAAGCTTCTTTCTTAATTTAATTCTAAAAGACTAACAAAAGCCTTTTAACCTTGAAATTTTTACTTCAATTTTTCTACATTAATACTTCACAAATTGACTTTTTTTATAATTTCCTACCCGGTTAACAGTCTTAAACTGTTACGCTTTCTACCTTGTTTTATTAGTTTACTTTTAGATTCGTTTATTCCCACTTCAAAGTTACTATAATTTTCATTTTTCTTAATCTTTTATTAAATTCACCATTGCTACCCATAAGTGCAGCCATATCATTTGTAATCTCATACAGTGAACCTTCCTTTCCACAAAATTAACTCAGATCTTATTATAATAATATTCATTCAATAAATCAACAAACAAAATAGGAAAAAGAGAATACCTTTATTTATACTAATATAAATAATGAAAATATTTATTTTATGTATTTTATAGAATGCAACACTTTATTTTTCACACCTGCAAAATAGCTTACAGTTTTGACTGTTTAACAGCCTTCTTCAGAGCTTTTTTATATTTATTATTATTATTAAGTGTTATTGAGCATACTTTCCATGTGAATCTGATGTTCTACATCGAAAGTGCGCTTAGCAATACATAATAATAATAAAAATAAATATTAAAAATCTTTTCTTTTTCTAATGTTAGAAACATTTCAGCCAAATTATTATAACTACTCTATGATAACTCAATACAATTGATAAATATAAATATTCTATTATAATAAACTACATACACAACATGTTTTTTATACATATTAAAAACCCAATAGTTGATATTTTATATATTTATATTGAACAAAATGTGATTAATTACTTTGTTCTAATTATAATTAATTTTAAAATAATGAATTTTAAATATTTTACATACAATCTGTATCTTTCTATCTATTTATATTTTAAAATAATCATTTAATCTTACAAATATGTTCTGAATTATGCACAAATTTCTTAATAGTTATCTCTTCTTATAATCTATATTTTTACTCTTCAGATACCCTGTAATGTAATCCGATTTACCCTTATCAAAAGCTTTTTCAAGCTTGCTAAAACACTTTAAATGTTTTACATACAATCTGTATCTTTCTACCTATTTATATTTTAAAATAATCATTTAATCTTACAAATATGTTATGAATTATGCACAAATGTCTTAACTGTTATCTCTTCTTCTAATCTATATTTTTACTCTTCAGATACCTCATAATGTAATCTGATTTACCCTTATCAAAAGCTTTTTCAAGCTTGCTAAAACAAACATTAACCTTTTTCCCCCTAAATATATCAATGATTGCTCATACAATTCCCATTGTATCTCTCATTTCTCTACCCTTTCTAAATCCAAACTAATCTTTAGATAAAATCTTAGCTAATCAAAAATAAGTCTCTTAAGAATTCTTGATAAAACCATAAGAGGATTTGAAATTAAATTAATATTCTAAAATCCAAACATTTTACTGTATTGAATATTTTCTCCAATGGAATTATAATTGTTGGAAAAAAAAATCCCCTATAAATCATTCTTCTAAAACATAAATTATACTACAAACACCAATTAATTGTTTTAAATTGCCCTAACCCCATATCCTTTAAAAATTCAAATGGAACCTGATTATTCCTAAGATTTTGTCAATCTCCACTTCAACAAAGCCTTTTGCATCTTTCTTTATTATTACTATCTATTTCATCTATATTTAACAAACTTTCTTATCAATTAATGCAAACCAATATTTGTTATTACTGTCATATAAATTATTTTATATTCTTAAATTTCATTATGTTATTTTTCATCAAACAGCCATTTTCTCTTTCTTATCTAGCGACCTGCTTTAACCATTCAAATTATTTTACTCTATTATATATAAAAGCAAACTATGTCTTTATTGTAATTTATATATCTATCTATATTCCACTTCAAATCTCATCTGCCTAGTTTTACCACTTTTATTTTTCATTTCACTGTTTTTTCTATGCATATTTTTTATGTATGCCAGTAGATATATTTTTACATTTTCTTCTTTTTTACCATTTTACTAAATAATTCATTGCTACTCCAAGACTTATTTTGCTTGCTTACTCCATTTAAAAGTTCTTGGTAATATTGCAGCTTCCTGTCAATTTCCTTTAAATAATTTCTATCTTTAGTTTAGATTAACTCTATTACTTAGTGTTTAATCTTATATGATTATATGCATACACAAATACATTCACAATCATATGATTAAAATAAATTTGATTAGGTGTTAAACTGCAGTGTCATTTTTATAATAAGATTTTCTATAAGAAAGAATCTGTTTGCAATTTAAAGTAAATGAAAGCAATTATCCAAATAACTAAAATTATTAAATATTAATTAAAAACATTAAAAGACCATATTTACTGAAAAAATGAAATAATTAAAGAAATAGAGCTACATAGGTATGTTTAGTTTATTTTGAAGCCAATCAATGACATCAGATGGTGTAGTATATAAAATCTCTAATTCAAGCCCAGTATTTGGCTTTTACTTTCAATTGTAAAAATTTTAGTGACAAATATTTATAAAAAATAATAGGCATAGAAAAATAATGTGGATCAGAAGCTAAGACAAAAAGAAACTGATAGCCATGGTTCCATTATTGACAATTTTTTAAAGTAATAAATGAAATTGATACTCTCACAATTTCAATAAAAAAGCATTTAGAGAATTCTATAGAAACTAATCCAAAACTTTACAAGTGGATCACATATAAGTAATGCAAAGATCAAAACCTATTGCATACTGTGCCCTTATATAGAGATAACATATACACACTACAAATGAGTATTACCATAAAAATATTACTAATCTTCTCAAGTAAAGTTTTCTGTCCTTTTATATTATTTTGTTCCACTAAATATCAAATAATATATACAAAAAATACTTTATAATAAACACTGTTACTTATTCTGGACTAAAAAGCCAAAAGAATATATATATATTTTTAACCATAATTAGGATTTTTATATTTAACTTCAAATAAAAATGAGGGCTAATTTTTATCATAGAAAAAAATAAAATAAAAATGAGGGCTATCCAGAAATTAAGTAATTCAATCCATTGTTGAATTACTTAATTTCAGGATACCCAACATTTTTATTTCAAATTAGATATAAAGAGCCCAATGAAGCAACAATTATTTTTGAGCTTTTTAGTCTAGAGAAAAATTTAAAAAAACATTAATTATAAAATATTTTTTATATATTTTATTTTAGAGTTTTTGGCATTTGGATATTTTTTCAATTATTCCATTGTTGAATTACTTAATTTCAGGATACCCAACATTTTTATTTCAAATTAGATATAAAGAGCCCAATGAAGCAACAATTATTTTTGAGCTTTTTAGTCTAGAGAAAAATTTAAAAAAACATTAATTATAAAATATTTTTTATATATTTTATTTTAGAGTTTTTGGCATTTGGATATTTTTTCAATTATTCCAAATGTGACCATCTCCTTAAGATTTGAAAGTAAAATCACATGCATTAAACATTGTTTATTTGGGAAGCATTTTTAAAAAAATCAACTTTTATAATCAAGAAAAAAAAAATCACACAATATTTAAAAAATGAAATTTTTACAATCACTATTTTTTATTTTATTTCAATTTAAATAATTGCTGAATCACATTTTAATCTAAGCTTTTAAAAAAATATATACATAAATTTCCCACCCATGTGCGTGTCCAAAATTTTACAGAACTGATATTAATATATTTAAAATTTGCTCTATTAACCTATCTAAAGTAAAGAAATCAGAGACAATGTGAAATATTTTGTCATACTGCATTCACATCGATTTATAATATAGGAACAAAATCGGACACAAATCCTTTTGATAAAAATATGTTAAATCTCAATTTCAAAATTTATACAAACAAAAACAATTTTTAACTTAATTAAAATGTTTAAAAAACAAATTGTCTCACAGAACATTTATAAAAAGCTATTAAGTAGATCAGGTTTACCACTAACCCAAGATATAGTTTCATTACCTAAAAACTGAAGGAACTAACTATGAAAAACATTTATTACACACATTACAAAATAATTGTATAATAAATAACAACACGGACAAAAACTGACTCCATAAATTTTAATTAAATACATAAGTAACTATTATTATATATATATTATTTACACAATTTATGTAATATATAAATATATAAGCTTGATTTGTAACATAGAAATAACTAGTAAACGCATCTTTGGGATATCCCTAATTATTGTGGTCTTGAAAATATATATGCCCTAGAATATGTCATTAGTCAATGCCTTGCATTTAATAATACTGACGTTTAATATTAATATCAATCTTGTAATATATACTGAAGAACACATTAGTAAACAGATTAAAACATGTCTTTATATTTAAAGTAGAAAGCTTTTACTTAATCTGCATTAACTGATTTAACTTATACTTAAAAAATGTGGACTTTGAATTCTAAAAAAAAAAGCAAAGATTTAGGTAACAACATGAGTGATAAAAAGAAATGATAGTAATAGTAGTAATTGTAATAGTAGATGGATTTAACTCCAGGTTGGCATACTTACTGCAGCAATTAAAAACCTTAAACGGATATGGCTGAATATAAAGCAAATTAGAACATAATTTTTGGATTATGGTAATTCCTTATTGGATATTAAAAGATATAAAGTTTCCTTTGAGTAGAATGATAAAATATAAGATTCATTATGTTATTATGAAAAAAAGAAGACGGTCACAGATCATTATGGAGAAGTATTAAAGATGTCTCTTTACCCAATGGATTACCAATAGGTAAAATAAAAAAATGGCTTATTGCTTAGAAATCATAAGAAAGTACTTATAATTAGACCTGCTGTCTGTGTTTGCAATGGCAGAATTCCACAGTTGTGACTTTCTAATACATTTTTAAAAGTTATGTCTTTTTTTAATATTCCATATTAAAAAGTCCCAATTACCGTATTCTTCCATCGCAAACACGGGCAGCAGTTCTAATATGTAAGTACCATAAGAAGTTTAATCATCAGAAGAGATAATATTAGAAGTCATGATCCTTGAGCCTTGAGCTCCAGAATTACTTCATCACTGTATTAAACTACAAATAGCTGCTAATTGATGATGACAAAGAACAAAATTATAGTATGCAGAGTACAATACCACATTAAACTTTTGCAATTGATCCAATTTTTTAATATAATCCTTAGAATTCAGTCTTAAAGCCACTGGATTATCATTACATCATGGGAAATCATTTGTCAAAACAGAGCATGAACAAGTTCAAATTTTATCAACATGGAATTTTTTAAAAGGCAAATATTAGAACAGATGTATTAAAATGTGATTATTATGTTGAAAAGTAGCTTATGATGGAAACTTTATTTCAAATTCCCCAAAATTAATATAACTGGGAGGGAGGGGCAATGATTTACTTTCTGGAAACCTCTCAAAAAAAAAATACAATGAACATTAACTTTTTTACTGCAGCTGTATATTTTTTCATTTTTAGATGAACACAAATAATTAGATATGGTGAACACCAGTTTTCAATTTTTAGATCATTTTTAGAATAAAATAATTGGTGAAAATCTATAAATATTTAAATAGACTACACTTTCTTGACTAAAATAAAGCCCTCTACGATTTACTTCAATGGTAGAATGGCGACTCAGAAAAGCCTAGTTTTGACCTTTCTAGCACTCAAACTTCTTATGAACTCACAAAGCCATTTGATTATCAGTTTATTTTAATACAATAAAATGATATTTTACTTTGGTAAAAATTTTGAAAACAAAAAAAACAAAACAAGTAATACTTTTCACTATTATTTAAATAAATCTATCAACAATAACAGACAATTCTTAAACTTGATTTAATCTTCAAAATATTTCTATCATTACAAACAAAATGTTTCTAAATTGTAATAATTACTATTATGAAGGTTTGTGATGATGACATTTTACTCGTATTTATATGATGGATTATTTCTGTCATATAAGTGAATTATTAAAAGTTTTTAGAAAAATTCAAATATGAATCATATTTTTCCCAATACATTCAATTGCTAAATAATAACACAGATTAATATCAAATGTAATGTTTCAAGTGGCATTATTATCTCTTCTTCAAGTGATACTTGCCAGACCAATGGAAATCCATTTGTGAATATTGAATATAAAATGGTGTTCTAACTAATTAGGCTATTCTATCAAAGGCAACAATTTATAGGAATCTTGTATATTTATGTATGATGGTCCTCCTAATTTCCCCATTTTTCCTTAACAACAAGATTAATAAGTGGATTCCAAACTTTATTGAAAATCGTGCTAAATTATGAGGTTTTATTATCATCATGTGAACAACTTCAATAAATTTTCTTCTTCTACTTTTTCCTTATTGGCCGAATATTCTTATATCTTGAAGTGAACATGTGTCCTTTGGTAATATATAATCTTCTATTTCAGACATCTGTCTTTGACTCTGTAATCATTCTTTTATGTTTCTTTAATTGCTTTTCATAGGGAGTCAGTTTCACTTATATATATATGCTTTCAAATTCACAATATATTTCATAGATGTAATCATGTTTTTCAGCAATTCAAGTTTAAGTTCTGTAAAAATTAGTATTCTTCACAGCGATGAAGCATCCATGTATTGAACGGAATGAGTGCTTCCGTGGAAAAATTCTTAAAATTTTCAAAAGCTTTAATTAAAATTCAATTTAAAAAATTCACTTTCAATTTTTTTTGCCAACAGTTGAATTGTTTTTATATACAGAAAGAATGAACTTGACTAATGCATTCCTGTAGATTATAAGAAGTTCAAACAATCCTAAGATCAAATTTACAGTTAAAACATTTAAAAATGTTAAAAGGATTTGGAATCTGAGTTTAAGAATATTTTTTCAATATATACAATCATGATAGACAAAAATAAATCATGGCCCTTATTCCCAGGAGGCTGTAAAGTCACCAACCAAGGCAGCAGTTGGTGGCCAAAGGCGGAGGGTGCTAAGAATCCCCTGATTGCGGACTCAGGCTACCATTTGATGATGACTTTTTATTTAGGTACTTACAACTGCAGATCACTTTCAAGTGAAGGAATATTGCAAGAGTTAGAAGAAAAACTGTCTTATATTAAATGGGACATTATTAAACTTTGTGAAATTAGAAGAAAAGGTGAAGAAACAATTGATTTAAAAAGTCGACATATTCTCTACTATAAAGGCACAAATATTGGAAATACAAGTGGAGTAGGATCCATTACAAATAAAAAATGGAAGAATAACATTGTGGAGATTGATGGTGTATCAAACAGAGTGGCAAGATTAGTTTTACAACTTAACAGCAGATACCAAATGCAGATAATTCAGGTTTATGCCCCAAGAAGTTCTCATAGTGATGAAGTTATAGAAGATTTTTATATGGATGTACAAAATGCTTTTGATCAGAGTAAACAACATTTTAAAATTGTTATGGGAGACTTTAATGCTAGAATTGGTAAACAAATGAAAGATGAAAATGCTGTAGGTAATTTTGGTTATGGTAATAGAAATGAGAGAGGACATAGACTTGTGGAGTTTGCAGAAAAAGAAAAACTTTATATTATGAATTCTTTTTTTGAGAAAAATGTTAAAAGGAAATGGACATGGAAGCATCCAAATGAAGGTACAGCAGAATTGGATTATATTTTGACTAACAGAAAATACATATTTCAAGATTGTAATGTTCTTAATAAATTTAACACAGGAAGTGATCATCGATTAGTAAGATGTAAGATACATGTTAATGCAAAACTAGAGAGACAAAAATTATTAAGAAAAACAATATTTACAGTTGATATTCCTAATCTTCAGAAACATTCTAATGAATTTAAATTAGAACTTACAAATCGGTTTCAAGTATTACTAGATTTTGAACATGATTCAGATTTGAATGACATTAATAGGAAAATAAGTGATACACTTTTAAAAACTGCAACAAAGATAGCTGGTAGAAAAAAGCAGCAATTGACCAATAAAATTTCTACTGAGACTAGAGAATTTATGAAGAAAAGAAGGAATATGAGGATATACAATGATGATGCATTAAAAAAGATTGAATATCTTGAATTTTGTAAAATGGTGCGGAAAAGAGTTGAAAATGATATAAGAAAGTATAATTGTGAACTAGCAAGGAAAGCTGTAGAAGAGAATAAAAGTCTAAAGAGTGTAAAACAACATTTTGGTATTGGTAGGAAATTTATATCTGCAATAAGAAAAAAAGATGGCATTATTACTAAAAAGAGGGATGACATCATGAAATGTGTAGAAGACTTCTATCAAGAATTATATAGTAATAAAGAACAAGTGCCTCCTATACCTATTATATCTTCCGAATTGCCCAGAATTTTGAATGAGGAAGTGAGACATGCAATTAAATTTATGAAGAAAGGGAAGGCTCCAGGTAATGATGGAATTATAATTGATATATTAAAAGAAGCAGGTGAAGAAATAAAAATTTTTTTAGCAAAGTTATATACCAAATGTCTAAATGATAAAGATGTACCAGATGATTGGAAGAATGCAGTATTAATATTAATATTTAAAAAAGGTGATAAAGAAGATATTAGAAATTACAGACCTATCAGTCTTTTATCAGTTTTATACAAAATTTTTACTAAGATAATTACAACTCGTCTACAGAAAACACTGGATTTCCACCAACCAAGAGAACAAGCTGGATTTAAAAGTGGTTTTAGTACAGTAGATCATATCCAGGTATTGAGAGAAATTATAGAAAGGACAAATGAATATGAGTTGCCATTATGCTTAGGATTTGTAGACTATGAAAAGGCATTTGATTCTATAAACATTTCTTCAGTGATTAAAGCATTGGATCATCAAGGTGTAGATCCAGGATATTGTCATATTTTAAAGAATATTTATAAAAATGCAACAGCAACAATTAGATTACATAATGATAGTAGGAAAATCAACATTGAAAAGGGTGTAAGACAGGGTGACTCCATATCTCCAAAACTTTTTACAGCAGTGCTGCAAGAAGTATTTTGTGGATTAAAATGGGAAGCTAAAGGAGTGAAAGTAAATGGAGATTATTTAAGTCATTTAGATTTTGCAGATGATGTAGTTGTTTTTGCAAATAATGCTTTAGAGCTACAGGAAATGTTGCAGGAGTTATCAGATGAAAGTAGGACTAAAGATAAATGTTAAAAAGACTAAAGTAATGTTTAATAGATTTTCTCAAAATATGAAAATAAAGATTGATTATGATGAGTTAGAAGAAGTTAACAGTTACAAATATCTTGGTCAGATTATTAATACAGATGGAAATATAATGGATGAAATTAATCATAGAATTAAACTTGGTTGGAGTGCTTTTGGTAGAAATAACTTGATACTAAAAGGAAATATGCCTATGTGTTTGAAAAGGAAGGTTTTTAATAAATGTGTTTTGCCAGTTCTTACTTATGGATCTGAGACTTGGACACTTAATAGAAGAGCAATACAGAGACTTCAGACCACTCAAAGAAGTATGGAGAGATGCATGTTGGGAGTAACAAGAAGGGATCGAAAACGCAATGTATGGGTAAGAGAACAAACAGGTGTTACTGACCTCATTGAAAAAATTAAAAGACTGAAGTGGAGTTGGGCTGGACATATTGATAGAAGAGATGATAATAGATGGACAATTGAAATTTTAAACTGGATTCCAAAAGATTGTACAAGACCCAGAAAGAGACCACATGTGAGATGGATGGATGAAATAAGAAAGTGTGCAGGGTGATGTGGAGAAGAGAAGCTAAAGATAGGAAAAGATGGATTGAACTTGGAGAGACTTTCATCCTGCAGTGGATTGATAATGGTTGATGATGATGATGATGATTATCTATATTTAAACTAATCACAATCTGATTAGAATGAACAATTCAAATTCATTATTTTTTGTATGGAATTACTGATGACTTTCAATTTTTTTTTACCAACAGTCAAATTGTTTTTATATATGGAAAGAATGAACTTTGAACTTAACTAATGCATTCCTGTATTCCCATACATTATAAGACATTCAAACAATGCTAAGATCTAATTTACAGCTAAAACTTTTAAGAATGTTAAAAGGATTTGGAAGATAAAAATATATTGGTAATGTATTATCTATATCTAATCACAGTCTTATTATAATGAGCTATTCAAATTCATTATTTTTTTGTATGGAATTACTGTTGACTTTCAATGTTTTTTACTAACAGTTGAATTATTTTTATATACAGAAAGAATGAACTTGACCAACGCATTCCTGCATTCCCATAGATTATAAGAAGTTCAAACAATGCTAAGATCTAATTTACAATTAAAACTTTTAAGAATATTAAAGGGATTTGGAAAATAGAAATATATTGATAATATATTCTCTGATTTACAGATAAGATAGTTTCAGATTTTCCTAGATGTGTGTAATATATATATATTAGGTGCTATTATGTAAAAATTGTTGTGGCAAGTGAAATAAAAAGATAAAAAAGAAGTGTGCTTCCATTCCTAAAAATGTCATGCTTCATCACTGACATATATATATATATATATATATATATATATATATATATATATATATATATATATAAAACATCATACAAAAAAATGAATGAATTTTTAACTATATAGATTCTGAAAACCCCAATTTTTTAGACTTTATTTTTCTAAAATTTATGTACTTGTGCTTTACTTTTTTATCACTAAGCTAACTGACAAAGAACTATATATAGTTTTTAAGTAATTGATAAGTAATACTGTGTAATCTCTAGTCAAATAAATGATTAATAAAAATTATAAATATACCTATTGATAAGTAACTCTTATAGTGGTAATAATCATTATTTTTCACGACACTTGGTTCAATTTGAATTTCTAATTAATTGAAATACTTATGATCACAAACTTGAGTTCATCCAGAGAATGTGGATATGAAGCATTTATTCATAAAAAGTAAATTAGTTACATTTGAACAGCAAGATGGCAACCAATTAAATAATACACGTCATCAAAACTAACATGCAATAATTATTATTATGAAACTTATGCTTTTCCAAGCATTGTTATTAAAATTTGAATTCATATTCATAATCAACAAGATAATTATTGTAAACATCTTTTATAAAATAGAACCTTATAAAGAAGTGAGATATAAATGACACTTTATTCTCATTTTTTATGGGGATACATATAATTAAGGAAGGAATTAGTATAAAATTTTTGGACAGCTTTACCTCACATAGCAAACTCAATTGGTTTCTTAAAATGCCAAAAAAGCAAGCAATTATAGGGTTTTGCTATGGCAAAATATTTAATTCATTACCCCATATTCAAAATATATAATAAATATTTTTTTTAAAAAAAAAAGGCAAAATTTAACAACAACAACAACAAACAGCAACAGCAATAATAATAATAATAATAATAATAATAATAATAATAATAATAATAATAAGAATGCGCATGCGCGTGTATGCCTAAGTCATCAAGAACGAAGGTCTTATTAATAATCTTTTTTTTCCCCATATTCTAATCGTTTTCAGACTTAAAAACTGTGATATATATCTGTGATAGATAAAGACAGCGATGGCTAATTACTGAACAGTTGTTTTCTAGCAAAAAGTAAGTAATACGGTCGTTCATAACAAAAAATAAATTCTAACGTCATAAACAAGCATGGCGTCGCTTCAAGAAGCAAACGACGTAAATTGGGCTAAAACAAACGGTGATAAAATGAAAACTGCCACTATCGCAAAAACATACGCAAACGTAACAAAAATAAACCAGCAGCTTCACAGCATCGAAAAAAGTCCAGCATTAACACAGACAGCAAGATTTAGGAAGGTAAATCAAGCCGACATAAATAATTTAAACCTCATGGAAAACAATAATGAAGAGCCCTCCCCAGTGATATGGAATCAAGATGAACTGCAAGAAATAAACGTTAATTTCAACAGCACCATCCCAAAAAAATTATTCGCAACTTTCCAAAATTTTTTTTCACCGAGATCATTAGTGTTAGCTGTCACTGATAGGAATTTAACACTCTATAAATTCCCCAGAGAGCTTCTTTACGAGGAGCTGACAGCAACAGCATTGTGGGATACAGTCTCTAGTATTGGAGAGCATCCAAACTCGCGATACGTTGCAATTCAGTTTTTCGATGAACATCAGCGTGCAAGATTTCAAACTAAAGTAAAAACTTTGGGAAGCTACGCACTAATAATAGTCAATCAAAGCTTGCAAAACTATTGTAACGGAATAATTAAAAACACTTACTTCGGATATACCATTCAGGATTTTCAAAAATTAATACAGTCATTTGGCAAAGCTATTTATATAAAACAAATCTACTTATCCGACACCCCCATACCTCTTTTCAGCAACAACTTTCATTTCAAAATAAAGCTGAATGACAATGTAAACCCGGAGGATATTCCAACACAAATAATTGACCAGAATGCAATACTGACTATTCACATAAAAGGATTAAGGCCGAGATGTTTTGCGTGCGGTGAAACCGGACACTTAGCAATCGATTGCAACACCAAAATCAACCAAAAAAACCAACTGAGCTCTGAAGATCAACCAACAGAAGCTCACCAACCGGAATCAAACAGTACAAAACAGATAACGAAAACAACTAATAAACAAGAAAAAATTAATAAAAAAACCACAGATCAACAGCAATTGAATAATAAAAAAACTGCACACACATTGCCAGCACCTGAAATTCTGGATTTATCAACAAAATCAACCAATAGAATTCAAACCCCCACTGATAAAAAAACAGAAAGTCAACAACCTCAAGAGGCTCCAATGGAAAAAATAGCGCACAATCTAAGTCAGCCTACCAAAAATACTGATGAAAAAGAGATAATAAAAAAACAAATAAACTCGCACAGTAATAGTGATCAAGAAAAAATATATATAACACATCAAACACCCAATATTAAAAATAATACAACAATGGAAATTATGGAAGCTATCACCCCAAATATGCCTCAAATCACCAAAGCTGACACAGAACAAAGAAGAAGACCAGGCCGCCCACCAAAAAAAAAATAGAGGGCCCAAAAAAATCAAAACAGAAGCCAACCTTAGCCTTTCTGATCACAACAATACAACTACAGTGGAAACAGATGAAGATCTGGAAATGGAATATGAGAATGAATGGAAAGAAACACCAGATCAACCCTAATATTTAAATCTCAACCAAAAAACATATAATGAAAATAAAAATTGTGGCAATCAATGTCAGGGGTTTGAACTCAACCTCAAAAATTAATAAGTTAAAACATTGGATCAAGGATATACAACCACACTTGCTTGGTATACTTGAGACAAAAATTTATGTTGGATTACAAACTGACCCAGCCAAACATTTAAATATGGAAGGTTTCTGTGCATGCTCCAGAGACTCTTCCTCTCCCTCAGCTGGAACTGGACTCATAATTGCTAGAAATTGCCCATTCACAACGTTCAAAATAATTCACATTGACATGAACTTATTAATTGCAACCTTCAACCAAAAAAGCATAACAATAAATCTGGTTTTTGTATATATGCCTTTACAGGATAAAAAAATAGATACCATAATTGCAAACATTAATTCAAGGTTAGCTACAATTTCAAACCCAACCATCTTAATTGGAGATTTTAATTTAAAATATCAGGAATTTACCCAATGTTGGCTTCACAGAATAAACATACCACTAATGAGTGGCCAAGGTTTTTTGCCAGATGATGCCATCTCTTTCCACAATAATCGCTTCTCTTCACTTATTGATCTGTGCTTTTATTCTCCAATGCTTCACCACCTTAGTGAAATAAAACTAACTCCCTCAACTTTTTCCGATCACTCAGCTCAAATAGTCACAATTGACTGTGCCCAAATTCAAATATCACCCTTTCCACTTACAAGAACAATAAGAGTTTTACTCCCAGAAACAACTCCTGAATTTCTGTTCTCTGAGACCTACATAATGCTAAACAAAATCAAAGATATGACTTTGAACCCGGTCCAGAAATATCTAGCATTTATGGGAATGTTGTCCTTTAACATCAACCATATAACAAAAAAACAACCTCCACCATCAAGACTTTTGTCTCTGGCAGATCAGTTACACCAGAGAATAATCATGATTAACCCATCACACTGCACCCAGCAGTATATATTCAAGCTTACACATGCATACAATAAAGCATGTGAAGAACTCAAAAGCTATCTGAAGATAAAGAAAAGCAAGGTATGCCTAACCAGGCCACACACTTGGACAAGAGATTATATAAGATGGGTGCTGGGGAACCAACCAGATATAAAAGTGCCAATGGCACTATATACAAATAGTGGAACATATGCAGGACACAATATGATTATGCCAATTTTTGAATATTTTAAAGAGAAATTACAAGAAAAACAACCATATAAAATACCACATAATCTGTTTGGCCCACCAGAGACAAAAACCCCATTCACAAAAGATCTCTTCACAACAAAACTAAATACTATTCGAAATGCTTGCCATCCAGGTAGTCCTGGAGTTCCATTGTTTGTATTAAAGCATCTAAGAGAATTCACAACAGAATATTTGTGTCAGTTAGCAAACCATCTAGCGCAACAAATTCAACCCATGGAGGGTGTCTATCCAATAGCCATAGTACCCTATAATAAAAAGAAAGCAATTATTCCACCTATTACAGACCTCAGACCAATATCTATGGGACCTTTGCTGATCAAAATTATGGAGAAAATTATTAAAGATGAAATTGAACCGTATATAATGCCACTTATCTCCGAAGCACAATATGCAAAGAAAAACTCTTCAACAACAGAAGCAGCTTTATTCTTCAAAGCAATTCTAGCAACAGTAAAACAGCGGAAAAAATACAGACCCGTTGTTGTGCAGCTTGATATAGAAGCTGCATTTGACTCAGTCAATATATACACACTTCTAAAAATGCTAAAAGACACAGAAATTCCTAGAACACATCTATATATAATTGCTAACCTGCTTCTGAACAGAGAGATCCATATAACTTTATATGGAAGAAACTCACCATCTTTCACACCCACCAAATCTATATCCCAAAGATCCCCTCTTAGTTCACTATTGTTTATATTTTACATCAATCCCCTTATTAAAAGCATACAAAATGCATTTACTGGGATCGAGATACCAGACACAACACAGCGCACTACATGCATCGCCTATATGGATGATGTTACCATATTCCTAACATCAAAAAAACAAATACCGCAACTCCAAAAGATATTACAAGAATATTCACAAAAATATGAATTATCATTTAATCCAGCAAAAACCACAGCCTGGTCTCTATACACTGATAAACCATGTACATCAATTTACAAATCAAAACCAAACTCTTTCCTTGGGTTCCCATTTCATATGGGAATTACAGGAATGAGATGTCATATCCAAAATAAACTTAAAGAAGAAGCCACAAAAATTATAAACTCCTTGTCCAAGGCATATCTTTCACTATATTCCAAAGTACAGTTAATTAACCAGCTTATCACAACCAAAATAACTTACTATGTACCGGTTATTTCATTCTCAAAGGGGTTCATTTCAAAAATTAAAACCATATATAATAAACTACTTTGGGCCAGAAAAACAGTAGCAATTTCCACAAAAAAACTTAGCCAACCTCTAATAAAAAATGGACTTGGCTTGCACAACATCAATGTTTTTCATATACAGAAGTTAAGGAACTTAATAATCACAATACTTGTCAAATACCCCAAAATTAACCACTTGCTAGAAGTTACTCCACAGATAGACCACCTCCAAAAGGTTCTTTTTTCACCAACATTATATACCAATGCAAAACCACAGACAAGATTCCAGAACAGTATTTGCATAAGTATTCATACTGGGATATTTATGGTTTAATAAACAGAGAAGCAGATACTAATGTTATACAACCTATGCTAGGAATTAACAACAAGAGACTACTCAAGGAATATAAAAAATGGGCTCTAGAGCCCAAATACTTTGATTTTATCATGAAAATCAATCTCATTGTCTTGCCAACAACCCACTTTCTTTATCATAAAAGAATGTATATATCTATTGAGCCCTTCTGTGGACTCTGCCATCGAGCAGAAGAGACACTGGACCACTTTATTTATCAATGTGTAGCACTTAACCAAACATGACAGATGATGTGTAACACCTACAGAAAACCGGGTACAATCATTAATCACATAATAGCTGCTTTTCAGGGAAGATCAATACCTAGCATTAGGGCAGCCACATTTGTTCTATATGCGTATTGGTGCACCCGATGTACTTTCTTAATTGGCAATAACACCAGACGACACCCAGCTACATTTAGCAACAAACTGCTACACATTCGAAATAGAGATAAAATAATAACCAACCCCCACTTATATGCAGCAACATGGTCATTGTTAAAACAACCATCAATGCTGTGAATGCTGCAAAGAAAAACTATCATACAACTAACATTCAAAGTGACATGCGGACAAAACTAAATAAGCTCCTCAAACGTTAGAACTCTGATTATTTTTGCTTTTTTAATTTTTATATTGTTATAGTCCATTAACCACAAAGTGTAACCACTAAATTCATTTATATGTGTTTACCCTAATATTATTCATTGTATGTTAAATTTCAAATTTTTCTAGATGTAAACTTATGTAAACCATTGAGATCAATAAAGCCTTTATTGAACCAACATCATCATCATCATCATCATCATCATCATCATCATCATCATCATCATCATCATCATCATAATAATAATAATAATAATAATAATAATAATAATAATAATAATAATAATAATAATAATAATAATAATAATAATAATAATAATAATAATAATAATAATAATAATAATAATAATAATAATAATAATAATAATAATAATAATAATAATAATAATAATAATAATAATAATAATAATAATAATAATAATAATAATAATAATAATAATAATAATAATAATAATAATAATAATAATAATAATAATAATAATAATAATAATAATAATAATAAAACAACTAACCAGTAAAATTCATTATTATTCTTTTCATTCTTGTTTGTAAAAAAATTGGTCAAAACATTTCTAATGATGGATAAAGAAAAGGTTCATTATATATATATTTGTTTTTATTAATTGTAGCTGAGGATGCTTTTAGATGAGAAAACCAGATTCATAGCAATCATGGTTTGCCTGGGTATGTTAAATGTTCAGCTATATCGTGATTAAAAACAGAAGTAAATGGATTTGTTTATATATAATAAACCTGTTCTTTAGTCAACATTAGAAATATTTTGACCAATTAACCAGTATAATGTAAAATAAATACTTTCAGTTCCTTGGATTCTTTTTTTTTCTTTTAAAAAAAAGCTAATTTTATATTTTGTGTTCACCATTTGAATTTAGTACATCACATGAGATTAATATTTTGTTGAATTATTAGCCAGTAAATTAAAATATGTGCAAAACACTGTGAGGTTTAGTGGAGAGGGAGAATGTCAGACTCTGGAGTGTGACATCCTCAGACAGATTCCACTGCTGGCACTTGGGAATCTCCAAACTATAAAGCCATTTAATTATTTAAATTTTTTTTTCCTGTGTCAAAGCATCAGCCAGGAAGCTAACCCGTGAACCTGGGACAACTGCTTGTAAGGCGGCTGTGCTGACCACTCGGCCACCAATACTTGACAATCATTTTAATTTTATATCATGATTAACAAACTATAAAAATTAATTATCTACTAATTATTTATCTTGTTATAAAAATTCAATCTTAATTAAATAAAAATTAGAGTAAAAATTATTTTGTACAATTAATTATCGTAGCTTGTTGTTGCTGTTGTTGTTTGCCAATATTGTTTGTGCTTATTATGACAGATATTTTGCCCTTGGAGAAATTTAAATTTTTATAGATATAAAACTATTAAATAGAAATTATTTAAATAAAAATTATTTTCCTTTTAAGGCAACGTAAGCATTTCTCCTTTTTTAAAGCATTTTAATTTTGAATATAGTGAAAGTTTGTTTGTAATTGTGCAATGAATAAAATTCGTAATTTTTTGTGGAAATTGTTTAAGCTCAAGATGAAAACTACCTTTGCCTTTAATGTGTAAGAAATCTTATTATGGATGTAATTTGAGGCTACTGAATAAAAGTTATTTAAGTTATATTTCCTACTTATTATAACTGCAATTTAAAATAGTATTGTGTATTATCTTAAAGGTTTTTAATTAAACAATGATTGAAGTATTGCTGTGAAAAATACTATAACAATTCTACAAATTCTATCTCTTCCAAAAATAATGTTTAACAAATTCTAAGTCTAAAACTAGACCATAGATGATCTAAATAAACAATATTATTAATTTTATTATTATATTAAAATTCTGAATATATATATGGTCTTCAAAATACACAGTGTACTAATGGAAATCAGTGTTTAATTGAAATACATTCTTATCTCTTGGATCTTTTCCTATGAAAATATCAGTTTTAAAATTAAATATTCATTTTTTTATATGTTTCACTATAAAATAAATTAATTGATTGCCTTTTATATTTTTGTTACAAATCTACAACCTAAAATTATGCCAATCTTTTTTTGTCATACTACAGTATTCTCCTTCCCCATGACTATTTTATAAATATTTTTACTTTTTCTTTTTCAATTAGTGTGTGAGATAGGAATATATGTATCTAAAATCAAAGCTATAAAAATATATAGGGGGAATAAAAGTCAAATTCCGATCAGAAAGTAAGAGATCAAATAATACTTTTAAATATTTACCAAAGTTGACTATTGCTAATAAAAATAAGGATAAAAGAAATTTAAAAAAGAAGGAATTGTAATGGCTAAATAGACTCATTTGGGATGCAGTTTCACATGGAGAAATGTCTTAAGCAATTAGAAAAAAAGAAAAAAAATATTGATGGCTTTGGAAATAAGAAATTGGAAAATATATAAAAACAATTAGGATGTGGTCAGTAATAACGAAGTAATAAAAAGAATAAATAAATATGAAGAATATATTTTAAAAAATCAACCCCCCCTCCCTCAAATTGGAGTTGCTATCTATTCAGAATTATAGAGAATATATTTGGAAGAGAGTTTGAAAGGTAAGAGAAAAACTGATGAACTGTGTGCAATATATTAGCTTACATACAAATACATTATTGTTTGTCAAATTTCACAACATACAAAAAACATGTATTTTAATGGCAAATTTAAATATTAATTTAATTGTAACTTTAAATATTATAAATTTATTTTAGAAATATATTATGCCAAACATTTGTGATAATTCTAAGAAAAATGCTTTCACAATTTTTAAAAAAAAAAAAAAAAATCTTTACTGCCATCTGTTGACATTTAATGGAACTGTTACCTAATAACTTTTTCCTTAAAAACATTAACTGTAAATAACAAATGAATTGATGTTTAAATAACATTCCAACAATATTCAACTGTTAAAATAATTAAAACTACTTTCTACTAACTGTAAAATTAAGGTGAAATTTTTAATAAAATGTCTCAACACATTTTTTTTTTTTACATTAATAAATTCACTCAAATTAAAATCACACTTTTTAAAATTAAATTCCAGTTTCAATTAGTTATTAAAATGTTTTCCAAGATGAATTTAATTTGTAATAGAGAGTTAATTATTTTTTTTCCATTTTAAAATCATACGGCTTAAAAAGCGACAACTAAAATTAAATAAAATGTATGCGTTTTTAAAATATTTAAAAATTTTATTTATAAATGAACCGGTTGTCTTTCCAATTAGAAAAAAAAACATAATACTTTCAAAAACATTTTGTAAAACAATTTAAAATGTGTCTTAGTAAAAGAAATTCTTAAATAGTTGTAAATTTTTATAATAAATACGAAAATAGAATGAGAAATCATTATACTATATTCCTAAATTAACAATTTATAGCTACTTAATAAAAAAAAAAAAACATATTTCATGGAAAATCAAACAAAAAAAAAATAGATTAAACAAAAAGGAAAAATAGTAATTTTAAAATATATTAATAATGTGCATAGACATATAATTGGATGTAAGCAGTATTTTTACTGTGAATAATTAAATATCATGAGACTATAAATATAAATAATTTTAATTAGTCATTCATTAGAGATTATCCAATATTTCTGAAATGTAATTTATAAATGTTTGTTTTCAGGTTCTTTTATATTGTATTTAAAATCAAAGAAATTGCAATTATTTAAATTTTTTATGACGATTTAAAAGCATAACTAGGGCTTAGTAGAATAAGAATTAAGTTTTTTTTTTTTCAGTATATTTAATTTACATAAATAAAAATAATTAAAAATATTAAAATAAAAAACAAAAACAGAGCTATAATCAGACTATATTACTCAATTAAAAAAATTAAAACTATATAAACATATTTTATTGTGGTTGTGGACATATTGATATAAAAAAAATATTTTACTAAAATTTGAATGTTATATAAAATTATTTCAGTAAGAACAATATAATTGATCAAGTTAATACTTGATGAATATAACTACATGCTCTTTTTATTTTTAATTTGTTCTAGAAACTTCTATCATACAGTTTAAAATTTTCAATTAGAATCTGTCATATCTGACCTTGCCTTTAAAAGTGGACTACTTCAGATTCCTTACCTGATTGGCTAGCAGCCAGTTACTATCCAAAGGAATTAAATTCTTCTCTGGGGTTCATGCACCAAATCCGCCGCATGTTTCCAGTAAGGTAGGGACCTGCCATTAAATAGTCAGCCTTTTGGAGGCAAGACAGAAAGCAATTACTTCTGTCAACCTGAACAACTGAACGTACTCTCCATTAAACCCTCTGCCATCAGCAAAGGTATTTCTCTAGTCATTATCACAACATCCACCCAGTGAGGAAAGTCCACCTATAGACTGAAAACTGCTACGTCTGCACTCAACTCAAGGCAAGCTAAATACTTAGCTGAAAGACCCTTACTTGAGCTCATGAGGCAGGGTAATCATTAGCTGGAAGTGAATTCTATTACTCAGTACAACTACCTCGCATTAACGTGTATAAGCAATTGTTTAACTAATAAGTGTGTATGTTTTTAGTACTAATAAATTGTACATTTTACTTGTCGAATAGTTTGTTCTTTTTGTAGCTGTTGGTTTGTAACGAACCTGTAAACCTAACCAAACACAATAGAATCCATAAAATATGGTGGTGTGACTATAAATAAACAATGGTATAATATTTAAAACATCTAAGTACTATTTCATTTTTTCTTTCCAAAAATATAATTTATTACCATTGTCTGAATTGAAGTAGGATGTTCTTCAAGTTTCTTATTAGAAAAGAAAGTTCTCATACTATCATAATAGGTTTCTATTATTATTTTTACTACAAGAATACTTTGTTACTTTAAAAAAAGAATATTTAATCAAACTGTAAAAGCATTATAATTTCAGATGCATATTTTTGATAAAAAACCTGATCATTATTAAAACAATATAATATCCACAATTATTTTTTGGTTCTTAGATCTCCACTTTTAAGGCAAATTCACTACAGCCATAGACTTTTTATATATTTCTTTTAATTTTTTAAGATAATTGCTAATGCACTGCAAGGAGGATATGTTTTGTTTTTTTTTAGTAATTTACATATATTTTTTTAAATCTCAGTGTTAATGACTATTATAAAGTGTGTCTCAATGAAAAGGTGACTGGTTTTCTCTCAAGCTGCCTGCAGCGCCATCTCTAAATCAAAGCAGGTTCCGTAGCAGCATAATTAAGCTACTGATCACACAAACTGTAAGACACTAATATCTCTAGATCATGAGTTATAACAGAGTGTTTTAAACCATCGTAGACCATCTTCAATGTTCTATCGGTCATCATGAATGCTCGAAATTACTTGAAAATATTTTTCCAATTCATGTTTCACTGTCATACACAGTTCAAATTATTTCAAATGTTTCAGTTAAGTCAATTTAAAACAAAGTTAGTACTAATGCATGGTTCCATCATGCATTAAGCACATTTCTTATCATAATTCATGATGCAGACATACTAGCACCTTAAAATTCCCTTAGGAGAATAGCTAAACTCATATCATGTACATTGATTCAGAAGTAGCTTTCTATGCAGCTTGAAGAAGCCAAGTCACTCTTTCAATGGAACACATTGTATGACTATTTTTTTTACCATGTATTGCCAGTCAAAGTCCCCTCCCCCCCCCAAAAAAAAATATATTTTTTTTTTACAAAACTCAGTCTGTTAATGAATATAATTTGGTATCTGCTTTAAAAAATATTGGAATTTCTTTGTGTTAACTTACCTCATACTAGTGTGTGTGTTTTTTTTTAAAAAAAAATTAGATAGTACTGAAGATCATAAGTTTATAAATATATAATGCCTTTTAACTTTTAATGACAGACAAGGGTTCAATTTCTACAGTAATTTTATTCTTTATGGTCGACTCATCTAACACATACATGAAGTTCTCTTTCAACTCAAAATAAGAATATCTATCAAAAATATTTTAAAACTCATTAGAGAAGTCTTTGTCAACCTGGAATAAAAAAGTTCTGGTACTTACATATAATTCCTTCACTTTCTTCGCTGGAAGCATTCTGGATGTTTTTTGGTCAATTATCCATTTTCAGGGTAGACAAAGTATTTGTTTTTTTTTTCTCAAAAATTATTTTATCAAATATGTGTTACTTGTTAAGTTTAAAAAATATTAAGAAATAAAATATAAATTCATGTTAACTTTAAAAAAATTAATAATTTTTTAATAAATACCATTCACAATATTTAATGAATTACCTTTTTTTACATATAACATACAAACTGTTAACATGTTGCAAACATTGTTATGATTTTATCATGATTACCACAGCATTTTTATTCAAGCAGTTAGTTAATTATTTGTCCTTACCCTTTGCAAAAATGTAGTAAAAATTTGGAATCTACCAGTGACAGACGAAGATGCAGTGAAGTATTTTCAAAATTATGGAATAGTGCCTGCATGAAAAGTGGGTGCTAATGAGCATAATGGTGGTGTAATCTCAAAACAACCTTGAAAAACATATGCTGACTCCACGGGTAATAACTTGGAGCTGAATAAAATACATGGGCCACCCAGCCCAACTAAACACAGTTAACAAATTTGTGAAGCTGAAGATATTCAAAAGAGCAACCAATGAAGCATCATAGAGCATCTCAGAAGCCTCAACCGTTACTTTTAGGTGAACTGAAATTTGTCTGAAGATGAAAAAGTGATTATTATATATAGTCACTTTCAGAGAGATGCATTATGGTGGGAGTCATTATTTCATGCCCAATCCACCTTTGATAACTACCAAATGCTGTTGGTAAAGAATTTTTGGAATAGGAAAAGTTAGAGGCCCTGATATACCAGCTATTCCAGGAGAACTACTGATCATCTTCAGGAGAGACTATAACCAAGTTTTTTGCCACCAGGTCACAAAATTGAGAATACTTAACATGTACCACCTGAGCAAAATCAAAATTAGCAGAATTATCAAAAGAAACCTACCTTTAAGATAGAACAATCATTGATATGTACCAATGCCAAAAGCATCGAGCAGATGGTGGAATTGCTAAATAATATTGATATAAATAATACCAACCTATCAATGAGAATACCACAAAAAAGGTCACCATCAATGTTATCTTTCATCAAAAAAAAATAATGATGCCAGCCATTAGAAGAAAAAATCACTTCAAAGGACTTCCCCACATATCTGGATATCTAAAGGAATTTAGATGAGAATAATGACCCTCATAGTCCAGGGAAATTCCCACAACCAGTGTGTAGTAATTACATGCCCACAATCCAGAAAAAAACCAAACAACAAAGGTACTTGAGGTTATGCTCCCTGCCTCAAAAAACCAAAATGACACTGGGAAACATGAACCAAACCCCTGATCGAGAAATCACTAATATGATATATTTGTGGGTGCCCATCTTTGCTTTGCAAAGATGCCCCATGATAGAGGTTTTGTTTTAGGGCTTGCTGGATAGAGCACTGTTAGATTCTGGTAGCCAGATTTCAGTGTTGTCAGACAAATTCTATCAAGAGATTCTAAACAAAAACCCTAACATCAAAACCCTATCACAAAATTCCATTCAGTTTACCATGGTAACAGCAGGAAAGCTAAACTAGCACAAAAGCAAATCTGGATTGAGATCAAAGTAGGTCAAACAATTCTCTATCATGTGTTTTTAATACTAAATGGCCTAATCCATGATGTCATTCTAGGGTCAGACTTCTTACTCTTGAACACCTGCATTATTGACTTCTCAAATAAGACAGTTCAGATGAATAGATTTAAGTTATACAAGAGAATATAGATACAGCTATAATTGATAATGAATCATATTTCTGTAGTGTAAGATGACAATGCTTACGAAATATGATCTACCTGAGGTTGATTGTATTATATCCAATATCCCGGAAGTACTCATTGATAATAAACTAATTTATTCCAACTTGAATCATATTTCTGTAGTGTAAGATGACAATGCTTACGAAATATGATCTACCTGAGGTTGATTGTATTATATCCAATATCCCAGAAGTACTCATTGATAATAAACTTATTGATTCCAACTTGCTTGGGAGTGATGACCCATTAAAACTGCAATCTGTGATTAACCCGATCTTTTCAGAGATACCAGAAATGATCGATAGGTTTCAACAGAAAATTATATAAGTATATGACCAACCACTTCAATCCATATTGTACCTATTCCATACCAGTATCATGAAGAAATAATTAAACAGATAAATAAAATGCTGGACTGGGGGGGATCATTTCCAAATGCTCTTTGCCTTACTGTAATTCAGCTGTAACTGTAAAGAAAGATGGGTCAATGAGATTTTGTTTGGATGCTAGACAGCCAAACAAAATTATTGTCCCTGACAGAAACATTCACCATTCATACATGAATTATTTGTGAGATTTGGAAACAGGAAGGTGTTTTCCACTTTCGATCTAATATCCAGCTATTGGCAGATTGAACTCCATCCAGATGATCACCAATACACTGCTTTCCAATATGAGGGTTATACACATTAGTTTAATAGGATGCCTTTTGGATTGATAAATAGTGGTGCTGATCTGATAAGATGCTTAGATAAGACTTTATCTCCTGAGGTTAAACAGATCGTGACTATTTATGTAAATGATGTGACAATCACATCTGCCACAATTGAAGAACATCTTAAACACCTTACTATATTTTTTGAAGAGTGTTACAAGAAGAAAATCAAAATTAACTTCAAGAGGAGTACCTTAGTTCCAACCAGGAAGCCTTCCTAGGTCATATCAGATTGCAATGGAATAAGACCTCATCCAGAGATCAGTGCCATTCAAAACTTTCATAAATCAACAAATAAAAAACAAATTAGATAATTTTAGGCCTGTATAATATTTTTACAATCGTTTCGACTAGAAGTTCTCAGACTGCATGGAAACATTGTTAAAACTAATCGGGAAAGATGGACGAGGAAACTGAACCATGGAACAGAGCCAGACATTTGAGAATATTAAAACAGGGTTCTTAAAGCAAACCAACTTGGCTTTAATAAACCATTTATTGTTTAGACAGTTAGTAATGGTTTCGAAATTAGAGGTAATGCTATCCCAGATCCAGGAGGATGGCCAATCTGGGGTCCTCTATTTTATCAGCTGGGTATTAAAGGATCCAGAAATAAAATTACATGGTTACTGAGGAGGAAGCACTATAATACTGTAGGCCTTCCAAAAGTTTTCACAAATGCTACTTGGATAAAAGGTAATAGTGATCACAGACCACAAAAGCCTTGAATTCCTGAACCACAGCTATGTGACCAATAGTCATCTAGTTAGTAAGATGGAGTTTGCTAATACAGGAATCCAATTATACTGTGTAATTCTATAAGGGCTCCAAGAATGTTGTAGCTGATGTGCTTAGTCGAAATCCATAGGTCAGAATAGAATCATTTGTTGGTAGAAAATGCTTACATTACAAATGTCAAATTGATGACTAATAGTAATGTAGAGAAATGATTTAGAGAAACTCCCCTAATTGCAATTTGAAGACCCTGAGTTAAACTCAATTATTAATGTTTTAAAAGGAAAGTTTTGAATGTATCAAAAAATCTCTTGTTATAAAATAGAGAATCAGGTCTTATTTTACAAATTAAATGTAGGTAAAGATAAGGAGAGGGTATTAATACATAAAGCATTGCATGCCCCACTCAAAATGTATTCACTGGTAATATAGACACTTTGGTGCCCATAAACAACACATTTTGTGAATGTGGTTTAACTGGCCAAGAATATATAAAGATATCTTAAAGTCACTTCAAAATTGTCTAGTGTGCCTATAAGTCAAGCCAGTAAACCAAAATTACAGTAGCAAGTTAAAATCTATTATTCCTAAAAGACCAAATGAGATCTTGATGATAGATTATTATGGGCCATTTCCCCTATTTAACAAATGAAAATATATATTGGTCACCTATGAACTCTTCTCAAAATATGTTTCAGCATACCCAATACTCCAAGCTAATAATAGGTATTAGACACCCTCCAATTCGTAAAAATAGGGAAGCCTAAGACCATATTAAGGGAACATGGCATGCCTTTCCTATCCAAAAAATGGAAAAATGGGTGAGAAATCTCAGATAGAACAAGTGCTTACATCCATCAGGAATTCAATCATTTGTTTAGGACTTACTTGGAAGATGAAAACAAGGGATTGGTAAAGCAAATGGAGCATATAGTCAACTACAACATCAATAGGAATGTGAATTAATGTGAATTAATCAACAGGATTCACACCCACCAGGCTACACTTTAACCAGCCTACTCCAATATTATTGAGAAACATCAACCCTCAATTATGTGTACCAATTTTGACACAGACAGGGACATGTTAAAAGCATATGAACAGCTGACCAACAAAGCAGAAAGGAGGAACAAAATCAAGAAATTGGGTGCTCACAACTTCAAGATAAAAAACAAAGTATTCATCAAAACACCCCATGTAAGCAAACCACTGGAGAATAAATATCAAGTTTTATCCAACTATATAAAGGACAGTTTACTATTGTAAGACAGTCAGGTCCAAATACATTTTGGATAGAGATAGGAGGGGAAGTTAAAGGGACATATAATGCCAACATCCTAAAACCATATCATGATTAATCAGAGTGACCACAGATGATAAATTAATAAGTAAATCAAATGATATGTGGATTTTTGGTTAAATTGAGGAAAAAGGGGTGAGAACATAAAAAATAGGTTCATTAATTTATGATGAGAATGTCTCCAGGTGAGCACAAAAGCAATTAATGGGATGCTACAATAGAGACTTAGGAGCTGATTCATACAGAGTGATGGACATTCCAATATTTAATCCTTAGAAAAACCCAGTAAGCCTCAAAAGGAGCAGAATTAAAGCTAATGAGTTGAGTATGTGCCTTCTATAATAGAGATAAATTACCAGTTGATCTCATGCCATGTAACCATCATAATAATAAAAGAAAAAAACAGAAACCTATATATAAATCTCACTTTACTATGAGGTAAGAGATAAAGTGATAGATTGTAAAAAGTTAGAAATATGGTTGAGAGAATAGCAGAAGCTAAAATAAATAGGCTATAACCTTCTTTTAAAAGAAAGGGAAGAATAAAAAACTTAAATAATCCAATAAAAAACAAACCCCACTTATTAGTTAAGTGTTAAAATTTTATTTCCAACATAAAATTAACCCTGTAAAAATTTTATTTCTAACATAAAATTAACCCTTTAAGGATGAGGGAGTTGTAAGGGTAGCTTACAATCCAGCTCAAACCTACTCTTATATACCCACAGTAGTAGACTAAACCTATAAAAAAGACAAGCTGAAATGATAAGTTAAATACATATTTTATATGGAAACATGCCTATAAATACTCACACACTTAAAGTTTGTTTTAATTAAGTACCAGACCAAAATAATGTTGAAATGAAGTAAGTGCTCCTTATTAATGGAAAATAAAAGCTTAATCTTAGAAACCTTATATATATATATATATATCAATAGTGACTTGTTCATTAATGTGTAGACATCATAATATTAGATGGTAATTTAGCTGATATGGTGATGACCTGAGGTCAAGTCAATAAGCAACCAAGTATTGGAAAATGAGAATAGAATTTTACTCTGTAATTTTATTAAATAATTATATTATAAGCAACCAAGTATTGGAAAATGAGAATAGAATTTTACTCTGTAATTTTATTAAATAATTCTATTATAAACATCAACAACCATTAATTTACACAACAATAAGCACCTACATGATACTACATGATACAAAAGGAAATTGAAAATGTGAGTTTGCTGGACAACTGATGTTAAGCCCCAGTATAAATACAAATCCAATCCATTTCCATTCTCTTTCCCATTTATCAACTGTTATAACAACCACAATCAGGGAATAGTTTAATATCAAACATTAAAAAAATGGATGATGTGTTTGAAGACATTATCTATTCTGTATAAAATTTTAAAGCACTGAAAATTGAAACAAATTGTCATCAACATTTGAAATGATAAAACTCAATAACTTTAGCAGCATAATAAAAGAATTAAATTAATTTTAAAGTGACAATCAAAGACAGAAGATCATGCAATTGAACAAGAAGAAAAAGGAATGTTTAATACCCAGCACATGCTGATAAATGATGAAATTTGTGTAAATTTACTCAATATCAGTTGAAAACAGATTTAAATCTTTTTATTGAATTACCAAACAATATATATTGGCTAGATAGATGTGCCACAGGGCCAGGATACAGTCTTAATTGCATGACACAGGATGTTGTAACTCGCTTGTATAAATAATACCTAGAAAAATGCCTAATGCCTAAGCTGAAGTGTCTGAGGGGAGCCTGAAAGAAAGTGACATCTGAAATGAATACAACCTTGTCCAAGTGTTACTGGAGAGTCTAGAGAACAATGAAGGGATTATCATAATGGACTGTATCCATGAAAGATACTGTTTAAATTATAAACTCTAATCAGGAAGATTTGAACAAAATCAAAATTATCATATTATATATTTTACTTGATATGTTAGTAAAATTCTATTTTTATTATTCTAACACGAAAGTTTCAGTGTTTGCAATTGGGAAAGTTCATTCTGTAAGAGGCAATGAAAAATGGAGAGGAGAAGATTTATTGACTAGAATTTTTTGTTTTGTAAATAAAATTTAAGTTGATTCCCTCCATAGTGATTTGACATTCAGTCATCATCATCATGTAACATGGTTGGAGGTAAAAACTTTTGGTGCTCTTCCATATTAATTTACATTCACTAGGACAGAACAGAGTTTGTTATTTGTTTAACTAATGATTGTTATATTTCATTTATTTTGTATGAATGACTAATGCTCCTGTGTGAACATCTCTTTTCTATCAACATTAAAAACTTGTACATAGGGGGCAAAGAAGATCTGTCTAGCAAAAATTGGATGATGGAGCTTTTGGACATATTGAAATGTAATCTTGTCAATAGTTAGTTAGATTCACAATCGTTATGATGATGAAATACTTTTTCTTTTATTTATATTTTAGCTAATCTTATTGACTTTGTAAATAGTGTCTTAACTCAATCTCTTGCCTGTTAAATATGGTTAGATCTCGCCCTGTTTTAATTCTTATTTGTAATTATTATGGTTCTTGGATGTTGCTTGAAACATCTCTTGGTCAATTTTGATCGCATTTTCATTTCATGCTTATTTTATATGAAAATTTGAAAATTAAAATTTTACTTCTAAAAAAGTCTGCATATGGCAATATATATATTTTGAAAAAAAATCAATATTCATTACTGCATATTAGTGTGTGGGGCAGTTTATTTTCTCTGATTGGATGGCTGCCAATTCAGAAAATTGTGCCTCAGGCATTTCTAAATGATAAAGTCAAAAATCAAACAAAATGTTTTAGGCATTCATAAGTGATTTTGAATGTAAATAAATATATTTATCATAACTTTTTACATTCATAATTACGATCTTACATTACTTTACTGAAATACAAAGTTTGATTCAAAAAATTTTAAATTTTACAAAAAAAATAAATGTGGAAAAGTGACTACTCTTCAAGAGAAGTGAATAATGTTGGACCGCTACTGACCGTAATTTGCTTATCAAAGACATTCATTGATAAGAATGAAATGGAATTATATTTCCTAAATTTTTATGAAATTTATAATTACTTTTTACAGAATATTGACTAGTAATGAGTCTAGATTTAGATTTTTATTTAAAATATTTAATTTTAGACCAAGAAAATACAACAGAACTGAGTAATGAGACATCATAATTTATACCCTGCATTCACATAGATGGGTTGAAATATAATTCTTTTGTTTTACTGCTGGAAATAAAAATTGACGAATAATAGTTCTCAGATTTTTAAGTAATAAACCAATACAAAAATTAGACAATGGTTTTACAAGTTGATGTTGGCATCTAAGGGGTTAATGCATATCTACCAGGGCATGGATTGGTGTAATGAATAATTGTTATTGAAATGATAGAGATGTTTATGGGACACATATACGCACATCTTTTACTAAGTGAATAAAATTTCAATTGTTATCTATTATTAATAAAATTTGTTAATGTGTTTTAAATCAAATTGTTGTCTAGTTTATCAAACTCATTCATACACTTGCTCATCAATTTACTTAACTAAGGCTATATATATATATATGCACACACACATTATTATAAAATATAGAACATAACAATAGGGTTTGATGTATCTTAAGCCAATAAAAACTTAGTTGCTACATTAAGTAAATACACCCCTGAAAAGAGCCAAAGGCAACATTCTTCCTGGGTTCGAATACTGAGGCATAATGGAATATGAAAGAGGGGTAAGGTATGAATGAACTAGCCTAAATTATATCTAGAGATAATGAGTATATCAAGAGCTAGCCCATTGGAGGTGGATATGATCATTGTTTAGTTACTTTATTGCATCATTCATAGCATCCTACCCAAAGATCCTAAGTCCGACTGTAGTTAGATGTGTTCTCCCTCTTCTGGTGGAAAACCCAGACCATTACAATATATAATGCCAACTATTTTTATAAAAGGATATCATGATAATAGACATATCCCTTAAACTATACCCCTTACTTAAATATAATAAAAGATAATAAAAGTATAAATTAATCAGAAAAGGCTGTAAAAAATTGAATATTTTTAGTTTAATAACTATTTATACTGATTACATGAATTGCAAACAAAAACTGCAACTTAACAGGCAGGAACTTAATCATCATAGAATGTGAATAAAGCATTGCAGAGAATATAAAGGATTTCTGTATTTTGCATTCAAAAAGGCTTTAGCATTTAAAGCTAATAAACTCTGTTGTTAGTTTATTCTCTGAATTGAATGTTCATTTAAATAAAATATAAATGGGTATTCAACTGGTGGTAAAGAATCTCCTCTGGGTATTGAAGAATAGTGCAGTTCAATAGCTTGTGAAACCAGGATATAGTAGTGGAAGAAGCAGACTGACAAAGATAAGACAGAAAAGTTGAAGAAAGAAAATCAAATGGCACTGCAAAATAGCTCCATAATTGAGTTAGATGTTAATAATACAGTAGGATGGCAGATTTATATTGCTCATGTAGAGAGATATATGCTTATCAATCATATAATTGATAACAAACTAAAAGCAACAACATCAAATGTGAATGGCAGGCACTGTGAGATTCGAAGACTCGTTCTGTATGAAGAATTGATAGAGAAGTTAAACACATACTTTAAACTTATTACATCTAGACATATAACACACCTATGTCTCAGAAACAGACCAAGTGAAAGCATAAGAAATTATGACATGTGACTGCATATACTTGCAATTGAATTTGCTTTCAGAACTGAGCTAGACAACATACTATTAGACCTGTTATTATGGGGTATGTGTGATAACAATGTCAGACAACTTTTGTTAAAGCGAAACAGGATTGATGTGTGGCTTGAGCTATTGAAAAGAGAATATTATGAATTCATGTTAGAAAGCATGGCAGCATAACAAAATACTATGAAAGTAATGAAATCAAAAACACTGGTAAACAGAGTACAATCACAGTCGATAAATTGAAAGCCTGGAAAACATCTGGACATGTTATGATAGTAAAGGCGATGTGAAAAATATGTAAATTTAATAATGAAACATGCCACATTTGCAGTGTTAAAAAATATTTATCACGAGTTTGTTGTAATTAGCATGGAAAGAATAAAGACAATTTACTATAGGAATGTAATTTGAAAAAAGGAGTTAGCAAATGGAAAACTAATGTCAAAAATATAAAGGAGATTGAGAAAAATTGCAATTTACTGGAGCTGAATGATTAAATGGAAATTGAAAATGGCATGCCTCTCATGTTGAAAAGAGATTGGATGAAGGTTATAAGAAAATAAAAAGAAATATGTATCTGGATAAAATAGATGTAGCAATGATCAAATGAAGAAAACTGAATATATATACTGAGAATTATAATGGTGACAGTAAAAGTAAACATGGGAGTAAAGAACTTAATATTTATGTCAAGAGATTTGAACCCAATTTTGACAGAAACTGGTTTAAATCTCTAGGAATTCGAATAAAATTAATAAAGAATTCAATTAAAATCTGAAATCTGGGATAAATTTCCAAAACTGTTCAAGATGGATACAGAAAAATTGAATACAAAACTGGTTGATATAGAGTTAAGAAAATAATGCTCAGCTTGTTGTCTTCAGAACACAGGTTTGTTACTTTTGTTTTGAAAACCAAAAATGGAAGAAAAACAATGAATTTATTGAAAAATGTAATCACATCTACTGAGCAATCAGCATGGGCTACGCCCATCATAGTAATTTTGAAACCTAATGGGACTGTGTATTTTATGCAGTAACTATCACATAAATGTGAATAGATTTACAAATAAAGGAGCATATTTTGTACTTAGTATTCAGGAGGTTTTAGCTTTGTTACAAAAAGCTTCCTATTTTTCTAGGGCTGACCTACATTCTTCATCATTCCATCATACTCCAGTTACAACAAGAACAGCCCAAATCTTAACCATTAAATAATATTTAGGACTATTTAAAGTAATAAGCTAACATATGGAATTACTATAGCCACTAATGTGTTTCAACCAAAAATGGACAATCTATTTCAGGGAACGGAAGGAGTTATTCCTTATCTGAATGACATACTGATAACCACTGAAAGTGAGCTGAGAAGAGGCTATAATAAAGTATGAGAAAACTTAGAAACTTTCAGCGTGTGACTGAATGTCAAAAAATGCATATATTCCATGAAAGAAATTTTCTTAAAACATTATTACTGATAAAGAAAAATATCCAAATTCAGAGAAAGTAAAAGCTCTGAAAAACATACCTAAACCTAAAAAAGTCAGTAATCTGAAAGCATTTTCAGAATTGCTAAATTTTTTCTGAGTTTTTTGTGACAACACTTTATGATTTATTATGGAAAAAAACAATGACTGAAATAGTAAGTCAAACAAAATATTGTATTTAAGAAAGTAAAAGACTTCATGTCAAATAAACTTTTGGTTCACTTCAGAAATGATCACGATGTAACAATTATGATTGGTGCTTTTATCTTTCATAGAATTTATGGATGTGAAAGCCCTATTGCACATGCATCTACAACTTTAACAGCAATTGAAAAAAAACTATAATCAGCTTGATAAGGAGATTCTAACAATAGTATTTTCTGTGAAAAAATTACATCAATATGGACATATTTTCCAGATCTACATGGACCATAGACTTTTGAAAAATATGAAAAGAGTATGTGATCATTTTATTCAATGGATAATTAGATGTATAAACATATTAGCATCCTATGACTTTGTTCTAGAGTATAAGCCTGGAAAACAAATTAATCATGACGATGTTTTATTGAGAATATCAAATATACAAGACTAAGAGCTATAGACCACTTAATTATATTGATTCAATAAAATTAAAATTACTAAACAATGCAGTCACAGCTAAGTGGACAAGATGACTCTGGGTATTAATAAATCAAAGGAGGGATTAGAGAATGACCTATAAGATGATGAAACTATGTGGTCAAACCAATATGAAGATGAGAGTCTATCCGTGTGTAACAAATGCATTTTAATGAGGGCAATGTGTTGATTCTGATAGAAAAGAGGAAGTGTGTGTAGGATTTATTATGTGTAAAACATCCTAGAATTGTCAGAATAAAGAAATTAAACAAAGGCAAAACTCCCCATACAGTAATGCCACCTGTGCCAAACAGAGTAATCAATGGATGCCAGAAGGCTTGTGCATAAAATCCCTATCTAGTGCCTACTCATCCAATATCACCAGACTAGTTTCTGGCTTGTGGCCATCATCAGTGAGGAGCCTTGGATCTGAGAGCACTGCACCTAGATCTTAGGATCAAATGCAACCCTCCAGCAGCCACCTTTTAACTCTACTTTACTACAAAACTATGACAATGAAATTGAAAACATTGTTAATATCTTCAATCTAAGCTCAATAGCTTATATAGTCATATGGGTCTGAACTCAATTCAGCACCCATACATTTTGGTGTTTTTGGCTCTTAAACAACCATAGCCACCACTATCCTATTAGGCAGGATTGGTGTTAAACCATCAAACATCACATGATCACCATCTCTATATTAGCACATAATTTGTTGTAAACAAAGGCAAAACTCCCCATACAGTAATGCCACCTGCGCCAAACAGAGTAATCAATGGATGCCAGAAGGCTTGTACATAAAATTCCTATCCAAGGCTCCTCACTGATGATGGCCACAAGCCAGAAACTAGTCTGGGGATATTGGATGAGTAGGCACAAGATAGGGATTTTATGCACAAGCCTTCTGGCATCCATTGATTACTCTGTTTGGCATAGGTGGCATTACTGTATGGGGAGTTTTGCCTTTGTTTACAACAAATTATGTGCTAGTATAGAGATGGTGATCATGTGATGTTTGATAGTTTAATAAAGAAATTAGCGAGATCAAATGTATGTGGCCTGGCATGAACCATGATATTAACTAAACAGTCAAGAGATGTAGAGCACATTGCAACTATGGCCACAAGCTACAAAAACCCATGGCAGAGGATATAAATGAATCATGCCAGACCCTTCAATGATATCTTTTTCTGGTGAATCATTAACTCTTATACAAGATGTATATACAGCAATAAAAAATATAAATGTGAAGAAACAATAAAAATACTAAATGGAGCTGTTTTTATATTATTGGAATTTAAAGATTTTTTAGGTAGAAGAGAAACAACATATTTTAACACCTACACATCATTCAGAGTTCAGTGGATTAGTTCATAAAGCAGTACAATAGTTGAAGTCATTGCTGAATAAACTTTAACCGCAACTATGTTTTATCAACATAGCTGAGTACAGACAGCAACCAGAATAATATTCACATAATTGTTGATGAGATGGAAATTCAGAACTTATATGCCATTATTGCTCCTAGCAAGAATGAGAGGAAATACCAATTTAATAAATGTAAAACTTACTGTAGGAAAAACCATTACAAATCATATCAAGATTATTGTCAAAACAGTTTATGAGTTAAATGACTGATGATAAGGACGCAGAAAACATAGCAACCATCTTAGAAGCCATTTATGTGATTCATTTGATCAAGTAAATAGAATAGCAAGCTCTATTGCAGCTGATGTTACTGATCCCATAAAAGACAAACATTATGATGGAGTATCACAGGCAGTTCAAATAGAAGAGATGCCAAAAGTGAACAAAAATAAATCCTTGTCCCAATGAATCTTCTGAAATATCTATAGTAAGTGCTTAGTGTAGGATGGATCGAAAAACAATTGGTACCACCTCATAGATGAGCTAGGTAGTACAGAAGGCTGGAAAGGTTCAAAGACTATATCTGCAATTAGAACTATTTTGTAGACTAAGGGGATGTGTGCAATATCTGACTAAATAATTGATGTATATATTTGTAAAGTGTTGTAAATAAAATTTAACTGTTTGTATATATACATTTTAGTCAAAGAGGAATAAAAACCTCAATAAAGTCACAGTCTAGAAAATTAACATAAGCAGTAATGTCGAGTATATTAAAAAAAATTTTTTTTAATTTGAAAATTGTTCAAATCTAAACTAATTATGCTGATCATATGAATTGCAAATAAAACTAACTTATCAGGCAAATAAAAAAAAAACCATAAGACGTAATTGCATAGAATGCTATTAGAACAATGCAGAGAATGTAAAGAATTTGCAAACTTTATAGATAAAATGGCTTTAACATTAAAACAACCAGAAAACACCTGGTTGTAATGTTTAAGTTATACATTTATTATTACATAAATATAATGTCATGTGAAATTTAGAAGTCTATTTTAAATAATAACAACTGTCCTCTAGCCGTCGTGTTCTACAACTTTTTATAGTAAGAAAGATTTTTTTATTGGTAAATTTCTCATGACATTATATTTATTCAATATTAAAATATTATTTATCATTACATATATAACATGTGTTTATTTATTAGAGAGTTTTAGAAATGAATGAAATATCTATACTCTATAAACTTGATATCAGTTTTTTAAAAATCAATTTACATTAAAATATGTAAGCCGATTTAAGTTTGCTCTCTGGCTGTTATTGTTCTGAATAACTCTAAATAAAAAGAACTAAAGTACAGTAAAAAGTGGTCAATTTCTCCCTGTAAAAAGTTATTGAACATGGAAACTAGAGAGCAGTTCAATTATTATTTAAAATAAACTTGATAAATTTCACATGACAATATATTTATTCAATATTAAAAATATTATTTATTATATATATATTTAAAGTTAATAAACTCTTGATATTGTCTGAGATAAATGTTTATGTAAATTCAATATAGATGTGTATTCAGCTGGTGGTAGAGGATTATCCCATGAGAAATAAAAATAAATAGGAAATTATTTAAATCACCTAGATTTTGCAGATTATAAATTTGGTTGTGTGTTTTATATATATATATAATGCTTAAGAGCTTCAGAAATACTGTAAGAGTTATCAGATGAAAATATGAAAATAGGTCTAAAGATAAATGCTAAGAAGGTTAAAGTTATGTTCAATGGATTTCTCAGAAAAATGAGAAAGTAAAAAATAATAATAAATAAGTTAATAATTACAAATACTTGGTCAAATTAAATATATAGATGAAAACATAATGGATAAAATTAATCATAGAATTTATTAGTTTTTAATTATGAATCTGAAATTTGAACATTTATAAAAGAACAGACATTTTCAGAGCACTTTTTACTTATGGATTTGAAACTTGCACACTTATAACAGAGCAATACAAAAATTTTCAGGCCATTCAACAAAATATAAGTAAATGTATGTTAGGAATAAAAAGAAAAGATCGAAAATGAAATACGTGAATGACTGAGTAGATATCAATCACTACATCATTAAAGGAATTAAGAGACTGAAATGGAACTGAGCTAGACATACTGCTAGAAGAGATAGTAGCAGATGGATAGTTGAAGTTTTAAACTGGATGCAAAGAGATTATAAAAGACTTAGAATGAGACCATGTGTGAGATGGATGAAATAAAGTATATTTGTTATGATACAGAGAAGAAAGGCTACAAAGTGGAGTCAATTGATTATACTTGGATAAATCTTCATCTTGCAGTAGATTAACAATACTTAAAATGATGATGATGATTATGATATGCAGAGAGCTTGGATTGATTCTAAAATCATATAATAAAAGAGATAATCACTTAAACGGGCCCAGAATGCACGATGCAAGAATCAATTAACTATAATTATAAAGATTTTACATTAATAAGAAGCAGTTTTCTAATCACTTAAAATTAAATGTAATCAAAAAAAATTTTGAAAATTATCTTCTGCTTTTATAAATTTATAAACTAATTTAATCCTATCTGCTTCATTGGTTGTACAATGTCATGTGATTAGTTTATTTTTTAAAAAATTCTAATTATGTATTATGAGCATGTTGATGGTATAAAAAAAAAAATAGGAATTAAAAATCAATTAAACAAATACGTAAAATACCAAATAAAAACAACTCTCAAATAAATAACAAATAATTCTTTATGGATTAGTGAAAAAAAAATGTGATAAAGACAATGAAAAGAAATGATAAAAGATAATTAATTAGAGAAATTAACAGATGAGTTCATTTACATCAATAGGAATTAATTAAATTTGCATACACATATGAAGAATAAAATAACTGAAAACTTTCTTATATAATTGTAAACTTATGGAAGAAATAATTATATTTCTTGCTTACTTTAAAAAATAAAAAAATTATACTAATTTACAAACTTCCATGCTAATGAACCACTTAATTTCTAGAAATACACATTTATATTCAAACTTCACTGACACATAAAATATGTGTCAGATGGAAATATTAGATAAAGTGGGGAGAATCTAAATCAGCTTTTTTGTGGCAAAGGTTATTTAAACTGGAGCTAATGTGATTTTATAAAAAGCTCATTAATAACAAGCATTAGTTAATAGAAGCTTAAAATTGAAATTTTAAAAATGCCCACATCATCAATTCCCAAATTCATCAAGTTAAAGTATTTTTAAAGATAATAATAATAAATAAGAAATACCTAAAAATAATAAAGCAGTACGCCATCTCTTTCGCTAATATTAAAATTGAAAGAGAAATTTTACTATAAGTTTTAGTTTAATATAATTACAATTATAAATAACATTTCACGAATTTACAAATTAATTTTACAATGAATTTAAATTCGCAGCCACACATAACAAATATGATTGTTGTAACTCTAAATGGAAAAAAAAAACTAAGATTTAAAAAAAAGAAAGATAAGTTTTGCCATGATTATATATATAAATCCATGAACCATAAATGATATTTTTGTTATTATTCCTGCTATGACTTGTTACTCTGGTGACGTTTGTGTCTGGTAATATTTATCCAAAGTTTCTGATTATGATGACATGCCATCCAAGAATCCTGGCAAGGGTGTGTAGTCCAAGCAAAGAAGAGTCTTTGGTAAGGAGCAATGTTGATAGACTTGGTTGCCCTGGTGGATTGATAGGAGGATCCATATGTGACCTTAACTTTGGAGGAATTGCTATATGTTAAATCTTGAGAGATTTCAGAATGGATGGGAAGATTTCTAAGTAATGCTGAGATGCAACAGGCTGATTTTTGTCTTTTATATGTATATGAGTGATTTTAGTTTTTCCCGTTGTACTTGGAATGGCATTATGATTGGTTATGTTCTTCTTTTTGACTTGCTTTTTACCTTTGATAGAGCAAGCCACAGCCTGAAAGGGAGGAAAATCCAGAGGGCAAGGAGATAGAGTCTTTGAAATAAGTTCTTTGGTGATGATGCTTTTAGTTAAGTTTTATTTGAAATTCAATTTGGGTAATTTTGAAGGTTTTAGTTCATGTAGTTTAGGTCTCTGCACATTTTTTCCACTAAGGATAGTGGCCATCTTTAAACCGTTTGAAAGAATAAAAAGTAATATGAAGAAAATAATTTGAAATGGGAAAAATTAAATATATTGATGTAAAAGCAAAAAAAAAAATAACACTGGAGAACTTGTTATTAATAATTCTAGTTGAGTAATGAGAAAACTGATTGGAATTTTAGGTGGTTAGTTACCCCAGAGGAGGAGATGTCTGAAAAAGGATTGTTAAAATGGCCTAAATAATTGGAACAACAGACAAAAAAACTTTATAAACAAGTTCTGAGTGACAGGGAAATTGGGGTAAGAGAAATATTTAAGAATCTAAGCAGGGATAAAACCCTTCATGGTTCAGGAAACAGTTGAACCATCCATCAAATGGGAGGAAATGAGGTAGTTAAATGCTGATAAGCACAATATAGACATATGGAAATTATGTTAAAAATGCATTAAAACTGAGATTTAGTGAATGAAAGAGTACATTAGCAGCAAAATAAGACCTTTAAAGGGCCAAATAAATATAAAAGGTATCTTTCACTGCTGCAAAACCAACTTTTCAGGGCCATTCTGTGAGAACTGTGAGGAGGATGACTTTCCAGTAAGAGCTCCACCTATGGACTGAATTTCTTGTTTAAATAGAGTTTGTTTCTAATTTAAAATATGAACACTGTTGTGACAAAGTAAGCAAATTGTTATATTTCATTTCATTAAATAAAAACATATTCAGATAGGGATAGTAAATTAATAAACAAATCAAATAAGTAATGCATACAGAAAATAATGATTCATCAGGATTTGCTTTTATATATATATTAGAAGGGACTGGAACTCAGACTTTCAAACTCTACAACTAAGCACTCAATGTTATACAACTGAGTTCAAGTCACTTCTAATTACAATGACTTTGTTATAGACAATATACTTAAATTTGAGTATTATATATATATCTCATTACATTTTCATACATGAGAAAATATCCATTACTAGTCCATTGAGACTAGAATATTAATTTACCTTAATCATAAAAGTATTTGATTACAAAAGTAGAAGTGCATTAACTTCTACACCATCCACAGCTAAAATCAATTGCTGTGAAGCGACCTATTCTCTCTCATAGAGTTAATGGCTCCCCCAACAAAAGAGAAAACTAGTGGCATTAGTCTCAGATAAATTGCTCTATTAAAGAAATAATCTCAGGATCAAAACATAATCCAGAGCAGTCTGATCCAATAAAAAGTCATTCAACTAAATATCCAATCATTCCTATCAACTTATCTCCAAATATAATATATAACTGGTAAAACATCATCAAGCTGAAATCCTTAAAACATTTTTTTATGTCATCATTGTTAACCCAAACTCTGCTAAAATATAAAAAACAGACAACTCATTGAAATTAGACTTATTAACATATAGATATTTATTAAATATTTTCTTCTTTAATTTTCTTTGTGAGTACAAACTAATTTATTTATTGTAAAAGATTAAAGATTATTTTTAACCTTTTGTTTGGATAGTAGAAATTTTTGAATAATAGGTATTTGGATTAATAATATTTTACTTGTATTTCTATAAAATTTATCTTCGCTTGCATGTGTAACCTCTGAAAATGGAGTTTAAAACTACAGTAACTGTAAAAATGGAACTGTACTAGATTACATTATACAATATATAAAAGAATTAATTTTTTTCCAGCTAATGCTTCCTATGAAAAAAAGGATTAAGAGATAATATAAAAAAATAAGCATAAGTAAAAATAAAAGTGTTTAATTAAAAATGAATTTAGCATATAAATAGCCGGAAAAGAAGGCAATCCAATAACAGAGTTGTTTATCACTACTAATTAAATATTGGCTTCAAAATATACTATTATTTTTGCGGGTAAATATTTGGATTTGAACTGTTTATAAATGCGTTTATATATATATAATAAGAACCCATGGTGTGTGTATTGTTGAACACATTTGTTTTGAATATTGGTTTCAAAATATAATATTTTTATGTTCACGATGGTTAATATGTGTGTTTGAATTGTTTATGTGTGCATTTTATATAAAAAATCACGCACTTTGTTTCAATATTGGCTTCAAAATACAATATTTTTTAAAATTTTGATTGGCAAATATATAACTTGAATTGCTTATAAGTGCCGTGCATTCATATATGTGTAATAAGAACGCATAGTCTATGTGTGTATATATAGTTACACACAGCATATACGTTAAAATTATTTTTAGAAGTATTTTTTTTAAATACTCTTAGAATGATTCTTAACAAACCACTTACCAGAAGAAAGGTAAGAAAACAATAAAAAAGAATTTCTTCTTATTGTGTTTCTAAGCTCGAACTCTATTGATTTTCCCCCTACTTTGTTAACAAATTGTTGAATAATTCTTCTTCACTCAGACAGAAAAACCAACAAAAATAAGGCGAATAATTGAGAATGATGATTCAAACTGAATTGTTAGAAAAATATTTACAAATAAAATATGAACATATTAAAAACAAATTACAATTATTACTAAAGAAAAAGAGAAAAGAAACTCAAAAGATAAACATGGCATTTCCATACAGATGAGCATTTCAAAATAAAAATTAGAATGACATGAAATCAAAATTTCAAATATTGTTATAAAAGTTATTGTAACGTTCAATAGCATAAATTTCAAATATAAACACAAACATCATCAATATATATAATTATAAAGTAAAAAATGCAGCAAATGATGGAGTTTAGGAAAAAATAATCCTTAGCAGTTGGCATAATAATGATTATATGCATATAACTAAAAATACGATACTAAAGTTATTTTACAATAAAATTAATTGAATAATAAATCCCATATCAGCACAATAGCTCAAAAAATAATAAGAACATTTATATTTAAATGTTTGATTACAAAACAATATCAGCATTAAGGGTAAAGCATTTATTTATTTATTTTTAATTAAGTCATGATAATTAAAATAATCACATTTAATCTCACATTCACTTTCTCTGAAAAATGATTACTAAGCAAAAAAAAGTTTCATTATATGGTTTACAATGGAAATATATAATGGAGCAAATTACATAATTAAATATGCTAACACATTCAAATAAAGAACTCCTGTCGACAAATTCAGTCAAAATATAACTGACAAAAAAAAAAAATAAAGAACTTGGGTTTTTTCTTTCAGATAACTAGTCCAAAGCTAATACACCTGATCACCATCATTATCATTTTCAATTATTATCGATCCATTGCAGGATGGTCTCCCCAAATTTAATCCAGTTTCTCCGATTCCAAATTTCTCTTTTCCACAGCACAACAGCAAACTTCTCTATTTCGCCCATCGATCTCATACATGGAATCTTTTTTTAAGTCTTTTATTATCTTTTGAGATTCCATCTTAAATTTCAACTGACCATCTAACACCAATTCTAGCAATATGCCCAACCAGCTCCATTTTTGTTTCAATTCTTTCATTGATATCAGTGATACTTACCTGTTCTCTCATTCATATATTTCATTTTCGATATCTTCTTGTTACTCCTATAATATATTTTTCCATAGCTAATTGAATAGACTAAAGTCTCTGATTTGCCCTTCTTTCAAGTGTCCAGGTCTCATAGCCATAAGTAAAATTGTACCTTTCTTTTCAATGACAATATATTTCCTTTTAATATGATTAATTTCATCCATTATGTTTCCATATGTACAGAGTATCCAAAATAACCAGAATCATTCTGTGGTAGCCATATTTGCTGTATTACATGATTGTGCTTCTAGATACCTTTTGCAGGGACCTTTCTGCATCAATCTTCCAAATGGCATCATTATGCCAAATTGTGGTTCCATGCAGCATATTTTTTTTGTAAAGTGTGTTTCGTGTATTTGTCAATTTTTTGTAATGGCTAAAAGCAATGTGAAATTCAGTTTTCTTTTAGGAAAAATGACAAGGAAAGTTGTAATGCTTGAAAGAGTTTACAATCAAAGTGCTCTGGAAAAAACATATTTACAAGTGGTTTAATGAAAGTGTCAAATTCATCACAGCACAAAAAAGCATGGCAAGCTAAGTTCAATGTCAAGACAATGCTGATTTTTTTTGGATGCAAACAGCATTGTTCATTCAGAATTTGTTTGTAATGATCAGGCATTTAAAATCTACAAGTTCTAAAACTTCTATATGATGCAGTAAAATGTAAACATTCTATCTATTTTGTGGCAAAGTGATAGGTGCAATCTTCACAATAATAGAAAGCCTTAAGTGTGAAAGAATTTTTAATTAAATTTAGTATGATCCAGCTTCCTTTTTCTCTCTTGAATGAAAAATATCTCAATTTTTTTTTCTGTGTGTTTGTGTGTGGACATACAAGTGGTGAAGAAAAAAATGAGAAGAGTGTGAAAAAGTGTCTTTTTGCAAGAATTTCTGGACTATTTCAAAAGTGGAAAACACATTTAGATAGGTGCATTACATTAAAAGAGCAATACTTTGAAAGAGATTCAATTTGTAACACCTAAAAATACACAATTAAATTCCAGTTATTTTTGAGTACCTCCTCATGTTAATAATATGACCAAGATATTTAAAATAGTTAAGTTTTTCTAATTTGTGTTCTGAGAAATCCAATAAACATTACTTTATTATTTCTAGAAATTACTAATCAGTAAGTCAGTGTTTATTTATTATTAGATATAAAATAAAGAAGTCATCAGATGAGTGTTAATGTGCTGAATGTACAAAACAAAAAATAATTTGATATAATACAAGCTTGATCATTATTGGGGCCTTTTAGATGTACAACTAATATAGAACTATACTTTCAAACACTTCCAGTGTCATAAAGAATAATTACAGAGGTGTGAAAAAAAAAGAAGAGATGCAGTAAAGAAATGAATGCTGCATGAATATACAGTGCTGAAATTCTATCCAAAAAAAAATGTAAAGCAGGAAAAAAAAAAAGTTCATAAAATGTAATAAATTTTACAATATGACAGTAGCTATTTTTCCATTTTCATATGTAATCATATTTACTAATGTTTATCTGAAAGTTTGTGGTGTTGGACTACTTCCACCGTCTATTATTAATTGTTGAAGGTTTTTTGAAAAATTCAAACTCTATTTAAACTTTTCAAATACATTTAACTGTTAGTAATAGCACACATATTAGTCTATAAGATAATGTTTTGAATGATATTATTCTACTCTCTTCTTCAGATATTGCTAGCCTGATCATTGATAGTATGAATAATGGAATCAAACCTGGACCCTTTAGATTCATGAATATTGAACTCAAGGCAACTCTCTAATTAACTAGGCTAATATGACAAAGAAAACAGCCAATAGAAATTTCATTCGCCACTTTTTCCTAAGGGCACGGTTAAGCCTCTTTTAATTTTCTTCTTTGTGCTTTTCCCTCTCTGTTCAACATTTTCATCTTTTCCCAATCAAACATAAATTCATTAATATATACAAGATTTCTTACTTCGGATATATCTATTTTATCATTTTTAATCACCAGTTTATGTTCTTTTTTGTTCAATGAGGCAAATAGTTATAAAAATAAACAACTTTCTGGGTTCACATGGCATTTTGTAGATGCAATTTTTTTATTTTTCAGCATTTCAAATTTTTGATTTCGTAAAGGTTAAGATTCTTTGTAAAGTGTTATGGTTTTGAAAGCTGATCTGATGTTATATAGATGCAGATGTGTTTAGTTTGTCTGTCATCCCTCGTATGTATGTATACAGTAAAGTACCCACAATTATTTTTTTCTCTTTTGATGTTTACACTTTTTATCTACTTAAGCTTTTCTTAATGATAGTTGATGAATAATAATTCTTCATGAGAGTTTATATGTAATCTTTTCTTTTGCCAAATTACTGGTTCCTGATTCTATTCCATAATGGTAATATAATTCCAAGTTTTGTGTTTGTCATGATTGGATATGTCTGCTAAGTATTTTTCTGTATGGGGAAAAATCAAAACTATAGTCTGCAGCAGACCTCCCCCCCCCCAACACAAAAAAATATTTAGCATATACGTCCAATCACGAGAGAAACAAAAAACATGTATACTATCACTCTAGAACAGAGCAAAAGAAGTTTGTTCAGAAACCAGAGAGTTGGCAAAAGAAAAAATCTACATAGAAGAAATTCTCATGAAGAATGATTATAAATCAGATGCCATTAAAAAAAATCTTAATTAGATAACAAAAAGAAACACCAAAAAAATAAAACAATTATAGATACTGTAGTGTATCTATACATACCAGGAATAGAAAATAAAATCTGCAATCAACATAACAGACAAGTTTTCAAAACACTATTCCTAACCTCTATAACACTAAAAGTTGAAATGATGGGGGGGGGGAACATTCATTTACAAAATATGGTACTCATCTTATAGCTAAAGACGCTGTTCTATGGTGCGGTTTTTGCGCCAAAACACATTAAAATGCTGTTTCCGTGGCCGACATGTTCAAACCCGCATTTTCTACAATACAACTTTTTTGTTGTGCTACAGAATGCAGGCCGCTATGTCGCGTCGCAGTACAGCATGTATGTCACTAAGCAGCAATTACATTTTAAGAATTCGCACAATTTATAAAATAATTACGGCTTGATGAGAGAGTTTGTATTTGAATTGTATTGAAATGTTGTTTTCATTGGATTTTTTTTATTTTAAACTATTGAAATGTTCAGATGTTTTAAAACAATAATTATAAGACTTTTTACAACGTACTGTATTGAACTTTTATTTGGGTAAATGTTAAATATCTATGTTTTTATTGAGTTGCAATTAGGTAACGTGTCAAGTAACGTACAGTTAGTAACATTCACGAGACAAAGAAGATTCTACCGTCTGTATATTTTTGAAGTAAAAAAGAGCGGTACGAGAAAAATATCCAGTAAGAAAAGTCCAAATGTACAGGTTTTTTTGTAAATTTAATAAAAAGCAAATATTATAAACATGTTTAATAAGTAAAGAAGACATTTGTTTGTTGTTTAAAAAAGTTTGAGTTTCTTTCTTCTGTCTGAGTACGCTTACGATTTTGAATTTTTTTATTTTAGCATTACAAACAAACAGAACACTAACCCTAAACCTAACCCTAACCCTAACCCTAAACCTAACCCTAAAACTAACCCTAAACTAACCCTAAATCTAACCGTAACAACTTTTACTTTTATTACGATTATAATTTTTTAGTTAAACAACAACAAAAAAAGTCGTAACACAAGTAAAAAAATAACCGATAGAAAATTGATAAAAAAAAGCCGTAACACAAGTAAAAAAATAACCGATAGAAAATTGATAAAAAAAAAGCTGTAACACAAGTAAAAAAATATCCGATAGAAAATTAATAAAAAAAAGCCGTAACACAATTTAAAAAGTATACGATATAAAAAACACGAATCAAATTGTAATTTGTTGATTTTATTTTACATTTATTATTATCATTTAAATTGTATACGTTAATAAAAAATATTTAAAAAAGACGATTTTGTTTTGTTTTTATTTTCGCATTACAAAAAAGCACAGAAAAATTATTAAAATCAATGGCCCATGAATGTTCATATTTTATAGTTTTAGCGTGAAAACGACGCCATCCTACGGCATCTTTATCTATAATACAAGCACCCAAAATATCATTTGAATGGTGAAAGGATATATATTAAAGAAACCACTCACCTAAGATTACACAAACTGATGATTAGAAATGAAACAATACATACCTAAAATAGCAGAGCATGTATGTACCAATGAGCATATGTTTGACTGGGAGAAGTCAAAACTATTGGACGGAGAGGAAAAATTACAAAGAAAACAATTTAAAAAATGTCTTCACATGGCAATGGCAAACAATTCCATAAGTCAATCTAGTGTGATACATCATAATGCTTGGCAATGACTCATTAATCTTGTTCTTAAGAAAGAAGTAGAAAAATCAGGAGGATCCTCATAGTGAAATTTCTACTGATTGATACCTTTGACAGAATAATCTAGTTGATTAGAGCACCGCCTTAAATCCAAAAATCCCAGATTCAATTTCCGCTAATATATGAGCACATTAGCAATACCTAAAGAAGTGAAGGGAATACTAGTTGAAACACTGTTATAAAATAATATGAATACTATTACTAATAGTTAAGTTTAAATAAAGTTTGAATTTTTCTAAGAATATTTAACAATTAATATTAGACGATAAAAATAATCAACATATTAGTTAATATTTCTTTAGTAATTTACCTGCGCTTTACACAAAAAAGTGAAGCTTGCAAAGTATTACTAAAAGTTATATGGTTAAGCGCTTTCGGAGAACTTAAGTCTCCATATTCATAGCCTACATTAATTGAAGTTTAGAGGTGATTTATGCAAAATTTATTCAAATTGTCTTTCATAACGACCATTTTCTGGAGATCGCAAAGCACGATTCCTTTCGGTTTATTGCAAAGTTATCATCTGCAATAAAGCATGCCTCATTAATCTTTCGTTTTACATCATTACGTTCAGTGCAAAGTGCCCTTGCCATAGTGGGTTCGAACAATGTTAAATATCTGGATATTCAAGTTCATAGAGATCCACATCAACTTATCTATGCCATGATAGTCAAGCCAGTAGAAATTCAATGATTTATACATCCAAACTCGAACTCACCCAATTCACATAAATTGGCTGACTCACTTCCTTCTTGCACAGAAATCACAGACAATGTAAATCTGAAGCTGACCGCAAAAAGAACTTCACAAATTATACTAAAGATCTAGAAAATATTGGATTATCACACATCATTATCTACAAAAAGATCAAGCAATTTCAAACTAAATTACAAACTGACATGGTTAGAAACAATAAACCCAGAATACTGTTATCTTACATACCATCACTTGCTAGGAAATATTATAAAATATTTGCAGAGTCCTTCTAACTAGGATTCCACACCTCACCTTCAACAAACAGAATGATAAACAATACCAAAGACAAGATACCTTCTGATCAAATAGCCCAAGCAGTTTATAAGATTTCATGCCCAACCAATGGATATAGAGTGGCATATTATGGAGAGACCCGTGCCAACATTACAACAAGAACATCTCAACATCATTATTTATATAGGAGAGCTATAAATAATACTGAATACAAATCAATATTCATCGTGCACCAAAGAACAACAGGCCATGTGTTCAAACCCACTATGGCAAGGGCACTTTGCACTGAACATAATGATGTAAAACGAAAGATTAAGGAGGCATGCTTTATTGTTAATGACAACTTTGCAATAAACCGAAAGGAATCGTGCTTTGCAATCTCCAAAAAATGGTCATTATGAAAGAAAATTTGAATAAATTTTGCATAAATCACCACTAAACTTCAATTAATGTAGGCTATGAATATGGAAATTTAAGTTCTCTGAAAGCGCTTAGCCATATAACTTTTAATAATACTTTGCAAGTTTCACTTTTTTTGTGTAAAGCGCAGGTAAATTATTTACTACTCAAAGGTGAAATAGAAAACTAGTATTTGATTTCTTTAGGTTATTTTGAAATCACATATATTTTGTTCTTCACTTTATTAGCCTAAATTTGATATACAATATTTCACATAGTAAAATATTTTCCAAGCACAATGCTAAAAGTTTACAAAATTTAAGAATATTTGTAAATTCAATACAGACCCAAAAACATCAAAATAACTATACACAATGTAATTTGCTGATAATAAGGCTGCTATTGGGAAAAAAAGTGATATCACCTTCAGCAATGTTTCTCAACCAGTGATCTGCAGACTGAAAAATTTTAATGGCCTGCAAAAAGCTTATAAATTTGTTCCTATTTATTACATTTTTTTTTTTTTTACAAACTTTTAAATTACGATTAATTTTATTAAATTTATCTTTAATTGAGTTCTAAGATTCTCTTTTGTAAGTTAGTTGTTTATTCATAGAATTCATAGAAAATAAACTGAGAAGTAAAACATTAGAAGAAATACAAAAAGGTTCTATTTCCCAGTAACAGTCATCTCATAGTAAACACACTGCTCCATTAATAATTTTGCACATGTACACTTCATATGCTGAGGCAGGATTTGATAGTTTGCTGTAGCCAGCCAATTGGAATTGCACTGGTGCACAATAATAGGAATTACTATGTAATAGGTATATACTATAAATTAAAGTATATTAAATACTTGACATTGACTTTTGTGGTAAATTTTAGCTATTTAAAAATGAATAATTACAAAAAAAAATTAAAAATTATTGCAGAATTTTTCCAAAAATCAACTATAGATACATTAAATGCTAATGAAAATATTTATTCACAAAATGATTCACCTTAAGCAAAACGAAAATGTATTGTTGTTCATCAATTCAATCCTGGTTATTTAAAATTTGTTTTCATTTTTGGCCTGAGTTGGAAGAAAATTTATCCAGATCTCAATGTGTTATTTGTAGAGAAATTTTATCTAATGAATGTATGAAGTCAACAAAATTCATGTGTCATTTACACAAACATTCAAGTCTACAAAATAAGCCACAGGATTTTTTTGAACGTAAAAGTGCTGAATTGAAAAACAAATATCACCTTTTAAAAAATTTATTTTAGTCTCTTGTAAAAGCATCATATTTAGTTATTTTAAGAATTCCTATATGCAAAAAGTAGTAGTCTATTGCTGAAAACATAATTAACGATTTGGCTCAGAACAGCATGTCAGTCGCGTGTCGTAGCTGATTGGTTGAAATTTCATTTTCTTTTTTAAATTACATAAAAACTATAAGCATGACATCAACAGAAATACAGACATTCAATCCATCATAAAAAAAATTTTTAAATGCCATCTTTTCGATTGAAATAGGAAGAAATTTGAATTTTTTATTAATTTTTTTTTAAACATGCAGATTTAATTTTTTTCTGTTTTGATCAATTTTCTAGTTTACATGAAGTGATTAAGGAAGAAAATTGTAAACAGTCTGATTATATAGTGAAAATTGATTAAAAATATTCAGGTCATTCACATTCAAGTCCTATAATGGGATGTGAACATAATCACACAATATATATCGTAAGTAGATTTTTTTAATTTTTTTAATAATATTTTAAATTTATTAATATAATTTATTTGTATAATTTATTAATTTGCATTTATATTGGTGTGTATGTGTGTGTCTAATATATAAATTATAAATAATATAATATTAAAATCATTTATGCTCTTTATTATACAGTATATAAATTATTATTCATATGTACAGTAATTTTGCCTTTGATATTAATAATTTATTATGTTTATATAATATGTTTGTGTTTACTCTTGCATGTTGTATAACAAGTAATGATTTACATATATAAAGCAGTGCAATGTAAATTTTAAAAACATAATCAAATGTACAGAAAGGTTGCAGTTGATAAAGCATTCACATAATTTACTGGGCATAGTACCATGTGAAAATATAAACACTTAAAACCAATAAAAGAGAGATTTCAAATGATGTTTGTGTAGTAGTAGCCACAATGGTTATGTGTAAATTACATGGAATTGTATGCAGGCAAAGAATCAAATCCTGATTATTGCCTATGCCTTGATACTCATGCTGTGGAGTAAGTACTTTTGCCACATCTTGCATCACATTGTTTTCAAGTCTATGGCTAACAAATGAGCTATATGCAAATAAATTATATCTTTGTGGGACAATAAATATAACAAGATAGCATCACTGGTGTGCATAAAAAATATAAACTTCACTAATGTACACAAAAAAAATATAAAATGAAGAGATGAAACTCATTTTATCAATGATACAGACAATAGCCTACAATTTCTAGTTTTAGATAGACAAGAAGCCAATTGCTATGATGACAAATGCATATCTATCTTCTGGATATTAGGATGAATCTTTTTCTTATAGATGCATTTGAAATTTGGTAGCTTTTGGGGTCATATACAACTTGCTTTGGAGATTCTGAAGCTATGGATTATCTTAGATAAGAAGTATTATATATGGTTTGAAAGATAATTTTGTGAGAAATTCAAAGAAATTATCACTGAAGATGTAATTTAAACTTAGTTAATGATAAATTAGAAATTATGAACAAACAATAAAATAATAATTATGCCAGATGTTGAAATTTCTTTTTTCCTTATTTTTTAAATGATCATCACTATTTGTTTTAGACTTATTGTTTTCCTTTGTTTTTCTAGTTTCTATTAATGTAAATTTTTTTTGCTCTAACATTATTAAAACTGAAGTTATTGTGAAAATTTGTGTCTCAGGTCAGTTTTTAAAAGAATTCAATATGGCGCCTGAAAACTAAAGCAGTTTTAAACTATGGTATTTCCTGTATATGAAAATAGAATATTAAAAGAAAATGAAAAGAAAATAGTAGTCATAATATTGGACTGCAATACTAGCAAAAACTTTTTTGACAATAACAAAACTACAAGGAAAGTGAACAGTGGGAAATCAGATTAGAACTGAATATTCAATTAAAGTCACTCAGCATATGTATGCATACAAGAGAGTGCAAAAGAACAATGACAAAAATTTCAATATTCCTCGAAGTAGGCCAGTCATAGGTTCGAACCCTCCAACCCCAAAATTGTGTGCACTGAAACTAATGACTGCAAAAGCAAGATAAAAAAATATTTTATCATCAATGACAATAATGTAATTAATAGATGTGACACATGCTTCGCTAACTCCATAAAATGGACAAGCTGATTAATTTACATATACATTTGCATATATTACCATTTAATAATATCACAACAACTATTACTATTTTGGCTATGATTATGAGGGATAACACCTCGAAAGTGCTTAGCCTGAATTAACTCATTTTGATTGTTTACTATTAACAGCTTCTTCAACCAGCATTTTAAAGTGCTTGTATGTACTATTAAAGCATGTTTGTAATTGAGTTTTATTTTTGTCATATAATAGATAATCTAAGTGATAAGAAAAATATATAAAAAGACTTACGATGAAAAAAAATGAAAATGTGAATGGATTCCATTATCACCATAATAATATGCTTTAAGCAGACTAAAATCTAAATAAATGATACATAATTCTGGAAAAATATGCATATGATTTCCAGTCATAAGATCAGAATTGGTTTGTATTTTATGTAATATTTAATTATATGTCATTTTTAACAATACACATAAAATAACATTAACATTTCTCATGGTACAAAGCCTCAAAGACTTCAATGGAGTGACTTGATATATCACTATTTAGTAAAGGTCTACTTTATAACATTTAAATTAGTTAATCACTGTCAAGTTTTTCCAATCAGTATTTGATTGCAAGTGGAGCATTATCTTCTTGACAAATGCTCTCTGGAAATAATGTAAGTACAACAAAAATTGATCCTTAAAATATTCAAATAATTTACATTTATGACATACACAATGATTTAAAATATCATTATATAGTTGCCAAAACTGTGGAAGTTTCACTAGGTTTTGCATTTGGAAAAAAGAAATCTTGTTAATGTATTTCTTTTGGTGACCCAACATAAACACTACTTAGAAAACAAATGATATTTCATTTGATCACTTGCCATCGTCAATCAATCTGTTCTTATAATTGTGATATAATAATCTCTGAACTGAAGTATTAACAAAAACTTATAAGCTGTGAAAAGATAAATTGACAATGAATGTTCCATAGATAAAATTACAACAGACTTTTGGTAAACATTAAAATATTCAGGTGTGTGTTATTTCTAAAGTGATTTGCTCTGCTTTGATTTCAAGATTTTTTTTTAGGCTCTATTATATACCATTTAAGGTTTCATTCACTCATCTTTAATAAATGTGGTTTTCATGCTTGAGACAATCAATTCCAAAATATTAACAAATTAAAAAGTTTTGGACATTCATTTTCCAAATAATCAGGCACTCAATTTGACTCTTTTTAAACTCAGTTTCTTCTTACATGTCATGCAAATGTTGTCAGCCGTTTCTTGCCCAATATTTGTATTATCACCTTTCATTCTATCTTTTTTGTAATTCTATTTTTGGATTATATGATGCCAAATGTTTAGCTCACTTTTTTTGTCCAACTCATCATTACACTGTAAAGAGATATTCTTGAAAAATAATCATTCAATAATAATCAATCCACTCTTTGGTAGATTTTGGGACTGATAAGTCATTCTCTGTTATCCAAGCTCACACCTATCAACCATTCAGATGAAAGGAGCTTAAAAAACCCAAACTCCTGACAGACATATATATCATTAATCGAAATATATTTCAAACCAAATCTTGATAATGATTAAAAATACTGATAAGGTGTAGACTACTCATGATTATCAAACACTTCTCCAATGGTCAGATTAAAAAAAGTTGGCAAAATCAATATGTACCCAGGAGGAGTCACTATAGTTATCCTAACTTCTCCCTGAGAACATTTCCAGCAATATGGATGCTACTGATAATATCAAAAATAAAATAAACTTCACCAAGAATAGCAAGAGACAATTAACTGCTTTCAACAATAACAAAATTTATTACATGCTGCAGACTAATAAATATGATATACGATTAAACACACATATATCTTAAATATATATCTAAACTATTAATACATATGCAACATAGCTAAATCTTTTATCAGGCTATATCATTTTTATATTATTGGACTTTACTTTTCAGATACATTTAGTTTATGCTGCAATAATAGTAAACATGCTCATATCATTGTCATATGATAGAGCTCCAAAAATCTGCACATCAGACTCTCACCAGACTATAATTGGGAATAGTGAGAGAAAGTAAGAGAACAACATTATAGAAATGTTACCAAAAAAACTAAAATAAAATCCCTAGAGCAAAAATCTATGAATGAAAATCTTATGGAAAAGATAATAAACTGAATAGAGAACCTAGAAGGTGACCAGAGGAAGCTGGATGAGCAAGCCCATCCTAGAAGAGAAGATTCACCAAACCAAACCAAATAATCACCATACACACACTCTCACAAATGTCAGTAAAAGAATATATCCACAAAATCCAAACAAGGATAAATCATGGTTCATATCTTAGTAATGAACAAAATGTTTTAAATCATAACATTCAGGAGGTAATATAAAGCAATATTAGAGTGCATGGACAGCCTGAAGAGATATTTTATTTTAAAATATGGATGTCAATGAAAGGCAAATTGGCTATAGTCTATAGCCACTTTCTTATTTTAAAAACCTGATAGCTATATGAAATATAAAAGAGCATTAATGGATAACTACTGGACTAAAAAATACCAAGATAGAATTAAGGTAAAGGGTAACCCCCAAAAAAAATTCAAACCACATGAAGAATATAAAATCTTTCATGGGCAAGTGATAAAATTAAAATGTTTAGCAGCATACCCCTTGTCAGAAACTCAAAACCATCTATATCATTCACCATTATATTCCTGGCATGGTAAAACAAATGTTCATTGGCATAAATGAAATAATAATTGAGCAAGTTCATATCTTGGATGGAAGCAATGTTCACTGGCATAAATAGAACAGTAATTGAGTGAGTAGCTCATACTTTGGATGTAAGCATGTGAACAATGAGTAATTTTATATGCAGAAAAGGAGGTTTCATAAACAATACCAACAGCTAAAGCTAAAAAAGGATCATATATAAATGTTATCAGCATAAGGAGGACAAATCAATACAAAATCCCATTGAATAAATGAAAAAGATTTTTAGGAAGTTCGAAAATAATGTGTATGATAAAGAGAAAATGAAGTGGAACTGATATGAGAGGATCTAATATGGGGTGGAATCATTGAAATGAGAATTAACAATATCATTCATAATCATGGGGCTGCATCTCTATGTTATCCAAAATGTTAAAGAAAACTCTGAAGCACAATGTATTAAATGATAAAAAATCTCAACAAACAGTTCCTCAATTTGGAGCTCTTGTAGGGCTCAGAGGAACAAAGTGTATGAAGCATAAGCATACAACCAAATAGCTAACACAATATAGAGACTGATTTTCACAACTTATAAAACAAGGCTATCCAAAGATAAAGCTAGTTTTGGAAAAGATTATATTTCAAAAACGGTACACCAAAAATCAGATTTGCATAATATCAAAAAAATTGTAAAATAATATATTTATTAGAACCTTTAGATAAGTACTGATAAAAAGGCCTCCAGGTTATTTTAGCCTGAAAATCAAAATTAGCATCAAAACAAGTGTGGACTCAAATTATTAATAATAAATATACAAACCATATATTTTTATTATAAATGAGACACCAGATGTGACACTTGAATCCATCTTCATTTATAAGACCAGATGTGTCCTGTATTATGCTAAAGATCAGGCTATTTGACATAGAGTGGCCATTAATTTCAAAAAAAATTATCATGACACTTGCATTCATATGCTACTGCATACAGGTTAACATGCAACAACAAGCAAATGTTGATAAAGAATCAAAACTTACTCAAGGCAATTGGCATGTACAAATTAAAGATATTGGGTTGATTAATTTCAGGAGGCATTCCCTGAAATATCTGGGATGATTGATAGATATAAGCAATGAATTAAAACTATCTCATGACCAACCTTATCTGATGAGGTGACATTCAATGCATCTTCAATGCTGGTGAAGGTAATAAAATGAGGCATAATTACCAAAATGCTTATCACCCTTACAACAATCCATTTGTAATGGGGGAACAAACGGATTGATGAAGCATTCATTGTCTTCTGCTATGCAGACAAATAAAATAATGATATCTAGCCAAAATGTCCCACCATCGATCTATGAGCTCTTAATAATGATTAATGAAAAATATATATATTCTCCATCTTTGACCTAACTTTAAGTTATTGACAGATCAAGTTATATATGGAAGATTGTCTATATATTGCATGAATATGTGAAGGCTATTCCTGTAAATTTAACTGAATATCATTTGAGCTGAAAATGGCATGCTGGCTTATTAAAAAATCTTAATCAGATGCCATTACCTGAAATCATATACACAGTGTTAATGCACCTTAATGATGTGCTGATTGCACAACTGAAATGACTGATCATGTGAAATCCCTAAAATTATTTTTTCAAGAGTATGAATAAAGAAGCATAAAAAACAATACAACTGATAAAAAGACTTTTCTTTTGGCTACATCACAGGGAGTAAAATATATGGCTATATCCTGTGGCAAGATAAATAATGTAAGATTCTCCTTTCTGGAAAATCAAGACAGAAATCTATCTTAGGCCTTGCAATTTTTATGAGTTTATGGAGTTTGAAACATGGCCAGGCTCTAGAGATAAAAAAAAAAATCTAGATTAGATAAGTCTATTCGACTTTGAAGACTGTTCAGTGTAGCTATTAGGGATCACATTATCCCCAAGTTTAGAAGTATGGACATCTGGAGTCTTCTATTTTATATACTGACTGCTGCAAGGTTAGAAATTAATTACACAGTAATAAAGATGGAAGTTTTAGCTATAGTATGGATATTTTATAAATTCAGAAAATTTTTAGTGCCTATAATTGTGAAAACTAATCAAAAGAGCCCTAAATTCCTGAATAACAGCCATCTAACTAATAGCCATTTGTTTCATTGGAGCTCATTTCTTTGGAAATTTAGGTGGTTGTTTTCATTTAATCTCAAGTTGCAGACCATCACCAAATTTTCTTGGCTAGACACTTCTGCAAATCAAATTTCTGAAGCTTTATTATTGGAAAGTTAGGCTATCTTTTGAACATTTCAACATGTTTTGGACTACTTCAGCTAGAGAATTATCTTCTATATTGAGAAGCAAAATATCTATATCTTGGAGAAGCTACATGATAACAGCAATGTTTAACATACTTCTGCTGGACAATTCAGCACATAATGTCACAAACTACCAGAATGTTTAAATACACTGCCATAACAATATATGTTTAGCAATTAAAATTTTCTACTTACAAAACTATCTTTCTTTGTTGTAAAATAACTGCTATAGTAAAATTGAATTAATTCATTTTGCTTCCTTCTTTCCTGCTTGATTATAATGATCATTTCTGATTTCTCTCTAGTTATTTTTTCTATCTGTCAATCACTATATCCTATTTATATTGCATAAAAAAGAATTATGCTACCCCATATATATACAGAGAGAGATTTCCTTCAAAAGCTTAATCAAAAACATGATTTTCATAGCTCAGCATCCCTGATCTGCAGAGATGATTTGTTTGTTGTTTTTTTTAAAAAAAATCCCATGGTAATCTCTTTAATTAGCTTTTTTCTTTATTTTAATTGTTGTTTTCCATATGTCATAGCATCGGCCGGGACGCGAACCCACAACCGTCTGCAACCAACTACTTGCTTGCATGGCGGCTGCGATACCTCTCGGCTAACAACGCAAGACTTAATTGTTGTTATTATTACTATTTCTCACAAATACTGTGAATTAATAAAGTCATTTTTTTCACTTTACATCAATTAATATATATATTCGGTACTTTGGGATTAGCATTGCTTTCCGCCATATTGATTCTAACACTTTTTTTTTTTAAAGATTAGAAAACTTTATATTTAAAAAATTTAATTTTTGAATTCATCCAAAAAAATTATTATGAAGACGAAATTTATATTTAAAAAATGAGTTTCTGAATTCAATTTAATTTTAAATAAATTATTATCAATATGATAGAAATCAAAGATTTTTTGTATAAAAAAAATTAGGATCAAAAGCAATTTTGAACATTTAATTGTATTTAATTCTAAATCTTTTATTCATATCGTATTTAGCATAGATTTTTTAAAAATTAATTTGAAATCAAAACTTCACTTTTAAAGTATAAAGTTTACTAAACCTAAACCAATACTTACAAATATATTCATAAAGTTAGAATCAATAAGGTGAAAAACAAGTCTAATCCCAAAGTACTATATTACATTTTGAAATTGGGTTATGATCTTGCTTGACAAAAATTCATGTCGTAATTTGTTAAAATGCTTTACCTCTCATTTTCAAGTCATATTTATTTAGTAAATTTCAAATCGATCTTTGTTTACTTTTTAAAACTTACTGACCCCCCAATCATAAATTAAAATGCTATATGAGGCAATTTCTTTATAAATTCATATCTTACAAATTAGTATGTTTATTCCATTCGTATACATGCTCAACTTCATACTTAATTTATCATATAAATAAAATTTTGATATCTTTTTTTATAGAAATTATTGTATATAATTATGAATCTCTAAAGTAGGTAAGACCTCCCTATTCTTAATCTTAGTGATTTTAAAATAATCTAGTTGAATAGGGATTGGATAAGACATTTACAATAATATATATCTTCTTTTTTTTTCTTTCTGTATTATTATGAGGAAATATTTTTAATCACTTCAAATTTGTATTTATCTTAACTTTTAGATTTAGTTTTCTTTAAAAAAAAAAGTGATTTTAAACAGATTTAATATCTGATATTTTAACCTAGATTCCTATTAGTATTTTGGGGATTTCATTTATTTAATCGAAGTTTATACATATGTTAAATAAATAATGAATCAAAATACGATTGAAATAAACAATAACTATATTATAATATTTATCTAACTGGCTTTCATCCCCATTGAGACCTTCTTATTTCAAAAGATATTTTATTTATTTATAGAGAAAGGTTCATAATTGTGTGTGTAGGCAATAGTTAGAGCTGCTGTTAACAAGCATTGTCTACAATGGGTCTTCAGGGTTACAGTTCAGATAAAAGGATTAGAAGGTAGGTCATCCCATCCTTTTCATCACAGCAATAGGAGGAGGAATCAGTCCTTATAAGGTTAGGGGCATCATACATAGAATGAAACAGAACATCTTGAAACTTATATTTTTAGTTGTTCCCAGGTCTGAATCGCCAACTGGTCTGGGAAAGTTCTCTTGTCAATCTCCTTAGCCTTCCATATGAAACTTATTAGGAGGCCTTCAAGATGGTGGTCAATCCCATTTTCAAACAATACTTTACAATATATAGTCCAAATCTTGAAGTTGACAAATGAAGCTAGCCATATTTTGGCAAAAAGCCCCTTCTCAAAGGCCAGAGGAATCATTATACAAGCCAGGTCAGAGACAGACATTCTCCTCAGAACCATGCCTTGGAGACAAGACCATGAACACAATAGAACAGAATGTGGTCCATGGTCTCTTCCTGCTTACCCCACATTGGGCACAGGATGTCAATGTTATTGAGACCTTCTCAAGATATTCTACTATGAAATTCACATAACCAATTAACTATATCTACTCCATTTACCGGACATTATTTATATTAAAATCCACTTTTTAAAGTCATATACTTATATATTATAATCAAATAAATAAATAAACATAACATATTTTACATCTTACATATAAAAACAATTTACAATATTCAATTAAATAAAATTAAGAGCGTGCTAATAGCTCTAAACAAGCTTTTTTTTATTTATTTATGATAAATGCTGCTACAAGAGAAGGCATTCAAATCATTTTTATTTTAAATGGTCCCCATCCCCAGACCGGTTTCGACCTATGGGTCTCTTCAGTGAGGAGTTGGGACATTAGATCTAAAAAACCAACTCAAGCAAAGCATTTATCTAAAAGATAATTGTTAGAAGTAGATCTGAAACTTTTAGACATCTACATGTCTTTAAAGTCAGCTCTCCAACTGAAAAAATCATATGGGACTGAACTTAATTCAGATACTCCATATATTAGTAGGCTTAGCTCTTTAATTTAGCTAAAGCCACAACAGCAAAATAATAATAGTAATAGTAACAAGTCAGATGTCACATGACTTATATATAGCTTGCACTTACAAATATGTAAAATTAAGAGCGTGCTAATAGCTCTAAACAAGCTTTTTTTTATTTATTTATGATAAATGCTGCTACAAGAGAAGGCATTCAAATCATTTTTATTTTAAATGGTCCCCATCCCCAGACCGGTTTCGACCTATGGGTCTCTTCAGTGAGAAGTTGGGACATTTAAAATAAAAATGATTTGAATGCTTTCTCTTGTAGCAGCATTTATCATAAATAAATAAAAAAAAGCTTGTTTAGAGCTATTAGCACGCTCTTAATTTTACATATTTGTAAGTGCAAGCTATATATAAGTCATGTGACATCTGACTTGTTACTATTACTATTATTATTTTGCTGTTGTGGCTTTAGCTAAATTAAAGAGCTAAGCCTACTAATATATGGAGTATCTGAATTAAGTTCAGTCCCATATGATTTTTTCAGTTGGAGAGCTGACTTTAAAGACATGTAGATGTCTAAAAGTTTCAGATCTACTTCTAACAATTATCTTTTAGATAAATGCTTTGCTTGAGTTGGTTTTTTAGATCTAATGTCCCAACTCCTCACTGAAGAGACCCATAGGTCGAAACCGGTCTGGGGATGGGGACCATTTAAAATAAAAATGATTTGAATGCCTTTTCTTGTAGCAGCATTTATCATAAATAAATAAAAAAAAGCTTGTTTAGAGCTATTAGCACGTTCTTAATTTTACATATTTGTAAGTGCAAGCTATATATAAGTCATGTGACATCTGACTTGTTACTATTACTAATATTCAATTAAATAAATTAAAATTATTTTTTTTATACCTAGAATTTAAAAAAAAATTTTTTTTTACAATTTTTTCAAAAATAATAATAATTAAATATATATTTTATATCTTTTAAAAATGTTATTTACATATTTACAAGCATTTCCTACATTTTCCAACTATTCAATAAAGTCAATTTTCCTTCTAGTTTTGCTGAACCTTTTACTATGTTTAAACATTTATCCAAGTTTTCTTGAATACATAATGTTTCATAATTTATTCTTTTATAGTAATTCTTCACATTCTTTATAACACTTATGTTTTCTTCACATTTCATTTTTATGCCCTGAATCCAAATAATATAAATATAGTCCTGACTTTATATCTTTTCTATTAATGGCTCAATCGTGTTCCTTACTTCTCTTAATTGCTGATCTTCCTATCTGTCATATATATATATTTTATTGCAGTTTCCATAGTTATACTATTAACATCATTTAACACTTTTGCATTATTTAACCATTTATCTAAAGACTTATTATTTTCCCAAGTTATTTTTACATTATTCGGCAATATCTATTTTCTTCTTTCTCCATTGTAAATCAAATATTATACTTATTCTTATTTCTCATTAAAAATTTTTATTAATACTTTTATTTCCTGCAATAATATCATCAACATATTTGTAATATTCTTTAATCTCATTATTACTTATAACTCTATCAACTATACTCTCCTCAATAATATTTGCTACTACTGATGATAAAATTCCACTAATTGAACATCCCATTACCCATCCCTTTGCTTATACTTCAAAATTCTTCCTTATATTTAAAATATAATGTCTCATCTATTATTAATAATGCTTCATAAATAGTATACATCCATTCTGATATATATATATATATATATATATATATATCAGAATGGATGTATACTATTTATATATATATATATATATATATATATATAGTGCAGTAGCAGGGTTAACATATGGTAATGATGCATTATATGTTAGTAAAAAGATATTAGATTATTTAGAAAAAGCTCAAAGGGAAGTAGAAGTATGGACAGCAAGGGAGGCAATTCAAGGAGAAATGGGATGGTCAAGTTTTCATATGAGAGATGCAAAAAGTAAAATGAAAATGTTTGGTAGATTGTAGTTTATGGATAATAAAAGAATAGCTAAAATAGTATTTAATTGGGTTATGAGTAAAGGGCAGGTAACAAGATGGGTGAGAAAGGTAATGTGGTATACAAAAGATTTGGATAAAGAATTTATATCAGTATATTTGTACAAAAGATGGGATGATTGTGTTAAGAGGATTATTGAGTGTTATAGTAGTAAGGAATGGGATAAAAGAATAAATTTATTAATAAAGACTAGGGAGTTAGAGAGATGGAGAAATAGTATGGAGAGTAAAAAGAGTTTAAATATATATAGAAATAAACAGAATATTAGGTGTGAGTTAATATATGATAATAGTAAGGAAAGTAGTTTATTGTTTAAGGCTCGAATGGGATCTTTAGCTACAAAAGAATATACATGTAAATGGAAAAATATGGGTGATTTATTTTGTAAATTATGTAAGGAAGGAATTGAAAATATTAGGCATTTGTTAATTGAATGTAAATGTTTGAAAACAGAAAGGGTACATATAATGAAGTTGTGGAAAAATAAATATGAAAAGAGTGATTATACAGAAAGTGAATTATTGGTTTTTATGCTGGGTTTGGGAAAAGATAAGGGGGATTTAGATATAAAGGTTATATAGTTGACAAAAACTATGTTGTGGAAATGGGATAGAGCAGATTATGGGTAAATTTAGAGTGGGGAATGTAAAAGAAAGTGGCTAACAGGTTTATCTGGGCATAATTGCTGAGATATTCTTGACTTTGTTTAAGGAGAAGCCATAATACATCACATCACATCACATGGAAAATTTGTTTACTGTGATCAGAATAGATGATGATGATGGTTTGCACCGACTAGACTCAGGGAGAAACAAGATATCTTAAATTGTTTAGACAATTGAGACAAAAGCACAAAGACAAACATCAGCCAAATTAAGTTTAAACATATTTAATAAAATTTTATTTAGAAAAAATTAACTTATAAGAAAAGTTTATAAGTTAACAAATATGATTAGCTCAGGTATGTACCAGAAAGACTAAATGTGATGCTCTGGCAGATCTACTGATTCTCTAATAAACAAATTTAAAAGGGAGGAAGCAAATTTCATTCAGCAGAGGATTCACTCAAACATTGGTTCTCACCCTCAGATACTTAAACATTACGTCCTTGAAATAGATCAAAGCCACCAGCGCCGATGAGCTTTTCGAGATCCAAAATTTGGTCAGACCCTGAATGTCCTTATATCGGTATGAGCTGCACCTATTACTACGTTTAAAATAATGGTGATTGATCCACCTCAAGAACAACCAAAAAATATGATTGAAATGGAGTAAAACAATTAAAATTGGTGAATCCCAGCCAAACGATTGGCAAAAATTACTTTAAAATTAATAATTAAAGTCTCAATAAGGGACAAGTAAATAATTAAAAAAACAGTTACGTCTGCCCCAGCATTTAGAGAAAACAACCTTACAAACAAATTCTGAGTACACGCTCTGATAAATTTAAAGCACACATAATAAATACAAACAGAAATTTATCGGAGAGTGCACATGAGTACGAAAATATTAAAAGTTTAAATACTTTGGCAGAACGAAAGTATTGCGCACCTGTAATTTAAAAAGGGATATATTTTATCTTCCTGCTGACAACTTATAAAATTACAAAGAAAAATAATTTTAATTTCCGCCTTCAGAGATGTAAGAAACGAAATCCCCACCTGCGGAAAATTAGACAATAAAGTCGTCAGCCAAAAGATTTTGGAGGTTTAACAATAGGGCAAACATAGAGTTTGAATATTAACATAATTACAGGTAAGCATTTAAAAGGCACAACTGCCAAAACATTTATAAAAATACATAAAAATAGAAAACTCACTCGTCACTCTCCAATAAACAAAATTGACAGTAACTTGGAATCTTAAAACTAAGATTCCAAGACCCACGACAAAATATTAGAAAACAGAGCAAATATTAAATATGAGGCTATATAAATTAGGAATACACATTTATGATTAGATTGAGCGTAGATTTAATGAGAATTAATTTACCCTGGGAAGAATAATAAAAGAAAATAATTACCTTTTGGTAAAACAAAGTTCACGTAGAGTGCGCACTATTATTTTAGTTGATTTCAAGTTCTTAGACAGCAGCAAGGTAGAGGTAAAGAGGTTCCGGCTTTTTGTAGGTGTTTAAGGCATTACTGGAGCAAATTTGGAAGTCAAGGATCCGTCTTTTGTTGAGTTAGCAAGCCATTCGGGTTTTAATAACACGTATAATATTTATCATCTTGTTGCAAGCGAAATGGTTTAATAACAGCTAATTTCCCTTAAGAATTTAAATGTCCGAACTGATATAAACTTTCACTTGAGAAATAGCTTGTCTAGTTACGAATAATGAATTAACTGACACTCCAAATTTTCGGGGCTATTTATACGTTGCTCCATTTCCCGTGAAACACTTTCCTTGTTGTCCAATTTCTACACCTTAGGCAGGGCAAACATTAATCTCCTGCTCAATGTAATCTAGGAATTCTACCCAGGGATTATTGAAATGAAAACAACTACATAAAAATCAAATCTCCGCTATTAAAATAAAAGCCACAGGAATATAATTAGCTAGGTTGCTTGTTTTTTAATTAATTGATTTAAAGTAAAAACAAGCGGTATATGAAAACTATTTTAAAATAAATCAATAAACATTGAAATGAAGCGTTTTACATATAAACGCTTGTGTATTTTGATACACGTATTCTTTTTTAAATAATAATAAAATTTAAACATTAAACGTTTTAACAAAAATTAAGTTTAGTGAAGATTAAAACTTAATCGGATTTCAATCATGTTCAATATATATATTAGTTTTACTGTAGTTATGCATTATTAATAGCAATATTTCCTAGAATATTTTTCTATCGTTAAACTTAATACAATTTAAGTCTCGATTAAATTTAATTTTATTGTTAGTCTTAATATTCTACATATTTTGCAAATTTAAAGATTAAAAAAAAAAAAAACCTTTTTTTAAAGATACCACAAAAGTCTAATCAATATTATTTCGATTTACCACTATATACTTTATTGTATAAAATTATTCAATTGAAATCATGTTTAGCAGCATTTTAAAAATTTTAACACCCATAAATCTATTTCCAAATAATCTATAGTTAATTTTTTCCCACAAATTTGTATATTTTTTCTCTTAAAAACAAAGCAAAAAAAAAAAAAATTGCTATCTAATACAATAACATTTTTATATAATACATTAAATAAGTAATCTCGAAATTAGTTGCTTAGGAAATCATGTAAATTTGAACATCTTATTTACACATTTGACACAATATTTTCCATTGAATTAATCAAACTAAAGTTTCATTTTGTATTTGTGTTACATAGATTAGAATCGATGTTAGAGTCTTTAGTTCTGACTCAATGATTTTATCTCTGTACTAAACTACATACTTGCAAATTTCTAACAAATATAAATATTATAACTTACTTTTTCTTCACAAAATCTCTCCATTTAATTGCTTTTCTTTGATACACCTAAGAGAGAGTGAATTAAGTCTAAAACTGACTAATAAAACTATCATTAATTAAAAAATATAAAGTCTAATCCCTATAAAATAATTAATGTGTATAAGAACCGACTTAAAATTTTGGCCTCTAGGCCTCAAATAAACAATATTCCATGTATGGACAATTCAATTCATTTTATAATTAAAAACTATTCCATGTACAAACATTTTCTTTTATTTGACAAAGAAAATTTTTTTTTTTTTCACTTTCCTCTGCTAATAATTGTTTCACAAATCATTTACTTGTGAGTTTTAATAAAGCTTACTAAAATAATAATAATGATGATGATAAGAAGAATAAAAAGATGATGACAGTATTCCTTTGTGAAACATTTTCCAAAGTAAAGGTGGTAATTTCTGTAACACTGATAAAATTTTATTTCAAAATAAATTCATAATAAAATGCCATGAAATAGCATTTGAGTTTGAAACATTTAAAAACAATGAAGGTCATGTAGCAAGCCTATTACAAATTTTACTTTTCTGAGCAAATTCAATATTTGTTGTCTAAAGTGGATCAACATTTTATTAATAACAGTAACGACAACTGATTTTTTTTTTTTGACGAATGTTTTTATAAAATTTTCTTTTAATGGCATGTCTTGTTATTGATTGTTCAAATGAGGTTTACAATCTAATTTATTTTTTCAATTATTCAACATTCATTAATGAATAAGTCATTTTGGCTAAGAATAAAATGTATGTATGTCAAAATAATTGAAAATCCTTAGCTTTTTTTAGAATTAAAAAAAAAAAAAAGATAGATTATAATAAGTATTTTCAAAATTATTCCCGAGAATGCTACATTTATTCACTATAGTACTGTGTGTATTTTAAAAGTGATTTTAAACTACAATTTAATATTATCTTATGTAATAATAACATATTTCTATTATTTTAACAGACAAAGTCTTGTATATAATTTATTGTACCATTCATTTCTCAAATATCAAACAGGATATTCGGATTTATTAGCAATTTGTGGAAATAGAAAATATCTCAACAATATAAAATACTATTTTTAAATATAATTATTAATAAAATTTTATTTAAAAAAAAAGAAATTCTACAAAAAAAAAAAAAAGCTAAAATGTATGAATGGATATATATATACAAGATTAGTAAAACTCTCCCAAAAAATAAAATTTTCCCATAGCATCACCCTTTATAAAAAATTCTGGCATCAAAATTATAAAAAAAAAAAAAAAAGTAGGTAGGCAAATAAAAAATATTTATTTTAGTTTTTTGGTAATCAAAACATAACTACAGTAAAAAAAATTAAATATTTAACTTATTTAAAAATGAAATATTTATTATTATTACTAGAATTTCCAAAATTATTATATTTTTGTCTATGACAAAGACAGCAAACAATATAATGGAGATATATAATTTTAATTTATTTTCTTATACCAGTTTTGTATTATTTGAAAAAATTATTTAAATATAATTTTTTAAAAATAGTTTGTCTTATGCATATCATCTTAAGTTCGTGTACCACAAGTGATGTGCATGCCATAGGTTGAGAATCGCTGTTTTAAATCAATGTTATCCAATCTTAAGTAATCCAAGAACTGTATTAAAAATATATATTTATCCCCGGACTGTATCCAAAAAAATAAATACAATACTTATATTAAATTATTAGAGAATCCTACTATTAGTTACATATGAACTATAACTGAACATAATTAAATATGCACTCATTGCAGATGTGTTTACAGTGAAAACTGTGAGCATTCTCATTGGATCAAAACATCATAAGGCCACTTCTTTGACTCAACATATATTGAAATATGCAGTGATGTAAAAACACCAGATAATAAAGTCAACATCAAAATTATCAATTAATGATATAATTAAAATTTTTAATATAAATATTTGATTCAAATTATTTTTTCTTTTTACAATCCAAAAAAATCGAAATCTTTGGGTGGGTCATACAAATTCCCATTGTATGCTATGTGTGGTCTATAGGCCAAGTTTTGGATAGCTTTGTTCTACATATAAAAAAAAAATTATTTGTTTACAAATAATTTTACATGATACATTTTAAACTCCACCAACTACTTAACTTTAAATAACTTAGCTTTTAGCATTTATGTTATTATATTTTGGTGTTTTCAAATTATTATAGTACAGTATTATGTATGTGTGTTTAAATTTTAGGTTATATTAAAAATAAGTTTGAACCATATAGAATTGTAGTTAGTATTCAGTTGTATTGAAGTTGTGTTTTTTTTTTGCATATAGTAATACATTTGTGAATGTAGAATGAATTTTGGAAGAGTTGGTTACTGGTTGAATAATAAAGTATGATAGTTTAAAGTCAATATTTGAAACTTTTATTTGGTTAGAAATTTAAAATTATGTAGTTAGTGGAGTTTAATTAATATTTTCTAGTCTAGCTTTTAGCGTTTTAAAGCATTATTATATATTTCATAATGCATTATTAATTACAATTTAATATATACATATAGGTGTACATTCACAGATTGCAGCTTATATAAATATATACACTATGCATATATAATACTTTTTTTTTTTTTACTCTTGACTTTATCAGGTTTTAAAATGTCCTGTTAAGAGCGTCTTTCATTAAAGTTTGACAAGCAAAGAATGTTAAAATGACTGAAAACAAATCGATCCCAACCCATACGCCTTAGAGCTGCTACTAAGTGAGTAAATTTGTCTTTTGAAAGACTTGTTTGCAGATGAACTTGCAAAACTTTGGATACTCGATATTCTTATAAAGAGATCGATTAACATGAAGGTAAGGGGGCTCAAAGTAATGGAAGAACTTTACAATGAAAGCAAATTGTTTTCTACCATTTGTAAATGAAGATATCAGAAAAAGAAACTAATCACAAAGGTTAGGAAAGAAATGATGTTTATACAGCATGCTTTATTAATGAACAGTTTATGTAATTTATTAATACCCAATGAGCGGGTTCTCATAAAGAATGCTATTCCAAACAGGAAGGTTTGTTCTTTTCTCCGTGCCTTGTTTTTCTAGTGAATCGATTTATATCTATTTTTAAATGTCTTTTGAACCAGCTGTAATGCACAACACTTTTCTATATTAACAATACACTTAATCACTTTCCAATTTATTTTTTTTCCCATCTTTAGAAATCTCAGATTTTTTCCTTCTAAAAAATGATTGAAATGTGTGTGTCTATATATACAAGTGAAAAAAAAAAATCAAAGAAAATAGTATATATTATAATGAATAATATTTCTGTAAGGCAATTTTCACTACACACAAAGTAGGGGCTGGTTTCTATTCACTTATAATACCTTGTGGAGGGATATAATCATAAACATATGATCAAAGACAGATCTATAATCCCAAAGATGCACACTTCGTGATGAATCTGCACTCATCAGTTAGTCCAGATCACAATCTCTTACACATACCTTTATCACTGTTCAGAATATATATCAAATTACTACAGATTACACTATAGAAATATTATTCATTATTGGATAATCTCTAGTCTAATAAATGACTTTAAAAAAAATGTATTAATATACTTTCACTAAGTGACTTCGGTCAAAGTTGTGAAGGCAACACGTTTGACATTTATGAGTTAAACTGTAGTAATTTGCTATCTATACATACTGAACAATAATAAAGATATGTGTAAGAGATTGTGATCTGGGTCAACTGATGACTGCTGGTTCAACATGAAATGTGCATTTTGAGATGTATATACTCTTTTTACATATCTTTAGACATGTTTATGATTATACCCCTCCATAAGGTATTAATAGAGGATAGAAACTAGTCCTTATCTTGCGTGAGAATGGTAAAGTGAAAATTACACTACAGAGATATTATTTATTATTGCATAATCTCTAGTATAAGGGATGACTAATAAAAATTATTAAAGAGTATATACTATGAACAGAGTTTTTCTTTCTTAAATGAAAACTGTATATAATCCCCCCACCCCTAAAAATCTAAAAATATTTTGCAACAACAACAAAAATCTCTAATTAAAAAATCTAATACAAATTCTTTTCCGGATTTGGAAAAAAAAAAAAATCACAATTTTTAAAAATAATAATAATATTTTTAATTAATGTTATGAAGATATTCATTTTACAAAAAAAAAAATCTCAAAACCAAAATATATTCATTGTTCAGTACAAAAGCGCCTCATTTTAAACTGCCTTTTTATTAATTATTCGGAAATAGACAATAACTTGAAGCTAAAACAATTTTTCGGATAGAAAATTATAAGAACCTCCTTAATTTAAAATCTGAAGTTTAGCTATAAAGTATATACTTAAAAGTGAAGATATAAACAATGATTTTATTGAATAAATATTTTACAATAGTCCGTAATTCATATTTGCAAATTAAAAAATTGATTATGTATTTAACAGTTAATCTTATTTAATCCATATAGCAACATTGGAAAAATAATGTCTATAAATTGACGAAATAAGGCAGGGGTTACTGGTGTTTAACAAAGAGCCGAATTATTAAATAATAGGAAGTCAAAATTTAAAAAATTAAGTTATTTATAAAAAAAAAAAAAAGATCTAAGCTAATGTGATAGAGACAAAGAAATAAAAAAAAAGATATGTAGAATTAAAATGAATAGTGACCTCAAAAGAGAGAGAGAGAGAGAGAATCGAAGACTTTTAAGAAAAGGAGGTATTAATAAGTAGATCTGTAAGAAAAGAGATTTGCCCAGAAGAGAACAATAGCTAAACAATAATAGATTTATGACACGTCAATTTTTTTAAAAAAAAAACAATCTTTAAATACTTTTAAAATATAGAATTTAGCATTAGTATTGTTTTTAATATGATATTCATTAATGGTTAATATGTAAAGTGAACATTAGTTTCTTATTTTAAAAAATGTCTAATTATTACTTAATTTTAAAATTTATGCAATGCAGTTACAATATTAACTTTCAACGTTTAGTCTATGAACATAAGATACTTTGAACATGCATAAAAATTATTGGATCTTATAAGTAGTAATATAAATAAGCAGCAGATGGGGGTAGATTTTTTTTTTTTTTGCAATAGAATCAATAAAAAAAAATGCATTTATCAGAAATAATAATTGCAATACTTATATTAAAAACAATAAATCACCCAACAGAAAATAGAAACATTTTTTTGACAGAACCACTTAGTATAAGTATTGTCAAATAAAATAATAATAATAACAACAATCCTTAATTCAAATATATTTTACAAGGTAGTGAATAAACTATTATAGCAATTGCTTATAACTCAATTTTTTTCTCTTAGTCTGTTTCAAAGTAATGTTGTTAGCTTAACATTCAAGGTCTGGACAAAATAACTGGAATACTAAGCATATATATATACACACACTGTAACCTTTTCCATAGCAATGCAAAGGCTACATGATACATTTTGAGAATAATGTGTGTGTTCACTTATGCACATATATATATGATGGAAGAAAGAAGGGAGGAATGAAATATTCACGTGTATAAAATTGTTATGTAAATAAAGATTGTTTATTTGTTATATACAAATGGATACATTCACTTAATTAATATTCACTTTATTAGAAGAATAGATTACTTTAGAAATTCATTTAGGTGACAGTCCCAAAAATTCTCGATTAAGTAAAAAGAGGATTGTATGCAAATGAAACTGGTGATATACAAATGAGAGATCCCCCCCCTATTGTTGTTGAAGAAGAAAAGGTGAGAATTAGCTAAAAAGATTAAACTAGAAAAAGTGTGTATTGATTCATAATTATTTGAATTTACTAGCTCATAAAAAAATTATAAAAATATTTATTACATTATGATACTTTTCGGATATGGAGGGCTAGAATAGAGGAAATAGCTGCTAGGAAAAAAACTGAACTATGCAGATAAGTTGCCAAAAAATATTAAATGGAATCATAATAGACTAATACCATGCATAACTGTGTTCAACACTTGTTTGATTAGCAATAATACCAAAATCATTAAGAGCAGAAAAAATATCTAAAAGAAGGTGAGAGAATTCAAGGCTTAAAACTGTAAGATATTCTGAAGAAAATAAAATTCAATATTTTTTTTTTTTTTGAGTGTTTAAAAAGAAATAATATTGGACTATTAAATAATAAAGATATTTAAATTGAAAATATTCAAGGAATGAATTATATATGCATACTGAAACAGTAAGATTCGTATTCGAATCTTAAGTTTCACCTTTTTCTGTCGTCTCTCACTGACTGGTCTATCCCGCCCAAATTTAAACTTTTTGATATCGAATTGTGTGTGTAACAATATTAAAAATGTATAAATATATGTAGAATTCAGCATAAACACGCACACATTTCGATCTCAAATTAAACGCAATAAATAGGGATAAAATAATATAATTTAGATTTCTTTTAGTTATATAATTTTGTATAATTTTAATCATTTATTTTGGATTATAAAGTTCATATTTATTGCTTTGTTTAAATTTCATTTAATAATAATTCTAAAAATATCTGATGTAATATTTAATTAAAAGTTAAAATAATCTTATGTTCCCTTTTTGTTTTTGAAATTTAAAAGCATCGGTCAGTGATAGATAATAGATTAATTAAAGAAAAATTCCCCAAAAATGTAATTAGTAAATGTAAAATGTAAACAATAGAACGGCAGCTTTCTTTAATTAAAAACCAACTAAATGCATTGATTATCCTCAGGGCAGATTAAGTAGAACCTAAAAATATCTTAACAAAAATGTGAAAGATCAAGATAAGAAAAGAGGCCATCTTAGACTTGCTGGAGACATTCACTTAAACTTTAGCTTTGCTCTCGATCACTGAGAGACTCCAAAAATAATAAAAATAATTTGTTCCTGCCAAGGTATGACCGAGTAAAGCACCTAGATTATTCTCCATCGGGAGATGGCCTATTGTCGAACTTTCCATTGCCCATCATAAATTCACCATGAAGATCTGCTGCCTGAAATAAATGAGAAAGCTGCTGCTGCTGTGAAAGTAAAATGAAACGTCTAAATACCAGAAAGAATTGCCACTCATGAACTATTTGCTACTTAACCAATGGACTCGGAAAACTTCTTATAAAACAGGTACCTGTCTGTGTTCAAACTCTAGAGTACTTTAATAATATGCTATGGCTCTTCTTCATAATACTTATCTAAATTATAAAATGTAAAAACTACCATATGTATAGCTAAAACTGAATAATTATCTTGATGTGTAAATTTCTCTACTAATCTAGCTTACCTCATTCTATCTTGGGTGTGTATTTCTATAATCTACATTTCTATCTATAGTTATTATTTAATTATTGCATGCTCATAATTATTTCAATTTTCAAAGTTTAAATCTATGATCGCTTAAAACAATGAATGCATGTCAAATTTTCATTAATATTTACTTTCTTTAATAACTTAACTTTCATATAAATCGACACGCATTCAATGCTTCATTTATTGTAATGCAGGGGTCTACAACTTCGCAAATGGCTGACGTATTAGTTATAATAATTCCCAATTTATATATATGTTTTGTATTTACTAAATCATCATGAATAATTCCAGAAAATTACATTTCTTTGAGAGTCGCTAACATTCTTTAATAAATGTTGATAATGTAGGACCGAGTTAGAAATCTGTTGAAATATCATCCTAATCGTTTATACAGTATACATGTGTTACGTTTTAGAGACGTGATGACCCATTCCGCCGTAAAATTTCCGGATTCTTCAGGGTTGAAATTAACCCCAGTCGTCCTACACAAGCGGGCATAATGGGTGCTCCCGTAGGACTTGACGTCATGCAGCCAGCCGGAAAAAATGCGACACGGACCGCTTGTCCCTGGTTATGCTTATGTGACACCTTACTTCGTCGGGCCGCGGCAGAGACCAGCCCGACAGTTTTATAAAATCATTCGCGGCATTGCAGTTTCAATATACTGCCATTCCATATCGCCTTTCTAAAGCGTACCACATGTTCCTTTACTTAGTTTTATTATTCTATATATCACTCTGCCTCTGCATTATCTTTATAATTCACTCTCAAATAAATGTTTGCCCTTAGTCATAAGATAAATATTTTAATTAAATAAATATATGTCCGCCGCTACTCTTAAATCTTACTTTAGACTCTTGCATTGCAAAGGTATAAATTCCCCAAGGCATGCATTAGAAATACTTACTTGAGAATTTTAGGTAGCTAGATTACGCCTTCAAATAAATGTATTCCTTTTGTAAACATTACAGTATCGGAAATACCGCTACTGAAATCCTCAATATAAAATAATGATCTTATTAAAATGTATTAATAAATAATTTTAAACTATATGTCTGCAGTTACGTTTCATTCATTCGATACCCATTCTATATACTATTTCCTCGATTATGTAAATATGGATGTTTAATTAATATTAGTTTGATTATTGGCTAACTCGAGAATAAAATCATGAGTCTCTTGCATATCCCTGACCACCGTGCCTAAGGAAATATTTACTAATGTCGCATCAGATGCGTTGTTTCATGGATTGTATTGTGGAACCGATAAACTATGTTCGAACTCAGTACCATGGGTGGCTTCGCTACTCGATGGTGCTGCTGTTCTGTATGGTGGTCGAATTCTGCACTATGTTTACGAGTCACACATTTTCTGACCGTTACAATACAAGTGAAAGTATTACTATAAAGACTGTATAAAATAATTAATTTTTCATATGCCAGATGCTTTAATAAAGAGTTAGAGAAAATAAAAGATATGAACTTTTGATTATGATATCTGGCTTAATAACTTTATGCAAGAGGAAATCTACAGAATAAGACTATATTTATTCACCTTTTATCGCATTAAAAAAATTGTTTTATTATTTATTAATCTTTTTCTTGTTTTACATATATATCAAAACCAAATATTGTTATATCTTTTTTATATAAAATATGCTAATAAGAAAATATAGGTCACACACACAATTATGAGGAAGAACCACCCCCACCCCCCATGCACACACAGCTCTAAGAATATGCATCCCAATATAAGTGGAGTGTCTGGATATTACAGCTATAAAAACAATTGATAACTTATATTATTATTGTAAATAACTTTAAATAAACATTCTCATTTAAGAAGACTTACCACATAGGGTTACCATAAATAAAAACACAAACAAATAAAATACAATAAAGTAATTCTGATAGTAAAAATCCTCATTATTCTTCTGAATTAATTCTATTTTATTCATAGGATTTACAAATGTTTCTACAGTTGTCACATATTACTGGTGAGGATTTAAACTTGAAATAATAAAGTAATACCATTACACCAATAAAGAAATGATATCACAAGTACTGATAAAATTGAGTGAGTACTAATTAGTACTGTCAAATAATTATTTCTATCCTGGTTACCATTACATAACATAATTAGTGCCAACAATGTTGAGGGCTTGAATGTCCTTTTTCTGATAACCCGAAATTAAAAGCAATATTAGAGTCAAATAAAGGTAGATCTGGATAATATTATGGTGGGGTAGAGACTGATATTGCTATTAATTCATAAAACAATTGAGAAAAAGAATAAATTGTGTAAAAATAAGATAAAGTGAAGAAAGAATAATGAATTAAAATTTTTTTAAGTATTTATATAGAAGATACTAATAATAACATGTTTAAAGAAAAAAAATAGTCAATCACAAATAATTATGGATTCATCCAGTATTGCAGAAGTACACCTATAGAGGCAGAACAAGTGATTCAAGAAGAAAAGTTGACTGTGCAAACACAAAAAGAACAGAAGCCAGGTGCAGTTATGTTGGAAATATTGCTGGAAGCAATAAAAAAAAAGAAAAGATTGAAGAAAAATGGATAAAAATAAAGAAGAAATAAAGAAAATGGAAATAAAAATGGATCAAAATAAGTAATAAATAAAAAAACGCCAAGAAAATATCAAAGAAAAAATGTGTAAAAATAAAGAGAAATGAAAAAAAATGTATGTTCACGTTAAAAAAGAAATGAAAAAAAAAAAATTCAGGGCATGGAAAATAATATAATCACAATGAAGAAAGAAAACAAATAAATGAACAAGTATAGAAGAAGATAAAGTTAATAGAAAAAATTTTATATTTACATGTACAAGATATACTGCAAGAAGCCATCAAAATATAAGAAGATCAATTTCAAAAAACAGTCTTACACATGGGTGAAAGATTTGAAAGGTTAGAATTGAAAGATGAAGAAAAAATGAGGAGACTTCAAATTGAGAAGTCTTCATTAAAAGAGCTTTTAAAAACTCAACATATATTACGGAAACATGGGAAGAAATAGTTGTCACTTATGAAGGACATTAAGGCTGATTATAATAAATTAAAAGAGAGTATAAAAAATTGGTTCAAGATGTTATAAAACAATATAAAGAAGAGAATAAATGTAATACAATAGATATGAGATTTATTGAGAAGAAAGAAGGTACAAAGGGCAATCTTGACATTGTGAGAATTTTAATTATTTAACCAATTTATAAAAATCCAAACTTCCAGGGGTGATGCAAAACAGTCACCGATGGAACATCAGAATAGCATAGAAAGGTATTTTGATTTAAATCAACTAATAAGTGACAATCACATATAACCATTTAAACAGACATGCTAGAGAGTGGTGGAATTTATTAATAAATAATATAGGAAACAAATTCTGAGTATTTTTTTGTCAGAAAGACAGGAACTAACTATTAAGTATCAGATCATGCAGGAGAAATTCCATATTAAAGGACACAAAATGTATACCCAGTTTTTTAAAAATTTCCAAATTTCAAACATTATCTGCATGTGGAATCACTGAAAGCCAGATAATTATAATAATACATAATTTACCATTTTGAACGTGTCATCATTACAGATTGGAAGACAATTGAAGAGATTTCTGATTTACTGAATGCATTGTATATGAGCTATCATAATCAAAATGAAAAAATAAGCTCCCAATGGTAGGCCAGCAATCATCTAAAGGGGTGATGTCATCAGGAACAACCAAAGTTAACAACCCTACAGATGGTGGAAAAGAAAAAGGAATTTGGATAACAGTAATAGAACTAGAATGATATATCATTCTAAGAGTCAATCTAAGCAATCATCACCTTCTATACCAGTTCTATGTGCAATTGAGATACCAAATATGGAAAGTCACAGCAAACAGAAAAAGATAGACCTAGTCAACAAAGAAAGTGAAATCCAAATCAGCAAAAGGCAGTTAAAAATGACCAAAAAGATTAAAAAAAACACATATGAAATATAAGAAGTTTCCAACTCCATCTCCACTTTGGGTATATTTTGGAAGATTCCAGAGTATTTAAAAAATACAAAGGATGGCCCATTCCCTGTCAACCCTGTATGTTTAAATGGACCAAAGCTGTTAAAAATGATAATATACAATGATTATGTAACAGAAAAATGAACATTAAAATTATCAAGACCCTAATAAAAGAGTTGGGCAAGAGAAATATTAGAAAATGTAATTTAAATATATTAGAGATGATGTAATGATATTCAAACTGACTTAAATCAAGGAAGTCTTCATGCGAAATGGAAAGTTCCATTATCCCATTGTCTCATTTTAAAGGAAGGGATATGTAACTCTTGTCATAGCAATGCAAAGGCTATATAAAACTGAGAATGTGTGTTGACTTACACACACACACACACACACACACACATATATATATATATATATAAGCATAAAGCAAAACTAGTCAATAAATAATCAAAATTACCCCAAATTTACAACTCAATCAAAACAAATGCTAAAACACTATCAAGGATTCCACTGCTTCTCAAGTGTAAAGAACTACAAAATAACAATATATTTATACTAAACGTTACCCACAATTTCACTTACTACCTATACACTCTTATTATAAAAAGAAATCTTAATTAAGATAATTGCTTCAAAATCATAAATTTTTTAATAATAAAGATTCTTTAATTCTTTTTATTTCCATTTCTCTTACAGAAGATAACCTTAGCTTCATCAAAATTAATGGTGTGGCCTGTATCTTTTTAATTTATTTCTAACCCTACTTTTATGTTCCTTTATTCTTTCATTTAAGCTCAAACTATTCTGATATATATATATGCTTTTTTACAAAAACAAGAAATAATATACACTATTCCAAAAATATTCTTTCATTTAATCTCAAATTACTCTGAACTATATATATATCTTCTTACAAAATCCAAAAGGCTAATGGGTAGTGTATATTATCCCTTGTTTTTGTAAGAAAGTATATATAAGTCAGGGTAGTTTGAACTTAAATAAAAAAAACATAAAAATAGGGTTAGAAATAAATATCTTAATTCTGCTTTATATATATCCATGAAAATTTTGATGAAGCTAAGGTTGTCTTCTTTGAGAGAAATAAAAGAACAATTAAAGAATCTTCATTATTAAAAAATTTATGATTCTGATGCAATTAACTTATTTAAGTACTTTTATTATTAAGGGTGTATGGAAAATATGTGGAATTGTGGGTAATGTTTAGTTTAAATATGTTATTTTGTAGTTCTTTACAGTTGAAAAGTCTGCATCATAGCAGTGAAACCATTGATAGTGGTGCTTGTTTTTTATTTTTTGTCTTTTAAACTTATTAAAATACTTAGTTTATTATTTGGTGCAACAATTTTTTAATGCTTATCCTTATGACAAGATAAAAATAAATGTTTTCTCATTATCCAAAGGCTATTAAATCATTACCAAGGCAACAGTCGGTGATCAAAGATCAAGTGTTCTAAATAACATTATGGACTTAGGCTTTTAATTAAAGAATATTTTATTTGACTATCCATAACTATAGATCATTTTCAAATAGAAGAAAATTATGCAAATTGAAAAGAAATTAATATTTGAAGACAAGTGAGATAGAATTCAATATAAATGAAATATTGTTAAGAATAATATTAAGAATAGCAAATAATTTAGATTTATATCCCAACAAGTTCTAATTCTAACCCCAAAATAGGATACTCTTATATAAAGTCCAGCATGTTTCTGATTAAACCAAATAGGGTTTTAAAATGTTTCAAAGATAGAAATAAAGTAGATATGGATACAGAGGCAAAAACAGTGAATACAAAAATTGGAAAATTTGAGAATAAAATATTAAAAAACTTTTTTTAAAAAGAAAAATACAAAGAAAAAATAGATATGGAGGCATTTAAAAATGTAGCTAAAAGAATAGCAAAGATGGATTCTATTTTTACTTAGAGAGTATAGTAATTTCAAAATTGTACTTTGCTTACAAAATTCAAACAGAAAGATAATCAAACAAAGAGATTTCTGTTAATGCAAAACTAAAGATTTGTTTAAAAAGATAGTTTTAACTATTGATAATGCTAATCTCATGGATCAATGAATATTATGAAAAAAATATAGAATTCCTCTCATCTCCTCTTGTTGAGAGGAATTCAACAAAATCAAAAAATAACTAACAAACAGTAGAATACCACTAAAAATTCATAATATGTTGCAACAACATACAATGTATCAATAAATGTATATTAAAGCCCCAGAATCATTGCAAAATTATAAAATCTCTATGAAAAATCAAAATTTTACAAGAATCTGTTAAAAGGTCTGCCTTTTTTTCATGACTAAAAAACCATCATTGCCATTAGGATATTTATATTTTATGAATCAGCTTTTTCAACCACAAATTGATAGATCAAGAAACGTAAGCTGAACTATAGGTTTTTGTTTTTTCCCAAAATTTTTCTAAAACAATAAACCATAGTAAATGATTAAACTGGGTTTGTTCTTGAAGATCTTAAATCACAACATGTTTCAAATGCTCATAATATACTTCCAAGTTTAAAAAAATGTATTATTAAAGCCAAAACATAATTGGCAAAACTGTTCACTGATATTACTCGTGTAAAAAAAAAATGGCATAAACACAACATAATAAATCTTAAAATCCAATAAACCTAGCAGTACTTCAAAAAAAATATTGCGTTATACAAATATTACATTTAAATAAGTAAAGGCTCGCATTTTCTTCAAAATTTGGTCATTAATTTTAATATATCATTATATTTCATTTTAACATCACATGATCATCATTTTCCATGCTTATACATGTTGTTAAAACAATAACAAATTTTCCATACAGTAGTGTCACATAGTGCAAGCCTTAATAATCAATGGATGCTAGAAGGTTTGTGTATACAATCCCTATCTAGTCACTGCTCATACTGGTTTATAGCTTGTGATTTACATCAGTGAGGAGCCTTGAATCAGAAAGCACTGCACTTATATCTTTAGATCTAATGTAACCCTCCAGCAGTCATCTTTTACATATTTAGCAAATTATAAAGCTAGAAAGCCAAAATAAAAACACATTTTCAATCCAAGCTATATAGTCATACAGATCTGAACCCAGTTCAGTATCAATCCATTATGGTATCTTTGGTTTATTAACAATCATTGTCTCTATCATCCTATAAGCAGGATTGCTTATTAAAATATTAAACATCACATGATCAACATTTTCCATTCTTACACAAGCTGTTAAAACAGTAGCAAACTCTCCCTATAGTAGTGCCACCCAGTGCAAGCCATAGTAATCAATGCATAAATTGATGACTTGGATGGGATAGCACTACTATATAGAGTTTGCTACTGTTTTATATTCTACATACTTTCTCATTTTATTTGCAAATCTTATATATATATATATCAAAATGGTTTCTATACCCATAAATATAAATATATTATATAGTTCCATATATATTTCAACCATATTCTAGTGTCATTTTCATGGTATTTTTCTCATCTGAATTGAAAGTATATAAAAGAAAGCCCTTGAAAATGACTATAGAAGAAGTCTGAAGTAAAACTGTATAATATGAAAAAAAAAGTTTCATATAACGAAAAAGATGTGCAAACAAAATGAGTAAATAGAAAATGTTTTTATATATTATAAATACTATGTGCATCTTGTTATATGATGACTGTTTTTGAAAATAAAGCTTAGAGGAATAGGAATTTTTACAAGAATTAACAGATGAAAGCAATAAAGTACAACTAATGATAAATATTTAAAAAATCTAAAGCTCATAGAATTAAAAATGGAAGCGATGCATATTTCATAGAATAATGGTTGTAAAAAAACATGTGCTCATGCCTAAAAATAAAGTTTATTTGCCCATTTAATAAAATTTAATATGCAAGTGTAGAACCACAAAGCAATATATGGAGAGATGCATATTGACATTAAGAAATTAAGATTAAAAATATTTTTAAAACAATTATTTAATATGTAACTAACAACAAAAAACACAAAAATGGTATGATAGTATGACATTCCAAATCAATATTTCATCAATATATATATATTTACAAAAAAATGTTTATATTAATCAACCAATTAATTTTTATTCATGGATTAACTTTAAATTCATTAGTTTCTATTTTTAAAAATAACTAAGAGTTTATTAACATTTGCAAAATCAAAGATAACAATCTTTGATTCAATTTCTTTAAAATATTTAAAAATTAATTAAACAATATGTTCAGAATCAAATATAACAACTTTACAATAGATTTTTTTTTCTTTAAAAACTATTTCACTATTTGTAAAAGAAATTGGATTGGATTTTATAATAATGAAATAATTTAACTTAGTGAAGTATTTACTATTATCAATTATTATATAATACAAAACTAAATTGTTATTACTTTTATGAAACAAAAACAAATTTCTATTAACACAAAAAAAATAGTGTGCACATATAAAAAATACCTCTAACGATGGATTTCTTATCTATGGGGGTCTTTCCAGTTGCAATTTCAGTTTTTCTCAATGGAGTTTCTCCTTGAAAAATTCTAAACATAGGATGGTTAAATTTGTTCTATCCTGGGTTTGTAGCAATTTCAGATACATAAGAATAGCACTTTTGTCATTTGGTTCTCTTGAATTTCTGGTGAGACAGATGTAGAGAGACATGCTCTTGGTTGAAGGCTAGATTGCAGACTACTTTAGGTGAGTACCCACTTCTCTACATTTTTATTCCAGTGAAAGTAGGTTACATGAAGGAAGGTGATGCCTAGCTTTTAGCTGAATCTGTCATACAGTTTTCATTGTACAAACCATTTTAGGGCTAAACTCATAGTAGGCTAAAAGTAAAATTTCTGCTATTATATTCAATAGCTTGGTATCAGCTGGATTAAACTTGGATTGCTCTTTCTTTAATAGCTAAGTTAGAAATACTTCTACTGTTTTTTCAGCAGCAGGAGTAAGATTTGACTCCACTCTCTTCAACAACTAAATTACAAAAATGATTTCTCCTATATTTTTCAGCAACTGGATTAAGATTTGACTGCTCTCCCTTCAATGGCTAAATTAGGAATACCTTCTCCAGACACTTAGATATTATCAGTAATTCATACCTCCACATACATTTTTTCTAGAAAAATCCTGCCCATAAGCTAATTACAATCTGTCTCTTACATGATAATCTTCATAACAACCAATTAGATAAAATTTTATAAGTACAATTGTTCAGGTAATTTCCTTCTTAATTATAGATATTGAAAATAAGTTGAAGAACTTAAAATTAATATTATAAAATTCTTGACATTCCTTTATAATTAAAAACCAACAAAAAACAAGATAATCTGTTAATTGCACTAACTTGATTTTTCTTTTTCATTAAAGAGAGATAAACAACAACTCTGATTAATTAAAAATTAAATTTACAGTGTTATTAAAATCTTATTTTGTTCTTCCCTCTCTTTTATTTTTTAAAAAAAACTCAAATATACTTAATGTTTGAGAATATTCATTCTATCATATTGAGGACTCAAAAAATATTGAGTTAAATAATGACTCTTTGCCCCATTAATTAATTTTTATACTGACCTAAGGAACATGCTGCCAACTATCTATTTATTTATTTTTCTTAGTGCAGCTGTATATTCATCTGGTCACAATATATATTATAATGGATGAAGGTTTTTTAATATTTTCTTTTTATTTATATAAATTAGATTATATGCTTACTGTTATTCAAGGAGAGGGGAAATATAATCAATGCTTTACATATTAAATATACTAATGATCAGACTGAGTATTGTTTATAAATACACACTGTGGCCACCTTTAAAGACCATTAAATCCACTCTTTGACTACTAAAAGTAAAATACCTTTCCCATAAATACTTTTAGTTATACTGGGTATTAAACCCAGACACCATCAAGAGAATTAACTGGAATATCCAGGATTTTAAACACTTCTAGACTTGTTTCCTCAGCTAGCTCAAATTGAACAAGAACACTTTCCTCATTTAGCAATCAGATATTAAATATTTTAAAACAAAACAATATATATATATTTTACCGTCCCCTGTCCCTTTGCACCGGCTCCCTATTAAACCGTTCCTAAAAGAGATTGTGAGCTCCAAAACAAACATGATACAGCGTAAAGATTTATTTATTTTTTCTTATATCAATAGTTGTTCATTATCAACACAAGAGGGCGCCAGATACGATGATTTGATTCACAATTTAATTTCTCGCATCACCTTACGTCATATCAAAACGATTTTGAAGTCTAATCCCTGCCCATAAGCTCGAACTCCCAGCATGGACCAATAGGGGTCACTCAGGGTCGCGATGTAATTGCCTTCAAGACTATTACTTTGGCAAATGACACAATATTAACCAATGGATGAGAAGATCGGTTGATTAACAGATCGGTCCAAGCATTGGACGGAATCATTGGTTATTTATAACTAATACGAATGTTCGGTTGAGGCATCATTAGAGTAAACAATTAGACGCTTATAATATCATCCCCCCTTTTATCATACAGTCCAATAGAATTATTTATACTAGCTCTATTGACATTTACTTATATTTATTAATAATAGGCCCTCCCAACTCTTAAACCTATGTTAACTACATAATAAGTAAACATCGTGACTTACGGCACGATGTTTATGAATGAAATTTAAAAGAAATAAAAAAAAACAAAAAAAATATAAGAAAGACAAATTTAAAAGTAAAATAATTAATTGCATGAATAAATGCTAATTTTAATAATAATTTCAAAAAAAATATATATTTAATTATAGAAAATGATTTGAGGAATGCTCGACTTGTTTAAATTAAAAAAAATTTATTGATTATAAAAAAAATGAAACATTGATTAATAGCTTTATTTGCACGCACATACGCGCATTCTCGCACTCGCACAGAAAAGAACATATTATGCATAATAAACATGGCTGATAAAATATATTTCCTTTTTTTTTTTTTTTTTACATTTTGAAATTAGGTGTGTGTTATAGTTTATCTGCGAAAGAAAATAACAATTAGGATCAAAGTTCATAACTGGAAAAGTCCTAAGATTTAAATATGAGGAACTATGTAGCATCTGATATTTTTATTTACGAAAAGTTGAGATTAAAATAATAAGATTTAAATATGAGGGATTACGGATCATTTTATATTTCTGATTTACGAAAGTCGAATTTAATTAATTATGAGATTGCCTTTTAAGTTTACGTAAAGAATGAATGGAAGCATTTAAAAAAAAAAAAAATGTTTACCTAGGATTTTGCTTAGTCTTCTGCTGCTTCTAATTTGGTGAGGGTTCGAACCTGATAGGTGATGTTTCCATAATACATGGTTATTCATTTCACATAAGTTCAGCGTAGTATGTTTGGACGATTCTTGTATATTAAACGGAACAACGTCCTTAGACTGATTGGAGCACTATGTTCGGACGGTACTGTTGTTGATCATTCATAGCTGTGGAGATGTTCTGGCAGCGGAGCGTCGGTCAATCACTGAAGGGTTTCCTAGCCCATCATGACGATCGACGCTCTAAATGTTAATTTCACAGTGATCATATTGGATAAACCGGATAGCAAAAAAAGAATCTAGGAAAAAACTATAAGCATAAGCATAAATACAAGAAAAAAAAAGGAGTGTAAAAGGGCTTTTTTCTCCTTCTCCTCCCTTTCTTTCAGATTTAGATTCATATTTATATGGGTTGGTTATTATCTGAGGATCGAATCTCCACCCAGAGTTCAATATTCTTTGAGTTGTCGTTGGGGTCCGTGTCCTACGTAATGTCCACTCAATCCATATGCTTGAGGCAATCTTAGGTTTATGCAATCTCATATTGCAATCTCAGTTAGAAAAAATTCATACTTATTCACACCTTTTATGCATACATGTGTGCGTGTTTTAAGAGAACAATTTAACTTACATTAGTTTAAAAGTCGAGCATTTAATCTGTCTCAAAATCACTTCTATAAGCTTTTAATTTTCACTACAGTTATAATTTAAAATAAACCCCTTTTAATTACCCCCGCGGCATATACAAGTAGAAATCACTTGTTGAGATTTAAAATGGCATATTAGTAATACTTTATATTTTATTTTTTTTTAGAGAATATTATTATAGTAGATTATATGAAAGCCTTAAACTATTTAATCAGAAATATTAACATTTTATTTTACAATGTATTTTATAACGCATTGAAAGAAAACTACATTTATTTTTTTTATCATAAGTTGAAAGTGAAAAAAAAAAATATAGAGTGTTTACATTGCTCGTGTGTGTGCGTATATACCTGTACCGACTTTGTCTCGGTACATATCCCCGCGATCCGTCTAAAATTAAAATGCGAGGCTTGGCATTTTAATTTTCACAATAAAATTCCTTATTTTTGACCCCGCTTCGTGTGATTTTTAATCATTTATTTTAGCCGACTATCCTACAGTTCAACTTCCCCTCACATAAAGAAACGAAGTGGCAGGTCATGTGGTCAGGCTCGGATTGACACTTTACATTTGCGAACTAAACTCGAAAAAATCCCCTTTTTTTTCCCCCTTTTTTTTCCTTTCCTTTTCTCCCCTTTTTTTTTTTCCTTTTTTTTTTTTTTACGAAGAGCGGGCGTGCCATAATTGGAGATATCTTGCCCAGTCTGGTACAGGCACCCCGGGTGGAAGATTGGCATGGGGATGGACCTTTCCGAAGTCCCGCGATGCAAGGTTACGAACATATAGGCATTCTCTTACGGCCTATCTAATGGAAGGCAGGAGGATGGTCATTTCCGAAGTCCCCTCTGCAAAATACGACAACATTTACGAGGTAGCGAATAATCTGAGTTATAGAACAATAAGCATTCAAAATACCCGAGCTCTGTACCTCCTAGCACAATGGGAAATATTGAGGGAAGGAACAATAATAGCGCACTCTCGCGATCCGGCTTTTCTTTCTTTCTTTAGGCGGCATCCGCTTCCTTTCTCCGCGTGTTTTCGAGCAACATATATTTTAGTCGAAGGCGGGCGACGTTCTTTTTAATTTAAACTGGCTTTCAGAAATATTAACTTATTTACCTCGAATAGTTTTCTTTAGAAGAGTTATGACATTTATTCCTTTTCTCTCTTTAAATTATATTTTTTCTCTCGTGTTTAGTTATCTGCGGTCTGCTTTGGTTTAAAATAATGTTTTATCAACACCCCTTCCCCCCTTGTTATTGTATGATGCGATGCGATGTGTAAGTCCTTTCCGGTCCGAGGTCATTTTCCTTCAGTTACCGTTGTTTATAAAGCGTACTCCGGTAATCGTATCCCTGTGGCAAATCCGTGTTCGTCAACATGTTTTTAGACTAATTTTTCATCAGTATCGATCTGGTGGTAGCTTTCTTCTATATGGTTCCTGTCCCGGCCTCTCTATATGCCTTTCCCGTCCTTCCGCTCGCTCGAACTTGGCTATGGCATCCCCCATCTTGTGGATGCCCTCGTCATCCCGGCTTAGCATCATCCGCCTGATGTCTGTTGGCATGTTGTGTCTAATGGTCGAGATGATTTGCTCCTCCGTCATGTGATACGCCGGTAGCTGCTGGAGGCCGGCCACCTGCCTGTAATAGAACTGCGTTATCGTCTCGTTAGGTTTGAGCCCGTATTTTTCATTGGTGATGTGAAAGTAGATCCCCTCTTGTCTGGTAGCATTCCAAAAGCTTCGTAGGATCTCTTCTCGATATTCTACGAACGATCTGGGCTTAAACTCGATCGTTCGCCACCAATCTCTAGCTGGCCCTTGCAGGTATGTGCTGGCAATATTGATTTTGTCTGGCTCCGGCTTTGAGGGCTCAGAAAACAGGTTCCAGGCGCTCTCCACGTGGTCCATCGGACTCTCGTTTTCACCTGCCCTGAAGATCTCAATTTTTATTTGCCTTTCGGCCCACGACTGGCTCGGTTCCCGCAGGTTTATTCTCAGTTCAAATTTCTTTTCCAACTCCTCCAGACGTTTGGCCATAATTTCTCTCGGTACGTTCTGTTGTGGCTCGATTCCTTCTACCTTTCTATTTATCGCGTCCACCTTTTGTCTTACGTCTTCCAGCTCTGCCTTTGCTGTTATCACTTCAGTCTTCGTTTCTTCTATTTCGGCTTTTGCTGCACCGATCTCTATTTTTATTGAGGTAATCTCCGTCTTTACTTCATCAATCTTTATTTCTTCCTCTTTGCTCTGGTCCTCCTCTGACTCTCCTGTGTTTCCCTTCAATAATTTTCGTATCTCCCTAATGAATTCCCCTCTCTCCTCCTTTCTCTCTTTCCTTCTTTCTTCTTCTCTGTCCTCTTCTCTCTTCCTTCTTTCTTCTTCTCTGTCCTCTTCCCTTTTCCTTCTTTCTTCTTCTCTGTACTCTTCTCTCTTCCTTCTTTCTTCCCTATCTTCCCTCATCTCTATCATCATTTGGCTCATCATTTTAAGAAGCATTTTTATTTCTGATTCAGCCTCTTCTTTAACATCTATCTTTTTGAACGTTATAGGGCTCTCCCCTGTCTCCTCCCATGCAGTATCGTTATTGCTGTCCATTTATGATTTAATAAAGGAAAAAAAAATATTTTTTTCCTTTTTTCCTTCCCTTCCTTTCCTCTCTCTATTTATATTTAAAATGTTACAACTTTTTGTTGATGCTTTAAGGAACGTGATTTTTTTTTTTTATTTATGATAAGAAGTGATTAATCGACGTCCGCGCCCCCATCTCCCGCTATGTTTTTTTTTTCTCTCCTTTTCCTTTTTTTCTTTTTTTTTATTTATTTCGCTCCGGCTCCAAGTGTTTTATTAAAAGATTTGCGATATTGTGAATCGCTGTATTTTGTTCCGTTTGTTATTTTCCTTTTCTCCCTTTTCCTTCCCTTTCTATTCGTCCAAACTTTCGTTTACGTGAAAAAAAAAAAGAGATTTTTTTTCTTCTTTTCAGTTTTGCGTCTTTCACGGGGTTCGGCCGCTTTTGGCTAATGTCTTGATTTGCTTCTCTCCGAAACATTATTTATATTAGCCTCACGTTTGGAAGCGCCATTTTATTTACCGTCCCCTGTCCCTTTGCACCGGCTCCCTATTAAACCGTTCCTAAAAGGGATTGTGAGCTCCAAAACAAACATGATACAGCGTAAAGATTTATTTATTTTTTCTTATATCAATAGTTGTTCATTATCAACACAAGAGGGCGCCAGATACGATGATTTGATTCACAATTTAATTTCTCGCATCACCTTACGTCATATCAAAACGATTTTGAAGTCTAATCCCTGCCCATAAGCTCGAACTCCCAGCATGGACCAATAGGGGTCACTCAGGGTCGCGATGTAATTGCCTTCAAGACTATTATTCTGGCAAATGACACAATATTAACCAATGGATGAGAAGATCGGTTGATTAACAGATCGGTCCAAGCATTGGACGGAATCATTGGTTATTTATAACTAATACGAATGTTCGGTTGAGGCATCATTAGAGTAAACAATTAGACGCTTATAATATCATCCCCCCTTTTATCATACAGTCCAATAGAATTATTTATACTAGCTCTATTGACATTTACTTATATTTATTAATAATAGGCCCTCCCAACTCTTAAACCTATGTTAACTACATAATAAGTAAACATCGTGACTTACGGCACGATGTTTATGAATGAAATTTAAAAGAAATAAAAAAAAACAAAAAAAAATATAAGAAAGACAAATTTAAAAGTAAAATAATTAATTGCATGAATAAATGCTAATTTTAATAATAATTTCAAAAAAAATATATATTTAATTATAGAAAATGATTTGAGGAATGCTCGACTTGTTTAAATTAAAAAAAATTTATTGATTATAAAAAAATGAAACATTGATTAATAGCTTTATTTGCACGCACATACGCGCATTCTCGCACTCGCACAGAAAAGAACATATTATGCATAATAAACATGGCTGATAAAATATATTTCCTTTTTTTTTTTTTTACATTTTGAAATTAGGTGTGTGTTATAGTTTATCTGCGAAAGAAAATAACAATTAGGATCAAAGTTCATAACTGGAAAAGTCCTAAGATTTAAATATGAGGAACTATGTAGCATCTGATATTTTTATTTACGAAAAGTTGAGATTAAAATAATAAGATTTAAATATGAGGGATTACGGATCATTTTATATTTCTGATTTACGAAAGTCGAATTTAATTAATTATGAGATTGCCTTTTAAGTTTACGTAAAGAATAAATGGAAGCATTTAAAAAAAAAATGTTTACCTAGGATTTTGCTTAGTCTTCTGCTGCTTCTAATTTGGTGAGGGTTCGAACCTGATAGGTGATGTTTCCATAATACATGGTTATTCATTTCACATAAGTTCAGCGTAGTATGTTTGGACGATTCTTGTATATTAAACGGAACAACGTCCTTAGACTGATTGGAGCACTATGTTCGGACGGTACTGTTGTTGATCATTCATAGCTGTGGAGATGTTCTGGCGGTGGAGCGTCGGTCAATCACTGAAGGGTTTCCTAGCCCATCATGACGATCGACGCTCTAAATGTTAATTTCACAGTGATCATATTGGATAAACCGGATAGCAAAAAAAGAATCTAGGAAAAAACTATAAGCATAAGCATAAATACAAGAAAAAAAAAGGAGTGTAAAAGGGCTTTTTTCTCTCTTCTCCTTCTCCCTTCTTTCAGATTTAGATTCATATTTATATGGGTTGGTTATTATCTGAGGATCGAATCTCCACCCAGAGTTCAATATTCTTTGAGTTGTCGTTGGGGTCCGTGTCCTACGTAATGTCCACTCAATCCATATGCTTGAGGCAATCTTAGGTTTATGCAATCTCATATTGCAATCTCAGTTAGAAAAAATTCATACTTATTCACACCTTTTATGCATACATGTGTGCGTGTTTTAAGAGAACAATTTAACTTACATTAGTTTAAAAGTCGAGCATTTAATCTGTCTCAAAATCACTTCTATAAGCTTTTAATTTTCACTACAGTTATAATTTAAAATAAACCCCTTTTAATTACCCCCGCGGCATATACAAGTAGAAATCACTTGTTGAGATTTAAAATGGCATATTAGTAATACTTTATATTTTATTTTTTTTTAGAGAATATTATTATAGTAGATTATATGAAAGCCTTAAACTATTTAATCAGAAATATTAACATTTTATTTTACAATGTATTTTATAACGCATTGAAAGAAAACTACATTTATTTTTTTTATCATAAGTTGAAAGTGAAAAAAAAAAAATATAGAGTGTTTACATTGCTCGTGTGTGTGCGTATATACCTGTACCGACTTTGTCTCGGTACAATATATATATATATAACAAATTTTGTCTTAATGAAATTTCATACAGTGAGAAATTCAGAGAGAAGAGAATTCAGGCCAAATTAACAATTAAATAACATTTACTTACACAATCAATACATATCAAATTATAACAACAACCAAAAAAACTTGAATTAATGACAAGATTATTTTAGTAGAATTAATTTCATCTTAAATTAGGAAGTAAGAGTTTATGCATTTTCTAGATTTATCAAAGTTTATAAGAAAAATATAAATCTTACCCCTTACCATTTGACTGAGGTTTTGGTTAGTTTTTTTGAGATGATCCCATATTGTAGGGCATAAGCTCATGAATAGTGTTCTTGTGTTGACTTCTGACTTCATTAGTGGCTTTAGCATCTTCTTTCTGGGGCAGCACCTATCTTCATTTAATTGTCCAGCCACACAATCTTGAATATATGACAGGCATATGTCTCAGCAATGGCAGGTTATGGTTTTAGACAGATCTCAGACTATTGGTAATTTATAAGAACTACATGGTGAAAAGACCAAAATGAACACTCATTCTTTGAGTCTATCAGAGCATGATGGTATTAGGGAATCTGCAGAGATTTCTATACATTATTGGAGCCACAAAATTAGAAGTTCATGATAAGAGACTGCAAAATTCAGCAGGTAATATCAATCCACAGCATGACATCAAAAGTAAGAGCATCAGAACAACTTGAATAATCTCTATAACTTCAATAATGAACAAGAATGTTTTTAGCTTTTTTATATTCTTGCCCAACCATTGTCTTCATTGCCCATGCAACTTGTTTCTCAAATTTTTAATTGCAATACTTCTATAATCAGTTGACTGGCTTATTGCTTTTCAGTAAAACTTAATCCCTCACAAATTTTATTTTATATTTGATTAGATAACTTTACAAAATTATCTTATATTTAATTAGACAATAATTCTATAAAACCATTTTACATTCCATTTCCTTTATTTACATTCCATTTACTTTTTCAAATTAATACTTTAGTTTATTGCATACATTTTTATATTAATTTTTCTTTTGTTTTCATTTTCATTCTGTAGTTTTTTAAGAGAAGCAATTTTTATTGACTTCATTTGGCTAATAATTGCTTTTCCTAATTTCTTTCAATACCTAATTAAAATTCTTAAACTACCATTATAATTTCATTATTTTTTCTCTCTTCTATTTTTCTATTATTTTTAAATTAAGATTGGTATAATTTAACAAAGTTTTATTTCTCTTTTTGTTTAACTCTAAACCAGACTTTTGTTCTTTATTTCAAAATCACTTTTTATCATATTTTTATTTAAAATATATATATATATCCCTTTTTTCTGTTTACTTTTAAATATTTTTATGCAATTCATACATTTTATATATATATAATATTTTTGCTATGTCTTTGGATTCTGTAATTTATAGTTTTACTTATGATATTATTCAGACCTGTGATGTTTTTTCAGATAATCCTCTCAACCAAGTAATTAATAAGGAGATGGCTTTAATTAGTAATAGACTTGTGCTAAAATGTTTAATAGTAAATTATAATAAAATGAGAGCTATTCTTTTTCTTAGAAATATACTTAATACTTACTTAATTTTTCTATTTGTAGTCAATGCGGTGATTGCTGCAGTAATATTTGTACTTGTGATAATATTGGTTTTGTTAATATTTATAATTACTTGCACATTTTTATTGATTCTAGATTATCTTAATCAAATAACACAATTAATTAATGTTCTTGGTCACATCATATTAATTATTGTTTATTATTTAAATAAATTCTTTCTAGATCTGTTGTGATGAATATCTATGTCGCTTGATATCAAAGTATATTGTTTTATAATATTTCTATTTAGTATGGTTATATTCTGTCTTTATTATATATTTTGCAAATCATACTACGCATATTATTCTTAGAAGAATTAAATTAACTTCTAGGCCTGTTATTTTATAATAATTGTTGTGTATTGTCTGTTGCTAATCTTTATAAGTATAGGGTGATTACTAATATATTATAACGATCCAAACGAAAGTGGAATACGAATCTAACCACAATCTGCACTACACAGGCACCATCTAGGCATTTGAGCCTAAAAAAATTTATAAAGTAGGCAGATACGCGCTGTTAAGATTCCACTTTATTTAAATATTCAGATCGTTAGCCCAAGTCACTAGCTCAGAAAGTAGTAGAGATGATAAAATATAACTTTAATTTATATCTTAAATATAAATAAATAAAAGCCACTGCCTGAAATTAACACATAAAAATATTTATTTACGCACATATAAAATCATTCTAAATTTGAGGAATAAGTTTAACATTTTAGATTTTTATATTAATCTTTAATTTTACATTTAAAAAGATTGCAATGAGTTTAATATTTATTTAGTGAGTTGAGTATGAATAGACTACATAGATCTGCATTTGAAAAGAAAATATTCTTACCCTTATTTAACCTTAGGCCAAAAGTTCGCAGTCAAACTGGTGCCAATCCATCTGATACATTTATGTATTCAATGTAGCATGAAAATACAACAACACAAAATACTATACTGTCAGGAATGTACATCTGAACAGTAAGTAGAGTTAGAGAAGACATTGTCTCTCCACCAACAGAAATGCTACATCTGTTGGCGAGTATAACAATAAACAAAAAACTCCATAGGAATAAAATGCGGTCCTTTGATGACTTACAAACCCATCCATAGGCAAACAGAAGGTATGTGGCATATATATACAATCCTGCCCGTAGCGGATCTCATACTACATCTACTATTACACAAATATATCCAATCCATTGAGCTAATTCAACTACGAAATGAATAACCTAAGATTACCCTCCCTTAAACTATATATATAACTTTACAAACCTATATAGCCATTCACACCCGACTTAAATTTAACATTTAGATACATTCGCACAGATGAATTTTATACAATTTGTTTTATAATGTTGAGTATAGATCGGCTGCATAGATTCCACAGTTAAAACGTTCCAGAATAAACATAACCGATCAAAATACAAAGTCATCGATAACATCAATTGCAGAGGGACTACAAGAAACCCAGTAGCATTCAACATAAGATGCCGCAATGACACTAATGACCTATATATTCCAATCGAATATGAAACAGCAACACAATTAACCGCTAACGAATCCATGCAACGTCTATACCCAACTTAAATTTCATGCATTTAAATAATTTATACAATAAGAAAAAAAAATGGAAATGATTTTTATCAAAAGCAAAACATATAAAATTAAACATTACCAATTGATTTTAAACTTAAAAGTCAGATAGAAGTTCATAAGCTTGAATGAAAGTTCTTAATTATTTTTAAATTTTAGAGTTCATGTCAATAGCTTACAGTAGAAGAATCACTGCTCTTGATGTAAATTTCCATGGAGTCTTTATTTGAAAACCCGGTCAGATGTTCTGGAGGTAGCATTAGCTAGTTCATTTTGGGATCACAGTCAGTTCATGTTTTTAAAATAAGTGGGAGAGAACGACAAATGCATCTTGTCGTTCGTCTCACCAAATCAAGTTCAAAACTGTCAGGAAACTGAATATTTCTCTTTTTATAATCCTCCTATGGATTCCACAAACAAAAATGTCACTGTTCCATTTTTTCATTATGGTCCGGGCCTTTATTTGCTGCTTCTATATTGGTCAAGCTAATTCTTTATTCCTTATCTAATTTTCATCTGACTTTTTAATTACACAAGAGCCCAAGGCTAGCTTGCTTTTCAATTAATAAACAATCATTTCTATTTACAGATTACAGGAATTAATTAATACCTGTTTTTATTTTAACTTACGTTATTTCTTTATTAAAATATTTTTATATTTAAATCTTGTATTTTTTTATCAAAAAAGTACGTTTAACAAACATTTTAATTTTAGCGTTTAGTTTTTTTTTTTAATGCATTTATTTTTATTTGCGAACTTTAAGATTTTATTTTAAATTAATGTAACGGCATATTTATATATCGTTACAATATATATCATCATTCCTTTTTATGTGTTAAAATTTTCATTGTAAATACACCTGGGTCTCTTTTTACGCGGACTTATTTAACACGATTTTGAAGTTACGTGATTCGTGTTTTACCGGAAGTCGACCTCCAATAATGCGCTATTACTTTAAATAATAAATTTTGTGCACTTACGTTATATTGAAAGTAATAGCACATTATTGGAATTCTACTTTCATCTTAGTAATTTCAATATTTTCAGAGCTTTATAATAGTAAGATTTTATGCAATAATAAAATTAAAATCATGATTTCCACATTTTATGTATACACACTTTAAAATTTACAAGATTATAATGTAAATTTATTCAAACATTGTGCGTGTTAATTTTACATTTTAAATCACATTCTGTTTTTGCTTTTTAAAAAAGAACGTAATCAATTATTAATCATTTAGTGTCCACAAGTTTGTTTTTAAAAGGTCAGTAATAGCAGTGGGCACAATTAACAATTAAAATCTGATTTTTAATTGTAATTAACAATTTAAAAATTACTTACGAGCGACTTGAAATTAATGCGATGTAAAACGAAATTTGATTTTTGAACAGAATTGAAAATTAAAGGCAAAAATAAGAATTTAATTTTTAGTTGTTAATTTTAATTAAACTTTTCCCAGAAGTGGTGAATAAATGTCTTTCTATTATCATAAGTCTAAGTTCATAAACAATTAATAAAATCACCGTCATCGTCAACAGAAAACTATTAACACAACATGGAGAGTGAACTTGGCGCTAGTTGTATTTCCTCTTGTGAGAATAATTGCTGAGATATTCTTGACTTCGTTTAAGGAGAAGCCAAATACATCACATCACATGAGAATCTGATTTTTTACTAGTTTGCAAACGAACGTGTTTTGGGGCAAATAGCGATAATAATTAAAAGTGTATAAAAAAATATAAATTACTGTACTGTAAATTATGCATAAAAATATATTATTTTGAATAAAATTAAATATTATAGTTAAAAAAAGTTTATCTTCTATTCAAATTTGAAATTTTTTATTAGTCATATTTTATTTCCTAATTTTTTTTTGCGAGAATTTTAAAATAATTTTACGTTGGTGCTTTGCCTTTACGCAAATTTTGAAAAATCACAGACTGCATCTCCCCCTTTTCAATGTAAGTTACGTCTATTTTTGCGCGATTCGTTTGCGCGTGTTTTCTGAGAAACCTACCTATCGCATAAAACGAGACCCAGGTGTACTCATTTAGTCAAAAACATTCAGTTGATATTGCAGTTATCAATTTAGAATGTAAGCATGTTTCTTTTTTTATTACCAATTCTCTAGACATTGCCCACATCTCATTTCTAATATTAAAAATGTTTGCAATTCTAATTTTCCTATTGTATGAAATTATTTTTATTTATTGTTGCTTAGTATTGTGCCGGTCGGATTTGTATGTTCACGTAACACAATCTAGCGTGTAGGCAAAAGTACCTCGAATCCAATTGTGCGCAAGATACACAGGTCAGGAACACTCATGAACTCTGCCCTATTTGCCTATTTCCCAGATCTATAACATTATGAGCAACAATCCCGATGACATCGACTTAATTTACTTCTCACCACCGGCATCGGTCATCGGAGACACAAAAAGACTCTAGGCTAAACTTATATGATAGAATAACTTAATAACTAGCTATATTTTATGAGCAATGAAGGCTCGTGACCTAGCATATTAATTATGTATTGAGCGGAGATCATCTAGTCATATTTGACCTTAAGTAATAACTTAATATATTAACTTAACTAAAAGAAAGCAATGGTTCGAGTTTGACATATATATTTAAGATTTATTAATAACAAAATTATGTCGGGTTATTTACCTGACATGAGCCTCGTACGTATTATATATATGTGTTTGATTCATATTTAACAATAACATAAGATTTGCGGCTATGCCAATAATATATGTGTGATTTAATGAATTAGTGCTATTGGAATACATTACTAGAATACTATTACACCCCCAGAGACGAAAAGAGCATTTAATTAATTTAAGACAATAATTTTATAAGCAGATATTACATTTGGTTATATTCAACATTATTATTAATTGGAATTATAGATAATTAATGTGCGGGCTAAATAATGAATAATTATATAAACGATACTAAATCTATCGCATTAATACATATATTAAACTAATGGAAAGATGTCTGTTTAAAGAAATCATCTCATTACGGCTTATGACTATTTCTGGGCGACTAATAAGACACTGAAAGGTGGTGCGTGCATGGCGGCTGATTGGATTGGTCCAATTATGGATCCTGGAGTGTTCTTCATGAATTCTAAGAACGAAGTTGACCGATTTCCTCTGCAACGTAGGCAGGGTCAGTATTTAGATGAATGACGGTCGGCTATGTCATTATCAGGCTAGATTTTCCAGAGCAATCCCCGTATAAAGCATGCACATAAGACCAAGGATGTCCCCAGGGTGGTTTTACAGCCTGGTTTAAGGACATTGAGAATGACGATGGGGCTCGACTGCGCGAATACCTCCATGTGAGAAAGAAGCATGAACATATATAAAAACAAACTGGCCTTTATGCACGTAACGCTTAATGATATAATATAATTCTAAAAATTAAAGATTATCGAAATGTATATTTATTGCCCATAAATTATGAAATATTCGGCGTAATGATATGGCTTCAACAAGCAGACATGGATAATAATTATACTTAAATATAAAACTAAAATCTTAAGACCCCCCTCCCCCTTACATTATGTTACTTAATATTATTCATTACTTCTCACACATTTAATAAATCTCAATTTTGGTTAATCAATGCCCTTGTGAAAATATATAAATTATTACAAAATAAGTGGGTGGTGGTAATAGCTAAGATGGATTTACATATATAATATAATTTAAGAATAAAAGATAACGCATTATTTAGGAAGGAAAATGTGAAAAAAAAACAGATGTCAATCTGTTTTTCTACAGTAAACATAAAAATACAATTAGTTTATTTATCTAAAATCACGAGCACCTGGGCAAGTCGAATAAGACTTGTTTTGATCAAATTATAAATTATTTACCCGGTGAATGATGGGTGGGGAAACGAAAATGAATTATATGCTTGCGATTTTAGAATACTATTGGCATTTATTTTAAAATATAAATACATAAATCTTAATGAAAATTATTTGCCGCTTGGAAATAAAAGAAAAGGAAAAACATTTTATAGGAGGCTTAATATAGATTAGTTATATAGAGTTATACGAATACATATTTTGAAGACATTTAAAATAGGTGATTAAAATATAAATATTACAGAGAAGGCAGGATTTAAGAATTGCAAGCGGTCAAAGTTATTTTACCTTGCTTATTTAGAAGAGCGGTTTCACTAGGAGTCAGTCCATCGATATTGTTTCACTAGATCTAGGGTAGCATTATTATTTGAAAAATTAGCATTTCATTTTCTCTGGAAAAATACATAAAGTTCATTGGTATGGGATGCAGAGCTTCGTTCATGGGAACAGCATATTAGAACAGAGAGAAAAGGCGAAATTTCTCCTACTCACAACACATTGAGTGAGAATCTAAACTGGCATGGAATATGTATAGCAACATACTTATTTAGTGGTCTCCTCCTTTTTTTGTGTTCAAATCCAGCAGTATATATACTTTTATTTTGAAGCTGTAACTTAGCAACTACTGCTGGACCTGGGGCAGTTTAAGCACTTAAGTTTCATCTGGAATAGTTTGACCGGATACTCTTATCTAGTAAGATGTTTGAAACAATGCAAGTTTGTTATCAGTTTCTCGAACGATTGTTTTAAAATAAATCTTATAATTTTAAAACAAGCTAGCATGGACAATTTCTACTAATGGGTTTATTTTATTATTACAATTCATAATTTTTTACTTTAATCTAAGGGATCTTCCGAATAATTGTTTTTTGAGTGACTTCTTAACAAGATTGCATCATTTCTGGCTACAAAATTATATATGAAAAAATAATAAGTTTCATATATAATGCCTTATATATATAATATAACTATTAATTTATTCGCAATCTCCTACACTGAAATATATATATTTATTATTTATGCCCGTATATACATGAGAATAGTATTAAATAAAATATTTTTAAATTAAAATACATATGTGTTAATGTGATTTATGTTATAATACTAACCGAAAGAAATATATATATTATTAGCTATGTATACACGTGCATAAAGGCGGGTTTGAATACAGTTAGGTGGTAGGAGATTGGATGTGGGCTGTGAAATAGGATCTGAGCATCAGATCATCTGCTTCAGTATTAACATTTGAAAATTTGTTTTGCTGTATGATTTGTGATAAAATTAATATGGATCTTCTTCTTTGTCTTTGCCCTTAATGTTTGTGCATGTCTCCTCGCCCAGGGACTCCTCCTTGTTTGAAGCTTTTATTTTTTGTATGTTGCTGTATTATTGTAGTTAAACCAAATAAATAATTATTATGATGATGCAAGATTAATTATGCTGCTCCACATAATGATGATGGAATCTATCAATTTCTTTGCTAGGTATCCTCTTCTTCTTCGTCCATCATCCTTTCTAGCATTAAACTTTTTTTAATAAATATCATTACTCATAAAAATAAGATAATTTCCAATTTCACTCATTTGTCATTCAAGAAAATCTTCAGATCTAATCTGATTAAGTATCAACTTATTTTGTTCCCTTAATATCTACAATATACTCAAAGTTTTCATCAATACCATAGTTCAGTACATCAATATTTTTTTATCCTGCTTCTTCAACCTGAATAATCACAAAAAGTACCATAATTTAAACTGCTATAATGTTACATTTTTTTAAGAAATGTTCTGAAACCTTTTAATCTTGACAAACTTTTTTGTGATATTCTTCACGATGTTAATCTGTAAAGAATCCATTCTAATAGGCACTTTGTTATTGAGAATGGACAATGGAAATAAAAAATCATTTGTAACATCTATACTTCACTATTAGTAAATATCTTGGGTTTGTCTTGAATTTGGGCTATAAATATAAAATTAGTCTACATACGGTTGATACATGTTTATTAATACTAAAATCTCATGTGTCTTGGTCATTATAATCTGGATTCATTATTATATACTCAGTAGGTACAATATAAAAAAAAGAATAAAAATTAGGATTCTATGTAATTGCTTAATAGTTAAGATTTTACTTCATTAACGCTTAAATAAATTAATATAGTAATTGCTTAATTTAAAACCAGTTAATTAGCTCCCTAACAGATTCTCTTAAAAAAAATGAGATGCCTACTTTTCTAAGAACATTCCAAAATTTAAAATAAAAATTATATCAAAGGCCTTAATATAATCAATAATATATATGTAAAATCCATTCTTATATTATGAGATCTTTTTAATTATCTAGTATAAATTAAGAATGACTTCTGCTGTTAATCAATTTTTCATCAAATCAACTTGTACATTTCTCAGTTCACTTTCAATGTAAAGCACAATTTGTAGTGAATGGGTTTTTATCATACTGTATGATAGTTTCAAAGACCTCTTTATTTGGTAATCAAAAAAATTAAACCACTAAACATCACATGATCACTATCTCATACTACTATATGGAGAGTTTTGCTTTGTTTTGAATTGTTTAATCAAAGAAATGTTATCAAAAGCTGAAAATGAACTGGAACAAATAGGCATAGCACAAACTATAGTACTGAAGTGGGTCAGACAGTAAGACCTCATTCAGAATGATGGTCAATTATCAAAAAAAAAATGTGGCACTAATTGCACAATACACACAGCGCAGGGCCTGAAATCACTCTTCAATAAGTGAGTCCAAGTTTAGAGCACAAAACTAAAGATAGTAATAGTTTGCCCATATATTGATTTCTTCCATGCAATATGAATCAAAAAATAATAATTTCAAAATCCAAATCACTGATTTCTCCTTTGAAAAAATGATAACAGACCAATCAGAACACTATAAACATAGCTGTATTCAAAGACCAGGCATTCATTTTTAAAATATCTTTAAATCTGAATAAATCTGACAAAATCAAAGGCTAGAACTATTCTGGGAATGAGGATATAGAACAGTGATTACTCAAGACTTACAGTAGAGGGAAGAGAACAGCTCTTGAAAGCATAAGAGTAAGCAGAAAAAGCTATTTTAAAAGGATAGAGGTGTAGACTGAAGTCTCTAAAATATATAGAAACTGACCTGACACCAGACTATATAACTAAAACAATTTAATTATCTTAAATTCAATACCTTAGGATTTTTTAAACTTTAAGTCATTAGCTTAAATAGCTAAAAGTGTTAGCTTTGAATCCCAGTTCACACTGAGAAAAGGCAAAATCTTGAAAACAGTTTATGGATTGAGATATTATATAAATATATCATTTAGTATAGAAAGCAATTTTCATGTTTCTAGAAACTATGAAGACTAATAAAATGGATATTGGTGAAAATACAGATTGAGGTATTAGCTTTACTTGAGTAGCAGATGAATTGAGAAAAAGGGAAAAATTACTTGTCAATATTGATACATTGCTATGTCATAAAACAAATAAATATAACTAAAGTTATTTATTATTCAGATTCACAACCACAGGACAATGATGCATTATATATATAAATAATTTCAATCTCTGTGGAAAAGTTGCAATCTTTAGTATCTATATAAATATATGGGATCATTAATAATTCCACCTCTATTGCTAAAAGGAAGTTGTCTTGACAACAGTTTGAAATTCTTGATTGTTATCTATATTGGGATTGACTAAATGTTGACTGGTTTCTAATGGTTACTTATAAACCCATTTAGCCTTGAGCATTATTACACTTATTATTTAAGTAATATTTTGGGTGCAATTTGAAAATTATAATTGCAATTTGTAATATTATAATTGATTATTTATTAGTCTGCATTCAGGAACAGGTTATATTTACCTGTTTAAGGAAGTTTATTTAAACTTCTTTCTATCAATAATTTCAATCTCTGTGGTCAAGTTGCAATCTTTAGTGTGCATATACATATATGACCATTAATAAAAGTGGGATTCCACCTCTTGCCTTGACAACAGTTTGAAATTCTTGATTGTTATGTATATTGGGATTGACTAAGTGTTGACTGGATTCTAATGATTATATATATATAATGAAATAAATGTTATTAAATCTTTTATCATTGAATTAAATAGTGTAGATATTTTGAAATGAGCCATTCAGAATATAAAAATAAAGATGTAAAATTTTTTGGAAAAAAAAAACAACTACTTTTTAGGTGGAAATGTGCAACAATTGTTTCCTACAAAATAAGCTATTGTTCATAAATAAAATGCATAAATGGTGCAAATAAGATGTTGTTCACTGTATGAGGATAAAATAATTCTATAAATAAACTGATAAAATTTATTCTTCAAATAGTAAGTTTCATTTAATAAAATCAATAATAAATATTTCACCATTTTCTTTACAAATAAAAACAAATCCATTACAATACTTTTTCCTTTCAAATCTGGTTTTATTTATTTTATGAACCTTTTTTCTTTATTTCAGTTTTCCTACAATGTTTCAATCATGTTATATGGTCATTCTCAAGGATTGATTATTTCCACAAAATATGAGGGGGAACCCAAAAATAACTGGAATCATTCTCTGGTAGCCATGCCTATTATAGCATATGCTTCTACTTCTAGGTATCTCTTGTGGAAGCCCTTTTGCATCAATCTACCAAATGAAATCATCATATGAAATCATGCTTCCACATATAACATTTTTTTATAAAGTGTATTGCACCTACTTATCAATTTTTATAAAGGCTGAAAAGTTGGGAAAATGTAAAATTCTGTTTTCTTTTAGGGGAAACAGCAGGTAAAATAGCTGTAATGTTTGAAAGAGCTTATAAGCAAGTTGCTCTGAAAAAAACACAACTTTATGTGTGGTTTTATAGAAGTGTTAAATTTACCATGTACCAAAAAAGTATGGTGACTAAAGTCAAATGTCAAGATAATGCTAATTTTTTTGGGATGCAAAGGGCGAAGGTTCACTCAGATTTCATTCATAACAGTCAGGCATTTAAAACCTATAAGTTCTGAAATTTTTGTGTGATACGGTCAAATGGAAACATCTCATTTAGTGGCAAAATGAGAAGTGCATGTTTCATCACGACATCATGGGTATCACATAAAGCTTGAGTTTAAACAGTTTTTAATTAAATTCAGCATGATCCAGCTTATTCGTCAGTCATATCTGCTCGATCTTGCTATATGCAACTTTTTCATCTCTCGAATAAAAAAAAGTATCTTTTTTTTTTCCTTTTGCAGACTTATAAGAAGTGAAGAAAATGATGGTGGTATTAAAATGTATCACTTTGAATGTGTTTCTGGACTACTTTGAAAAGTGAAAGACAGATTTAGACCAGTGCATTGCGTTAAATAGACTATATTTTGAAAGTGACTCAATTTGCATGACTCAATTTGGAACATCTAAAAATAAATATACAATTTTTTATTTCAAAATTCCAGTCATTTTTGGGTCCCCCCTTATATATATATGTTTACAAAAAATTCCAAAACAATGTAATAAAATATGTTGTTGCATAAATAACAATTTATTTTTAAAAAAAAAAAACTTGCTTGTTGCTTACTTTCTTACATCTACATTCTTTTACGTTTTATTTTTAAAAAAAAAAAATGTTCTTCAATTATTATAATTACACTTCTATAATGTAATATTTTTTTTAAAAAATGACTAAAATGTAAAAAAATATAGACATTTGAAAGTACGAGGTTCTTTTAAAAAAAAAAAACAATTGTTATTTATGCGATATATTTTTATTATGTTGTTTTGGAATTATTTGTAAGCATATATATATATGTGTGTGTGTGGGTTACATGAACAATCAATCCCTGACAATGACCATATAATATGATCAAAACATGGGAGGAAAACTCAAATAATAAAAAAAGCAAGATTTGAAAAGAAAAAGTGTATTAAAGGATTTTTTTTAATTTTTAACTACATTTTATTCATAAATTATGATACAGTTAAAGATATTAAGCAGGAATTTACATTACGACTTTAATCATATGATAAATACTCATTACAATTAGATGAGACAACTGACATTTCAAACATCAATTTTGTTAGTTTTAACTTGTCATTACTACAATAATTCTACTACTCTGTAAAAATTTTCAAATTGATACAATAGGAAAAACGATATTTAAACGTATCAATAAGTTTATAAAAACTAGTAAAATAAAGTGTGTTGGTGTATACAGTGATGGAGCAAACTCGATAAGACCTGTGAGGGCAGTAACATGAATTTAAAATGTTACTAAAATACACGACTAGTTACCAGTTACTGTGTTGTTCATAGATATGCAACGATTTATCAAAATAACCCTTCCACTTTAAAATGTGCTTTAGATAAAACATTACAAATTATTAACTTTATAAAACATGAATATTAAAAACAATATTCTTCAAAATTATACATGATGATATGTCAACTAACATTTATCTTTACTGATACATACTGAACTTAGATGACTGATATGTGATACAATTCTTGTCAAATTGTTTGAATTATAAGACAATCTCACCATATTCTTATACAATGATAAATTTCTATTAGTAGATCACTTTAGAAATATTTCTTGGTTCAATCAAATTGCTTATCTAGCAGATACATTAACAAAATTGCTTCATCCTCATTTTCAAGAACAAAAATATAAATACTTTTAATGTAAAAGATAAATTACAATTATTATTATGAAAGTTACAAGAATAGATTGTAGCTGCTGAAAAAGATACCATGAATCCACTTCTAACTTTAAATATCTTCTTACAGAAAACAAATTATTAAATTTATGAGGAAATTCAAAAAGAAATTATTTCTCAATTAAAAATATTAAACTGTGGCATTAAATGATGCAGTAAGTATTAGGTTTTAACCCTTTCAATATTAAAAAAAAAAAACCCACAAGAGCTATTTAAGTTTAAGATATGAAAATCTTAATCAGCTCATATTAAACAGCTAAAGAACAAAAAGGCAATTAATGTTTGTTGCTGTTTAATGCCACATAAAAATGGATTTTTACTTTATACTATGATTAAAAACTGAATACATGTCAAGCGTTGATGGCCTAGTGGTTAGCATAGCTGCCTTCCAAGCAGCTGGCCCGGGTTCACTTTCCAGTCAATGCATTTGACATATGGTTAAAAAAAAAAACTGAATACATATGGAAGTTAGACCACTTCTGACATTAGAATTCAACTGTCCAAATTAAATCAAACTTTGAAAGAATATTGAAAGAAGTTTAATACTTGATATTAAAAACCAGTTTGAATGAATATTAGATTTCTATTACTAGTCTTTTTTCTGTATTTTCCCTAAATTATTTTTAATTTATTGTTTAGTTATAATCAGTTAAAATTATCGGAAATCCAAACATTTTTATCAAGACCATTTTCAATGCTCATGCCGATAGTAATGTTACAATGCAAATAATCAATTTAAAACATACCTTTATCAGATTTTTACCTTATTTACCTTAATACCATGCATAATTGTAAATCAGAATATGGTTCTATAAATACAAAGTTGCTATTCCTATTCACAATGAACATTATTTGAGTTTCAAATCTAGGCAATTCAAACATTTTTTCAGATAGCTGACAATATGCAAATAAACGCACACACAACAATCCAGCCAACTATTTAGTGAATAATCAGTAAAAGAAAATTTAGATATTCTTTAGCTATAGATTAGAGAGAGAAGAAAAACTATAAAAACTCTCAAAACCAGCTGCCTATTAGTCTAGAAACATATTGTTTTTCATTATTCCTTTGTGTAAAAATTGAAGAAATCTTTATTTCTTAATACTGTTTTATATTTTTAGCCTTTAAATAGATCATTGAAGTAAACGGCTTCTTCAATATCCCCCTATCAATAAAAAAAAATAGTAAAGACGAAGGCATTACTCATTAAGATTGCCAATTACAAACCAGTGAAGGCTGGAGCAATTTTCATCTTAGTTTTATCCTTTCACTGAGAATATCTTGATATCTATTTACGGTTCATTATTAGTTCATTAATTGGACTGATGACTTGAAAGCAAGGCTCTAACTGGAACCTCAAAAGTTTTTCAAGTTCTACACAGGTTGTGAATACTGCAGATGAATTCTCTATCAGCAGGAATTTAGAATATTTCCTAAATTTTAAAAAATTCACTGATAATGCAGAAATGTTGAAGTTTTTACAAATCAATAATAGCAGCGGAAAAAAATTATTCAAAGTTTTAAATAGTTTAAAACATACAATTAACTGAAACTTTTAGATATTCTGACCAATGACTACTGACAATGAAAAATATCTAAATCCCATATAATTAAATTTTCAAAATGTGGAAATTGGAGGATTGGGGGGGGGGGGGGGGGTGTATAGAGATATCGGTGAAACAAACCTAAAAATTTTAATACAAAAGTTGAAACAATTTTTACATTGAAAAAATATATATATTCTTTTTTTAGCATTTTCCCCATTATTAAATAATATTTGCCAAATTATATTTTGAATTGCAATAATTTGATTTTTAAACTTCAGCCAAAATATTAATCAAATATTAAAAAGTATTTCTAACAAAGATGACAAATGTCAAATATTAAAAGGCTTAAAAGTTAGTTATGAATTTCTAAATATAAATTTGTGTTTGTTTCACTTAAACTTTTTTGTTTTTTTAATTACATCTTAAAAATAAATATATAAGTAAAAAATGTATGACTTTTTTGTATATGTATTGTTTCTTATAAAATATTATTACCAATTTCATCCATCATTAATCCATTGCATAATTAAAATTTCTCAAAATTTAATTCAATTATTCCAATTCACAGCTTCTTTTCTCCACATAACTCCGTCAAACTTTTTTATTTCATCCATACATCTTACTATCTTTCTAAGTCTTTTTCATTTTTTGGGATACAATTTAAGATTTCATTTGGTCATTTCTCTTTTTCTAACATGTCCAGCCCAGGTCTATTTCAGTCTCTTAATTCTTTCAATGATGTTAGTAATACTTGATTGTTCTCTCTGTCTTATATCTAACTTTAATTCCTCCTTGCTTCTTCATATCTCTCTCCATATTTTGCTATGTGGTCTACAGTTTTTGTATTCCTCTTCTACTAAACTTCTGAATCTAAGATTCTTAAGAAAGCACTGGTAAAACACATTTATCAAAAGTCCTCATTTTCAAATAAATAGGGACATTACAAAATGAGACTAAATGTAAATAATATAAATATTCCAAAATTTTAATATTGTAGACTTGCAAAATATTTTTTATTTTTGCTTTAAAAGTAAATATAGCACAAATGCCGAGTTTAATGGTTTTTCTTTTGATATAAAAAAATACTTATCATGCTTATAAGTATATTACATTTTAGTTTGTGAATAATGTAGAAATATATATTTTTTAAAAAAGTTCAAATTTTAACAACTTTCTATTTCATTTAAAAAGAGTTGTGCAGGTGGAGGAGATATTACAGTTGATTTTCTTTTAAAAGATTGTCTATATAATGTTTTCCTGAAGATGTTGTGATGATAGTATTATAGTTGTAGCTATATATTGGACTATTTCCATAATCTAATATTAAGTACATGTATTGAATGTCTTTAGAAAAATTTAACTTTATTTAAATTTTCCAATTACATTCAACTGTTAGAACCTATGTGCTATTACTAACAGTTGAATGTAACTTCTTCAAATGAGTTTAATTATTATTAAATTGATAAATTCCAAATTATTATTAAATTTATACAGAGTTTTTAACAATTAAAAAACATTATTTATTTTTTTCAAGTATTGGTATTTGCTGTATAAAAACTGTATTATCTATCATATACCTAACAAATATGATGCTTTATCTTTTGACATCTCAGTTACAATTTACATTTCTAATTTTTTTTTAAAGTATATTATATTGCACGTTGTGAATATTAATAACAAAGAATTTTTTTTTTTTTTGCCCTGAAGAATTTTAACTAATTTAAAAACAAACATCTAGCAGAGAAAAAAGAATATTGTCCAAAAAATTAACAAATTTGATAAAATATAGTTTCATGCCAGGAAGAAAAAAAATTGTAAAATATTTAGATATAAAAAATATTCAAATTTAAAAGGAAACATATCAAAAAATGGAAAATAAATATTTAAGCCAAGATTTCCCAGATGTTATGCATTTGCTACTTTGGACTAGCATTAGTAATTGATTCTATTCTATTCCAGAATCACCTATTTAAGCCAAAGGAAATCAAGAAATGACAGTGCCACATTCACATTTTCAGACTTATTTCTAGTTATTGGGCTTCTTCGGTGCAGAGCATTGGATTGGTATACCTAGTAACCACCTTTACTTCCCGTAATACAAGATTCAAAAACAAGCTACCTGACTCCTACAACTATATATATTTAACAAAGACCAATAATTATTTATTTTAGTGATCTTAATCAAATATATCCCAAACTCTACTTAAAAAAAAAATATTAGTTAGATAATATTAACAAATTTCTATAACAGCTTATTTTTCCCCAAATGAAAGAATATATTAAAAGAGTAACAACTCTCTCCATTCAATACTGCCATTCGGTGCAAGCCATAGTAACTCAGTGGATGATAGATGGTTTGTGTATCAAAATCTTTATCTAGTACCTATTCATCCAATATCCCTAGATTAGTTTCTAGCTTATGTCTTTCATCAGTGAGGAACCTTGGATTCGAGAGCACTGCAACTAGATCTTTGAATCTAATGCAACTATTTGTATAAGCATAAGAAATAATGATTATGTGATGAAATAATATATTACTAAGATAAAGCATGAATTTGATATAATTATGGGATAATATACTGGAAAATAAACTCCCCATTATTATTATTCAGAGGAATCTTATTGGTATACTCTTTAAAATGTGGAAATGGATTAAAGACATTTATTTTCATTAATAGTTAGAAAATATATTTCACCTAGCCATCTTTAAACAAAAGGAGAAAAATTCAACCTAGAAATTAAATAACTTAGATGCGTACACATGCATACATTTATTCTCAAAGAAATAAGCTAATATGGAATATTTGCTTTAAAAATAAAAATCGGTGATAAAGTCAATACTTATATAAACGTTAAGATTTAAAACTTAAAGATAATAAAATGCTGCAGTTATTTATTTATGCTGAAATATAGCTTTTCTTCTCTCATTATGAATACAACTACTTTCAATCGTCAGATGAAAGAAAAAAGATTATTATTTTTTTGCATAAAACCGTCTCACGAATTTTCAAAGTTTACAAAATTTATTATATTTGTGAAAACTGCAGACGAAATGTAAAAGAAGTTATCCGCAAAAAATGAGTTTACGTAGATTTATTCTTGAAAGGGCAAAATATGAGAATTTTTTTTTCACAAGCTCTCAAGATATAAAAAATCAGCTTCATATGGAAATTTCTCCTGACATTCTGCTTAGATATGACAAAGTTATAAACTGGCCCAAAATAAACAGAAAAAGACAATCGAAAGATTTTACGACCTTGTTTTTATGACCCGTCAGTGGCCTATGGTATAAGACAATTAAGATGAACTATCTTTAGGCAGTAAAAAAAAAACTTACAAAGAGATTATAATAATTGTAAAATAATGTTTTTTAAATAATAATAGCAATGGAAAATTTAACACTTATTAAAAAATAATTTGATGTATATATATTGTTTAATTAATTTCCAACAAACACAGACTTATATATTTCATTTTCTTTATATGTATTATTTTTTAACTCTATATAATAATTTTCTGAAGCTATCTCAACATTCAGCGTTGAGTGAGAGAATTATACGTATGTTATTTGAATTTTTAATTACTACCTGGTTGATCTATGAACGTAATAATAATAATAAAATCTAATCAACTTTAGCATCTTGACAACCAATAACTGATCTTTTCTAATGCACACTTTGGCTCCGTGCCAGGCGATGTGAATAAAAAAAACCCATAAACGTTATCGCTTCAATGGAAACCAAATGCACCCAAATATAGCTTAATGCCCAGCAGTCTGCCACAGTAATGCATTTCTAAAGTCAATAAAACTTTCCCCCTGTCCTAGGATTTCTCTTCAAGCAGGTTTGGCCAACAGGCAGAAAGCAAACATTTTGTGTGCGCCAGATTCAGTTTCATAGTGGCCAAGTTTCTTTCTAGCTCTTTCAGAAGAAAAATGCCGTTATTGACAGAGTTTAACCTTGGCTGACCAAATCAATCAGCAAGACTGAGCCTGGACTTTCAGTGCACTTCAAAGAGAGATCAATCACTAGATGGTAACTCGGAAATGCTGGGGGAGGGGAGTTCATTTGGGCCAACATTAAAGTGCACAAAATAAAGAAGAGATTTTTTTTTTTAAAAAAAAAAAAAGAAATTCCATTAAATTTGTAACCAAGAAAGATTTATTAAAAGCTTTATCGAGATTCCAATCTACTAAAATTCACAATATATTAAAATAAATAATATAATTATAAATGCAAACATGTTTATACAGGAGCGTAAAACGTATGTGTTAATTATATATAAGACGGTATTTAATTGAAAACTTTAAATATCCTACCGACACGTATACTAGTGTATCTGTTGCTAAATATAAAATAAAGAGTTAATTGTAAAGACGTCTGTTACAGTGAAGAATGACATTGAATGCATTCCAAGAACTTCATTTTAACCTATAGCACTTCAAACAACAAGGGTCAAATATTGAGCTATGCGATCATGTATAATAGAAGTTCAAAAAGGATTTCATAATTTTCGGGAAATGTTTATCCATGATTTCGATATGCTTTCTAGACTATTAAAAGAATTTTTCATTTACTTAGTTTTACTCATATTTCCACAAATACATAAGTTGCAATAAAACACTTTTTAGTTAAACAATAAACTTTTTTTTTTTTAATTTTATTTTCATAAAACGTGATTGAATTTATTCGCAAGTATTTATTTATACGAATAAACAGCATTGATTATTTTTTGATAGTTTGTGTCAACTTACCGTATTTAATTAATTAAAATTGCGAAACCGATGATATTTTTTTTTTTGTGGTGACAATTCTAAGCGTTTAATGATGATTACAATCTAATACTCATCAAAATATTCTCAAGAATCAATCAGGATTACCTTTATACTAAAACACAAACTTTAAAAACATTTTTGATCATTTTATTATCTAGGATTGAGCGGTCCAAAACACGGCCTGTGGACGCATGCGATATACAATAAGAGTTTGTAAAGCCCGGCTAGAGGTTTTGAGTTTTTTGAGTGAAAAAATAAAATAATTTGAATTGAATGCTTATTAGATATTTTAATTCTATTACTAATCAATAATCTTGATGTTGGTATTTTTATCTGGTGTTTTATACACTGTGTGTCAAGGTGGCCTTGCATTGTTTTGATCCAACATGCATGCTCCGAACTTTCACAGTGAATGTATGAATCGTGGATTACTTAAGATTGTATAACCTTGATCTGGGATTTTATTTCTGATCACAGCATAATTATCAACCTTAGCCTACATCAGAGAGAGAGAAAAAAAAGGTTTATTGTTCAGGAGTTTATAAGAAGTTAAAGCATCACAAATGATAAAAATGAGTAATAATCCACGAACTTCAGCTCCAGAATTTGCTATTCTTCCACTGCATCAAACTATAACAGGCATCTGCCAACACATATCATTCATCAGTCAGATAATTGGAAAATCCATAAATTTTAGGAAAGCTAATTGCAAATGTTGATCAACTACAGTATTCATAAAACTTAAAAAAAAAGAGGGATATTTTTGTGGGATTCTTCATTACAACTCTCACCACAGTGAGCACTCGCATGAATAAAGGAACATAAGTTGCTCATAAACATATAAGAATCACCATAGCATGATTGCAAGCTTTTATTTCTGAATCTAAAATAAATAAATTACCATAGTTTCACTTCTAAGCAGTTTGATGATTCCTAATATGGGCAATTGTTGGACTGACTTTCTTAAGGGCATGTTATGTGTGTGCAGTTGCATGAGATATTTTGATCATTTACAATTATAACATAACACACAAATCTAAATTATAGCCTTCACCTCACAGAGGTTAGAAAGGTATTGATTAAGGCAGTAGTTGTTGACCAATCATTAGATTATGACTAGTATGCTGGTCAATGATGATTTATTTGTCACCATCTCTACAACTGTAGATCATATTGAAGTGAATAAAGATTGCATCAATTAAAAAAAACTGGCTAATAATTAAACTGAACAGTGTCAGATTTTTTTAAAAATTATCTCTTCATTTTTGCCTTTTAATTTCACTTGGAATGCAAATGGACTAGGATTCATTATGTAGTATAATAAAAACAAAAGAACAAAATTATGAAAATTGATGATATATTATACAGAAAAGCAAGATTACTGATTCAATTTATTGGAAGATACCAAATATTTTTTAGAATAGAATGCTTTTGAATATACAAAATAATGTTTTAATTAAATTACTGTGAAAGATTTTAATGCTAAAATTAAAAAAATATTTGAAAAATGAACATATAAAAAATAAATTGGAATAATATTGAAATAAGAATGAACACAGCTTGTGGAATAGCAACAAAAATGTGCAATATTCTATTATTTAAACTAAGGAGAATTAGATTATATTTTAATTAAGAGAAAACACATATTTCAAGAATATAACATGTTTAATAGATTTATAATAAATAACAAATATATATTAATAATTATACATAAAAAGTCTTTTCTAGCATATGGTTTTATGCCTTTATCAAATGTTAAATATCTATTTTAGGTTAACATTAAAATAGATGCTTAACATTTGATAAGAGCATAAAACCATGTGCAGAAAAAGACTTTTTATGGTATAGTTATTAATATATATATATATATATAGCTGTTATATATGATATTTTTGTTATTTATTATAATTTATATGAAAAAACAACATAATGGGCTTCATTAATTCCCATTTTTGATGACATTAATAAAGTCAAAGCTATTAACAAATTGTTTGGGCAGTATTATTCTATCTGTTAACATTGCAATATTACTCAATATTTAATAAATCAACTTTTTAAATATAAATTTTGCAATATAATAATTTTATTAAATAAAGTCAATATTTTGATTGTTCAATAATAAAATTAGATAATATAGTGACTAAAATAAAATTTGAACATCGCAAAAAAGGAAAATACTTTTATAAGCTATTAGAAAAAATATTATTAACATTTTATAATCTTAACTTTCACAAATATTCCAATAAATTTAAGCTAAAACTCATAAATCAATTTAAAATATTAACAACCTTTGAAGAAGATTCAAACTTGAATCAATAAAAATATTGCAGCTATTCTACTTAAAGCAGATTGCAGGAATAACAGCAGTTCACTAATAAATTTTCTAGTGAGATAATGCAATCAATGTAAGCAGGAAAAAACAAAATATGAAGTTAATTTTAAATGATGAATTAAAATTAAAAAACTAAATATCTGGAATTCTATAAAAGGATATGGAAAATGTGAATTGATAATGACATAAAATAAAATACAATTAGAAAATAGTAAGGAAAGATAAAAAATATAATAAAAGTCTTAAAAGCATAAGATGTCTTTAAAATATAATTGCTCAACCAAAAGAAAAGGAAAGATATAAAACATTTTGATATTTGAAGGAAAGTTGTTACAGAAATAAATGAAAAACAAAACAAAACATGAATGCTATTTGTGATTCAATCTTACAGTGAATAAAATAGCAATAAAATAGTCCATACAATAATGTGATATCATTTAAAATAACACATTAACAATATAAAGAGATAAGGCTTAAAATTAAATATATAAAGAAAGTTTCTACAAATAACATAGTAAAAACTTTAAAAGATGATAGTGAATGAATTAAAACATTATAAGATGGACAGCATACAGTTTAAATGATAAGAATATACCAGATGAATAAAAGAATTCAATAGTAATATTGGTATTTATATAAAATGAAAAAAAAGACATTAAGAATTATAGATTCATTAATTTTCTGACAATGTTATTACTAATCATCTACAAACAGCTCCCTATACAGTCATCATTACATCTGACTGGCTGTCATATAAGCATTTTAAAAGCACATGCGAGAGATTTTCAATCTTTCATTTTAATTACAAACTGCTTGTGCTTAATAAATAATATTTACATATGTTATTGTCAATTCATAAGATGTGAAAAATTACTTTGTAGTAAATCGAAAGATTTCACGTTAATTTATAAATAATACGCAGCGAGTTAAATGTGAAGATGTTTAAAGCTTCACGCTCTTAAGCAAAATGCTTCAGACTGACTTATATAGAGAGAAATTTAAGTAAAGAGAAAGATGGAACTACCTTTTTCCTTATAAAATCTTTGTCTTGTGTTGCGACTTAAGAGCTCTCTGTACAGTCATCATTACATCTGATTGGCTGTCATATAAGCATTCTAAAAGTGCATGTGAGAGGTTTTCAGCCTTTCATTTTAATTACAAACTGCTTGCACTTAATAAATAATATTTACAAAAATAATGAATTAAAAGCACCCCCAAGAATTAGTATTAGTCATAGTAATGTGGACCATGTCCTCAACTATTCAAAGAGTTTATAAAAAAAACAATGAAAATGACTTGCATTTGCATTGGATTTGCAGATTTACACAAAAGCATCAACTCTATAAAAATTTCAGCTATGATTAAAGCTTATTATGATATACCTCTAATATAATAATGTCATCAAAATGTAGCAACTGTGATTTAAAAACTACATTGTACATTAAAAAGGCTAACATTGATAAGAGTGAATGCCATAGTGTTTCTATATTTCAAAAACTTTGTGATAACAATTTTTAAGGAATTATTTTGGGGATTAAAAATGATAAAAGAATAAAAAAAATTAAAGATTACTTAAGTTATTTAGATTTTGCAGATGATGCTTTAGGGCTACAGGAAATATTAGAAGTATTATCATATGAAAGCAGTAAAGTAGGACTAAAGTAATAATAATGTTACAATTTGTGTTCAAAAAAGGAAATCATAAAAATTATTAATAATAAATTAGAATGTGTTGAAACTGTCAATAAATAACTTGATCAAATTAACTATTAATACAGATGGAATCACAATGGATAAAATTAATTGTGGAATTAATCTTATACAAAATGCTTTTTGATAAAATAAAATAAAAAACAATTTAATACCAAAAGGAAACATTTATATATGAATAGAAAGTTTTGTAATAAATGTGCTTTTTGAATGCTTATTTACAAAACATAGACGCTTAATAAAAGATCAGTTAGAATTCAGATAACCCAGTAAAGTATGAAAAAATATGTGTGTTGGGTTAACAAAAAGACACATGAGAGAAAAAACAATTGTCAATAATATCATTGACTGAATAAAAATAAATAAATATATAATTGGATGGTTTATTGCTCAAGAATTCATAAAAATGTTGATCACTAGATATGACAGAATTGAAGCAGGAACATGAACTTGAGCCCTAGAGTCTGCCACTCTAATAATGAGTTGATGTTTAGGGTGAGGGTCTAAAATATAAAAAATAGTGAGATATTAAATTAGTAAACTGGATAAGAAACCTAAAATAACTGAATGGTATATTTCTTGCAAGTTTGTAAGAAGTATGAGTGCAAAAAATGATTGATCCAGGTACAATACATGAATGTACCTTAACCTCCATAATCTGCCATTCTACAACTGGACCAAATCAAGAATATGACTTGAAAAGTCAAGATAGTTTACAGGAGTTATGTGAAGGAAAGGAGCTGGAGATCAGAAAAACTATTAAATTAGGAGAGGTTTTCAGCCTACATCAAAATGATAATAGTTATAAGTGGTGGTGATTTTAATAAATAACAATCCTAACATTCACCTTTACAGCACTGATACGGAATTACTGATAACTTGTAGTAAATGTTTGTTTTCATATGTGCATTCTGGGCAAATCACTGAAACCTCTCAAAAAAAAAAAATGTTCAATATCTGCAAAAAGTTAGTAATAAAATATTACATTTTTTTTATGTACAAGAGTTTTTAAGTCTTCATTGTAATTATTAATTTAATAATAATAAAAAGATGAGAATCCATTCTTTATTCAACAACAAATGATGATATCAACATAAAGATATATGAATCAGCTCAACACTGTCTAATAACTGTGGTTTCATTCTTTTATAGAGTTCATCATGCCTTTTTGACATAGCCATTTGTCTTGCCATTTCTATTTGAGTGAAGCTTCACAATATGCCAAAGATCATCATCTTACATAATTACTATATACCAATACAACATCAACTTATTCTTTCAGCTTATTACATTATATCAAGTTCTTTCTCTAGTCTGCAAAACAGCTGTGAACACACCTTTACAAAAAAACAAAATTGTTGAAAATGATATATATGTAAAGAAAATGTTACATTAAGTAAATATAAAATATTATTTGAAACAAGTTTATTCATAAAATTCTTATTATTCTTGATTTCATATTTATAATTATTAGAAATGATTTCTTTTTCATCAAATTCAACACATATTTCATTTTCATCTGCTATTTATGCAAGGTTTATCAGAGCCACAGTTGTGAAATATTCATCATAAATATATCAAACTAAACTTATTATTTGCAATTTCATTCACATTATAGATACTATTGCTTCTAACACAACAAACTGATTCGTGGAAGTTATATATTTTAAAAGGGGAATAAAAAGCTTTCAGTGTATTGTTTTATTATTTATTAAATATAATACATTTATGGATGTTTTAAAAGCAGCTTCTTTGCTCTCCCATGCTTGCTATAAATTTCGAATTAGAAATGATTTATACATTTATGATTGCCATAATTCACAAGATACGATTGGCTTTCCAAAGAGTTAAAACCATAAAGAGAAATTAAAAGTGCTATTCCTAAAAATATTACAATTAAAAGTATGATACTACTATTGTAAAAATTAAAATCAATTAAAGATCAAAGCAGTTACACTATTCATTATCTAGAACTAGGCTTTAAGTTTGTTAAATCCTATAAAAGTAATAGAGGAGAAGAAGTCGTTGACAACATTTTCAAAAGAGATTAGAGCTTGTTTTTTACACTTAAAGAATGAAGTAATATTTCATATCATAATTTAAAGACGAATCTATTGGTGCAAAACGAGATAAAAAGAAAAACAAAGTAAAAAAATACTATTTTGATAATATGTAAATTAATACACTGTACATGCTTACACACACCTGTACATATATAATGTAATATATAAGGAATTCGAACTCACAGTTTCACACGATTCTCAGCTTTCCATGCCATCTCATATTACTGACCCACCTGATCATACACAATTTGAAAATATAAATAATCACCAATATACATATTTCATGCTAAACCAGTTGGTCCAGATTACTATCACCACACATATATACAATCAGTGCTCAGCTTTATATTAAGATAGCCAATCTTCATACTTTAATGAACAGGCTTCAAACTGCTCCAACCTACAACTATTCAGTCATCCATTTCATTGAAAATCTGATGATGGAACGTTCATTTTGATAATACATTATTATCTTTTCTTTTTTTTTTTTCATTTTAAAAGTTTAATAAATTGATTAATAAAATTTATGAACTAATGGAATAGCAATAATTAATTATATAAAATTGTCATTAATAAAATGATATTACACTAAAGTAAATTTTTGCCTCATGTAGTTTTATTACTATATACATCTATTTAACAACAGATTTCATTTAATAGTAGAAAAACTTGTTCACATTCTGTTGCTAATGTGATATTATTGCATTTAATTTTCTCTGTTTTCTTAATTTGTTTTTCTATAAAATTGCATAATACAGTAAATATAAGAAAAGCAATATTTATGCTGACTATTACATGAAGATATGTTCATACAATACTAACAGGAAAATTATTAACATATAAATAATAAATTGATACAGTAAAAGTCTACATGTATGGTTATAATGAAATATATATAGAGAGTGCAATAAATATGTGAAATAAGATTTTACATAATCAGATAAGGAATGTCAAATTCCAAACTTCCTACTAGAAGCTTACATTTTCATTTTAAATAATATAAAAATAATGGTTTCATTTCCAAATAAAACCCTAGAATCTAGATATGTTGAATGAAAGGAGTTGCTGATTAAATATCAGCAAGCAATGTCTTTTTTTTTTTACTGTACGTATAAATACGTACAAAGAATATTTATATGCATGTGGTGTTGAATGTTATAGCTAATCTATTATATATATATAAGTGAAAGTTTTTAGACAATAACTCAACAAATTTTGCACCAATCATGATGCATCTTACACAATTTTCTTTTTTCTTTTTTGGAGAATTACATAGAGTATGGATTTTTGTTTTATGGTATTTGATTGTTTTTAAAACTTTGATAATTTGCAATATAAAATGCATCAAAATCATAATCGTTTTCTAATGAGTTAATAAAAATGCAAAAAGTGTTTAGCATTGATTAAAAGAAATTTGTCAAGCATTGGTGGTCGAGAAGCAGTTGTCCTGGGTTAGCTTACCGGCTGATGCTGACACATGAGAAAAAAAAAAGAAATTGCAAATGGTCAAAAAAAAATTTAAATGGATACAAAATATGTTGTGGTCTGCCTATTGAAATACATACTACAGAAATGAAGAGAATGATAGTTTTTGGTAATTTGAGGCAAAATTTTATTGTATAAATGTATTTTAAATTGATTAAATTTGGTTTGTATCACATTTTTAATTTCTCATTTCTCAATTGCAAGTGGAATGTAAACAAAATACTAGGATGCAAAAATTTCCTAACCATTTAAAAATTATATAAAAGTTATATTTTTTAAAAATATGACTGTTGATAACTCAATAAATTATTATTTCATGCAAATATTATGTTTATATATAGATGTTAATTAGCTACTGCATTATACTCTTTTATGCTTTTTAACAATACTCTACTGACATATTTACTTTTTTGTATATATTTAAATGATGCATAATGATAACCATAAACTATTTATAAATTAAAGATATTACTACTAAATAATATGATCTAATATTGATGTCATTACCATTAATTTAATTTAATTATTGTAATATAAATAATTGTATGATTTAATTAGACACTCTGGAAGTCACACGATTTTGATCACTAAAAGTGACGGGTTAAACAGCAAATGGCAGGGAAGTTGCAATGTTTGAAACAGATTATAAGCAAGCTGATCTTGTAAAAACACCAGTTTGTGTGTGGTTTAATTGAAATGTAAATTCACCACATTCCTAAAAAGCATAGCAAGTGAAGTCCAAAATCAAAACAATGCTGATTTATTTTTTTGTGGATGCAAATGGCATTTTTCTCTCAGATTTAGTTTATAATGGTCAGGCATTTCATCTGCAAGTTCTGAAACATTTACATGATGCGATCGCACTTAAATATCCCACTTTATGGCAAAGAGAAGAGTGCAAGCTTCATTCCAACTATGTGTCATCTCTCAAAGCCTTTTTTAATTAAATTCGGCATGACCCAGCTTATCTATCTATCAGCCATATTGCTTGATCTCACTTCATGTAATTTTTTTTTTTCATTTCTCAAATGAAAAAATGTCTCGCTTTTTTTTTTTTTTTTTTTGAGGACTTAGAAATGGGGGTGGGGGTCCCTCTGCAGGCATCAAAAAGCATCACTTTGCAACTGTTTCTGGACTTTTGAAAAATGAAAAACATGTTTAGACTGGTGTTTTGCATCAAATAGTCAGTAATTTGAAAGAGGTTAAATTTATAATACTTAAAAATGAATAAACATTTTTTTATTATAAAATTCTGTTTGCTTTGGGATACAAACTAGCAGACTCTCCTGACAACAATAAATTTCTTTAAGTTGTACTTACTAATATAAAAATCCAGATAAATGCTTAATATGTAGGACATATATGCATTCATATTGCAATCCATGGGTTACTTATTTGATTTTTTAATAGACATTGTGAGTGATTTGTTACAGTAACAGCAAACAAACCCGACAATGGTGAGCACAACTAGGCATTATACTACACTACCAAGGCTACCTCTTGATAGATGATGTGGCAAACACTCTGACAGGATTTCTTTTCAGACAAGATGAATAAATAGGAATCAAAGTAACTAAAAATCATCTTCACAGTAATGGCTGATTAAAATTTTTGGGGTTGTTGTCTGGCAACCTTCAAAATTTCCACAGCAATCTTTATATCAATAGAAAAAAAACCTTTACAAAATACTCTCCCACTGTCTGTAGATTAATCTGCTTTTGCTTTATATATTTTTTATTAACATGTAATATTGTCAAAAATAATTATATTTTCACTATATTTTAAATGAAACCAAAGAATCAACCTTATTTCTTTCCTATTTTTTTTTAATTTGTTATACCATTAGGATTTACTTTTTAAAAAAACACACACAACAAAACTTTTCAAAAATTTTAAAACACATAACAATTTTTTTAAGATAATAAAATTAGCTAATCTTAGTTTTGACTTTCTTTTAGCCTTTTTTATTTATATTTATTAAGTTATACATGTGACCACAGCAGAGAAACTGCATTTGACCCTCTTCTGTTGAAGAATAAACTAATCAATTCAGTATCAGACATCAATCTATTTAATTTCAACCCTTAAGTTTTCTTTTTAACTTATAATAATGCCACACCCAGCTGTATTTTTTTGCAGTATTCATAATAATAATAAAAAATTGTCATCTTTAGCACAAGATTTTTTTTTTTTTTGTCATACTCGATTTCTATGGAAAGATTGGACCTGGAGTTAACCATTAAACTTATCATTCACTCACAATACTGAGATAGCCAAAGAAATCCATCACTGACCATGAACACACAATGCAGCATAAATACAAAGAGGACTACCTCATTTAAGCACAAGATGCAATCTACCATCTCACACATAAAATAATGTGCACAAATGAAGCCTTCCTCTATTCAGAGTCAGAGGAAGCCTTCGTGACACAGGGTTATGTTAATTGTTCATAAAATAAAATCATGATTATGTCTTGCTTATTTTGAGGTAAAAAAATATCCAACATAAGACTTATGCTTTGTTGAAGGTCAATGAATATAAATATATGTCTGGATACAATGCTGAAATAGAAACACTCCAGGGACATGAAAACATTGCATCCCCAGGTCAATATCAAATTCCTTCATCCATCAAATCTCAACAAACTCTCTCATGAATATATTAAATTTAGTATTCACCTTTAGCGTTTATCCCCATTTTATTTTTACAATTTTATAATTTATATTTTCTCTTTTCTAAAACATTTTCCTAATTGATAGATTCAGGATCATTCAATTAGACGAGCACTCTTAGTCATATAAGGGTTAAACTTTACCTCTTTCTAGGTATTTTATTAATAATGTATAATCCTCATTTAGAATAACTTTTAAAAAAAGTATTTTATTGCCTTCATTATTACTACATGACTTCCCACCAGAATGGTTCTTTTCTATCTTTTTCTTTTCTATGACTTCATCGAGGTTTGGATCTCAGAATCCCTCAGGTAATCTGTTTAGAATAATGGGTTGCCCTAAATTTAGATTGCTATTCTCTCATTCTATAATTTTTGATCTGTTTGGATTCATGGTACTTTTTGTTTTGTAGACTTCATCAAGCGAAGCATTCTGTAATCAAGAATCTTAATATGACTTTCTTTATAACCTACTTCTTTAACATTTGAGCAGCACAATTCACATTCATCAGAGGTGGCAAAACCTTTAGACCTTGGGTATGACTTTTTGATAAAAGTGTATCTGAAGGTGACTACATTTTTTTAGGACTTCGAACCTAAAATCAGAAAAATTATGCACCATCTATTGGCCATTTTTGGTCGCATTTTTGCTATTTTATGTTTATTTTATCGTAAATTCATAGCTTTATTGGTATTTAAATTTTAATTCCCAAAATATCCGCTATTTGGCAGTATTTCTCACAAAAAATCAATTTCTGATTGTGGTCTATTGTATATAGTCCCACTACTTTTAAAATGCCACGAAGCACTGACTGTCAACTTCTGCTATTGTTCTTCGGGTGTTTTTAACTATCAAAGTCAGAAATTAAACAAAATGTTTTATGCTTTCATAATAGATTTTGAACATAAATAAATATCTTTCTCATAATTTTTTACATACATAATAAGTTTTTATATTAACTTACCTAAATATAAACTTTTTTTTTATTCAAAAATTTTTAAATTTTATTAGAAGAATCAAGAAAAATTGAATAGTGCTGGACTGCTATTCAAGACAAGTGAATAACATTGACCTCTATTTGCATATCAATGACATTCAGTGATAGCTAGCAAAACATTACTTTTCATAAATATTTATGGATTTTATGATTACTTTTTATACTATATTGGCTAATAATATGGTTAGATTTACATTTTTATTTAAAATATTTAATTTTAGATGAAGAAAGGATAACAAAAGTGAATAGTCAGCTATCATAACTTCTAAGACACAAAAAATCACTGGCATTTTCATATAATGATTGTTTGAAATATAATTCTTTTGTTCTACTGCAGGCTATTTTTCATGTTTTCCTTCAGTTATTAACATTACTTTAAATTTTTGTTACATTTAACCCATTTGAATGTAAAATAATTCAATTTTTAGAAGCTAAATTAAAACAGTTCTGATTATTGTACAATAATATATTTCAGAAAGAAAACTGGCTAGATCTGTATTTAATGAATCAAATCACTCAAATTTTTACTCAATCTGGCCAATAAAAAAATTCTTCAGACAAAAGATTAAATTATCTCAGCTCCCTCTAGTATCATAATTAATCCATGTCGTTTTATAAAATATTTATTAAATTACAGTTTTAAATTACTTATAAATAATTATTTTATAAAGCTGGTCCTGAATTTATTTATTTTTTTAAAAAAAGAAAATTATTGTTCTAGAATTATATTAAAATAATATAGATACAAATTTTACAACAACAAAAAAGAAAATACACGGTCAACATCTTAGACACATATACCTTTTTTATTTTTAATCTCACTGTAATGTTTAGCTTTTGTTCATTACTTTTCCCCCACTCATGTCTTCATCCAAATAACCATTCATAATGAAGACATCATTTTTATTTTGATTATTCATAGCTTCAGTATCTATGAAATATTCATTTATAATGCAAATATTGATATCCATTTTACTTGTTTTTTTTTGGTTTTTTTGTGAACTAAATTCATCCTCAATATCATACTTTATGCCACTATTTTCTTTCATCTCAATGGGGAAAAGTTTCGTCACTATCCTTAACTCATATAGCTTGGCAATGATTGCAATTTTCTCAGTCTCATCCACTTTAGAATTATCTTCTATCATTTTGTATAACTGCTTGATCTTCTTTTCCTGCTCATCTTTATTTAGTTGGAATTCAAGACTTATTTCTATGATTATACTTTTCAATAAATGACTTTCAAACTTATTTCTTCACTCAATTTTCAAACTTATTTCTTCACTCAATTCATCTATCTGCTTTTTATCGTCTCTTGCTTGCTTCTCAATTTGACTTTTAAGTTCTTTATTTTGAGTTTTACGATTTGTTTTGTTTTTCAAGCTGACCTTTCAATTCTTCATTTTTTCATTTGGCCTTTCATTTCTTTAGACATTCTTTTGATATTTTCTTTAAATATGCTCATTAACATGTTCATTCATTCATTCCTAGGAACTTTGGTTTCATTTTCTGGAACCTACATTTTTGTCTTGGCTTTCTTAAACATATTATTATTATTACTATTATTAATTACTATTATTATTAAAAAAATTTAACAAAGTTATCTAATAGCCTATTTCTATAGGAACAAAGAAAACAAAACTTTATAATTTATATTTTTCTTTTTATTTATATTAATTATAGCATTTGCCCTCTCACCACTCCATAATATTTCTCTACTACTGCCCTTATATATATATATATTGCCTCACTATTAAATAAATATTTGTTTGCCCAATTATTACTTCTATTTATCTTATACTACAAATATCACTGTCTACTGATACTTATAGATTTATTTGTTCTCCTGCAATTTTTTTCTTCTTTTTTTTTTTTTGATTCTCACATTTATCATCAGACTAAATATTATTTATTTGTCACTTCTACATTTCATTGAATTTTTTTTTTCATAGTAATCATGATTTATAAGCCCAAAATAACACAGATATATATATATATATAAATTCTGAATAAAAAAAATATATCTTAATGTTCAATTCCTATTTGTGTTGAAATTAAAATCCTGGTCAGGCCCTCAAATATAATGGAAATTCCTTCTGCTAGAAATTGTTATGACTACCCTATTATGCTAGGGAAATAATTATTTGCTCAATCAATGACAAGTGGGTAACAGTCCACAAGGTAGAGTGACTACAACCTAAAATTTAATCCTATCCAATCAAAGCCATAGATGATGACCAGAATGAAGCTCACTTTAAGCAATAATCTTAAAGCAAACCCAATCATATTTGCTGATCATCATTCACCTCATATATACATTATTCTTTTAATAGATTTTTTAATTAGCCCTATTAGAACTGCTAGATCATAATATATTCTAGTCTTAGATATGCATCAAATATTTATCTGTAATGCTTTTAATCATAACAGTTGATTTATTTATAACAAAAAAAATAAAAGTAAAACTCTCTAGCCTCTCTTATATTTACAAATCTATATAATCAATAAAATAAATATATAAAAAGAAAAACCTATTTAGAATGGATCTGAGAAATCAAACAAGAATATAAAGTCTAAACTCATTTATTTAAAATCTTTAATTTCCCTTCCAATTTGACAGACCTCACAGTTCCAAAATTAATAACAATAATTAACAAAACTTTTAAGATTTAAAATGAATGTTTTCCCATTCTTTTCATATCACAAAGTGAATTTAACCTTATAATAAAAAATATATCAATGTAATAAATTTAACCCAAAAGGAAAATGAATATCTTGCACAATTAAATTACTTTTGATAAGTGTGAGCAAAGATATTATTTGTTTGTTTGTTAAGCTTAACAAGTGCATAACTTTTCTCTTTCTGTACATAAAATATTGAATGTCAATTTAATATTAAAGTCTTCGGTCATTATTTACATATTCTCATGGCTTCACTTATAAATGGTACAAACTAGTAGATTATTCTGACAACAATAATTTTTTTTTTAGTTGTGCTTAGTAATGTAGAAGACCAAATAAATGTTTGCTTCTTTGATTTCTTTTATTTTTTTAATACATATTGGGTTTTGTTACAGCAATGACAAACAAAGATGACCATAGTAGGCATAACTACGAATTTATTTTATAACTATTTGGACATTACACTGCACTACTAAGGCTACCTCTAGAGATGATGAGGCAAACAATTGGACCTTTTTTTAGCTGTGGTAAATAAATATGAATCCAACTGACTAAAAATCATCTGAGCTATATGAACTGGAAAACTTTGAAAAACATCTATGACCAATTATAGTGTCTGCCCCAGCATCTTTCCAGAAATAGCCATGGTGGAATGCCTGCCATTGTTAGGTTTGTTTGCCATCATTGTAACAAATACTCACAATATCTATTAAAAAATTAAAGAAATCAAAGAAATAACCTATGAATTGCACGATGGATGTACTAAAAAAGATGAACCATGCACATGTATTAAGCATTTACCTGGTTTTCACATTACTAAACATAACTAAAAGAAGTTTGTTTTCAGAAGAATCTGTTAGTTTATATTTTTTAATTTGATATTATATATCTTAATTATGGAAGGATTGTGCGGACGTTGAGCTCAAGAAACAAATAAATAAAAAAAATTGGTAAGTTCATTTTAAATGATTCCATTGTAATAAATAATAATAACTTTGCTTACAATCATCAAAAATGATGTTTTTTCCAGATTCATTTTCCTCTTAAATTAAATTTAATATGTTGATAATTTTTTTTATTATAACATTACATTGACTTTGTGATATAAAAAGAATGGGAAAACATTCATTTTAAATGTTATAAGACTTTTTAATTATCATTATTAATTTTGGGACTGTGAGATCAATCAAGTTGGGGGGAAATTAAAGATTTTAATGAAATGAGTTTAGCCATTATATAGGCTTGACTATTTCATTCTAAATAGATATTTTTCTTACATATTTATTTTATTGATTATGTACATTTGTAAATATAAAAGCTATAAAAGTTAAATTGTTTTATTATTATTTATTGTTATTATTGTAAATAAATCAATTGTTATTATTAAAAGCATTCTTTCTCATCAATTCTTATCTGACAGACAAGAATTTGATGTATATCTAAAAATAGAATATATTATGATCTAGCAGTTCTGATAGGGTTAATTTAAAAACCTATCTATTAGAATAATATATATATAGGAGGATGATAATCAACAAATGAGTGGGTTTGCTTTAAGACTAGTGCTTGAAGTGAGCTTCAGTCTGATCATCATCTATGGCTAAGATCAGTTAAAATTATACTTTAAGTTATAGTCACTCCCATCTTGTACACAGTTCTCCACTGATCATTAATTTAGCAAATAAAAATAATTCCCTACTATCATATAAAAGTTGAAATGTATGAAAGTACAGAATGTAAAAAAAACATCAAAAAGGGTTTTCAAAATACATGTATAGATATATTTCTGCTAAGTATTATGTTTCTATTTTTTTAAAAAAAAAATTAAAAGAATTTTTTTTAATATGTAATATATTTTCATACTTTGAAAATATTTTCTATCAAAAATTTTTTTATTTTGAGAAAAAAATGAGGCTAAATACAGTATATAGACACACGTGACACAATCATATATGTGTAAGATCTAGACGAATAATATTAAAAAAAAGTTTAAAAGCATAATGAAGATTAACTTGACAGTGTATGAATTTGAAAATATTCCTTAATTTTGTTCTGTTTTTCATGATTGAACATATTGTCGATCGGCTTAAATTATATCAATGATCCATTGAAGCAAAAGATTCACCATTTTTGTCTCAATTATATGGAGATTGAGACCTTGATTTCTTTTTTGTCCATATCAGCACTGCTGCTGTTTGTTTTTCACTCATGTTTATGAATTAATAAAAGGGGGATTTTTTTCACCAAAACAAAAATATGCATAAAGTGATAGCACATGTTCTAACATAAATCGACAAGACACAACTTATCAACACATGTGCTAACTCAAATTCCTCTGCTCAAGACTGAACCTGTGATGCTGGAAATGGACATGCATAATGTCAGAGAGGTGGAAAGGGACTAGTGAGTAATAGTCCATGAGAAAGATAGAATCATTACATAAAAGTATGCACTTTATATCGATAAAAATTGAAAGTACGAAATATGTACTAAATAGCGAATTGTACAAAAATAGAATGTACAAAAGTAGAGAATTATCTGTAATCCTTTATCTAGCATAATAAAGTGGTCCCAATAATTTCTGATGGATAGGATTCTATTACAATAAATTAATATTGGCTTTATTTTAATTTCTGATTTTAAAAATTTTCAAGTTCTAATATAAATCTCTTATTATACATTATTTTCAATAAAATTAATTTTCTAGATTAGTTGTTACCTACATTTTTCATAAATTAAAAAATTACAAAAACAAAAAAGAGACAAACCAATATGTTTGTTTTTTTCTTTTTAAGGCTATTATATCATCAGAATTTTTATTGTTAATTTTGAAACCAGTCTTTGATGGTAGTGTAAAGAAATCCTACAATTGGTATTTTGGCTAAATGACCTTACTGTTTGCTGACTTTACATAAGCATAGTGATCATGCAATCAGATCACTACTAATGGTAGTTTTCTAATATTTTAAATCTAACTCATATTATTATCACATATACTCCATGTATAAATCACATCTTATTGTTCTCACATCTTATTGTTACTATACTTCAAACATACATTTACACTATTTTCTTCATATTTATCTCGTATCATCATTAATCTTTAAAAAAAAAAAAATCTATATCTGAAGTTTAAAAAATGTAATTATTTCTAATCTAATAAAAGATGATTAATAATTATTTATATATTTATTAAAATACTGTAATTGTCAATGAATGCATTCTAAAAATACAGTATTTGTAAAGCTAGTAAATGATTTGCCGCATAAAATGTAAAAAGTATTCATATTCTGTCCAAAATTTTATTGATCCTTTAAACATGAAAGTTATAAAAATGATGCTCAAGATTTGAGGTTTTGGAGATGAGCAAAAGATAGAATGAAGTCTCAGACAGAGAATCATGCTTGTTTATTATTCAAAGAGCACTATTATGCATTTCAAAATAATCAATAGGCTTCATCCCTTATGTGGTTATCGGCAGACTTCAACATCTATGGATTGCAGTTCAATTCTGTAACTTTTGGTACTCAACTTTTGTGAAAATATCTGAGCAATAAGCCATTTGAATATTTATTTTTTATTAGGATTTATATGAAAACCATATTATTTGAGTATTAGTTGTTGTTTTTTTCTGATGTGAATCACAAAACAAAGGAATATATACTGATACATAAATCATAAGATAAGTAATAAGATTATGTTAATTTTTATAATAAAAAAATGGAGTAATTCTACTATAATTAAAAGTAATCAAATAAATGACTTAAAAGTAAGCATTTTATAATCTGAAAAAGAGAATAATTATGACAACTTAGATTAGTATTACTGATTGGAGATACAGATACTGGGTGAATAACAAATCTTATTATTGTAAAAATAAAAAAGACTCAGATTCTAGATAGGTGGAGAATGTTTATTTTACTTAAAATAAAATCTCCAAAGATTTGTTTCACTATGCAATAATTAATAAGAAATATTCTTTGGCTCAATATAATAGGATGAAAATCCTGGTTATTAATAGAAATCTGAACTTTACAAAATGTTCCTTCTTTCTTTCCAGTATCTTTTCTGCATTGCTTTGTCTTAATTCTAATATAAACAGCAATAATATTTAAACACACCTTTATGAATATCAAGGCAATGCAATATCTTCATTTTCCAACCTAGATGAAAGTTTTGCACATACTATAATTTTCCTCGGTAGAATAGAAAAAAAGCTCTGAGGAAAACTGATACACAATCAATCTCATCAGCTACATTGGACTGAATAACTATAGTACATTGTATTGAATATGTAAAGAAATATTTTGCTACTATTGTTGAATATTATATCTAAACTTTATTGATGTGTTTGAAACAATGATTAGGCTGATAATGTTGTCTCTTAAATGAATTTTTATAAATATCTCTTTTAAAAAATACTAATTAGATTAGAATATGCCTTTACTCTAAGATGTATTACAATTTTATATGTTGGTTCTATAAATTACTTAAATAATTCAGAAACCTTGTAATAAATAATGTAAGACCTTGCTGAATAAACACTGAAAGGATTCTTTATTAAAGAAATCTTGGAAATTTAATATCTTAGTGTAAAGTTGACTTATCTACTGCAGGAGATATAAAAAGTAATTATATTTGTTGTCAGATAAAATCAAATTGATGGTTTCATTGTTTAAAGTTTTTTTTTTTTGTTTAAATATGTGGTTTTGTTAGAATTTTATTGCCTTTTTTTTTTGTAAGTGCAGGCATTATTGGCATAGGACTACAGATTGTACTGAAAAAATATGAGGTTAAAACCAGCAAGCATCATTGGCAGTAGCAACAACTTATAATGTAACTATTGAGTAAAATTGGTGAACATCAACCGGTAACAAAAGTCAAATTTTGATGTTTGTCCACTGACTTTGTTAAATACTTATAACAGCATTCTATAGTTGAAGAGAGAAATTCACAGTTTAATGAAAATTGATGAAACAAAATTCTTGTAGTCTGTAATTAGATTTCTCATCATGTTGATACTTTTAAGTTTTTCTTCATTTATTTTAACTTTAAGCATGTCATTTTGCAATTTTATAAAAATTTATGTTTAACTTTTCCATTTGGGAAAAACAAAATCTATAAAACGAAAATGAAAATCCTGGTAATTCTGATTATTTGACCATGGCTGCTGAGTATTTTTTATGTCATAAAAGGTAAAGTCATTATGGAAATATTAGATTGATATGGTCAAACCACAAATGACAATGTAATCAATCATTTTACTATCAATGAATTGAATAACCTTTTCCATTGTTTCTTGGAATTTCCTTTAATGAAAAATTAAGATTGAAAATACTTTGTAAGTGATGTGAAAAATCATTGAGAATGTGTTAAGAATTTTAACTAAAAATAAAAAACAATAATTGAATGGCTAATTGCCTGGGAATTCATTAGATATTCAAGCATTACATACAAATGACAGAACAAAGCTATTTATCAAAAAACCTTGAATTCTAGAGTTCAATCATTTATCACACATTAAACCTAGCAAGGCAAAACTTTAATATATCTAAGTTTGAGAGAAGTAATCATACTAGACAATTAGAGAAAAATTGTTATAATGGGTAATTTTGGAGACTTAGGAAATTCAAACTTCTGTAACGATAGACAATTTATATAATTTAATTTTTTGACAAAATTAAAATGGATGTAAGGTTATTTTTCTAAAAATAAATTCATGCTATGACACTTTATATAAGCTTCCTAAAAATTATTTATACTTGATTGTAGAGGCTTTTAAGTATATATAATATATTTATTCAATTTTAATAAAGGTCAGCTCTCCTTCCTTTTTTTCTTCTTGTTGTTATTATTATTATTATTATTATTATTATTATTATTATTATTATTATTATTATTATTATTATTATTATTATTATTATTATTATTATTATTATTATTATTATTATTATTATTATTATTATTATTATTATTATTATTATTATTATTATTATTATTATTATTATTATTATTATTATTATTATTATTATTATTATTATTATTATTATTATTATTATTATTATTATTATTATTATTATTATTATTATTATTATTATTATTATTATTATTATTATTATTATTATTATTATTATTATTATTATTATTATTATTATTATTATTATTATTATTATTATTATTATTATTATTATTATTATTATTATTATTATTATTATTATTATTATTATTATTATTATTATTATTATTATTATTATTATTATTATTATTATTATTATTATTATTATTATTATTATTATTATTATTATTATTATTATTATTATTATTATTATTATTATTATTATTATTATTATTATTATTATTATTATTATTATTATTATTATTATTATTATTATTATTATTATTATTATTATTATTATTATTGTTGTTGCTACTGATATTGTAGCTTATTGACACATTAATAAACATCTCTATAACTCAACTGGAGATTAGTGAGATGTGGTTACCTGGAAGGTGTAGTACTGTTGTGTTTAATTCTTGATCCAGATTAATTTGAATTATTTTTTAATCATAATAATATAGTTCAAAGCAAGAAAGTTATCATTAATCAATAAGATGTTATGACTAAAATGATGGATGAGATGACCTTTAATTTTAAAATGAGGAATCAGGTAATAATGGAGATAAGGCTATGATGAGCTGGTTAATGCAATGTGCGCAGAAGGATATGACTGTTAATCCTTGCACCAACACATTAATTATTGTTAGCTGTGAAATTATGCGATCAAGATTTCTAATGGATTGTATTTAGTTAGATAAATAACTGAGTAATAGTAAAACAGAGGCTGTTCTGGTAAATGCTATTGGTAAAGGGGATAGAAGGATATCAGATGTAAAACATTGTTACACATATTCTTAAAATCAATGTAAAATGTATGAAACATTGTTCATAAAATGATAGGAATTAAACTGACAATCAAGTGGGTAAATAACTAGTCTTTCATATCAAAGTGTAGAGAAAACATGCAATTACTTTATCATTATATAATACTTCATTCCAGAAGAAGAATTTTGTCAGGTGAGCCCATAAAATCTATATTTAAATTCCTTTATTTTATTACTGATTATTTGTAAAATAAAAACATTATAATTAAATCATTAAACTTCAAAACCATGTTTGTTCATATGTAATTTAATATGAAAAGGCTTTGTTTTGACTTACCATCAAGTGAATATAGAATAGAGATTTTTAGATGAATACACAAAACACATTTTGCCTTGTCATTTTTAGTTAACATTTATTATAACAAGCATCTGCAATTAATTGTTCAAAAAAAAAATGAACATTTACCAAATGTTTTTTTTTCTCTCACTTTATTTATCACAAATAATAACAACACTGCAATTATTAATTTTAGTATTTATTGGATATACATTTTCAATATAGTTTATATATTAAAAGCTTCTTCTTTTATTAGTATATTTTATAGTAGTTTAAAAAAATTAATGATTAATTCTTCACTCCCTTACTGTAAAATGCATAGCTTATTTTAACATGTTTCCTTGTTTTCCCCATCATTTATTTACAATAAGAATTAGCCATTAAATATCCTCTTTCTTTCTTTTTCTTGCGTTAACATCAATTTGATTGAGTTAATGTTGTTTTTAAAAAGTTAACGATTAAAATTTTTAGTTACAATATTATAATCAAAAAACATTATAATGTAAAAAATAAAAATTATAAATTAAATTTTATTTTAAAACATATTTAGATTAATTTATTTAGTTTATTGAGTTTATAACAATTAGTAGTATTCTAAAATGTGTGCATTCAAGACTAAATAAATTTTTTTATTTAAACAAACATAACTCAGGTAAAAAATATTAAAATCTGAAAATCATGATTAAAACACTAATAGATGTCAAGCATATAAGCAGTTGTCCCTGGTTAGCGGGTTCGCTTCCTGGCTGATGCTATGACACATGAGAAAAAAAACAACTAATAGATTAACGATCTTACACTTTTACTAGAAATCGTAGGATTGTATGCAACATGTTATATTTAAATAATAAAAAAATAATCAATATAGTTATATTCCTATACTAATTAAAGTTTGTTATTAATGCTTTTATTAGAGTATTATTTACAAGTTGCTACAAGTTATTCTTCAATACTATTTTTTCTGTATATTTTGTTATTTTTGTTTCACAATTTTCCATATTGCAGTGATTTTTAAAAGTATATAAACCACGTTATGAGTAGATGTGATATATTGGACTATTTCCATTTTCTATTATTAAATGTGGAATGTCAACGAATTGTAAACTTTTATTTAAACTTTTCCAAAAACAACTGTTAGTAATAATACACAAACTAACCTGTGTTTACCTTGTGTGTTATTAAAAGTTTAAATAAAGTTTACAATTTTTTAGACATTCAACATTTAATGATGGAAATAGTCCAACATATTATCATATCTAAAATACCATTATCACAAACCTTCAGGAAAACATCACGTTTTTATTATTACTTTTAATACTAGTGTCAATGTTGCATTACGCTTTATATTGTTATTTTCAGCAAACAGATTTACTGTTTCAAAAAAATTATTTAAAAATCTCCAATCATCATCATCAACGCCACCAGAAAATTGATCTCTTAAATAACTAAAATTTTAATATCAAGCCTGTATTTAATTTACTCCAAACACTTATTTTAAAATCAAATTTAATATTAATTTTTCCTTAAAATGTTATGAATATAAAATTAGTTAATGCACTATAAAAAAAGTTTATTAAATATGCTAATTAAAATTTTAAATTTCAGCATTTAATGATTATTAAAACGAAGATCTTCATTAGTTTTCAGCTCTCTCTTTTTTTTGCCATTTCCGGAACTGACAATTTAATTAATTAATTTTTCATTTTGAAAGTTTTAATAATTTCTAATTACCTTTTATTCTTTATATACTAAGGCTTATCTCTAAATTAAAATTTTCAGTGAATACCTAACCCCACCCTCTACTTTCCTGTACTTTTTCCACAGAAAAATTGAACACAGAATTACAATCACTTTTTCCAAAAAAAAAAAAAAAAGTAAAATTTATTCATTCATATTAATTAATTACTCAAAAATAGATTCATAAATGGTGTTTCATAATGAAAAAAAAATTAAATTTAAATTTTAATTACAAAAACATTAAATAAGATTAATTTTGATAACTGTAATATTAGAACTCTGAATAAAAGAGACTAAACTTTTATGTGATAAATAAGATATATGAACACATACATTATATATATTGGTGTTTCTTTAGTGATAGGCAATGGAAAACTGTTATCACCAAGTGTTATCATATATATAAGACAATTCATAGAAGAATGAAGAACTACATTATTTTGAAATAACATATATATAATAATAATTGAATGACTTTATTGCTTGGGAGTTCATAAGAAGTTCAAGCCTTGGCAGAGATGAAGATGGGTACAATCCCCTGACCTTGAGCTCTGGAATCTGCAACTCTACCACTACATCAAACTATGTTGAGCAATACATGGATAAAAGATTATATCACAAAAACTAGGAAAATTGATACAAAAGATGCAGTAGTCATAAGAAATATTGAAAAAGAAACTTAAAAAATGCTGAGTCATAAAAAAATAATAGAAAATTTGTGAGGGTACATCTTTCCAAAAATAGACTTAAAAATGGATAAGAACCAATATATTATAAAAAGCATGAAAATCACAGTTTAAATTAAGATAAACCATAAACGATGCAGAATTTTAAAAAAGTTGAACAATTTGCTTACAATCGGTAATTAGCACAAACACTTCATTTAATAAGTGGAATAGTTGCACTTAAACCATAAAATACTACTTTCACGTTTTCTAAGGAAAAGGAAACATTGTGAAACAAAGTTAGTTAAGCAGGTCAAAAAATGATTTGTACTTATTTCACAGCCAGAGACAAATATAGTTGTTGCGATTAAAGGAATAACTTATCTGTAGTGATTTTATAGTTGCTTATATTTTTTAAAAAAAATTATTCATGTTTATTAGAGATAGCAGAAAAATGGTATCTTGAGATATCCTACAAATAAGCAGTCACTCTTTGAACTTGAGCACTAAATACTTGAATTATTAAAAAACAAAATATTTCTAAAATTAAATACTATCTTTAACCTTAAATTAGTTTTTATTGATAATAAAATACAACTTTATTAAAAAAATTTATTTAAAAACTGAGATATGGGTTGAGAAATTTGAAAACTAGAAAAAATAAATAAATCATATTTCTTTGTATATGTGACTGATTTTAAAGTTATCTTTGACATCCCCTGGTAACAAATGATTAATATGTAAATCTTTTTTTTTATGTTTCCATAAGATAAAGCTGCATTTCAGATACAATATGATACCTTTCATTAAAGTAATGCTGTTTTTATAGATAAAATTCTTAAAACATTGAAGTGATATAACTTTTGGGATCTAAAATAAGCTAATCCTTATTTGGTACATTAATAATGAATCTATAGAGAATACTTTCTCCTTGGTTGGTTTTTGTCTTCAAACCATGAAAAATGTGCATGCACAATTTTCCTCATACATAAAATTACAATTGTGTTGAATAAGCCCAAAATATTTTGGAAATAACAGTAAGTTTTTTAGTGTAAGCTTTTAAAGAATTTTACAGCCAAAAATCAATAAAACACATGAGATGAATTCTGTTATAAATTACCAGCCATAGTACTTGGTCTTTCATTTAGATTTTTTTTTTTTTTCAAGTGTCAATTTATTTGAATTTCTTTGGAGATTTTGTCATTAGAGTGCAATATTCACAATATATATTCACACACACAATATATATATATATATTGGGTGTGTATATATATGTTAAACTGTAATATTTTCATAGGTAATAAATATAAAAGATATTTTATTTGGATTTATCCCATGTGTACTTAACAATATTTTGAACCAAAGTTTCAGCTGAATCTTACGTGTATCATCTGGGTAAAGAATGTTATTTTTAAAACTATTGCAAGGACATTACACACAGATCATGAAACAAGATTAAAAGTCCATCCAATAAAAATAAAAAGATTTTGTAAATATAAAGAGGGGATGATAATAAGCGAATAATATAAATAAAATTAATCATTGTTTTGATTAATAAGCTTTAAAAATACAAATGAGGGATAATTTAGATATTTCATGTGTTTGTTGATGCCATTTTAACTCTTAAGAATCTCAATCACTTTTCTGATATTTTTTGGTAGTGAATAATACATTATGATAAAATCCTGATATAAGCAAATTCTATAATGTGACTACTATCTTTAATATAGAGAAAGAGTGCTGCTTTTGCTGTACTAGAATATCCATTGCTCCTACCACTGGTATAATGATTACTCCCTACCTACAATAAAAGCGCCGCAAGCTCACATAAGATTCTTATATGTACACAGTACACATAAATTTCATATATTATTTCTATGTAATGAATTAAAATCCAAAAATGTATTAGCAAAAAAACATAGGAATGTTGAGAAAATTAGTAAAGAAAATAGAAATTATTTTTCGACCCCCCCCCCGCCACCCTGTGAAAGTTAGTACTTTTTTTAATGCCTACTTTTGTTATACTGATAAACTATCTGATATTTTATATGTGATTAAAAATATTAAATAAGCAATAAAATACCTAAGTTCTAAATTAAACATTATTAGATCTTTTTTTTTTCATTTGAATGTAAGTTAAATTAGTGCCATTGCCTTCTGTGGTTTGGTGCAGTGGTAAAATGCCAGTTCTGAAGTGTGAAATCCTTGGATCGATCTCAGTATAGACAATTCCAGGCTACTAAGACCATTCAATTATTTTTGTTATTATTGTCATTTATAAATGAATCCTTTATTAGATTTTTAAATATCAAATTTTTACTTCTACATAAATTATAATATTATGCTGATTATTTTAATAATACTACGTAAATTCCTAAACCGCCATAAAAGTCTGTTTAATTATGTAGTGATTCAATTTTTAGTTATTTTTACTGATTAAAACGTCTATTAATATTTAAAAATAGTTTTGAAATGTAATGGTTATTTCAAAATTCCATAAAAATAAAACAAAAACATTGATATTTGATGTATACATTTCTTACATTTCTTTCTGCAGAGTTAGATGATTGGATCAAAGAACATTTATTTTAAAGGCATTTTTCTATTCTTTTAGGGTATTAAAAAAAAAAGATAATTTTAAAAAAAATCCAAAATTTAAAACATTAATGCTGAACTTAAAAATTATTATTCCAATTGAAAACAGCAATCAGAAAAACTATGAGTGGTGATGTTTCCAATATTTTAATGAAGAATGCTGAATCAACCTTAACTAAGTATACTACAATTTAGATGATGAGTTTCAATCAGTATTAGCCAAGATAAAAAATCCAAATGCCAAAGATCATTTAAGTAAAAAGACTAAATATATTTCCATAATTAAGAGGCTGATGAAAACAAAACTAATAGTAAACTGATATTAATAATAGATAGATAGGATTATTGCCAAATAAAAATATACATCATTCAACAAATGGCATGGTTCAGCAAATAGGTGATTGTCCATCAAGATAATATGATATACAATAATATAAATCAAAATATATAAAATGCACTAACACTCACAAAGCTAAAAACAAAGAAAGATAATATATATTATTATTTTAATATCTATTCCATTAAATGGCTAAGCGCTTTCAAGGGTCAAAGCCCTCATAATCATATTACAAACTATAATGAATTGACTCGGAGTGATGCAAATTTATGCAAATAAAATGATTACGCATTCCATTTCTTGGATATTTTATAGCACGAGTCTTTTCTATTGATAGTGTCACCATCTCTAGATATAAAGAAAGCTTCTTTTATCTTTCTTTTCTTAAGATCGTGCCGCTCTCTGCACACCACTACTGGATTTCCCGGCTGGCAATCGTGTCCAGCTGAAGTGTGGTGCTGCGCAAAAACTAAACTATGAGCACTTAACCATTTAATGGAATAGATATTAAAATAATAATATATATTGTCTAGATTTGTTTTTAGCTTTGTGTGCGTGTTAGTGTATTCTATATATTTTGATTCATAATTAGCCACAAAGTATAAGCTGTTTGCTTAATACAATAATATAATTATATTATAACATTAATCTATACATCAGTATGTCTAATTTATTAATATATTTGTATATGCATTATACCTGTATGATGTAAATAATGGGAATTATGGGATTAATAACAATCAGAAATAATTTTAATCTTCGATGTTGTTAAGAAACTATCATTTATCAATTGATATTTCTGAGACTTAACTAGTTTTCTCTAGTAACCCATAATAGTTCTCTTGTCCTGACTTTAATTTTTTTTAAAAAAGGAGATTCACTTTCACTTCTAACTTAAGTTATTAAAACAATTTTAATCCAAACATCTATTTTTTATAGGCATGAGACTCAAAAAATTTACATCTTCTCTTGACATCCTGCAAATAGAAATTTTATCTTCCCTATAGAATTGAATATATTTAATTAAATATTTTCATGGATTTATTATGAGATAAATAATAGAAGTTAAGGAATTATATATATATAAACAACTAGAGGTAACTTTATCTTTGAGGTTACTAGAAAACCATAAATATAATCTCTTAATTTACATTGTTTACATCATAATAAATCCATGAAAATATTTAATATATAGGAATGTTCTAGGGAACATGTGAGTTTTCTGAATCTTCATATCTATAAAAATAACTACCTGGATTTAAATCCTTATAACAACTTGAGTTAAAAATGATACAGAATCTCTTTTTTCTTGTAATTAAACTCATGACATAAGAGATATTATAAATCATTACAGAAAAACTTGTTTAGCCTCAGGTTTGTCAATTTAAGATTATTTCCAGTTATTTACATGGATATAATCACTTAATTTTCATTATTTATATCATAATAAATCCATAAACATGTTAAATTTAACACATATCTATACCTATATATTCTAATGTAGCATATGTATGTATATGCAGAAATGTAAATTAATTAACAAATGAATTTAAAATTATGCTAGAGAATAACAGATATATCAATATAAGCTTATATATATGTGTGTGTGTAGAATATATAAGTAATTGTATATTTTAATTAATTTACATACTTAAAAATCATATTATGTAAATATATATTTCACAAAAATGTACATTTGGAACTGTAAAACAATTATACATTACGAATATATATAAAGCTACATATTTCTACTTATCATGTGAAGAAGACTGTTGGCTAGTCATAACATTGTAGAGAAAGAATTATTTAACAAAAAAATAAGCCATTAAAATCAATAAAATATGAAGCTGGCATTTTTAAAAATATGTAGTAATACTCAAAGCAAAAAAAAAGGATAGAAGAAAAATTAATTGCATTAAGACAGCAGGATGTTGATTCTTTAAATATCAATTATCCATACTGCATGTCATATGCTTGAATTATATCTGTCTTCTCCCCAATTACAGAATCTATTCTTAGAGCAATGCCCATTATACCAAAGCATTATTTCTGTCACTTGAACGATTTAATTTCAGATTATTCGTTTTAAAATAAGTACTTAGGAGATTGATTTGATGATATATTTATTATAAGAAAAATGGTAATAGTTGTTTAAAAGAATCAACAAATTATTTTAGAAAGTTTGAAAAATATTTAATTCAGACTGTATAATCTTTGTGCATAAAAAAATGAAAGGTTTTTTTTTCTTTTGTTTAAAAATCAAAACATTTTTCATTGTCATGCTATTTGGAGTCACATTTTTCAATGATCAGCTTTTACAGAATCTAAAATGAGAGATGATTCAAATAGAATAATAAACTGTTCATAGATAATAATGCAACCCTTCACATCATTGTTTTAAACACATGGTTACAGATTTTTAAAAGTCTATAAATGTCTCCCAAAATGCATTTCAATATTAATCATGTTTCATCAGTGAATCAAAATCATCTTATATATCATTGTGTCCATTGCTTTTCATAATAATTATATCAATTCAATACATACAACTATTTGCACACATTCATAGCCAATTGCCAACTATAAATTTTTTTTTTATTAACTACTAATATTCATATTTTAAGTTAGAAATTATTATATCCCTTTAATCCATATGTACTTTTATATTACAAATTAAATACATCTAATATTTGTTATTACATGAGTACTTCTTAATCTACAATTCAACAATCTTTTTACCCAACCCTACCTCAAACATTCACATTACTTCTTTAAACATACAATCACATATAATTAATGTCACAGAAAAAATATGTAGGATAAAATCCAATAGAATTCATGGATAACATAAAATAGGATCCAAGTTCAGTCAATTGACCATATTTATAAAAATCTTATAACTTAAAAATAAATTCCTTAATAAAGCTTCTTTATTCTTATTTTGATATATTTTCACCCATTTGATCTTTTATATATTAATTCTGCTTACAGTTATTCCCATTTAGAGACCAATTTTTGAATGGATCTTAATCTACACACACTATTTCTTCAAAATCTTTTGCTTATTAGTTGCAAACTGAAATCCTTTTTTTAAACTAATACTTCATATTTCAAAATCAGAAAATGCTATCCAATCATATATAAACCAGTTATACTCATGTTTAGAAACCCCAATTATTTTCTTGATTTAACCAGTCTTGATCCCAATTAGATAATTAATATCCTGAAGCATTTAAAAAGCATTAGCATTAACAGTACATACTAAAAGTATATAACATAAAACCATTTGTATTCAGATTCTTTTTATGAATAATTATAACAGTAAATGATCATAAAATTAAATTTCTGATTTGATAATTTGATTTAACTGAAATCTAAATATTTAAACATAAATATAATAAATAATTTGCAATAGCATGTTTTAGAACTCTATAGATTGTCTTTAAACAATAGAAATACTTCATCACTGGTGATAAGTAAAAGTAATCTATTTTCAAACCATTTGGGAGTTAACTCTCTAAAAAAAAAAAACCTAAATGGATGGGGTTAATCATTATCATGTGTTTATAAATACAATCACATGTGTGTGTATATACACACACACAACTGTTATATTATGGAGCATGATGCGATACAATGGTAGAACGGCAGACTCTGAAGAATATGGTCCATGGATTGTGCCCAGCTATCACTTTCTGACCTTTGAACTTCTTAAAAATATCTGAGCAATAAAGCCATTTAATTACCATTTTAAAATATTATATACATATTTGAACTAAAGAATAAAATGTAATTAGAAATTTATTTCATTTACCACAACTATGTGCAGTATTAAAAATAATTTGCATAAAGATATGTGATTTTCAAATATATATTGACTCATAATTAACTGAAACTGTTATATATATATATAAATCAAATATGCAAATAAATTCTGAGTAAAAAAAAACAGCAACAGCTGAGTAAACTGAAATGTCAGAAAATTCCCACAACAGTAATAAATTGACTAATTATTATAAAACTTTATTTTGAAAGATGCACGTGATATATCTAACCACATCTAATCTCGTCTCAATAAATACTACTGTTTATATATTTGTGACATCAACAATTAATATTTTTAATAAACTATAATTCAATACAGTTTGTTGTTATAACCCCTATTTTAAAGCCAGGAATATTATTCTATGTGTTTAAAAAAATAATTGATAACTCTTCTTTTTTTACTTTTTTCTGAGAAATTGTTTGTAGTATATAAAAGAAATAACTCCTATAGGTACTATTTTATTGTTAGGTTCACTTCCAATTTATCAAATTAATCAAAAGCTTTTATGTAAGTTTCAATATTTACAAGATTTTTACCTACAGTTAATTCTTCAAAAGATGAAAATGTCCAGCAAACAAGGAAAGGATATATTCACAAAAAAAAAAATCTAACAATCTAAGACCTTAAGGTATATTTTATCCAGACATGACGAAGCATAAATCAACATATTTCACAGAACTGGCCAGATGTATTTTTGGGTTGAGAAAAAAAAAATACAAAAATATACCATTTTCATAATCATGTTTTTTCTACTAACAATAACACAAAAACAATTAAAACCTTATAATGAATGTGTGTGGATCACCAACATTTTTAAAAAATATTATCTTGATATTTGCATTGTGAAAAATGAGAGAGATCACGATATTACCATGACTCACAAAAATCCGTGTTTAAAAGCACATATGTATATATACATATGATACATATACAGTTTATATATCATATATAACTTGCACATATAAAAATATAAACATAAACTATATTTATATAGGCATACACATATACTATATATGCACTTTTTTCTTAAGTTTCTAGAAAATAAAATTTATATATCTCCAAAAAAAATACTTTTAAAATAGGCTACAAAAGATTCTTTTAAAACTATGTGAAGAAGTAGTTTACTCTGCTAAAGCAAACTTAAATACTGTATTTACCTTGTGAGAGGAATCTTAACATGATTCTGCATCGCAAGCAGCTGTTGGTAGTCACAACCCTACTCTCTCTCACTCTCTCCCTCTAGACAATGTTCTCAAAATTATTAGGTTTTTCCAAATTAATATACGCTTATACAGAAATAGATTTCAAATTAAAAATTTAATTATTGAAAATCTAATGTTTATGATATATTGCAAAAAAAAAAAAAGGTCTCTATATATCTGATAAATGTGCATGCAAATGAATTGAAATGAACTATTTGTATATACACACATATACATGTATATACATATTAAGTTCTCTACATAAAAACAGGTTCAAATAACTAAACAGTAAACTATAATGACAAAGTGCTTTCATTTGATCAGCACTGGTGGTAATTTATTTCAGTACTGCCCTTTGGATTTTGAGACCCCCGGGCACAAATATGGAATGGAGTCTCCACTAAATAAAAAAGTTGATAAATAAATAAAATCTTTAATTTTTATTACGATAAACATTAATCATCAGCTTATAACACATTAATATTAATATAAAAAAAAAAATTAATATAACTATTTTCCTTGCTTTAATTTCAGCAACTTTATCTATTATTTCACTTAAATTTAAATCTTTGCATAATTTATTTTTTCTGTTGTTGATTAAAATAAAGTAGCTCAATGCAGGGTCTCATGCACATGCCCAGTTGACCGACCTTAGGAACACTATTGATTTAGTTTAACCATTAAAAAATTTATTCTAAACATTCCAATATTAAAAACATAAAGTTAATGTTCCCTTTACATTATTATGATATGTATATTGTACCGGTCAGTTTTGTATGTTCACATAACAAGATCGAGCATCTAGGCAAAAGTACCTCGAATCCAATCATGCACAAGATACATAAGTCAGGAACACTCATGAATTCTGCCCTATTTGCCTATTTTCAAGATCTACCAACTTATGAGCAACAATCCCAATGATATCGATCTAATTTTATCTCTCTCCGCTGGCATCGCACATCTGAGACACAAAAAGACTCTTAATAATTTAAAGTTTAATGGTGGAATATTTAGCATGAAATATAATTTAGAAGCATTTAACGATCGTGACCTTTCATATTAATTATATATTAGCAGAGATCATCTAGTCAGTAGGAGCATAACTTATTAATTAAAATACTAATTTAAATAAAAGAAAACACAATGATTCGGAAATGTTATAACATATATATTTAAGATTTATTATTTGACAAAACATAAGTAAACGCATGTCATCACTGATTGATCATTGGCCTCATAAATATTCTATGACAGTTGGTCATAGAGAAATCATATTACATTTGGTTGATAAATTAAGAATCACATTTAACAGATGACTTTGTTTATAGTTGCGGCTATGCCAATAATATATACTATAATGATGAATATAAGACTTAGCGCTATTCAGAAATATAATATTGAAGTAACACTACACCCCCAGAAGGAACAAAATAGCATTTAACCGATTTGAAAGATAATTATTATTTTATAACGAAGCATTACATTTGTACAAAATATAGTGATTAATATTCAATTTATAAAGTGACAGACGTGTGTGGGATAGCTGATGAATATATATTAATAATAATAATGTCGTCGCAATGACACGCATTTTATATAGTGGACATAGATCTGTTTAGCAAAAATCACAACATTACGGCTTATGGATGTTCATGGGTTTATTAGAAATACAACAAAAGGTGGTGTGTGCATGGCGGCGTATTTGATGTGATCCAGTCACAGATCTGAACATATGCTTCATGGAATTCATTTTGAAGAGAAAATACCGATGTAACTCTGCAGATGTTGGCAGGACCGGTTTATAAATGAAGAGCGGTCGGCTATGCATTTATTGGGCTGGTTTTTCCAGAGCGATCCCCATATAAAGCATGCACATACAACCAAATAAGTCCCCAGGGGGATTAAAGCCTGGTTCTTGGACTTTGAGAAGGATAACAGGGTTCGACTTTGCGATACCTCCGGATAAGAGAAGCACGAATATATAATATAAAAATGAGTGTGCCTATATGCACGCAATGCTTGGGATAACAAAATATATAGCTTTAAAGACTATTTTAATTACTTAATGCCCATAAATTATAGAATATCCTGCGTAATGGTATGATCTAATCGCTAAACAGGCATGGATGATTTAAATTAATTAAATTATATAAATTTTAAGACATAAAGATTCCCCTTTCCCTTTACTTTAAATTATTTATAACTTCCCACACCGTTTAATAAATACAAATTTCGGTTAATAAATGCTATTATTAGAAATAAATGTGTTTATATGGAAACAAATAAGGTGGTGGAAATAACTGGGATAATAATTAGATTTTACATATATAAAATACATTTATGATTAGGATTAGCGCATTTAAAAAGATAAAAAAAACATTTTTAGAAAAACAGATGTTGATCTGTTTTCCTACAACAATTTATAAGATAATGACTTTGTTTTTCCAAACTCGCGAGCACCCGCATAAGTCGAATAGGACTTGTTTTTAATTAAAATAAGTTCTTAATTACCCCGTAAGTGATGGGTAGGGAAACTAGAAAGGAATTACATGCTAGCGAGTTTGAAATATTACTGGCATTTTAAAACACAAAAATACGTAATATAATAATGAAATAAAATATGATTGCCGCATGGAAATAATAAAAAAAGAAAACATATTGAATAGAGGCTCAATGATAGAATAGGTTAAGTTATATAGAGTTGTAACTAAGTAAAATTACATAAGATATAAACATTTACATAAGATATTAGAGTAGAGTGTCAGGATTATTGTTGTTATAGAAGGCTGAACTTAATAGAATCATAGAGTGGCTAAAGTTCTTTTACCTTTCATAAATAGTAGCAGTCCTTGATGTTTGGAGTGTTCATCGGCATTAATACACTAGATCTAGGTTTGGAATAAGGCATCACAGGTAGCATTTTACTTATTTAATTGGTAGACATTTGAAAGTTCATAGGCATGGGATCCAGAGCTTTTCTTATGGGAACGAGTATGTTGGAACAGAGGGGAAGGTGAAGTTTCCCCTACTCATGGCACATTGGATGAAGATTTAAACTAGCATGGATTATGTTGACCATCGTTAATTTATGGTTGTCTCCTCCCTTTTGGATTCAAATCCAGCAGTATTTATACTCCTTTTTTGATGATGTAGTATAGCACTTAACTGCTGGACTTGAGGCAATTTGAGCACTTTAGCAAAGCTGAAATCTGCTGACCGGATATCTTTTGTTTTGTAAGTCTTTTGAAACAATGCAATCCTGTTACAAGTTTCTCGAACGATTGTTTTAAAATAAGTCTTATGATTTTAAAACAAGTTGGCATGGATAAAATTTCCACTAATGGATTTTACTTTACTATTACAAATTGTAACCTTTTAATTTTAACTAATGGGCTTTTCCGGGTAATTGTTTTTAGTTGTGTTCGAGAAACTTCTTAAAAGAATTGCATCATTTTCTGACCGCTAAAATTAAATATAAAAAATAATACATTTCATATATGAATTTTAAGATACATGAATAATATAACTATTTATACGATTTATTATAAATCTCCCCACACTGAAAATATATATATTTATCCATTACGCATGCATACACATTAAAATAATATTAAATATTTATTTATTAAATTATTCTGTGTTAAGATATATAAATATCTAGGTCAGTTATGTTTAAATAGTTAAGCAAAGGAAAAATATATGTATATGCGCATAAAGATGGGGTTTAAACATGGCTTAGTGGTAGAAGACTGTAAGTGGGCTGTGAAGCACGATCTGAGCATCAGATCGACTGCTTCATTTTCCCAAACTTATAATGTACAAAAACAAAAAATGTTGAAAAAAAAATCCTTTACTTAATCTCTCGGTGACTAAAGAACAACCATTGTGGATTAATGACGTGTATCTGAAAAATATTTTTAGCTGAGCATTAACTTATTAATTTATCTTTATGTGAGAATTGCCTGTTCCATTTTATTATTACTGCCTAAATATGATTGAATTAACATACAATAAAAAAAACTAAGGAACAAAAAAAAACTATACTTGTCTAATACTAGAAACTATATATATATAAAACTTTATAGCTGAGGTCCAAAGTCTTTTGTCATTTAGTCTGTCCATTTTGTCTACATGTTCCCTGTCCCTCTTACTTAAGGTTTCTTCCTTGATCTGGGGGTTAATATCTTTTATTGCTGGTCAGTTCACCCTGCCATGAGTTTGGTTGGTCTCAATGTGGCTGTCCCAAGGGTATTGAGTGGTATCTGACTGGTTCTGTCTGTATAGGGAAATAATCGATAGTGGTAAGGAATTGTGCCATTTCCTCTATCTTCCTTACCTGACATCCCACCATCATTTTCTGTACGTCTGGTGGCATATTTTGCTGGATGACCGGGACAATTTGGGTTTCTGTAAATGGGAACACTGTCAATGACCGGAGACGTGCAACCTATCTAACAAAGAACTGTGTGTATTTCCTGGTTTACAGATCCATATGCTTCCTTCAGAACTGCATGGTATATGCAGTTTTGGCATTCTTCACTCCAAAAGGTTTTTAGTAGGGCATTTGAATAGGTCTCAAAATCTGGTGGTTTGTCTTCATAACAATCCCACCATGATTTGGCATATCCCTGTAAATAGTGGATCATGAGGGCCACTTGATCCATTACTGGTACTTGCTGGAATTTGAATAATTCCTGTAAGCTTTCTATATGAGTGCTCGGGTTTTCTCCAGCATCCCCTTTGAAGGCTTTCACTTGGATAAATTTTGTAAGTGATATAGGTAAGTATTATACTTGTTTCCTGGGCATAGTGGGGCTTGATTTTCCAGCTATGATCTCTGGTGTTGGTTGGTGTTTGTTTGGTCCAATGTTCAGTTCCTTTTCCTCTATAGTCATTTTGACCTCGGTTCGTTCAGATGCATTTACCTTCTCACTGGTTTTCATCATATTCTCCTTTATTTTATGGATTTCCCCCTGATTTCTCCTAACTGCTTATGTACCTCCACTTGGATCTCTTGTACATCTTTTATGGCTCTTTCATGTTCCTCCTTATATCTGCGACCATCCTCTATCTCCTCCTTTAGGTTATCAAGAGCTACATGGAGAGTGGCTTCTTGCTTACTCATGTGGTCTCTTGTCAATATTATTTCTTCCCTCATTTTATGAACAGTATCAGTGGTTTCCTGCTTGTGGTCCTCCAGAACTCCTTCGAACTTAGTGTGACTCTCCTTGTGTTCCTTTCTGCACTCTGTCCGTACATTGTCTATTTTTTTTACTGCGGTGTCATTCATTTTATCCCACATGGTCACCATCCAGTCTTTTGTCTGTCCACTCATATCTTCCAGTTTGGATTCGAGATTTCCAAACCTATCTTCCATTTTTTTCATTCTTTCCATCATGGCCAATACTAATGTTTCTAGGTTTATGGATTGACCATTAATTTTCCATCTTTATTAACAACATCATTTATGTTTAATTAGATTTATTTATTCCTGATAATAATAGTTATTTACGAAACTCAATGAAATTAAAAAGTATTACTATGCATGACTTTACTAAAATTCCCTGCATAATTTAATGTAGTGGCTTCTGGCATTTGAAAAACTTAAGAACTCCCAAGCAATAAAGCTGTTTGAATATTTATTTTATTTTTACTTTATTAAAATAAATCTAAACATAAACTGTCATTTTGATTAAGACATTAAAAAATAATGCATATTTTTATTTGGGTAGTTATTTTAATCAATTATGATATGTTTATTTAATAATGAAAATTTTGGACAAAATTCCAAAAGAATACTAGTACCTTGTAATGTTAATTATATAAAAAATAAAATGGCAGGATTTAAAAAATGAATTAATAAGAATATATAAAATAACATCTATGGGAAAATATGTAAATAATTTCTTATTAAATTATTAATTCTTAATAACTAATGGCCCTAATTTGGACAACTGCTTTTATTATTATATCTGGTTAGCCAATTTTCAGTTATCTTTCGGATCTTAACAAAGAGATTACTTTGTCTTCTATGATAATAATAGTGATCTTCCAGAAAATTACAACAGAAAGCTCTTAAAACACATATTATCTTGCATTATTAACCATGAGAATGCTCAATAATGTAATATCCAATAATAAAATACATATTAATTAATCACATAAAGTATTGCAAAATCTCATAAACATATTTTATTGATCCAAACATTAGTGACGTCTATTTTCCCTCACAATCCAGTAAATAAATAAATGCATCTATATTTTTAAGATAGAGGTCACCACATACATAATATATACATTATTAAACAGTATTTGAAAACACTAGATATTACTAAAATTAAATCATATTTTAAAGACATAACAATTATGAGGCTCACTTTTTTTCAACAATAAAATTAAACTTACCCAAATTGCCTACTAAGTTTAAACAATTTATCTCTCTTCACTTAGAAATTAATACAGAAATGCTTCAAAAATTAAACTTTCATCAAAAATTAAACAATATAAGCTATTAATCTCAATAAATAAACATCCACTATAATACAAAAAAAAAAATTATGAAACTGGTTTAAATCAACTTTTTTTAATAGTCACAATGATTTCATCAAATATCAATGCAAACCTGATTTACAATACTGTATATTTATCAACACTTTTTTTATTACTGCATCGTGAATATATATATATCAACACACGCATTATTCACTAACATATGTAATTAAACAACAATTTTCCTATATAAAACTTAATCGAATCTTATAAACGTTAAATACTGAAATTAATTAGATATAAGTATGATAAAAAAAATTAAAAAATCATGCCAACATTAATGATTATATTAATAAATATTAGTGATATCAACATTTAAAGAAGTAAAAACACATACACACATTATGTAATTGAATATTAGTTGAAAATCAAATTCATTTACTTTAATTAAGTATTAATGCTAATATAAATAATTAGATTAGAATAGACATATTAATTCTTCAATTACAGGTTAAATTCATTAATTACATCATATATTTATAAATAAATAAAAATTATTTATATGTGAAACTGCTATCTTTAATATTTCCACCACATGACCGGTTTTCATCAGAAAGAAATACAATAAAATAGTGGAATTCAAAAATACTAATGGTAAAAAGAAAAATGAGACTGCAGATAAGATCTGTCCCTCGTTTAGATATTCTCCAGCTATTAAAAAATGTTCATATTCCAATAATGCTTGAAACTTAAATATCTGATATAATTTTGTTATATATAAATATACACAAGATATATATAACGTGCCCAATTACACATATATATCTGCAAACACGTATATATAGTCTTATATATACAACAAATGTTTCTGACAATTTAAGACACTCTAATATAGGATTTGACTAACAGTAAAATAGACATTCACTTCTGACATATTACATGAAAAAAAAAAATCCGTTTACAGTAATTAGGTTTAATAATTAGATGAAAACATTACGAGAAACTTGCTACATAGTTATTTGTATATAAATATCGCTTTTAATTTATTTACGCTTTTTTTTCGTAATAAAACATATTAATAAGAATGTATGCACTTTTTAATCAAAAAGACACCGCCTATTTTCTAGATTTAAATTAATTTCTAAAGCACTAACTTATTGGTTTAGCATAAAAACGTATAAGTATATTTTCAAGGTTAGAAAGCTTTTTAAAAATAAAACGGTAAATTAATACCATTTACTAATTTTACTAAATATTTAAATACAAGTATATTGTATATACTTTTAAGCTAGATGTAATTAGAGGGTAAATTTATTGAGATGACAATTAAAACAACATATAGTTTAGTAAATATAAAAAAAAATTCATTCGATTAATAATTGTTTCTTTTAAAATTAAAATAAAAAAACATAGCAAAAGCAATTTTTAAGGAATAAGAAAGGAAGATTAAGAAGTTTAATGATTTTTAATTAAACATTAAGACAGCAATCATTTCATAATAATTGATATCTGCGATTGTATTAAATTGTGATAATTTTGGACATAATAAATATTTGTTAAAAAAAATTGCAATAAAATTTTCATATCCTTAAAAAAAGTCCAATAAAAATGAATTGTAAAAAACAATAAATTGCAAATATTAATATAATTAGTACTTGCAATTTACAAACTTACTAAATCACAGACAGTAATCATTTTATATCCACAATATTTATTCCAATCCCAACACATTTTGCATAATTTTGAATTAAAAATATATATCATACTTTTAAAAAAAAACTCCCTTTTATATATAATTTGATGAATAATCACTAAAAAGCAAAAAAAAAAAAGATTTTGAACCAGAATTTGGTTGTTATATAAATTTTTTTTTAAAAAATCATAGGGCATCCATAAATTAATTCCATCAATACAGTTTGTCATCAAAGTAGATCTTCTATTATTAATTAAATTAGTTATTTCATTGACTCTTTATGATTTTCTTTAAAATTCCAGATAACCAAAATTATAATTCAATAAAAAAAATATTTTTTTTGTTTTTTAGTGCCCTAGACATCAAATTAAATAAGAGCATTTTTTAAATTATATATATTATTTTTTAGTTTTTAATATTGAGTGTTTTGCAATAATTTTTAAATTATTGAACCAATATAAATGCACTTTGAAATATGACTCGTCATCATTGTTAGGCCAGAGAACTCTAAAATATTGCAAAATTTTTGTTTTCTATAAGCAGCTACTTAAAAAAGCAAGTTTTATATACCCAAACAAGAGAAAGTAAAGTTTCATTCTTCATTTCATTTTCTTTATATTCTAATTAACTATAAATGCCCTTAAAATTTCTTCTATATTTTGCTTTGTATGTGTACATTAGTCATCAAATTAAACAGAAGCATTTTTTTAAAAAAAAAATGAGAATCTAAAAAGTGCAGTGATGTTCCTAATAGGTAGACACCCCCCCCCCTTTTCATTCTTGTTTTTGTAAGTAATAGATAAACAATTTTTTTATATTATAACATGATTAAAAATCCTATCAAAGTTAAATTTATGACTGTGCCATCTATTAAACTTCAGTCAAAAGTTATGGATCTCATTTGAATGTAATATAAAATATGGCCCATCAACTTGTTATGCTGGACAACCCTGAAATATTGCATTTTCATCGATGCTAAACAAATGCACAAAATTTGAAAAAAAAAATCCAATCAGTAGAAGTAGGTTAAAAATTAATTTAAAAATTTAACAAAAATAAACAAATAGAAGAGAGAAGTTAAATAAAATCATTAAAAAAAATTGCAATTTTTTTTTTTTTTTGATAATTTCTAAATGAAACCGCAATGATGGAGCTCATGAATAGAAAGAGACTATTGTATCTTAATATAATTAATTAGGTAGTTTTAATACCCTCCCTAAAATTTAAAAATCAAAATGACAATAATTGGGCTTGTTATGTTTATACATAAAATATACTATTTTAAAAAAAGTTACAGTTAGAAAATTTTTTGTAATTTAAAAAAAAACAATATGTACTAAAAAAATATGTTAAAGAACATTCACGTCTCAAAAGCACAATACATATGTACTTGCTTAAATAATATAAACATTTTTTTTTATCCAAACTTTAGCTACAAAAATTTAGTGGAGCTTTAATACCCGCAAGTCAGATAAACTTTTTTTAAAATTAAATCTCACCAAATTTGTTTATTTTGTACTATTACCATCAAGATATTTCTCTCATTTAGAAATCTTAGGTGATTCCATATGAGACAATAGTACCTGTATTACACTTCAAAAATTACACCCCAATAATTATTGTAAGGTGCACTGGTGATTGCATTCAAAGCAGTTCATAGTTGGAAAAAAAATCCCTATGAAAAATATATCTAATCATTTGATGGAATACATTTCCCAGTGACTTTTCTGGATGCAGTTTGATAAAGAATTCACACATCCTAACCAATTTATAGTAAAATATGATTGGCAAGGAAATAGTTTTCTCACTCTATTTGTATTTTCCTATTTGTCCTTTGAGGAAACAGAGGTGTAAACTATTATTCTGGGTAATATCACCAAATCTCAATCACAGCAGTATTTTTTTGGCTCAACATATTTTTTTCTCACTTTTAAAAAACATATATCTTCCAAAGCTCTTGATTTAAGAGAACCTTAAATCATCCTTATTTCCAATTTTCTATCATTTAATAAAAGAAGAGAATATCTGCCGGTGGCACATGGCTTGAAATTCATGTTTGATAAACTTGGAAAATGTTTTACAGTTCTAATCAAGCTTATCCATAACCAAGCTGCTATTCTTAACTAAAGAGTAAAAGAAGAATAGAAAATTATCAAATCCTCACCACTCAGCATTTGGTAAGCTGATAATGATTTTTTTCTTTATTGTTTTCTATAAGAAGTTGTTAGAAAGACCTTTACCCTGCAGTGACTTATTTAAAAATATGTTTTGCCTTTGTTAAAATCTATATTTATTAAATTAAAAAGTCTATAACAGCAGATTTTAATAAAATATATGCATTAAACATGGACTCCCACTGAGCCAGAATGTGGCAGGTATACGTGCTGTCTCTAATGTGTTTTATAAGTAACTAATTTGAAATACTGATATATATTTATCACAAGATTAACTGCATGGAAAGTCACATGATGTTTGAGCACTCAACAGATAGATTAAGCAAAACAACTCCCTTCAAATGACTAGATGGTTATTTATACTTTAATCAGCTAAGGATAAATGCAAGAGTCTTTAACCCTTGAATCTGCCTCTCTGCCACTAATCTAAAGTATATAGAGGAAAACGTTAATGTTGTGTTATGATGTTCCATTTGCTTTTATTCAAATTATAATAATTTATAAAATCTTAATTGCTTTATATTTACGTTATTGTTTTCTAGCCATACATTTTGTGGTAATAATTAACTTCATTAATCATTTTTAATATTCAATTTCAATTTGAGCAATTTATTTGTTAAAATTTTCTTTACTTTTCTAATTTGATTTTATGAATGGCATAAAGTAAATAATTGATTCGCTTAATTGTATGGAAACTCATAGAAGTTTAAATGCTGAAAATAGAGAAATGGAATTGATCTGAGGACCTTATGCTTCAGAATCTGGAGCCTTTACCACTGCCTTAAACCATGCAGGGCATAGAACTGTTAAGCACAAAATAATTCAGGATATTTAAATTTGCTTTTAGAGGTATTGCATATGTTTAAAAAAATGTTGAAGGATATACAACATTCAAATTTTAAAACTATTGTTTTTTCCAAGTCTTTTCTAATTATCTGCTACTAAACAATGCATATTCTCATCTCTCCCTACTTTCACTGAGGGATAAGTTTGAAATAATGTCCAAGCATATCATATTGTTATTACCTCAGTATGTTGTATTATAGATGATTTACCATTTGACATTTTCTATTTCTCATTTATTTTAAACCTGCAAAAATTTGTTTCAGGTTAAATCCACTTTTTATTTTCATATTATTGATGCAAATACTCTAAAATTAAATATTTTAAAAAAGATGAGAAAGAAGATATTAGAAATAGTTCTAAACAAAACTTATACTAAAATAATCACAACCATTTATTACTACCTGTATATTTGAGACTCAATTCAATTGAAAGAACAAGACAGATTTTAAAACCATATTCAAGTGTTAAGAGATGTTGTAGAAAGGACCACTGAGTGTGGATTTGTAGAGAATAAAAATGTATTTGCTAAAACTTCAATTAAAAGCGTATATAAATAAAATAGTTATAATTTTCAACTTACAATCTTCTAAGTAAAATAAAAATATGAATTTTCATTATTTTTCATTCCTAGTTAGATCATATGTTTAATCTGTATTTCTTATTGTATTTCTAAAGTAATTATTGATTACAAGATTTATCTGAAAGATTAGAATTTTAAAAACATTGTAGCGCATCAAAATTTAAGTAAATAAGTGCATCTATTTTTATTTTTTTTAAACAATAACCGTCACTTATAAGTCATATCAAAGATTAGGCAGAATATATATATATATATTGTCAAAAAGTAAAGAATTTGTAGTATATATAAACGACAAACTATTACTGACTACTCTTTGAAGGGAATAAATCTACTTTTCAACGCGTGTAATAGAAAGTAGTTTTAAAAGTAGTTCATAGTACAACTTTCTCATCACACTCATTACTTAGTAAAAACGAGAGCCATTTTAATAACTCAATTGCACGTAGAAAAATTTTTCCTATGGAATTAAATATCCTAAATACAATGTCTACGTATAAGTGGATTAATTAGCCTTAAAAATATTACTTACCATTTTTATAAATTATCCTTTAAATTTAATATTTACAAAGTTAGTGTTGAATCATAGTGTAGAATAATGCTTAAAGATGATTTACTTTGTTTAAAGTAAAAATCTTCTGAAATGTTAATACAGTATTTAGAATAGTGAAGGCAAGTCAACTGACTTTATCTAAATTTACTCAAGTCATTTACTGAGTTAAACAACTAGATTTGTTTTAAAAAAGGAAAAAAAAGCAATAATAAAATGAATGACAACAAGTTAAACAATCAATTTAAAAAAATTAACTTTCCCAAAATACAAACAACCAGCTAATCTAAATGTTTGCTCCATCTAAATAAATTTGGAATTTAAACTTTAAACAGAATGATATTTAGAAAGCCGCACTAAAAATAAACAATATTATTCAAATTTACTTTTAGAAAAAAAAAAATATTAAAATGAAATATTTTTTGATATAAAAGCAAATTGCTAAGCACAAATGTTTAGATTTTTAATCGTTTATATGCCATGACAATCGCAAATACAGAATTCTAAAAAATTAACTACATATATAAGATATCCATTTACTGATCAAAAATCGGATGGCTACTTACAATGGCTATCGGCCAGTTATCGGTAAAAAAAAATCTACGTATGTTTGGAATTCTATAAATAAAAAAAAACATTTTGTTTACCTTTTGTAGATTTGAATCTTAAATTGAGTATATATAAATAGATTTATTAATAATTACATTATGAGACCTTTATGAAAATATATACATATGGTTGTGATATGGCGGCGTTGATATGAGAGATGCATTGATAAAAGCTGGGGGGGGGGGACTTGAAAATATCTACATATATATATATTCTTTGTCCTAAGACTAGATGAAGTTATGAAGAGTTTTAATAAATAGTTAATTTCTATCTGTATACTTTATATAATAATAATGAAATATTACATTTAATAAAATATAACATCGTGTAACTAGCATAGTGGCGGAATAAAAAACTCAAAACTATATAGAAACTCATTTTCTGACTCACTGAATTGAGTTATTAAATACTCAACCTATCACAAAAGTGGTGATCAACATATGATTTCCTGTGTATTTTGATAAGAGAGATATATGATAGATTATGATAAGTATACACATACAAATTTGCTTTTGTTTTTTCATGAAAGAAAGTCCAAAATATTTGTAGAATTTTAATATGGACAATGTTGGCATGTTCCAGTTAAAATACGGTACCGAGTTACAACTATTGGTAATAGTTTGCTGGCATCTTAATTAACACAGGATAGAAAATTTTTTATAATGATTTACAGTTTGATCAAGTGCTTACCAAAAAAAAAAATTTTTAAAGTCAAATATTTTTCAGAAAATCACTCTACATGTATAATTCTTTATATCCATCTAATTTTTTGTATTAAATCAATCACATCTGAAGAGTTTGTATGAGTGCATGTACGTGTATATATATATATACCCACAATAAGTAATAAACTTTAATTAAATGCACAAAGCTAAACTAGGGATTAAAATAAATTAATTCCACCTATTTAATTCATTAACACTGCAAGTTCTAGCCAAATAATGGGATTGTTAAAACCTCAAAACTAAAAGCCAATCACGTCTGATAGCACATCCGATGTGTTCCTCTGTTCTGAAACAAAACACTGTATTGTGATGAAGTATATATAAAATTAGTTTATAAAAACTTTGCAAAATCAGAATTCTGCAATGCATTTCACAAATATGTATATATTTTTCAAATTAATTATAAAATCTCCTTATTCAGTTACCTACTGAAAAGCTAAAAAAAAAAATTCAAAACTTTGCTCCATGTCTTATCTTTAGCTGTGCTATGTCAACAATATAATACCCTAGAACTAAATAGAAACAATATATATATAGATATATATTTACAATGCCCCCCTGTTCGAAAGACTTCAAAATGAGGTATGCTTATTTTGATGGCTAATAAAACAAACTACAACAAAATACACACACACACACAAAACATTTTGATCCTAACCTCTCCCTTCCTTATATCTGCATGTACATCTATTTCCTTCCCTGTTCACTTTTGCTCGTATCTATAGCATTCAACATTTTGGCCACCTCTTCAATCGATGACCCCCCATTTCCTATCAGCATCTGTTCGATCCTTGTTGGCAAATTATGCCTGATGATTCTAATAATGTGTCGCTCCGTCATATTGCATTCATCCAAAGTTCGCAATTTAGCCACTTGTCGCCGAAAAAATTGCATGTAGTTCTCTTGCCCACTTACTCTATACTTTTCTTGCATTATACGGTATTTAACAACCTCTTGCCACTCTTCCGACCAAAACGTTTCACGCACAGCTTCAGTATACTCTTTAAACATTCGAGGTTGGCAAATGACAATGCATTCCCTGCCAAATTACTACACACTATTATTACCTTGTTTCCTTCAGACATTTTGTTTACGCTAAAGTATCTCTGTAGGCTCTTGAGGTGCTCTACAGGCACCTCTTCTATTTGGCCGGCGAATGAACGGATCTTAAGGAATTGGTTAACATTGTCTGCCTACCTATCCATTTCTCCGTGGTTTGCTGCTTTTCCATTATCTTCTCCCCTATGACTCGGCCCATCTTTCCCTTTTCTTCGTCTTTCCCTTTGGCCTTTGGCTTAATTTCATTTTCCTCTGTATTTTCCTCCACTTCTAATTTATCTGTTGCTTACTTTTCACTCTCTCCCACTCCTACCTTACTGATTCTTATTTCTTCACATAACTTTTTCTCCAATTCTGCCAACCTCTTTTTATTTTCTATCTGCACCTCTAATAATCTTTTGTTCATTTCTTACCTTTACATCCCTTATTTCTTTCCGTAACCTTTCTTCCATTTCCTGTAACTTTACCATGATCCGTTCAAACATGTCCATTTCCTTTCCCTAGTCCGACGTTTCTGGATCCATGTTGCTCTGTGACCTAGTTTCATCCGCTTTCCCTTTCACTATTTTTCTCTGTTATTTGTTTTCTACTCGTATTAACCATACGTGCTGGGTTCAATGTCCCAGCTCCTTGACCTTTTTGCCACATGGCATATATATATTTTCTTGCCCTACCTGCTTTTCTACTTCAAAGTTTTACATCTCCACTATTTGTTTTACCATATTATTTTTCTCTTCATTTTTCATTTTCTTCTTTTAAAAAAAATGTGTAAGCAACGACGAATCCTGTATTTAAAATTTTTTTTTATTTTTTTGAACGATGCGCCCTCTATCTCTTTCGGCTGTATACACCCCACCGCTCTCCGTTCTTCGAAAGTCCATTGTAACTAAAACGCACTTTCCTAGTCTACCACACTTTATATCTATTATATATATCACGTTTATATTATATATATTATCAGCTAGTTATTGAGATTTGACTTTTGATCATGCATTTCTTTCCAGAGGGTGAATAGACATGCGTATGCATTTATCGTATTAATAGCACCGACCATCACCTCCTGTATGAAATTTTCCCATGTTCTGAGTCATCCTTCCCTTTTTGTGAAGTTTTCCTAATATTCAGTCATTCAAGGGTGAGAAAAAGGAATTTGGCTGCTAAATACAAACATGGATATACGTAAATTAATCCAATTCAGTCCCTCCCAAACTTAACTAACTCTCTCACTGCGTGAATGTCCACGTTTATGAGCTATGGTCCAAGCCTCAATCTTGCTATTTAACAAGAATCACAGAATTCGCCAACAGTAAATTAACTCAATAAATTTAAGCTTTTGCCCGATTTATACTAGCTTATGCTCAGGGGTGGTGGCATAACATGCCGGAGAAGAAACGGCAGGTGAATTAAAATCTCTCTTTCCCTTTCTTTTACTTTAATCTACCACAACATATATCAACACGCACTCTTAGGAAAGTAAAAATGGAATCTATTTCAAAACCTACAATACACATTCTAAACCATATATATATAATAAAATGTAAAAGAGACAACCAAACAACAACAACAACAAAAAATAATAATAAAGTTTGTTTTGTTAAATTTAAAATCTATTTATGTTTATTTGAATAAAAGTATAAAGTGGCACACACGTATATATGACATAATATTCTGTTTACAGGATGTTATAGTTAACGAATAAAATCTATTACATAAAATACATATAAAGTTATTACACTATTTGATTTTTGTGTATTTAAAGATTGGAAATAATAGCAAATATATTTACCGCTGTTTTGACGTGTCTTTGTAATAAAATTAAATATCTCTGAGTACACTCTTTGTAGTTATTAATTCTTTTACTTCTATTCTAATTCCTTGGGTGAATGTGGATAAAATCACGAGTCCATTTTGTCTTCCAATTCAATGTTTTATTAAGAAGTTCATTGTTCCATGATAGATCTGTGGAATGGTGGACATCAGGAGCAGGATTCATTTGTCATGTTTTCTCTCTCTTTTTTTAAATATAATATTTAGGGTAATCTGTCCCTTAATATCTTGCATGGTCTCAAAGGTACAGAAGGAGCTGAAGTCTAACATAGACCCCCAGCACAATAAGAACTTTACCCCATGCTAAATCTCTTCTTTTGCCACGTATTGCCTTCTGCCTTCTCTTTGCAATAATCTATAGCCAACTCTTTTTACTCAATACACAAACAAAAGAAAAACCACTTAGCAACTTGGTCTTAACTTTTTCTATTTTTGGAAATTCCCTCTAATCACACTTTGTTGTTTACTTCGATAATTAGACAATAGAATCCTCAAGAATTCAATTGTTTTAATGGACATTCCGCCTGTTCTTTTCTTTTAGTTAACACAAAAATCATTTCCACAAAGTTTTGAAGTTTGATAATATATTAATATTATTAATTTAAATGAAACATCCAACTATTAATTATATCCGTTTCAATAACAATACAGTCTGTTTGACTAATTGATTCGTGGAAGGTAAATGAAATTCTTTTCTTTTCTTTTTTTTTTCATATTTTAAAATATTTGAAAATCTCTTGATTTTATTCATTTTTCTTATCCCCTTCAACACAATATTTATCAATATACACATATGTCACAAAATAAAAATAAAATAAGTGAGAGAAAGAAAGTAAAATATATACATTAATATTAGTAACCCATCACCGCTATTATTTTTTTTATTTATGTAACTATATATGTGTAGCTACGTGGTCCTTTCCAAATACACACTCATGACACAAAACACACACACACATAGTCTGATTTACTCTCTCCCTTGTAACAGGGTTTGAACCCAATTCCTGTTACAATATATATATAAAAACATTACAAGCATAAAGCTAAACTAATCAATAAATAATTAAAATTACCCCAAATCCAAAACTCAACGAGACTAATAAAGAAAATAAAATCAAAAACACAACCATAAGTAGACTTCTCAAGTGTAAAAAACTACAAAACAACACCATATTTATATTAAACATTACCTACAATTCAATTTACTTCCAATCTACCTTTAATATTAAAAGAACTTTTAAATAAATTAATTGCTTCAGAATAATAAATTTTCAGTAATAAAGATTCTTTAATTCTTCTTTTTATTTCATTTCTCTCAAAGAAGACAACCTTAGTTTCATCAAAATTAGTAGTGTGGCCTATATCTTTTTCATGGACATACAAAGCAGAACTAATATATTTATTTCTAACCCTGCTTTTATGCACCTTTATTCTTTAATTTAAGCTCAAACTACTCTGACCTATATAAACCTTCTTACAAAAACAAGGGATAATTTATTGTGCATTATTTAATAAATTATTCAAAATAATATCCCTTTTCCAAGCAATTTTTTTATTTCCAAACAAATTACTATTCTTACATACAATTTTATAATAAGATAATTTAAATGGCAAAAAAATAAAATCATATTTGTCTTTATCCTTTACATCCTTACAAATATTACTATTAAATAAAATATTTTTAACAAAGTTATCAAAGTAGCCAACACTCACATAATCTTTATAAAATTGACCTTTCTGAAACAAAGCTACCCCATTAGAATTATTTAATTTCTTATTCCTATAACAATAATTTCTTAAAGCAGCTACTTTATGAGATACAGACTGATAGCTATCAGGTTTAATTACAAACCTTAATTCTTTACTTTTAACAAAATAAAAACAATTAAACAATTAGACTTTACATTTCTAATCACCAAAAATTCTAAAAAATTTAATTTAACAAAATCTAACCCCCCTCCTTTTACCACATATTTTATAGAAGGATCAAAACAATTAACATAGCTGCTTTAAGAAATTATTGCTACAGATATAAGAAATTGAATAATTCTAGTGGGATAGCTTTGTTCCAAAAAGGTCAATTTTATAAAGATTATTTGAGTGTTGGCTACTCCGATAAATTTATTTAAAGTATTTTATTTAATAGTAATATTTGTAAGGATGTAAAGAATAAAAAAATGATTTTATTTATTTGCCATTTAAATTGTCTTCTTATAAAATTATATGTAAGAAAAGTAATTTGTTTGGAAATAAAAAAATTGCTTGAAAAAGAGATATTACTTTGAATAATTTATTAAGTAAACAAGAAATTTTTGATAGAAAGACTATTCCTGGTGCAGTGCATATTATCCCTTGTCTTTGTAAGAAGATTTAGCTTAAATGAAAGAATAAAGGTACATAAAAGTAGGGTTAGAAATAAATATCTTAGTTTTGCTTTGTATGTCCATGAAAAAGATACAGGCCACACTACTAATTTTGATGAAGCTAAGGTTGTCTTCTCTAAGAGAAATGAAATAAAAAGAATTAAAGAATCCTTGTTATTAAAAATTTGTTATTCTGAAGCAATTAACTTATTTAAAAGTTCTTTTAATATTAAGAGTGGATGGGAAGCAAATAGAATTGTGGGTGATGTTTAATATAAATATGGTGAGTAAGAATTAACTTTGAAAAAATAAAGCTATCAATTATAATCATGGTTTTCATCTATATAATTAATTTGATGATATAGAACTTTAACCATTTTGAAAATAGTAATATAATATGTTAATATTATTCCACCAAATATGCAATTGTTTTTGAATTGACTTTACTACATGACATAAAAACTTTAATCTTGTTTTGGCTACAATAAAACAATTTTCAAAATATAGTTCAATCCAGACAGCAATCTTCTCAACTTACCATAGATATTCAGCTCCACAAATTCTTTAATGACACACTCTAGTAACACCAATATGTATAATTTAATCACACATAACAAATTGAATTTAGTTCACATGAATTTCCTGAAAATTTTAATTATAATAAAAAAAACCTCCAGGAGACCACTTAATATTCAAAATCCAAAAATGAATAGTGATGCACATTAATGCAACCACAACACTAGTTGAATACTCAGACTAATAAGTACTGTACAATAAGGAGATAATCTGTAGTTATCAAATTACAAGCCTTGTTGAGAAATAATCTAGCAGTTAATAAATATGGTAGTTCTTGACAAGGTAGAAAAGCCCATGATATCTATCTACCTTTAAACAATTTAAGCCAGATTTGGCCTTCATTCTAGACCGATTCCTACACAAGTTGAGTACTATACATGTTAGCCACATCTGTTTGTGACCATTAAGTGGTATGTGCATTAATTAACACGATATTATTTCCATTTGCAATAGTCCAATGTTAATGACTTATAATCTCTAATCCCACTTATATGTTACTCTTAGTAACTTTATATCTTTATTCTCTAATAATACTGATATCCATAGAATATTTCTATAAAAACTCTCATGGCTTAGATGTATTCTAGAACACATTAAAGGCTTGTTTTCAATAATATTTTGAGCATATATGTTCTTCCTCCAAATTCCTATGCATTTCCAGTAGTGCAATTGTCAACTAGATATCCAGGCAAACACATTTTTAATACAACAAGATCTACTCTTTAATGATGAGATTTAAACAAGTTCATTATTATTTGATAAAAGATATTATCTGCCATGATGAATTTTTTTAAATTTTTATCAGAACTGCCAAGTAATCTCTATCTGAATTCTAGAATATGAAGTATCTCAATATAAAACATTTATCCACATATTTCTATTTCACTCAAAGACATTTAATGTATATGTGAGGGGGGGGGTCATTTTCCTCAGAAAAATCTCCTTTAGATATAATGCAATCAATGGCTGCTTGTTAAATAAAATTTAACCCCTACTAATTTAAATAAAATAACTTAATGGTTTATTACTAAGGAATTCATGAGAAATTTGAACACCAGGAGTGATAGAAAAGCGTTATGATCTATACCTTGAACTCCAGAATCCATTCTATTATTGCACTTAATCAAATGCAGCATCAACATAAATGTTAAGATTTGAAAAACACAACCAGAAACATTAAAACATTATTATATCAAAAAACAACATATCAGCCTTTTCCATTAGGTCAATTACAAAATTTTAATACAACAACTTGTAAAGAAGTGGCTCACTGGTGATACCTGTGGTTTCAATTAGTCTGAATATTATTCTTATTAATATTTGAAGCTATTTGTAACTGGGTGATAACACAGCCATCATCCTTTCTCAAAAACTAAGACCATCTCTTTCAGACTATTACTATAATGTGTTGTAATTATCTTATCTAACCATAAAGAAATGGTGGAGATGAGATGAAAGATACACTGATAAAACAAAATTTATTTATTTATTTATTTATTAAAATGAATAGATTGTTCATTTCAATGTGCATATGCTTATAATGAAGTCTTGAGATCTCATCTTGCAATACATCTTGAAATAATAGATCAATATTTTATAGTAAAATCTTGATATTATATCTTAAATAATTATTTTAAATAGAAAGCGATGATGAATTGAAGATACTCAATATATATAGTATTGTTTCTATTTGTCTACAAGTATGCGATGATGCCATTTTACGTGCAATTACATATTGGATTATTTCCATTATCTAATTTTAATTGTTAAAATATTTTTAGAAAAGCTCAAACTTAATTTAAACCTTTTAAAAGGTAACGTTTTGAGTGGTATTCCTTTCTCATTTTCAGATATTGCTGGCATAACCAGTAAGAGTATAAGCATGGGAATCAAACTGGCAACTTTTACTTTCATTCCCATTATATTGCTGCCGCTGACGTAGCCAGCATCACCTGAAACCGAGAGGGGAATACCGTTCAAAACATTACCTGTGTGTTACTACTAAAGTTGAATGGATTTGAAAAGTTAAAACAAAGTTCGAATTTATCTCGAAACATTTTACAATTAAAATCAGATACTAAAACTAGACCAATATATAATTACATATTTTGTTTCTAATACATTTTGTAATCATTCTGAATATTCATTAATATGCAATACATGAATATTGCTTATATATATGTAACACAATAATAAAGCAAAATAGCAAAATGTAATGTTTATTATCTATTATTTCTTTCCTCATTATTATTAATATTACTAGAAAGGCTATTTGGTTTATTGCTTTAAATATTTTCATTTACAATCTGTTGAATGTTTTTATTACTATGCTTAAGGCAAATAGCAATCTTAAAATTTATGTACCTGGCATTTGTTACTCATCTAAGTGGTTTTCATACATTTATAGTAGCTTGTTCTTAGTTTATAATGTGATGAAATAAAAAAGAAATAAATTCTTCTTGACTATAGCAAGACTTGTCTGGCTTATTGAAATCTTATATAATAAGCGTTACTTGCTCGTAAATTCTCATTTTCGCAAAAAGATGTTACAATGTTTGAGACATAACACCTTCGCCATTAGTGAGGATCTTCGGTGGGAATTGTAGCCTGCAATAGCTGCTATGTGCTATTAATTCAAAATGGGATAATAAATTCATTTAATTTGTACGGACAGTTTAATAAAAATTTAACTATGGCCCTTTTGTAAGATTTTATACTGTTTCAGACTATTGTTAAAAGAATGCCAGTCGGATCGCTGTTTTCTTTATCAAAAAAATTAAAACAGTCACTTAGGATCATATTAAAGATGTTTTCTAAAAATTCTTTAATAAAGATGAAAATTATAATATTATTTTATCCGCTTCTTAAACAATACTTTTGTATTTTAATATACATTATTAATAATTTTAAAAAAATATGTCTATCAAATAAATAGATATAACTATATAAAAAAAAAGTCAATAATATTTGAATTTATTTTTATAAAAATAAATGCGTGACTTGTCGCCCGAAAGTCACAAGACATTGAAGTACCGGAAATGGCAAATTCATCTCCGATTTTTGTAGATCTTGCTTCAAATCCAGCAGGGCATTTTTACTTATTATTTCATAGACATACATAAATACAGAGGGAGCTCAAAATAAACGAAGTAAATCGTAATAACGTTTCAATTTGTCATATATACTGACAATACCCTACCGATTCTTAAAATAATTTAAAATATTTAGATTGTTCAAAAAAATTAAATTTATTATAATTTATTGCGCAAAAAAACAAAACCCGTATGAAATTCTTAAAAGAAAATTTCAAGCAGAACAAATTTTACTGCCTTTCTGAAAAGTTTAAAAAAATTCAAAGGAACAACATGGAGCAGCAGATTTAGTCAATAATAGATAATTGGAAGAAAAAAACAAAATTATTATGAAGATTATAAAAATGTTTAGAGATCCCTAAAATGTATTTACTGACTACTACCAGACCCACATGACTGTACAAATAACTAGACTTGCTTTCAAAACTTTATGATGTTGAAACTTTCAAATATTTACTTTGAGTAATATAAAAATATAAAGTTGACCACTAGATAAATATTTGCAGTCCAATATGTCAATAGCCAGAAAGTAGGCTTAGAATTTGATTGTTAATGTCATGTAGTATCCATTCATTACTTATGTTTCCACTGACAGTTCTAGAGAAGAGAGACATAGAATGAATTATGTCTGTTAGTACAAATATTAAACATAAGGTGAGAAAAGTCATGTGATACCATATTTGCTATAATTATATAATTCTTCAGTTACTATTACAATTAAATTTTGATCAGCAATTATTTTTATGTTGATTTGTTTTTTTTAAACCTGACTCCAATCATTAAATGGTGTTCCAGTTTTGCAATTTTTTTCATTTTGAGCTTAATATTGACAAGAGCTTTCAGTATCATAGCTTTGCTGTGTCTAGGATAATGAATTCAATACTGGAACCTCTGGTATGGAGAACTTTTTAAAAATAAAAAGTTTTTTATTACTGTTACTTACAAAATTAATTTAAAATATTAGGAACATATTAAAATTTAAAAAAAAGGTGCATTAAATAATTCCTTTATTTGCATAAATATACTTTCAGACATGGTATGATGTGGCAAGCTCAAATAAGTTGGATTAAAATTCAGTCAAAGAATTTGATTTTTTACCAATCTCTTTATGCATATTAGATATGAGCTATTTCTATTATTATATTCTCTTTACATATATGGTTTGAGTTGCACCAAAATATCATAAATCAGTCTTAAACCAAAATAAGTTGTACTAAAAACATTTTGTTGTATTTCCATTAAAAATATAGATCCTTGAAAGATGTTTATTGTGTTTTTTTTTTATTTGTTTTAAAAATTCATAAGTTTTAAAAATTATTTTTGAAGACATTGTAATAAAAAAAGTCATGTAATATATATATATTGGCAAAAGAGTATCTGTAATTCAAAGTAATTTTAAGTTTACATATTCCTTATTGGAACTTTTTAATCTTAGTTACTTTACTATAAATTATAATAATCTTAAATAGTGCTAACACACTTATACCTAAAGCTTACTATAAATATAATTTGACTTTATTGCTAATTAAATATAATAAAATTTGTTGCTATACTATATATAATGCATTACTGGGAAAATAAACATTTTCACAAAAGCTTAGATTTTAGAATTAAAGTCTTGAGACTAAAAAGAAGACAAAAAGATTATTATATCTAATAAAAGTAAATAATACTAGCCTGAGATATTTATTGCCCTATCAAAAAATATCTAATTATAATCTTTTTATAAAATATATATGTAAGTAGAGGGATTTAAACTTAGGATTTTTCAGTTTATATTTGTCCTTCACTCTATCTCAAGTAACAGATACACATGACCACATACATGTGAAAAAGATAAATGATCCCCAAATATATGTATTTTGTGCAGAACCAGCACTCATCAGTTGGATCAGATCATAATATCCCACACACATACAATCAGATGTTGATTTATACTAAAATTAGAATCTGGTCCATTAGGATCTAGTTCTGCATGAAATACATATACAGAGAATCATTTATCTTTTTCATGTTTATGTGGTCATGTGTGCTGGTTGCTTAAGATGGAGTCAAGAACAAATATAGACTGAAAAATCTTAAGTTCAAATTCCACTACTTACATATATAAGAAACATTCATTATAAACAAAATATATAAGTATATATAATTCATTAAAATGGTTACACTTTTTTTTAAGGAGGGTAAAACTATTTGTTATAACTCTTGCATTTTCATTCTTAATAAAAATTACTGTTGACTTTTTCAATTGTGTAATGTTTTTATGGTTCATTATTAAGAAATATATATTTTATACTTCATAGTAATTTTCAGGCTCAACTAAATAAAATATTAAAATATATAGCTGCATCAATGTTTTGGTAAAATAGCATAAGCCTTCCACTGGGCATTGTTATAAAACAAATAGTTAAATTAAGAGTAATGGAAAGAAATCAAAGATGTGAAATCACAAAATAAAACTAAACTAGTAAAATATTGTACTTTTTTGTCCAAGCAAAATAAAAAACTAAAAAAAGAACAAGAATCAGGTTTGAGATGATGATAACTGGTTGATTGGATTTAAGTTTAGTTAATGATTTTTATTTGGACAGACCTGAATGCAATCTCTTTTGAGACTCAACAAAACTATAAAATTTCCTGTTGAATACGCAATCACATCTAAAGGAATTCAGTGAAATATCTACTCATCTTCAACCTGGCCATTGGATAGATTTTTCCAAAACCAAAGCCCTATTCAAATAAAACAATCATTATCACAGATTATTTAGAAAAGTCATAGAGATTTTGAAGATACCGAATCACATTAATAAAAATAATGAACCAGCTAAATTATTATCTTTATAGAAGAGTTTTTTTACACAAATTAATATAAATTATCCAATTGATCCTTCTTTACTAATTCAAATTTAATTCTCACTCCTTATTTAGTTTTTTGTTATTAAATTTTATTTGTTCTATTTTGTTCTGTGGTTCATCCATGTTCTATTTCTTTCTATGATTTTTAATTAAATTGTTTTTTTTATAACAACTTTCTACATTTTTGAAATGATCACATAATAACGACTTCCTCCAGTTGAAAGTAAATGATATTTTGCTCAAATGTCAGTATAGTTATTTATTTTAATATTTTATATGGATGAACCAGAAAAATTATGAATATACATTTTATCCATGAAAACCATTTCAAAATCCTTATAATATATAAATATATTGGAGAAGGGGGGTTATTTTATAATAAATAAAAAAAAAATTAAAATAATTTTGCAATACTTTTTATTTCTTCCTCTTTGCTCAATTAACTGCTATCTAAATCAATATCCGGCCAGAATTAGTGTTTATGATACATTTATACATGATTATTATTACCATCACTAATCTCCAATACCTACATGCAGTTATATCTTTCTAAATTTTTATAGCAATATTTCTTTCTATAACAAGATGATCTTTTAATTCACATTTCCATGTCATGTTTATAACTAAAATACAGGCTTATTATATACCTATATCAATATATATAATATATAGGGTATATGAGCACAGAATTTCTCATCTTTTGAAATTCAGTTAATTATCTTCAGAGTCCTAAATTATTTTCATGTTACCACATCAAATGTTTCTCTTCATTTCTGTTTTTAATTTGTGAAATATTCTCCAATTTTTCATACATAACATTCCTTACTGTATCTTCATATACTTTTTTCCCTATATTTAGATTATCCACATTTGCTGCCATAATGTAACAATCACTTTTCTCAATCATAAGTAAGCATTCATTAAAAATTCCTTTTTGTTTTTTTAAGTATATGGATGAATCCTTTTAAACTAATTTTATTTTTTCACTGTATTTTTGGAATTAAATATGTAAGATTTGGTGGAAGTTTCTGTCCTGGATACAGTATTGTTATTCTATTTAATTGTTACTATTGCAGCATAGCAATAATAATTGAATAGTTTATTGCTAAGAGTTTATAAAAAGAAATTCACCTTGAGCTCTAGAATCTGCCACACTATCAAAACACAAAATGAGTGTGTGTAGTTTAGTGTAGTGATGAAGTGGCAGAATGGTGGGCTCTGGAGCTTAACATCCATGAATCATGGTTCCATCTTTGTCACTTGTGGTATTTGAACTTCTTTTGACTGAGTAATAACTATCCAATTAGTTATTCATAGTAATGATGAAAAGATTTTTCGGTATGAAAAGAGACTTGAGTTTAAAACATAGGACGATTAAGCTCAAATAAGAAAAAATCATAATAATTTATAAAAGTATGGCTATAAAAAAAATACCAGCCAGGATATGATTTTGTGAGTATGAATAAAGTTAAGAGTATTATAAATTATAATAATGGAGATTGAAAGAATAACCTAGGTCTACCAATTAAATCCTATCAATGCAACAGCAAAAACATTTGAAGAAGAGCATCATTAGAAAAGGATTCTTATGTTATAATACAACATGAGATTTCTAATGCTGATAGGTTTTTTTTTATTTTTATTGAAGTCAATATTAAATAAAATGCATTCACATAGTAACCTATTAAGTTACAATTTAAAATTTACTTAGGTTAAATTGAATATGTAAAGCAAACAATAATAAAACAAGAATAATTCATACATTAAATTAATGATTACTATTGAGGACACTAAAGTAGAGAGAAAATAAATGCTAGTGTTAAAATAACATTGATTAGAAATCTTGTATTGACTTATATAGCAATTACTGTTCATATATACTCAGTTAATATCTTTAGTTAATCTCTAAAATATAGCTAAGCTTTTCTCACTTATCCCTATTACCTATAATTAAAATAAATTATGAAATAAAAACACATATGGTATATATATATAAAAATAGTAATAAAAAAAGAAAGACTTCATTGTCTTCCAACATTACTTTAATTGTAGATACAAATATAAAAAATAAAAAGCGATAAAATAAATCGCAAATTATTAGCCATAATAGCATAGATATGTTGATCACAGGAAAATTAAAAAAGACATCACGTATCTATAGATACCAAACCATGATGTGCATTTATAGCAATGCATTCATGGTCTGCATGGTTATTTAAAATGAAATAGAAAAAAATAAAGGATAAGAAGTTTAATTTAAAATATATAACGAACTTTTTTTTTCACGATTGTAATTTATCAATATCTGCGATTACACGCTATACTACTGTATGGAGAGTTTTACCTTGTTAAAAACAATTATGTGCTAGTATAAGAGATAGTGATCATGTGATGCTTGAAAGTTTACTATACTGAATTCGTAATTATTGAAACTTAGAACTTTCGAAGACAAAGTATGTCCTCATATTCATAGAATTAATTATTTGCATCAGAATGATTTAAAATTATAAAACAACAGTAATATATGTAAAAAAACAACAATATATTATTATTATATATAATAAATATACTTAATAATCGAAATCATGCTTGTTGATTTTTTAGATTATACTATTGTATATTTATAATTTGAATATTATATAATTGTTTATTTATAAGCACACTACTATTCTAATTATACAAACTTATGCAAATGTTTAATCAGCATGATGGGATTTAGAATAATAAATAGATAAACCATCTTGACAATAACATTAAAATAAGAGGCTGCTTAAAACAGGTAGAGCAATTAATAAATAATAATAAAAGTTATGCAGTTTATGACGATTAAAAATATTTCAAGTGCTTATATCAAATTATAAAATTTAAAAAAAGGGCTGTCTTATGACGTTTAGTGTAGTGCAATAGACTTTGGGAGCTAAAGATTCCTCAATCGAAGTTTCACCAGTCACTTTAATGCTCAGACGTCATAAAGCAATAATCATTCACTATATATATCCTAATTTCTAAATTATATAATTCAAAATAAAATATTTAGTTTATTCCTAAAAATTCTACATTAAATTAATATATATATAAAGACATAAATGTCTACTGCTCTATATGTAAAATAGCACAACAGACAATCTTTATGTATCTGCATACAAGAATATTAACAAATACTATTACATAATGTTCAATATGTATCTATCTATATTACGCAACACACGTATAGATGATTATATATATAAATGAAATATGCACTCATCATACTTATCTAAAAATACACAAATAATTAGTTTTAATTATATATCTATTTCAACTATATTGACTTTTGATATCTTGATTTTTTTTAAATCTTAATTTATTTTATCCTGACTTACGAAAATAATCTCGTTATTTATACATTTGCAATATATAAAATTCATAATTCTATTTTTCCCCTTTCCTTTTAACTAATAACAGTGAAATTATCTTCGTTTTTTTTTTGTGTGTGATAAATATTTTCTTAATTAATTTCTGCGATAAATTAATTTCTTAATTAATTCTGGGATTCAAGATAAAGTGTATTTAATAAATATTACAGTGGTAATTAATTGTTTCCTAACGCTTCAACTTGGAAACTCCTCGGCAACAAACAAAAATAGTAGAATTATATATGATAAGAAGCAATCACCTCCATTCTGACTAACCTCTCCTTCTGATGGAACTAAGATTAATTTCTTCAAAATCCAGCCACTTTCTTGAGTGTAAATAAAGATAAAACCTTGCCTTTATAATGGATTTAAAAAAAAAAAAAAAATCCAACTACATCTGCAAATATTTACTCGAAATCATTTTAGGATTTTTTTTCTCACTTTTCAAAACAAAAATGACTTTTTTTTTCACCCTTAAATCTTTTATGTTTTTAAATTCTAACAAGCCAGTGTTTATTTTTCATAAAGAAATAAAATCCCAAAACTTTATAAGTCAAAAGGATTATTAAAAACAAGTTCATTAACATAAATACACACGCGCGCGAGCACACACACCCATGGTTGATAAAAAGAAAAAAAAATGATTAAACGTTTAAAAACAAAACATAAAGATGGTAAATCAAAATTATAATTGTATAAACAAATTATATAAATGTATACAATAGGAACATTTTCGAAGTACTTTTAAAAGTTATATAACGAATCAATATTTTTTTTATTTTTACATTTCTAAAAACATTATTATATACTGTTCATTCAAAACTTTCAGGAGTTGATCTTATTTATAAAACCATTAATAAAATTACGCTTTTATTCTGGAAAGTAAAATACTAGGATCGATTTAGTTCGAGCATTTCCGGCGCTCGGTTAACATGCAATTAAAAACAAATTTTTAAAAAGATAAATAGTTTCCACATTAGTCATATATTTAAGCAACTAGTCTATAGATAATTTTTCTAACTTCTAGTCGATATAGCGATGCTTCTAAAATCCGCGATCTAAACACCAGTGAACAGCAAAAGAGGCGATTCAAGGAGAAATGGGGTGGTTAAGTTTTTATATGAGAGATGCAAAAATCAAAATCAAAATGTTCGGTAGATTACAAGTTATGGATAGTAAAAGAATAGCCAAAACAGTATTTAATTATGTTATGAATAAAGGACAGGCAACAAGACAGTGAGAAAGGTAGTACGGTATGTGGAAGATTTGGTATGTTAGTATATCTAATACAGAAGTTGGGATGATTGTGTTAGGAAAATTTTTGAGTGTTATAGTGGCAATGAATGGAATAGAAGAATAGATGTATTAATAAAAAATTGGGAATTGGAAAGATGGAGAACTAATATGGAGAAAAAAAAGAGTTTAAATATATGTAGAAGTAAACAGAATATTGGATGTGGGTTAATTTATGATAATAGCCAGAAAATTAGTTTATTATTTAAAGTTTGAACAGGATCATTAGCAACAAGGGAATATATACATAAATGGAGAAATGTGAGTGATTTAGTCTGAAAGTTATGTAAAGAAAGCATGGAAAATATTAAACATCTGTAAATTGAATGTAAATGCTTACAAGCTGAAAATGTACAAATAATGAAATTGTGGGAGAATAAATATAAACAAAGTAATTATACAGAAAGTGGGTTCTTAGTTTTTATGCTGGGTTTGGAAAAAGATACGGGTGATTTAGATATAAAGGCCATAGAATGGACAAAAGTAATGTTGGGGAAATGGGATGGAGCAGGATAAAGAAGAATATGGAAAAAACTTAGGGTTGGGAATGGAAAGGGAAGGTAAGATGTCTAACAGGTTTCTCTGGGCATAATAGGTGAGAGATTCCTGACTCCAAGAACGGAGAAGCCATAGTACATCGCAATGCATCGACAAAAAAACAAAAAAAAACTAGTTGATATGAAATAAAATTCAATAATAAAGATGGCCATTTTATTTCTAATCGATTTGTTTTGTTTTTTTTTCCTTTGGCTATTGGTATGTAGAATGTGACATACCACATGCTATAAACACCAATGTAGTATATAGTAAGAAAGAAATCCCCACAAAAACTCTCATTAATCATGAACAGATTAATCTAGTGAGTTAGATCTATTTTAGAGGTTTCCTCATCATTAAAAGAAAGATGTTAAACAAACTGTTGCAATATCGCTATATGATAAAATATGCATATTATATATATAACACATATATAACATAGGTACACACTCACTTTAGATTTTATTAAAACATTGCAGAAAGTTCAGTTAGTAGTCAAACATTCTAACAAAAAATAAAAAAATATTTTTCACAATAATATACTTCTACTATTTTATGACATTGACAGATATCATTAATTATTATTCAACTAAAATAACACAGTGTAACAATAAATATGATAAAGATATTTACCAAATGTATATACTCAAACTAAGTTCAATACTATGTGAAAAAGTTTATTCAAATAGAATAAAAACTTGATTTTATAATGGATTTTCGGTACTTGTGTATTAAAGCCACAACACAGAGCATGTATTAGACCTATTGTACCTGTTCACATTCATATCAATCTGCTGATAACTGTGTAATCTTGTGATCTGACTAAAAGAACATGTACAGAGATCTTGTACATGAATTTCTTCAGCAAAAAAAAAAGAACCTTACATGGATCTTGTACATGGTATTTTGGCAAGAATTACAAAATTATCGGGAGGTTGATATGAATGTCAACAGGTGCAGGTCTAATACATGCTCCGTGTTGCAGGACTAAAAATAAGTAAAAATAAAAAAATGGTAAAACAACATTAACAAAAAACTTTTAAGAATGACATTTAAAATAAATGCGACTTTCACAAATATGTATGACTTTCAACATTAACAAACAACTTTTAAGAATGACATTTAAAATAAAATTTCACCATTAATAAGTTTCCAAACAAAAAAAAAGCGACTTTCATAAATATGTATGATTTTCAACATTAACAAAAAAAAAATGTGACTTGAAAAAAAAAGATGTGACTTTAAGAAACTAACAACTTTTAAGAATGACATTTAAAATAAAAAAATAAAATATGATATTACAAAAATAACACCATTAATCAAAAAAAAAAAGTTAGTTTAAATATACACCAAATAAACAGTAAATGATTTTGATTTTTAAATAATTTAGATAAAAATACATTAACTATATTCCTATGACACTTACTATGTAATATATAACAGGAATTTACGCATTAAAACCAACGTTTTTATATAAACTATTACCACAGAAAATGGAGATCTGCAGTAAAAAATTTTGCTCCAAAAATGAAACCACGTGATTGCAAAGTATGCTGGGATTGTCATAAAACTGCTAATAAACATCTTTTTTTTTTTATAAAGAAATTAAACCAAAACTACAAAAAAAAATCCATATTAATTATTACACTTTTATTAAATTTTTATATAAAACATTTGTCTGTTTCACTATGTAAGCCACCAAACATCCACATCCCCTTGCGAATGCCAATTGTAGTGTTGCAACCTCAGACATTACAATGCCATTGCTTGTCACTGATGGCAGGATGCCTTGTTGTTGGAAATAGAGCACTGCATCCATTTCAGTACTTGGTAATTTCCAAATATGAAAAATAACTGAAAATGTCAAAGTATTACAAAAAAAAAAAATCGTGTTGAAAAAAATAAATCTTGTTGATAAAAAAAACATGTTTTCACATATACTCGCAGGGATTATTTTCTTTCAATTTGACGTCATCATGACATTACACATTTATTGTGGGGTGGAAAAGGCCTCCTATCTCCCCTACATTGCAGCTTTAATACTCAAGTACCAGATTTACACTTCTTTAGTAATATTTAAAGGTGATCTCTCAAGGTTACTGGTACAATAAAATGGCTTTCCAAAGTGCAGTTGGATTAGTTTATTTTTACCTAAGTTACCAGAACAATAGAATATTTGTTAAAGATTTATGAAAAATTTGCAAAATATTTGTAACTATCTGTGTGTATGTGTGCCAATTATCATCTTAGTTTTGTATGTTATGTGTAATTGTTTATTAAAATATCATGAATAAATTATATAACTTTATTTATCACATGCCATTTTAATCTTGTCAAACGTTTCATTTTTGACTTAAGAGGAATTGGTCCTTAGTTGAGAATATAGAGGCTAGGTAACTGGTTATTTGAATTATTGTATATGTATTGCATATGCTTCTGGCAGAATGTTGCATCCTTATTCTTAATGGACATGTATAATTATTTATTCATGTCAAATGAATAAAATAAAAATTATATATATATATAAAAATTGATGTCTGTATTTCTTCTTCTTCTTCTTCTTCATAATAATAATAATAATAATAATAATAATAATAATAATAATAATAATAATAATAATAATAATAATAATAATAATAATAATAATAATAATAATAATAATAATAATAATAATAATAATAATAATAATAATAATAATAATAATAATAATAATAATAATAATAATAATAATAATAATAATAATAATAATAATAATAATAATAATAATAATAATAATAATAATAATAATAATAATAATAATAATAATAATAATAATAATAATAATAATAATAATAATAATAATAATAATAATAATAATAATAATAATAATAATAATAATAATAATAATAATAATAATAATAATAATAATAATAATAATAATAATGAAGATCTTATTAATGTTCTTTTTTTTCCCATATTCTAATCGTTTTCACACTTCAAAACTGTGATATATATCTGTGATAGATAAAGACAGCGATGGCTGATTACTGAACAGTTGTTTTCTAGCAAAAAGTAAGTAATACGGTCGTTCATAACAAAAAATAAATTCTAACATCATAAACAAGCATGGTGACACATCAAGAAGCAAACGACGTAAATTGCGCTCAAACAAATGGTGATAAAATGAAAACTGCGACTATCACAAAAACATACACGAATGTAACAAAAATAAACCAGCAGCCTCACAGCATCGAAAAAAGTCCAGCATTAACACTAACACAGACAGCAAGATTTAGGAAGGTAAATCAAGCCGACATAAATAATTTAAACCTCATAGAAAACAATAATGAAGAGCCCTCACCAACGATATGGAATCAAGATGAACTGCAAGAAATAAACGTTAATTTCAACAGCACCATCCCAAAAAAATTATTCGCAACTATCCAAAAAATTTTTTCACCGAGATCATTAGTGTTAGCTGTCACCGATAGGAATTTAACACTCTATAAATTCCCCAGAGAGCTTCTTTATGAGGAGCTGACAGCAACAGCATTGTGGGATGCAGTCTCTAGTATTGGAGAGCATCCAAACTCACGATACATTGCAATTCAGTTTTTCGATGAACATCAGCGTGCAAGATTTCAAACTAAAGTAAAAACTTTGGGAAGCTACGTGCTAATAATAGTCGATCAAAGCTTGCAAAACTATTGTAATGGAATAATTAAAAACACTTACTTCGGATATACCATTCAGGATTTTCAAAAATTAATACAGTCATTTGGCAAAGTTATTTATATAAAACAAATCTACTTATCCGACACCCCCATACCAGTTTTCAGCAACAACTTTCATTTCAAAATAAAGCTGAATGACAATGTAAACCCAGAGGATATTCCAACACAAATAATTGACCAGAATACAATACTGACCATTCACATAAAAGGATTAAGGCCAAGATGTTTTGCATGCAGTGAAACCGGACATTTTGCAATCGATTGCAACACCAAAATCAACCAGAAAAACCAACCGAGCTCTGAAGATCAACCAACAGAAGCTCACCAACTGGAATCAGACAGTACAAAACAGATAATAAAAATAACTAATAAACAAGAAAAAAATAATTAAAAAACCACAGATCAACAGCAATTGAATAATAAAAAAACTGCACACACATTGCTAGCACCTGAAATTCTGGATTTATCAACAAAATCAACCAATAGAATACAAATCCCCACTGATAAAAAAACAGAAAGTCAACAGCCTCAAGAGGCTCCAATGGAAAAAACAGCACACAATCTAAGTCAGCCTACCAAAGATACTGATGAAAAAGAGATAATAAAAGAACAAATAAACTATAACACACCAAACACCCAATATTAAAAATAATACAACAATGGAAATTATGGAAGCTATCACCCCAAATATGCCTCAAATCACCAAAGCTGACACAGAACAAAGAAGAAGACCAGGCCGCCCACCAAAGAAAAATAGAGGGCCCAAAAAAATCAAAACAGAATCCAACCTTAGCTTTTCTGATCACAACAATACAACTACAGTGGAAAGAGATGAAGATCTGGAAATGGAATATGAGAATAAATGGGAAGAAACACCAGATCAACCCTAATATTTAAATCTCAACCAAAAAACATATAATGAAAATAAAAATTGCAGCAATCAATGTCAGGGGTTTGAACTCAACCTCAAAAATTAATGTTAAAACATTGGATCAAGGATATACAACCACACTTGCTTGGTATACTTGAGACAAAAATTTATGCTGGATCACAAACTGACCCAGCCAAACCTTTAAATATGGAAGGTTTCTGTGCATGCTCCAGAGACTCTTTTTCTCCCTCAGCTGGCACTGGACTCATAATTGCTAGAAATTGCCCATTCACAATGTTCAAAATAATTCACATTGACATGAACTTATTAATTTCAACCTTCAACCCAAAAAGCATAACAATAAATCTGGTTTTTGTATATATGCCTTTACAGGATAAAAAAATAGATACCATAATTGCAAACATTAATTCAAGGTTAGCTACAACTTCAAACCCAACCGTCTTAATTGGAGATTTTAATTTAAAATATCAGAAATTTACCCAACATTGCCTTCACAGAATAAACACTAATGAGTGGCCAACGTTTTTTGCCAGATGATGCCATCTCTTTCCAATCGCTTCTCTTCACTTACTGATCTGTGCTTTTATTCTCCAATGCTTCACAACCTTATTGAAATAGTTTTAACTCCCTCAACTTTTTCTGATCACTCAGCTCAAATAGTCACAATTGACTGTGCCCAAATTCAAATATCACCCTTTGCACTTACTAGAACAATAAGACTTTTACTCCCAGAAACAACCCCTGAATTTCTGTTCTCTGAGACCTACATAATGCTAAACAAAATCAAAGATATGACTTTGAACCCGATCCAGAAATATCTAGCATTTATGGGAATATTGTCCTTTAACATCAACCATATAACAAAAAAACAACCTCCACCATCAAGACTTTTGTCTCTGGCAGATCAGTTACACCAAACAATAATCATGATTAACCCATCACACTACACCTAGCAGTATATATTCAAGCTTAATGAACTCAAAAGCTATCTGAAGATAAAGAAAAGCAAGGTATGCCTAACCAGGCCACGCACTTGGACAAGAGATTACATAAGATGGGCACTGGGGAACCAACCAGATGTTAAAGTGCCAATGGCACTATATTCAAATAGTGGAACATATGCAGAACACAATATGATTATGCCAATTTTTGAATATTTTAAAGAGAAATTACAAGAAAAACAACCATATAAAATACCACATAATCTGTTTGGTCCACCAGAGACAAAAACCCCATTCACAAAAGATCTATTCACAACAAAACTAAATACTATTCGAAATTCTTGCCATCCAGGTAGTCCTGGAGTCCCATTGTTTGTATTAAAGCATCTAGGTAAATTCACAACAGAATATTTGTGTCAGTTAGCAAACCATCTAGTGCAACAAATTCAACCCATGGAGGGTGTCTATCCAATAGCCATAGTACCCTATAATAAAAAGAAAGCAATTATCCCACCTATTACAGACCTCAGACCAATATCTATGGGACCTTTGCTGATTAAAATTATGGAGAAACATATTAAAGATGAAATTGAACTGTATATAATGCCACTTATCTCCGAAGCACAATATGCAAAGAAAAACTCTTCAACAACAGAAGCAGCCTTATTCTTCAAAGCAATTCTAGCCACAGTAAAACAGTGGAAAAAATACGGACCGATTGTTGTGCAGCTTGATATAGAGGCTTCATTTAACTCAGTCAATATATACACACTTCTAAAAATGCTAAAAGACACAGAAATTCCTAGAACATATCTATATATAATTGCTAACCTGCTTCTGAACAGAGAGATCCATATAACTTTAAATGAAAGAAACTCACCATCTTCCACACCCACCAAATCTATATCCCAAGAATCCCCTCTTAGTTCACTATTGTTTATATTTTACATCAATCCCCTTATTAAAAGCATACAAAATTCATTTACTGGGATCGAGATACCAGACACAACACAGCACACTACATGCATTGCCTATATGGATGATATTACCATATTCTTAACATCAAAAAAACAAATACCGCAACTCCAAAAAATATTACAAGAATATTCACAAAAGTATGAATTAACATTTAATCCGGAAACCACAGCCTGGTCACTATACACTGGTAAACAATGTACATCAATTTACAAATCAAAACCAAACTCTTTCCTTGGGTTCCCATTTCATATGGGAATTACAGGAATGAGATGCCATATCCAAAATAAACTTAAAGAAGAAGCCACAAAAATTATAAACTCCTTTGTCCAAGGCATATCTTTCACTATATTCCAAAGTACAGTTAATTAACCAGCTTATCACAAACAAAATAACTTACTATGTACCAGTTATTTCATTCTCAAAGGGGTTTATTTCAAAAATTAAAACCATATATAATAAACTACTTTGGGCCAGAAAAACAGTAGCAATTTCCACAAAACAACTTAGCCAACCCCTAATAAAAAATGGACTTGGGTTGCACAACATCAATATTTTTCATCTACAAAAGTTAAGGAACTCAATAATCACAATACTTGCCAAATACCCAAAAAGTAACCACTTGCTAGAAGTTACTCCAACAGATAGACCACCTCCAAAAGGTTCCTTTTTCACCAACATTATATACCAATGCAAAACCACAGACAAGATTCCAGAACAGTATTCGCATAAGTATTCATACTGGGATATTTATGGTTTAATAAACAGAGAAGCAGATACTAATATTATACAACCTATGCTAGGAATTAACAAGAGACTACTCAAGGAATATAAAAAATGGGCTCTAGAGCCCAAATACTTTGATTTTATCATGAAAATAAATCTCATTGTCTTGCCAACAACCCACTTTCTTTATCATAAAAGAATGTATATATCTATTGACCCCTTCTGTGGACTCTGCAATCGAGCAGAAGAGACACTGGACCACTTTATTTATCAATGTGTAGCACTTAACCAAACACAATAAATGATGTGTAACATCTACAGAAAACTGGGTACAATCATTAATCACATAATAGCTGCTTTTCAGGGAAGATCAATACCTAGCATTAGGGCAGCCACATTTGTTCTATATGCGTACTGGTGCACCTGATATACTTTCTTAATTGGCAATAACACCAGATGACACCCAGCTACATTTAGCAAAAAACTGCTACACATTTGAAATAGATATAAAATAATAACCAGCCCCCACTTATATGCAGCAACATGGTCATTGTTAAAACAACCATCAATGCTGTGAATGCTGCAAAGAAAACTATCATACAATTAACATTCAAAGTGACATGCGGACAAAACTAAATAAGCTCCTCAAACTTTAGAACTCTGATTATTTTTGCTTTTTTATTTTTTATATTGTTATAGTCCATTAACCACAAAGTGTAACCACTAAATTCATTTATATGTGTTTACCCTAATATTATTCATTGTATGTTTAATTTCAAATTTTCTAGATGTAAACTTATGTAAACCATTGAGATCAATAAAGCCTTTATTGAAACGTAATAATAATAATAATAATAATAATAATAATAATAATAATAATAATAATAATAATAATAATAATAATAATAATAATAATAATAATAATAATAATAATAATAATAATAATAATAATAATAATAATAATAATAATAATAATAATAATAATAATAATAATAATAATAATAATAATAATAATAATAATAATAATAATAATAATAATAATAATAATAATAATAATAATAATAATAATAATAATAATAATAATAATAATAATAATAATAATAATAATAATAATAATAATAATAATAATAATAATAAAATAATAAATTTAATTTAATTTATTAAACATATAATCTCCTTGTGATAAATAAATCACGCATGGAGCTTAACAAAAATACATGTGCAAATAAAATAAAAAAAACATTAATATACAATAAAATAATTAAATAGAAATAAAAAGTTTTTGATTATCATCAATTATAATCCAGTTCATAATGAATTTTCTCAAAGTTTTCCTTGATATGTCATTAACATTAAATCCAATGTTTCTTATAAAAATATTATAAAATCTTGGACCAAGATAACATTTCTGATATCTGCAATGAGTTTTAAAGTACACTGGTTCAAATAATAAATCAAAATCACTTGGTCTAGTCACCATTATTGATGAAGAATTATTTTTATTCATTTTTTTGTATTTAAAATAATAACACAAAATATTCACTAAAAATAATTGATGAATAGTTAAAACTCCAGCACACTTAAATAATTCAAGTCTTGGCAAATCCAAAGGTTTAAACAAAATAATTCTTAATGTAAAATTTTGTAGTGTTTGCAATGACTTCAAAAAATATGCTGCAGTGCCACCCCATAATGTTATACCATAACAAAGTCTGTTTAAGAAATTTTTTTATATATACTTAATAGGACAGATTTATTCAAACAATCTCTTAATCTATAAAAAAGAAAATTAAGTTTCCTTAATTTTACTTGAAGCCAAAGAATATGTTATCCCAATGTACTCATCCAAAACCAAGCCAAGGTAAGAAATTGTTGAAGTCCTGGTAATTTTCTGACAAGACATTTTATTAACATAAGGCAATTGAATTAACAAGTCTTTTGCTGGAATATTTTTAAGAGAATACATTATGTAATTACATTTATTAATATTTAGCAGTAATCTATTATTGTTCATCCATTGTGTAATTTTAAATAAATCTTCATTCACAAGTTTCTCAAGTAAACTATATGAAACTGCTAAAGTAACCAAAGCAGTATCATCTGCAAAACAAAAAATGTTAGAATGAAGAGAAAGATCAAGCAGATCATTAATATAAACAGTAAATAACAATGGACCCAGGACTGAACCTTGAGGAACTCCATATCTAATTATTTCAGAATCACTCAAAAATTATTAATTTTCACAAATTGGCTTCTATTACTTAAATAAGATTTAAACCATTCAAGCATAGTAGTCCTCATGCCACAATGGTGTGACTTAATTATTCATATATCATGTGGAACACTGTCAAATGCTTTTCACAAATCTAAATAAATGCCTATAGTTTTGTAATCTTTTTCTAAAGATTCAGTGATGACTGAAACATGTTCAGATAAAGCCAGTTCTGTAGATCTTCCTGGCAAAAACCCAAATTGATTGTTTGAAAATAAATTATATTTTTGAAAAAACAAAACAATTCTGTTTTTTACACACATTTCCAAAATTTGAGACAATGTTGATAGAATAGAAAGTGGCCTGTAGTTTTCCAAACATTCCCTATCTCCACTCTTAAAAATAGGTGTAACAACAGCATATTTTAAACAATCTGGAAATATACCTAAATCAATAGAAGAATTAAATAAAAAAGATAAAATTGGTAAAAGAATGGAAACATTTTCAATTAATATTTTTACAGAAATACAATCCAAACCAATACATTTCTTATGTCTCATTTTATAAAGAGAATCTAAAATTTCACAATCTTCAATCTCTTTAAAAACAAAAGAATTCAGGATAGATTTCTCATATTGAAAAACATGAGAATTGCAATTATTGTCAAAACTATTCATTAACAATTCCACACTATGTACAAAATATTGATTGAAATGATCAGCTATTAGTTTTGAATTATTTAAAACATTAATAGATATTTCATTAATCTTTAGTCTAGAAATTTGTGAAAATCCTTCTTTAAAAATAAATTTTTTAACAACAGTCCAAAAGTTGCTTAATTTAGTTGATTTTAAAGAATCAATTTGAGTAGAATAGAAAATCAATTTAGCTTTGACTATATCTTTCTTTATTTCTTTATCAAGAACCTTTAGCTGAACTTTAAATTCTTCATTAGTAGGAAACCTTTTGAAAAGCTTGTACAATTTATTCTTTCTGTTAACTTTTGATATTAACTCATTTGTAATCCAATCATGTCTCTTCAGATCTTTCTTCTTTATATATTTTATAAAAGAACAATAATCTATAAACTTTTTCATCTTGTCAACAAAGAATGAAAATGCACAATTTACATCATTCAACTCAAAGATTAAATTCTAATCATATTTAGTAATTAAGGATTGCAAACGATCATGAGATAAAAGTTTAAAACACTTTTTACTATGAGAAAAATTCTTTTTAAAAGTAACAACAATTCCTCTGTGATCTGTAAGACACCAATCCAAAAAAGATGTTTTCAAAAAAATATTTTCAGGACATCTAGCAAATATGTGATCAATAAGTGAAGATGATGAAGATGTAAGACGTGTAGGAGGATAATAATAATAATAATAATAATAATAATAATAATAATAATAATAATAATAATAATAATAATAATAATAATAATAATAATAATAATAATAATAATAATAATAATAATAATAATAATAATAATAATAATAATAATAATAATAATAATAATAATTATTGACAAAGCTACAAGTTAGTTGAAAGCACTCCTAAGTGACGGTTATACACCTATTTTTATAAGCTTTTAAATACTGTATTTTTAAATATTTATATATATATATATATATTCTAACCGATCCGTTTGTAGTCTCACTTCCGGGCAATATAGTATTAAATAAAAATGTGTCTAGCTCAGTTAAAGATTATGTTTGTTAAAATGCAAATAATTACTAATCAAAATATCTGGCATTAAATTAAAACATTCTACTATCAAAATAATAAAAAGGTTTAGTTTATAAAATAAATCAATAAATATTTATTATTTATGAGACTTGGAAGTGAAATACAGATGACAAGAAAGATTACATTGAGCCAATATCCTACAGGATACTACCTCAATGGCATAAGAACACTACCCCCCTTATTACTATCTTAAATCAATAAACTTATAGTATTCTTATGACTAATAAATCCTACTCATTAAGATTAAACTAATAATTAAATCTTAATCTTCTATTTATAATAATTTAGCTCAATAAAATCTCAGGTTCATACAATTATTCTAAGATAATCAAATCACGGTAGTAAAACACGATAAGGGATTTTTATGTCATACTCTACTACACTTAAACTAACAATAACAAATAATAATAATATTCTTCATTGTATGAACTAATTCTTTTTATCTTTTTCTTCACTATAATTTTATTACTATAATAAAATAATAAAATACCATAATATAATCTATTATGTTCATATAAGAACGTAATAAATATGTGGTAGTATTTATAATCTGACAAATAAAGGTGTGTGGCAACGGATAGCATATAATTCAATGTACCATTATGATAACTAATTTGTGACCATAAGATAATGTAAAAATATGATTACTTAATTAAATGAATACCAAGAAAATATTCGAATTCTTAAAATAATTCTTTATTTATCTCTGTGCAAAATTATATATTTGTTTCTATTATTCTGGGTGAATCATGCGTTTGAATGGAAAAGAAACAGTCTTAACCCACAAATTTTTGGAAAAAAACAACAACAAATTTTAACAAAGTTTATTATTAACAATAAAATAAAATAAATAATTTATTTACAATATTTACATTGAATATCCTCAATTTACGCCATTCTACTTAGTTATTAAAACAGTCTAGAATTTATTTAAGTCTTCATTCTGACTTAAAATAATAATAATAAAATAATACCATTTTATTTATCTTTTTTTAATTAAACTTATGATAAATTACATTTATTTATTTTTATTAAAAAAAATATATCCTATCCTTAAATATTATTTAACTACACTTTTTTTCTAAAAAAAACATCCATAGAAACATACTACAGAAAACATAAAAAATAACATTATCGTGAGTATCGATCTTTTAAAAAATAAACAATTTTCATTTTGCAATGTTAAAAGATGTCATATAAAATATCTACTAATAATTTATTACTAGATTTTGTGGATATCGTTCACTACACTATGTTTATTAAATATAACATATCCCCATTTAATATTACTTTAATACTATATAGTTATAATTACTGATATATTCCCTTTTATTTAATAACTCTAAAATTGTATCTATGCTTATTGTTTGTATTGTTTTACTTTATAACACTGTATTTTAAAAATAAGCAGTACTCATTTTAAAATGAAATAAAATATTTATAAATTATTTAATATTTCAGAAGCAACTTTGCTTTACATATTTTATTCCTGAAGTTTATTTTATCTTCCAATTATAAAATCTAAACATATTTTATGATTCTTTTTTCTTTTGGATCCTTTGGATTTTCAATTCCAATTTATAGCAATTATACTTCTTCTTACAAGTAAATGAACTTATCTCATTCAAATGATAGCATATCTTAAACTCTAAATTATCTATTATTTCTTTTCAAATATATCATAGTGTATGGTGTAGTTATATTGGAAATCTAGATAGTGAATAGATGAGTAGGCAAGGGAAGCAAAACTAGAGTATAACTCATAGCACATATCAAAAAATATCATGATACAGTATATCTACAAGAAATAGAGGCATGACCTATTCTGTCTAATGTCCTTCAATACAATTAATGATGTCAAAGCTATTTATTCAGCTTTATTGAAACATCAACACTTAAAGAAAATAGACACTGTCCACAAATAAATATATCAGTCACAGGGCATTGTTAACTGTACTGTATATACACAAAGATTATAAAATACTATTCATATCTCTTATTACATCCTACCATAACATCATATCTTGGGTTCATGTTCACCATATTACTACCAAGCCACTATCTTATCATTATTTCCTAAAAGATTTATCACATCTTACATCGACAACTACTAACTTGCATATTCAAAACAATAAATAAAATTCCATTATAATTATAGCAATCTTACTAATCCACAAGAAAAGTCCACTTACTTCCTTATTTTATATTCTAAACACATACCAACTAGTCATATAAATACTTTGAACATCCAATAATATGAAAAAAAAATTTAAAACAATCACGTAAATCTTTATCATCATGTTATGTTAAATTACTAGTATAAAGTTATAGCATGCATATTCTGAAAATAAATCCTAATCTCATAATTTAAATGTGTTGTACAAAATGGATTTACATATAATTAAACATTTATACTTTCATACATTAGAATTCATAGGCAATCTGCAAAAAAAAAAAAGAAAACAAAAATACATCATAAAATATATCAATATTCATTAACTATTACCAAGTGATATTAGCTGGTCATCACTTTTTGCAGTCTTTTTTTCCATCAACTACATATAACATTGCATACATGAAAATACATTTATACTTTTACTTAAATGTTCTTCTTTAAACTATTAAATTATTATATTATAGGATTCTAATATCATCAATAAATTAATATTCATGTTCCTACACTTACAAACCAGAAAATTTACATTTAAAATAAATAAATGAGTTAAAACCATATTTACTTATTCTTCAGCTGAGACTAATGTTCTTTATGAGTTCAAAATGTTTTTATTTTCTCGATAGTTTTTTTTTTAAATGTTCTCTTCAAGAGCAATTCTACAACTTCCTCCATTGCTATGATGACGAACAAGACAATGCATCTCCTGCTGTAAGTGTTGTCCGAACTTCCGGTATGAAAATCTCAGGTTTAAAAAAATGAATAATAAAAAAAAAATATTATGATGTCTTAAAATCTTGAAAAATTAAATAAAATAATCATTGATCAATCCTGGAAAAGTTATGGAATAATAGTTTGTGGTTTCTATAGTCCAGAACGATGACTATTAAAATCATAACAAAGTCATAACTTTTCAAATAATTCTGTGAAGCTTCTATTCTATAGTATTCCTTATTAACTGGGTGATGATGCATCCTGCCCCTTTTGACTTAGCTTGAATTATCCAGATAAACTATTTGTGCAATATAAAACTATTTTTATAATTCCATACTTTCATTTATTCCTGTATTCCTTTTCTTTGTAGGTTTCTTCTTTTAGTAAAATTTATTACTATTTATTATCCATTTATAGTTGTTTTATTATTGTTTAAATTATCAGCTTTAAAATAATTTTTCATGAATGTGTATAACCTATATATTGTTCAGGTTTTAATAACATCTGCTTTTCTAGAATATCTTCATTAATCTTTTAATATTGTATTTTCATAAATTTATTCTAAATATACTTGTCATAATATTTGTCAGTCCTTGATGAAAATATCTTGCCATTATATAAAAAAAATAAATGCGTAATTTAATTTTAATTTGCAAATAGCTTTTCTATTGAGCTTCCTGTACAATGTCCATAAAAATTAATTTATTTACTGAAATAGTCCTCTTGTTCAATATTATTGAAACTGCATTAATAAATATTATACTCATTTTAAAAATATTATAAGTTGAATACATTTTACTTATTGGTATATCCATTTTATTATTGCGAAGTTATATATTAGATTTTGACGAATACTACTGGCAAAAGACTTTTAAAATTAGCCAAGACATATTAAATGAAGTTATTATTAATATTTTTATTTTACACTCTCTTTTTGCAAATACTTTTAAAATAATAATAACCTATTAGTTTTGCAAATAAAATTGTACGAGAGCACTAAAAAATTGACTAAATAATAAAATTAAAAATTACTATCACCTGGATAGCTACTGATACACTCTATCACTGATACAATTCATCTATTAATCACCACTGATACCCCCATGCAATCCATATTTATATTTCAGAAAATATGTCATTCTATTGGTCGATTCTTACTTTTGGTTTGATACCAAATTTGCATAATGTTATAAAATTACACAATTAAATTTCAAAATAAAAAATATGACGTATTAAAACTTTAAAAATATTATTTAAAATATTACTTTTAAATCAATTATTACTTTACTAAATTACTTAAACATTTAAAATACTTTTAAAAACAATATTTAATAATTTATCCCACTCTTAATATTTAATTTATCTATTATATTTTAAAACAAAATATTTAACTTTTATTAACTGTATTTGTCTTTATTACATTATTCAAAACATTTTTATATAGTAGTTAACTTAATATTTAATATTTGCTTTTATGATAGGTAATAATTATATCCAATTCTATAATGCAATTTTAGAATATTTTAAACTTTACTAATAAATACTAGCAAGCAAGTGTGTGTAATTATAATACAAATCACATGAATAAAATAACCAATACAGACATTATCCAATTTACTGTCTGGGAATAAGTAATAAATTGCAACACTTGTTGTATTAAATAAAATAATACAATTATATAAAATTTGGAAGAATAATTTAGAAAATATAGAATTAAATACAACTTTCACTACCATAAAACGTACTTTTAAAATATATGATATTAATTTTGATTATTAAATATAATTTATAAATTTAAATATAACATTTATTTAACTATAAATTTTAAACTATTAAAATTGAACTTTTTAAAACATACTTTTAAATATTTATAGCTGAGTTATTTATTATGGCCAGCTTTTGCAACCATATGTAATAATATTTTTAGCTTTACTTAACTATTTTAAAGTTATTCATTATACTTTTATGCATTACATATTTTCATTTAGCTTTAAATTGTACTTTAAGATATTATTAACAAAATATAACTAACATATCAAGAGAACATATTCTAAATTTAAATTTTTTAAATAATTTACTATGATGAGCTATTTCTGACCTATAGAAAAGGGCACAATATATATATATATATATAGATATAAGGGCACAATATATATATCTACTATTCATATATATATATATATATATATATATATATGAATAGTAGAGTCAAGAGATTTTTTGAATTAAAACATTGGTTTTATGATTAGAGATAATTCTCAGTACCTAATTTGGCATCCAATGTGGATGCATTAGGATTCATAGGATCCATATAGATCAACTTAGCATAGTGCTAATATTAGAATCCAATAGATGTAGAAAAAATAGAAAGATATTTTATTGTTTCCTTCTTGAAGGGGTGTGTGTATTATAATGCTAGAATAGAAATCTCAATTTAGACACATTTTTTGCATTACAATATGAACAATTTTTTTTATTGATGTTTTTATTTTATTAAAAAATGTTGATTACAATCACAAACATAAAATATTTTTATTTTAATTCCATTCTTGAGTACTGCCATTGTTAAAATTTTGTTAGTATAAGTAGATATGAGAAATTAATTTATGTTATTAAAAGCATATAAATTCCAACACTTACCTATAAATTGAAATTGAAGAATGTTAATTAATTTTTCATTTTGTAGACAACAAAACTTAATTAAATAGAGAAAATTATAGAGAAGGAGGGGAGTTGATGTAGATTTAAAATTACAGTAAAAAATAAAATAAAAAAGTTTGGGTGGTAATTTTTTTAATTGAAGATTGGCAGCCAAATTTATGAGAATAAAGATTGGAGGGCATTTTGTTGTTTAAAAGAATCAAAATCAGACTAGAAATTTGACTGATAATTGATTTCTTGGAAAGCTGTGGTGGAGAAGAATTTATGCTGTGTATAATTTTAATAACAGAAATCATTTGTGAAGTTGAACTGGGATTGTTTTCAAAATTTAAAGAAATAAAAAATAAAATCATGGCAGGTTAAAATTAACATATGTCCACCTAAAGCCTGAAGATATGTGAAACTGTTTATGGTCAAAATAATGGAGGTAATACCCTTATAAAGAATCTAAACATGAAATGTGATCCAAAAAGCTGCATTAAAATTACCACTTACTTGGGATTTAAATTCATTGCCACCCTCAATTAAATAGCTACATATAAGGAATATGATTTAGTCATTATGCTACAGAAGGTGTTCTTTCAATTATTTAATGATTGTTTTTTTGTTGTTGCAAATTTTTATTTAAAAGACTTGATCTGTCCGCTATTAAGATTTCAGTTCAAACATATGGGAGTCTTCTCTGTTCTCCCATGAAAAAAATAACTCTATTAAAGAAGCATGAAGTAGTACTCCTCTAAGATAATGAATTTGAGAAACAAAAGCAGAAAAAATAAATGCTTTCAAACATCTAAACAGCTAAATAGATTAAATAACCTTAGGGTAAATAAATTCCCTTATTTTAAAATAAAAGATATAAAAAAAACGTTTATTTTTTGTATGATCATATGCGACCTTAAAGAAATACCATGGTAAGATTTAATATTTTTACAGAAAGGCTTTTAATAATATTATTAAGCAATAAAGTTGTATTAGTTATTTTCTTTAATGCTATTATGTGTCAATTTATATTTATCTAATAGTCACAGTAACATTATCATCATTATAGAACTTTGGTAAAGATTTATGGTAAATTTGCATAATATTTCTAAATATCTCTATGCGTATACAATTATCATCTTGTTTTATATGTATATATTTGTACATTGTATATAATCATTTATTAAATTATAATGAATAAATTATAATAATTAATAAAGCAAGTCATATATAACATGACATTACTTTTATGAGCTTGTAATTACAAAAATGCACATAGAGAGCGTACCAATAGCTCTAACAAGCTCGTAAATTAACAAGTGCGGTTTTGAGTTGATATTTTAGGTCTAGTGTCCGAATATTCTAGCTCTCCACTGACGTGGGCCATAAGCCCGAAACCATGGTCTGGAGATAAGAGTGTTCTGGATAGAGATTTTAAATATTTCTCATAACCGCACTTGTTAATTTACGAGCTTGTTAGAGCTATTGGTACGCTCTCTATGTGAATAAATTATATAACTTTGAGATATAAGGATACATATCACTCAAGGAAAATACCATTGATAAGAAAGAGACCAGGTTAGCATCTCTTTATAAAATATATGAGCTATCTAAATCAAATCATCAAGAGAGAGGTGAGGCCTACATCCTTTGGAAACATGATTTGGCAAGATAAGCTTATAGCAATACACAAAAGAGAAACTAATTTTAATCTCTTGATAAACATAATAATTGATGTATAAAACTGATAATTATTTTGTATCAAATCTGACTTAATATTGCCTTAAATAATTAATAAAATAATATACAACATTTCATGGCTTACATATACCGTATTAACTAAAATAAATAAATTATTCACAACAGGGAACACATCAATTCTCTTAAATGATATAATACTAAAAGAATTATATAGCATTAATAAAACACTCAACAATATGTGAACTTCCAAATACTATCATGAACCATAATGCATAAACTATACTAAGCAAGAATACCTAAAACAAGTAAATAATAATAAGTATAAATACAAAATTATAAGTTTAAATGAATAATTTTTTTCTCATTAGTAACTTAACAAATGTCTGCTTATTCACAATTAAAATGTCAGTTTTAATTTTAAAATAAACAGATTATTCTTCTCAAATTTATAATTCATTTATTAAATAAATTTATCCAAGAGAAATTGTTTATTGATTCAATTGTTAAAATACATCAAAATAAAACATTTTGAAAGTTATTGATAATTTTATTCTCTCAAATAAGTTAGTAAAAGACACATTTTTAAATATTAACACGCTGTTATAATTATTGCCAAAAATATGAGCTTTCAATAACTATTTTTAGGATTTAAGAAATGCCATATTTTTATAATAAAGTTTATTACAATTATGGAATAGAAAACAAGGAAGAGTTCTTACATGCACAGGATATGTCACATATAATTTCCATGACTTACTTGTATTAAATAGATATACTTTAGCTATGAACATTAAATAATTGTTTGACATTTTTATTCTTTGCTTTTCCTTTTTAAATAATATTAACTTTTGGATTTTCAGTGACTTTAGTCTAAACATTGGCACTTGAATTTACAATCTTTTAAAGATACATATAAGTATAACTTATAATTAATTCTATAGCTGAGAAATTTTGAAATTTCATTTTTCTTTGCAAGACTATTTTTTTCTAGAAGTTCAGTGGTATGTAATGGTTTCCTAGTTCTGACCTAATGTTCATATGTATTGACCTTTTATACACTTAGTCATGTCACTCTTTTTGATTGATAGAAAAACATCTTTTTACTACTTTCTTTGACCTTCCCATTTTAGAGTTTAAAAAATCAATTTTGTATCTGAAATTAAGTTAAAAATAGAAACTCATTTACATATTTTAAAAGAATAAAATTATTATGGTAAAATAAAATACAATGAAAGAAAATGACTTTTTTTAAAATATTACATCATTTTTTAAATCTATTTTTAGACTTTATTACATAAGTTCACTAATATTTAATTTAATATTTTAATTAAATCAAGGGTATTGAAAAATGATATTCAACATTATAAAATAAGAAAGTGTAAATTAATATTAATAAATGTAAGCACACTGACACACATATACACTGAAGGTATTTCAACTGAAATTCAGCTATTTTAACACCACTAAAACAATTTTCTGTCTTTTAAGTTAACTAATCTAACTTTATCTTTATCTATTTAATGTTAATGATATTAGTTTATAATTATACTATTACTGACAGTTAATTTGACATCAGCATCTGATATTAAAATTTTTAGACCTAATTATTATTGCTGCTTATTTAAGCACTAAAGTTTGAGATACCAAAGGATTATATTAAAGCAATTTTGATTCTTCAGTACTAATTTCTTGCTAAATAGAAAACATTTTTAGATTTTTAGGTTAAACACTTCAGATACCACAACCATAGACAAGTTTAAATTAATATAATAAAATATTCATTCAGGACATATAAAATATTGTAAATAATTTATAATTTAAATTAGCATATACTTACGAAAGTTTAATAAAATTAACTTACTATGAGATTAAGTTAATGAAAAATTTCCCTGTATATTATTTTTTATACATAAACACATTAAATGGTTGAAAATCTAGCTTCACTAGCAAAAGCTAAATGTTGTAATATATATATATATATATATATATGCAGATGTCTAAAAGTTTAGATCTTCTTAAGAATTATCTTTTAGATAAATGCTTAGCTTGAGTTGGTTTTTTGAATCTAATGTCCCAACTCCTTACTGAAGAGACCCATAGGTCGAAACCGGTCTGGGGATGGGGACAATCTAAGATAAAGATGATTTGAATGCCTTCTCTTGTAGTAGCATTTATCATAATATAAAAAAAGCTTGTTTAGAGCGTTAGCATGCTCTTAAGTTTATATATATATATATATATATATATATATATATATATATATGTAACGCTATTCCATTACAATATATATATAAATTCTAATAGAACTGAAATAAATATCAGCAGATTATATCTAAAATTCCTGAATTTTAACATAAGCAGATTTTCTGATGTTATGAAAAAATATATGTTTACACTTCAATTTTGATCTTGAAAATGCTAAGATTCTTTATGAGGAGACAAAACACAATAAATAGAAATAGAAGATTTATAATCAATCAACAGTCTGCTAATGAATAAATATTTGAAAACCAGGCACTCTTCTCAAACCTGGAGCTTAATTGTAAGTATAGGAGATTTGAACACAGTCTTTTAAGCACCCAACATCTATCCACACTATCTCATACAGCTGATACATATGACTATACACACATAGAAAAGATAAATATCCACCAATACACACATTTCCTGCTAAACCAGGACTCATCAGTTCAAATCCCCTATACTTAGTTTGCTAATGGTAATATTTTGAAATATTGGGATATGATGCACATTTATTTTCATTACATTTGAATTTAAATGGCAGAAGGTGAGAAGATTAATTGAAAATGCTTCTGTGGTTTGACATAGTTTTTATAAATGTATTTTCACCATTATATTCATTTTTTTTATTACAATATTTATTCCATATTAGACAACATAAAAAATTACTGGAATAACATTATTGTAAAATGATTTTAAATATATTGCTTTATGTAAATACATGCTTTAAAATTACATTGATGTTCTAATCATTGATTTTAGCACTTGCTTCTGATTGTGAAGAAACTGATTGTCCACGAAGATCGTTTTGTTCTTACAATTCTGTAGAAAATTTGACATGTGTTTGTGCACATGGAACAATCGGTAATCCATTTAATGGTGGTTGCAATGGTAAGTGCACAACCATGAATTCATAACTTTTATATATTTTTAAAAGATAATATTTATAAGATACATTTGCATTAACATTATTTATAAATTTAACTAGAAGACCTTAATTTATCTTTCTCCAAAAAAGAGAAAAAGAAAGGACAATATACATATTTTTAAACAATTTCATTGAAGAATGAAAGTTATAAAAATATGCACATAAATAAAAAAAATAAACATTTCCATGTTTTTATTCTTCAGTAATTTAAAAAATAAATTAATTTAAAAGAATAATGTAAAATTGTATTACTAATAATGCCTTGCATATTTTAAATAGCAATAGAATGGTGAACATAGGTCCATGGTTTTTGGGATGTGGTCTTTTGTTTTCAGTATTCAAACTTGTTATGAACTCTTGAACAATAAATTACTATATATATATATATAGTAATTTATTGTAATTTATTTATATATATATATATATATATATATATATATATATATAATTAAAAACAATAACTAGTATTTTAATGCATATATAAGAATAAATTTATAATATATGTATATATTGAAGATAATATATAATAAAATATATTGTACAAAAGTATGAAAATAATTATCAACTATTACAGTAATTAATGTTGGTATAAAACAATATTTATTACTTTATTAAGCCAGGTTTTCAATACAGTGTATCTTTATCAAAGAAATGCATGTGAATAATAGTTATGCTAATGTATTTGCTAATATTAACTATAATTGGGCTTTGAAAAAGATATGCTGTATTGAAAGCCTGGTTTAGCAAAGTAATAAATATTGTATTCTACCAAAAGTTATTACCATAATTATTGATGTCTATATACTCTTGTAGAATATATTTTGTTATATATTATAACTATAACAAATTCAATATAGTTTAGATTCATTATATTTCAAAGCTACATGGAAAAAAATTATTTAATAAAAACTGTGAGTTGATTGATAAATATACAAACTGTCATTTGGATGCACGTCACTTGAGTAAACTGTCTAAAAAATTGAAAGAAGATTAATTTATGCATTTGATCATGTTTTAAAAATTTAAATTGTAATATGTAAAATAATAATGAACAACACTATAAAGGAAGAAAGAAAAATATTTTGGTACACAAAAGAATTCTGAATTGAGTAATTTAAAAAAAAATTAGAGCATTTTAAACATTATTTAATCTGCCTTTCAAATGGAAGTTTTAATTAAACAACTTATCCATTCTGAAGTAAATCTGATGACATATTTAAATTTAGTATTAAAATTTTGGAATTAATAAAAGTATAATATTGAGATATAATTAAAAATTGGGAATGAATTTCTTTTTATGTTACAAAAAATATATAAAGTCATTATATAATGTATATAGAATTTGTGTCCACAACATGTTTTGAAAAGAGTAAAGAGGTGGTTTTTCAAAAAATATATAGTTGGAATAACATAAATATCATAGTTTTCTTAGCTGGTGATGTATCATTGTTTGAAAACATCAAGTAAGTATAATATATAAGTGTAAAACAAAAAACTAGGGATTCTAATTCCAGGAGTTCAGCATTTCATTTCATATTGTTTTGCATTTTAGACTCATGTTATTTTAAATCTATGTCACATACATGCTGAGAAGGGAAACAACTACTGATTAAAACACTTTCTGCATTGTAACTTGGATAATTTTATTTTAATGACTTTTTTTAAAAAAAAATATTTTTCAATACTCTGATACTCACAGCTAGTATGATGACTTTACATACCAATACACACACACACACACACACATATATATATATATATATTATAACAGTCAAGATTGTATAATCAGTGAACAAGACCAAAAGACCAAGTAGGGACCCTCATCCAGTTGGTGAGGGAAGACCCATGTCCCTAGTTTAAACCTCTACCTAGGCTTCCAAACCTCCATCACCTAATTAATACACTTGATGTCATACTGCTTTTCTTCTTCATATAGTGTGATGTAACTCAGGAACTGAGCATAGACACTTTCTCAGGGTTCTCCATACTTTCTATATCTCAGACAGATAGATTTACATTGCTATTGTCAGGGTTTGATTACCATGACCTCTTGTAATTGCTGTTATATTTATTTACAAAACCTGCTGACATGTGACTTCAATTATATATATATATATATATATATATATATATATATATATATTATCATTGCTTAGGACATGTTTAATGGCTAATCAATAAAAATAATAATAATTGTGCACTATTGCAACTTCCAATAAAGTCACACATTTAATGAATACAATATATACAATTTATTATATTAACAATATAGAGAGATTGGCTTACAGCAGTTAACTAAAATTGATCTACTGGCCTTTAAAAAGCTTATCGGAAGATTGTGATGGCTTACAAGGTGATATGATCTGTTGAGAATGGTTAAAAAATACATAGCTTACCAGCTCATTTCAGGTTCTGATGCAATAATGAATACATTGAGTATTAAAGGGGGCACTTGAGTGTGGGTTTGAAGTTGAGGTCACTTAGGATTACTAATGGATGTAAACAGAGGCTAACATATGAATATTGTGGAGGGATCATGGTACTACCTATCTTGGAGTGGACAGTGATGTAAAGACAAATGATGATCAGTTAGTTGATCAGGAGAAATGGTCCACTGCTATAAACTGGATGTCCCTGGCCAGGGTGCATAATAATGGGGAGAGAGTGTGGTATGCAGAATGTGGGATTTAGGCTTGCAGAGAATCTCCAGCTTCTGCTGAACCCAGACCAGCACTAATCTCTTAATTAGGAATCTGGACACATGGTGTCTGGATTGCCCTTACATGGTTTGACCTCAGATGCATGTATTATAGAGTGAAACATAATGAAATAATGGCCAAGCCCCAATATATATAGGCAAGAATGCAAATATAAATATCAATAACTAGGACTATTATGGGCATACTGCCCATAATAATAACTTTATGGAGCATATTACATATATATAAACCATGAGAGTCTCTAGGGAACCAATAAATAATCTTATTCATTAAGAACCCATGCACAATACTTATTTATACATTAGTATTTCACATTTGATAATTTATATCTATAGTGGATTTAGAAGTAGATTGTTCCTGAAAAAGGATGATAACACAATCGTAAATTCATTATATATATATTATTAGGTGATGATTGCGATTTAAGCTATATAAAGGTAGTATTGCAATGAATACATATTTAAGTACATGATTAATGTCTGTATTGACCTATAATTATTACAGAATAACATTTTTATTATTACAGAATATCATTTTATTATTACAGAATATCATTTTATTATCAATAGTATCATTAGCTTGGCGGTATATAAAGAATAGTTTAAATTATGTCAATGCGTTATTCTACTACTAGTTTATAATGAAATTATTGCAAATACTTGGGTTAAATTTGTACACATAGAAAGTCATATGTTAAACTAAAACTCTTCACTTATTTTTGTATACAGATTCTGAGAATTAAAAGGTAACTTTCTTGACATGATAAAAGGAGGGAATAAAGTGTACTACAAAAAAAAGTTGAATTAATACTTATTATTGTGATTTTTAATATTAAATTGTAAATTAGCCATCTTCTTTACTCCATTCTGTCTCCTGAAACTTCACAAGCAAAGAAGCAGAAACACATTTCTTAATAAAAATTAACATAAATAAATTAGCAAATGTAACTCTCATTTCATAAAATAACTAAGCCAGTAGATTTTAACATAAAATAAAGATTAAATAATTTAAGTGGTTAAGACTAGTTAAAGTATATATATATAAAGTTACAGTTAGTTTATAAAATAGTTGAAGACTAGTTAAAGTATATATATATAAAGTTACAGTTAGTTTATAAAATAGTTGAACATATTTATCTGAAAACATGGATACTCTTGGGACTTCATGGACATATAGGTAAACTGATGATCTTGTGGCTTACACTGAAGAGATAGGACATGGTTTTGAACGTCACATTTTAATTGAACAGGTAGGATGCCTGACTTCCCTGGGATGACCATGGAGATGCTGAGACCTGTCTACTCACTCACTGCAGGTACAGCAATCATATATTTTTTCTTGCTGGTGCAGTTTCAGTTTTGATGCTATTTGTTCTTGGCAATCTTTAGGTTGTCTGATCAGATGGAATTTGGCTGATGCTTCTCAATGATACAAATTTAGTTGATAATATTAATAATCACAAAAACTTAAAATCTTTCATAAATTTGATAAGAGAATTATTATGATTATCCCAGACAATGCTGAAACGTATGGTTATATATTTTAGTTCCATGCCATGGGTTGCACTTAGTGAGTTTCATTAATGGATTTTTGGCTAATTTCTCTAATTACTACCTATCCACTCCTCACTTGCTCATTCTAAATAAATTACATATATATACTATGGAAGATAGGTGGATTAAAATGAACATGAAACAAGTATATCTGCATACAGATAGATATACAAACAGATATACACCACTTCAATATATGTATAAACTTAATTTATTACACACACACACACACACATATATATATATATATATATATATATATATATATATATTACACTTACTCCAATTGCTCATCTCAAAATAACAAATTTCTCTGTTTACTTGATCTAAAAAAATAGTTAACGAATAAGTAAAATGTAAACTAATCAATATTTTTTGTTGTATAACATTTTAGTACACCCTGTATGTAAAATAGTCATGTTTTTATAAGTGTCATAAGCATAATAGCTTATATTGCTTTTAATAATTTCAATTATTAATAAAATAACAGTATTGTGTTAAAATATGTGCCAGAAAATAATATTCTAATAGTATAGTAATTAGCTATAAGACAAAAAAAAAAGTAGAGAATGTAAAATTAATTTTAAATTGACTTTTGGAAATTTTTAGAATAGTAGTATAAGGATTAAAATATTGGTTTATAATAGGTCAGCTTTAGGTTGATAAAGTAATTGTAATATTTAATATCTTTAAATATTTTATTGGGTAAGTTATAATAAGTTACAATTAATTATTTAAGAAGTAATTAATATGTTAGCTTAAAGTTTAAAATGTCATTTTCTTTGTTCATGAATATGTGTGAGTGCCTGCATGAATTGAGGGAATTTGTTTTATAATTAAATAGTTTTATGTTGAGTTCTTTAGACTTATTAAAAATATTAATGAACAAATAATTATAATATTAATTAGAATAGTTTAATGAATAAAATAAGTATTAATTTAAATTTTAGTGCATAAATATCCTAAGATGGTTCAATTGGTTGATGAATAAATAATGTGATTATTTATTTTTTTCTATAAGAAAACGTTGTTAACTTTATTCCAAATTAGGTTCATTAAATTACATGCCATTTTGAAATATGTAGACTAAAATAACATCATCGATTGACTGACATATCTTTGATTGGGTTTTAAAAAAAAATGATTATAAAAAAAGAGTAGTTTGGTTGTTTAAGTTAATCATTTTTCATTTGTTCATTCCTTCTCTTCTGGTTTGGCTTGAATCCTTGGCACAAGATAAAATCATAAAGTATTAAATTTTTTTTATAACTTTATTATTTTTCCTAAAAGTATTAAATTTAAACCTAATTCTTATCAAGATTATAATGAACTTTGAGTAAACTTTTCCAGTAGCCCCATTCTTTTGTTACTAAATTACAGTTAAGCTTTTTTAATTATAAAAAAAATGCTGTGGAGAAATTTTATTTTTTGTATAAGTCACTTGAATAAAACTCACTTCAGAATGAGTTTAAAAGAAAAGTGATTGTTATATTCATTTACGAATAGTATTAAAATTATGCAAAACATTTTTGCAGTGCATGTTTTATTTAGTTATTTCATAAATGAGAGAAATTTTAAAAGAACGAAATTGTAATGCATTGTATATTTAAAGTTTAAAATTCATTCTATTAATTTGCATATTTAATGACTAAAATTATTAATTGCCATGTGAATTGTTTGAAGAATAATTTTGGAAATATTTAAATAATTAACCTTCTTTAAAATTAGTTTTTCGTATATGAAAAGAAACATATACTGGAGGAATTAAAATCATTTAAAGTGTTTTGCTATGCTGGAAAAAAATCATTTTCTATTAAAAGAAATGTGAAAATATTAATTTATCAACCTATAATATGATGTTAATAGAAATATTTCTAAAGATGTTCTGGTATGCTGAATTATTCTCTACTAACAAAATGCTTTATAAATTATATTATGCTAATGTATTAAGTAATAACCTGGAAATGTCTCATTATTTTTTACAAATCACAGTTCAGGTTCATCACTTTTGGCACTCAAATTTTACTCAAATTTCTGGCCAATAAATCATTTGATTATTCTATTTATTAAAGCAGTGAGAAATAAACAATATATATTTTATCAACTCCATGCCTTAAAATTATAAGATTATGATATATATTAATATGAATTTAATTATGTATTGTGCTTAAAGCATATTATGAGAATATGAGATACAAATAGATATGAAATGAACAAATATAAGTAGTCTTGAATTGAGAAGAAAGCAGTGCATATTGATTTTGTGAAGAGAACAGATAATTCTGCTAGGAAAATATCTGTTAAAAAGGAAAACAACTGAATAAAATAGTCTCCCTCAGAATAGTTTAGGATAGCTTTATCTTTTTGACTATCTAAAAAAAAAACATTTTCAATACTCCACCCATTTTCGGCATTTATGATATAGTCAATAGATAATTATTTATCATGAGTGACTAGAAAACAATGCATACTAGTCAAAGACTTGAGTATATGCAGTTGTATTCAAATATAAACTTTAAATTTGCAGAGAGTGCAATGTAGCCTATGAAGAAGAAAACAATGTCCTAAAAAGAAGATAACTATGCCACAAGACCTATTGTATACCTATAGTGGGACACATATTCATTGTCAACTGTCATTGATAAATAAAGGAAATAATTAAAATTAAGACTTAACTGATAAAAACTATCATTAAAGATGTGCATATATATATAAAATATGCTTGCTATCTTCACAAAAACTATGGTTTAAAATATATTATGAACTTTCTTTATATTCAATTATAAGACTTTATAATTAATAAGAGGATAGTTTATGCATATTTATCATAACTTTTAGATTAGATATTTATTACTATTTATTAATTTCAATATTTGTATTTTATTTATTTTATGATAATTACGAATCTACACGCAGCAATTTCATTATACTATTTATTTTATAATTACTATAAATAAATTGTAAAATATTTTTTTATTGACAAATTTAATTTATTTTGTTATTTGAACTCATTCCAAACATCTGCCATATTGCATCACTAACCCTGAGAAATCATGCAGTCCATTGGAAGACAGGTTAGAGTAGTGGAAGAAATTTGAAATGATGAAGATTAGCAATTGTAAGATATTCAGAAGTAACAATTCAAAACAAAGCAAAACTCTCCATACAGTAGTGCCATCTTGCGCTAACAAGAGCAATCAATGGATGCCAGAAGGCTTGTGCATAAAATCCCTATCTAGTGCCTATTCATCCAATATCCCCAGACTAGTTTCTGGCTTGTGGCCTTCATCAGTGAGGAGCCTTGGATCTGAAAGCACTGCACCTAGATCTTTGGATATAATGCAACCCTCCAGAAGATCTTGTTAGCACAAGATGGCACAACTGTATGGAGAGTTTTGCTTTGTTTTGAATTGTTTAATAACAATTATGTGCTAGTATGAGATAGTGATCATGTGATGTTTAGTGCTTTAATATTCAGAAGTAAATTTTCCATGACAAAAGTAGCACTGAAAGATTAATTTAAACTGGATCTACAAAATCCTTTTGAAATAATTACCTGTAATTTAACTTTCATTGCTATGATTAATTGATTAGTGTCACTACAGTAATGGTTACATTTAATTTATATATTTTATTGAGTTTAGCCATCTCATTGATGACTGTATACTGAACCAGTACATTTAAAAGTTATTCATTTAATAGAAATTAATTCTGTTACCATGTGTGTGTACATGGATGTTCATGGGTTTCTTCCATTCTCACAAAACTGTTATGCATTTTAATTGTTATTAGTGTGTCACCTGATTTGATTGGAGAAGTAGAGTAGTGAATCCTGGAGTCCAAGAATTTATAGCCCAGAGTTTCACTATATATATATATATATATATATATATATATATATATATATATATATATATATATATATATATATATATATATATATATATATATATATATAATCAATGTCTGTATTCCAATTATAATAAAATATATATAATTATTCAAAACAATACAATAATTAATACAGTAAAACAATATTTTAAAAAAAACAAATATATACCAATTTAATAGAAGTACTTTCAACTATCTAAGTAGTCATTGTCAACTAGATTCAAATTGTATTAGAAAAAACCGTTACAAATGTAAACAAAAAGTAATACGTCATACATCAATTTTCCCACAATTCATTAATTTTTATATTGGCGGCCTGTCTGTTTATCAACTGTTGCTTTTCACTTTTTATTAACATAGTAACTATGTCAATTTATCTAACATGGATATTGATTTTCAACAAGAATATATTTTGAATTATGGTTCTAAATACGTTGGTGGTATGTGGGTGGATAGTAATTTAGAGTTAAAAGCTGCTGTTGAACATTCTTTTAGTGTAATTAAATGTGTATATTGAAAGAAATAATAATAAATGCAAAATTAAAGAAGCTATGTTAATAAAAAGTGAAAAGCAACAGTTGATAAACAGACAGGCCGCCAATATAAAAATTAATGAATTGTGGGAAAATTGATGTATGACGTCTTACTTTTTGTTTACATTTGTAACGGTTTTTTCTAATACAATTTGAATCTAGTTGACAACGACTACATAGATAGTTGAAAGTACTTCTATTAAATTGGTATATATTTGTTTTTTTAAAATATTGTTTTACTGTATTAATTATTGTATTGTTTTGAATAATTATATATATATGTCATTTTTTTAAATTTAAGTTTATTAAATTATTTAGTTATGTACAAAATCAATATTTGTTTTAGTGGCCGTACCTTGTCAACCACCTAGTTCTTTGACTCATGGTAATTACATCATTCCATCTGAACAGCTATATACTGGCAGTGTAATCATATATTACTGTGACTGGGGATATATGATTCAGGGAGAGTCCATTCAGACATGTAATGTATTAGGATATTCTGGAAAAAAACCTACCTGCATTAGTAAGTTTCAAAAATTATTATTATTTTTTTTTTGTAATTTTAAACAAATACACACATCCATGTTTTTATTTGTATATACATCAAGATTAATACTCCAATACTGATTTATTAAGTAAATGAAATATTCGCAATCCAAAGCAAAAGTTAAAACTTTTTGAAAGAAAAAATCAGTACGTCTTTATTCTCTCATCTCAATTTTTTTTTCTTAGAAGCCAGTTTAAAGCACTTTGAAAAGAAAATACGAAGATCTTAAATCAATTATATTACTTTTTTTAAAGCCATATTTCAAATTGCTTTACATTATTTTAATTGACATTTGCAAAATTTTTCAATTTACAGCTTATCAAAGAACGAAATATATAAATACAAATTTTTTCAGCATATATATGTAAATTGTATGTATGCATGTGTGTAAAATAGTAAAACAGCATTTAAATAGTCCATTGCAAGCAAGACTTAGTCATTATCAACAACCCTCTCTTTCTGAGAATAGTGTAGAAATAAGTATTTCTCACAAGGATTGCTATTGTTGTACATTTCAGCATTTTTTAATGTTTGTTTTATTTTTTAGCCAAGTCAGTTTTAGATTAATCATTTATTGACCAGTAGTTAAATTTCTAGATAGATTCACTATTGTCCAGCTCCTTGAAATAAATCTCCTAAACTTTGTTTGGAACTTGGTAAAAATTTTCAAATTTTATTTTATCCTCACTAGATTCAAAATTTCTGTGCTTAAAATTATAGAATGAAAATATGTGTGTGCAAAGAATATTGCTAGTATAATCCTCAAATGAGATTAATTATATAATATGAAACTCTGGGCCAAACCATTTTGGTAGGGGATGATTCCTTACATTTCTTAAAAGTCCATTATCTGTATCTTCTGTCTAAGATATTTTCAACCTGTGGGGTCTAATAGCCAAATCAATAACTCCATTTACTACTAACTTCATATGTATATCATTGGAGTGAAACCTTGTATGCTCAACTAAATATTAAGTTGTATGTATTTAACTGTAAAGGTTAATGCACTTAATATTAATCTCTGCTCAACTACATCCCTCATATAGATTTTAAAATCTTGATTGCATGTATAATAATGGCACTTAAGCAATATTATATTTCTGGGTGCCATAATCCCATATAACCTACATCATCCCTAATCAATCAATCAAGCCACCGCATTGTGTGGCATAATCCCAATTGTAACCATCTCCTAGACTGCTGTAATCATAAATGAATTATACCGTACATTTTAGGCACTATAGTCTTCCCTAGTCTTCCTGCTAATCTAACTAGTCCAATTTACATGTTTGGGAAAACATATATTTCTCTGTAACTTTCCTTGCTACAACTAATCTAGAATATATGTCCAAAATAAATGATAAACCAAAGATGATTTCTTTATTAGCTAAGCTCGCATGAAACTATAATCTTAGAGAAGATCACAAGGTGATTAATAATTTCTGGTCAAGCTAGCCTCAAAATCCACAAACAAGCAAACAAGCAAAAAAATTATAAAATAAACTTCATATTTGTCAAACTAATAAATAAATAATAATTAGATCGATGGAATGAATATGAAGTTAGAAGTATAAATTAGGCAATAAGTAAATGAGGATGTACATGATTAAATGAATGATGAAAATAAATAATAATTAAATAATAAAATAAAATGAGTCTGAGAATGAAGATGTGTAAGAGTTAATGGATGATTAAGATGAGAATGGAATAAGAGCTAATGAATGATGAGTGAATTAGGATAATGAATTATGATAAAAAAAAGAATAAAGAAAGTTTGAAATGACAGAGGAGAGGAATGATGATGATGAAAGATGATGTACAGAACTCTAAATTTGATATTGAATTAAATGATAAGACAATTAAATAAAATACAGACTCTAAGCTTACTAAGACCAGAATATTCACCATAAAGTCAAAACCAACTATACATTTTAGACAAAAGAATGTAACACAATTCCATTCTAATTACAATAATTAACTGGATACAAATTTACCATAAATTCAAATCCTATCACAAATTGATATAACTTATCCTTCTCAGGGTTCACATAGCTTAAAGGGTGATATACAAGATACACTTGGGTCAGTGAGAGGGATTTTATCACTACCCAAGCATAACACACACATAATAGCTCTTAATACTGAATTGAATTACTAAACCATATTCAATAATTTTAAATAAATTCTATAAATTCCCTAACTATGCTAAACTTTAAGTTCCAATAAGTAAGAGTAATTTTTCAATAGCGAAATGTAATAGCTTCCAACTTTTTTTCTCCATTAATTAGAAACAAGGTGATCAAGACCAGTGAATAATAGATCTGTGGATTCAAATGAACTAAGCAAACCAATATTAGGTTTTAATCTTTTAGTATATCACTTAAACTAATATTCTTTAGGTTAGTATGTTTAATTATTAAGTTAGTATGCCCTAGATATACTCATAAATTATAGGGCTTAACACAATTATTCTGATATACTTATATATAGTGACTTTTACAATATTGATTGATGACAATTTAACTATAATCACAGGATAGGTCAATAGCAATAACAATAATAATGTGTGGGTGTATTGATTAGCAATAAGAATACTGACAACTAAATAAATTTTTAGCACAAAAATATTTATTTACATTATGTACAAGTCTCTTTCAGACACATTACATTAAACAAGATAAATCCATTCCAAAATTAGGAATGGGAATTAATGATGTGGTAAGTAATGACCAACTAATATGACAAACATTTTGGATATGTTTTTTTATTATTATATCAGGTAGACTAAGATAGCTAAACTTATTTGAGCTATCTTAGCATTGAAATTGCCAACAAAATGTATTAATATCCTTTGGATATACGCAACTTTTAAATATATAAAAAAAAACACCTCTAAATTACAATTTATTATATCAAACTGTAGCTGTTTGAGTTATTAGAATATGATAAGGGCAATTATCACATTCCAATACAAGTAATAACAATGCAATTAAGCAGCAGAAAAAATAGAATATTGTTGCCATACTTTGCAAATGCCCATAGAAAACTTTACTCAGTGTTTAATAGAGAATTTCAACTATGTTTTCACACACCCCCTAATACCAATAGAATTATCAACAATGCAAAAGATATTGTAACACCCAACAACATTTCTCAGGCTGTCTATAATATCTCATGCCCAGAAAATAACTGCATGACATCATACTATGGAGAAACGAAAGCAACTCTCTCAACAAGATTGTCCCAGCACAGATATTCTTACAACAAGGCCCAAGCAGACCCAGCTTACAACTCAATATTCGCAATGCATCAGAAATTAACTGGACATTCATGTGAACCTGAAAATCCAAGAATAATTTGTAGGGAAAGAAATGATGTTAAGAGAAAAGTGAAGGAGGCATGTTTTATTGCCATGGATGATAAGACTATGAATAGGAAAGATGCATGTTATAAAATTTCTAAGAAATGGGTTAATTAGATTTACGCATATAGTTCAATTAATTCACATATATCTGCATATATTTACACATAGCAACCTTGTTACGCTTACTCTTTGCTACCCATGATTATGAGAGCTAAGTTCTCTTGAAAGCGCTCTGGCATTATTTATTATGTATTATAATTTATATTAAGTTTATAATAAATTGTGATTTAATTTGAAGAAGCTCTGCTGTTATGCACTGATTTGTGCATTAAAATTGTATATATAATTTATTATATAAAAAAAAATTCATTGCATTGATGTGGGGCAAACATCATAAGTTAAATGCACATATGACACTAAAACATTCACTATGTCCACAACTTAACCATTTATTAATCAACTGATCTTACTAATTCATCAGTAAATATCTATTTGTTGAAAACCAATCCATGTTGTCCATGTACACACCTTGCTCTTTCATGTAGAAGTTCTACAAACACTAGTAAGTTTTGGTTGGTCTGTTTATAAACTGGTGAAGATTACAACATCAGAAAGACACCATTTCATCTAGACAACACTATAGCTATATCAGTGTTCCACAATCTGACTATCTTATCCTTGCCATTCGATTAAAAAAAAAACACTACACTTTACTATACACGGTGGAATATTAACTATATAACTTCTTGAGAGATCTAAATAAAGGAGGCTCTACAAAACAACATGATAGTTGTATATCAAAAAACAACATAATAGTTGTATAAAAATATGACCAATTCTGATACCTTTTCATAGGTATAAAAGTGTGGGCAGTACCTCTTCACTGGAAAACAGAATTCATACCATGGGATCATCCTCTGTTAGGCTTAACTATGCTCTAAGCACTAACTCTTAATCAGCCCCAACAATATCATCCTCTCATATTGATCAACAATGGAGAATTCTCTATCATCCCATGTACAATATTAATTATTATTATATCTAAGGATATTATATGTAGCCCAAACTCATCCTAAAATCTATCACAAATTCTGATCAATACAATAGCAAGGTAAAACAAGAATAATAATCTAAGTGGAAACATAAATATTCCATTGCATAAAATAACCTTTAATTATTTCAAAATAATAATTATACCTTTTATTATAGCAAGACATGTACACGTAAACAAGGAGGATTAAACTACATTTTGTATTTAAAGTGGACATTTTCGTTCATTAGCCAAATTAAGCACTAATAAGAAAATACTTATTAAATTATTTTATATAATAGAACAATGATATCATTATGTGTATATATTTTAACCAGTTTGGGTCTATTTGTTCCCCTCCTCAATATAATATTAACATCTGTTTTAGCAGTGAAAGAGATAAACATTTCTCTTTCTCACCAGACAAATAATATTTAACATTATGCTTTTCCTTCCTTGGGAAAATAATATAAATATGGATAATAAATGTATATAACTTTATACACAGCTACATCATTACTTAGTATTTTCTATACCCTGATATATATATAATGTCTGAATAACACATGAAAGAAAAAAAACGCATTACAATATTATATATAGCAATTAACAAACTAAACAAACATTACATTTTCTACCATTGGACTTTATCGAACTTTGATTTCTTTTTATAAGTAAAACAATATGAAATGGATATGATAAGCAAACATTCCTGAGTAATATATATATATATATATTGGTTATCCAGTTCAATATTAACATCTTCAGACAAAATTCAAACATTTCTCTAATGGTAATAGAAATCCTTTATCGGTTTGTGTACTAATGTAAGCATACTGAAGCAATATTAAAACATTTTTGAGAATAAGTCACTTAAATAGGTTTAATTGATATCTATTAATTTGTCTATTTTTGTTTTTCTACCTTTTTTTTCATCTGCACGAAGATCTGTTATACTCTTAAATAATCTAGGTGATTTTAAAACCGTTTAAAAATATTATCACGTTGCAAGTTATTCACTAACGATAAAATAAATAAATACTTCTTTCACTTCCCTTTTATCAGCAAATTAGGATGTTTTAAGTTATACTGAGAAGAATCTATTTAATTATAAATACGATCTTCTAGGCGATTTTAATTAATATGTAACATATATTTTTCCAAATGTAGCACAATTATAATCAGTTTATTACGATCTTTGAAAATAAACTTTTAAATCATTTATGAATTTTGTTTACTTTGTTTTCCTGTCCACAGTAATTGTTACAATCTTAAATAATCTGGGTAATTTTAAATACATAAAATATTATTACATTATATGTTGTATAATCAAGAAAAAAAATCAATATTTCTTTATTCACTATTATTGGCAATTTATTTCATATTTAAGAATGTTAAGCAGAATTGATTTAATAGTAAGCAATTATTAATAATATATATATACGTGACTGCTTCCCGGGGAATATCAGAGCAGACGATTTCTCTTCCCAATGAAATAAGAAATATTTTAGGCACTTTTCAAACTAATTATTTTATATGATTTAAAGTGAAATTTTAATCTCTTCATTATTTCTTGAAACTTTTCTTAAAATGATTTAGAATATTTTCTTGAAATATTAATTTATACACAAACGGATTTTTCTGCTTAATGCTGAAGTAATGGCAGCACAGAAGTTAAAATACTTTAATCTTTTTTTTCTCTTCAGTCTAAATAACTTTTCTGTTATGATTAGTTCTGATAATTGATTAAAATAAAGAAAACAAAAATAATTGCTTACGTTTTCTGGTATTATTTTCCGTTCCAAATAGTACATGTTTCTGCAAATGCTTATTCAAATAGCGGTCCTTCCAGTGTTTCCTTCAGTAGGCAAAGTTAAGAATCTAAGATCGATGAAAAGTAGTGTAGAGATTTCACAGGGTTATTAGTTTACTCCATAGTATTCAAATCCATATATCTATGAAATTTTGTCCCAATTAATTTAAAAAAAAATATTATTTTCTAGCTTATTTCTTCTATATTACTTCAGAAGTGGAGTTGTAGTCTTGTTCCATTTACATTTCTTAGAGTAGTCCCCTCCCCCTACAAACTTTTATATTATATACTTTATATTACATGGCATATTGGTTCTGAATGAGCCAAATTACTGTAAAATGTGAATAAATTAAGTTTGATCCCTCTAGTGAGAATCATCTAGACTGATGCATTTCAATTTACATTAAAATATAGTATATTTAAAGATTGTTTATAAAAAATTTAGAAGACATAAATTGATTTTGCTGTTTGTTTTTTTTAATTATTGTGTAACACTACCAATAAAATAAAGTGTTAAATATTTTTATGCTTCCCAATAATAGTTTAATACTATTAAAACATTTGAAATAGCTGCCACTGGAACAATGTGATAAAATGTTTATGTGATTTATATCCACTCTATCAGACTTTCCAGTGTCTCACAAACAGTCAAGATCATCATCACTTTTTAAGATATTTCTTAGTGAGCTTTTGCTTAGTGGGAAAATTATAATCCACAAGCATTTCACTCTACAACTAGTCTCTACACATTGATGTTCTATATCTTAACAAATTATTACCAATTAAAATTTAAAATTTTACACATTTATCCACTGGATAAAACCTACTATCTTTGAGCCAAAACATATGGTTACAATATATATATATATATATAAATAAAAACAAAAAAAGACTTATAAATCCAATAAATAATATAATATTTCAACCAGAGGACTGGTTTTCATCAGAAAGAAAAAAAAACCAGTCCTCTGGTTGAAATATTATATTATTTATTGGATTTATAAGTCTTTTTTTGTTTTTATATGTATTTCCTTTGGTTAGTTTGTTATATATATATATATATATATATAATTATTTGATGTATGTTTTTTTCCAAAGCAATATACATAATTATATAACTGAATATTTGTAAATACAGTAATTAAATAATTAAAATTTTTATCCACTTAGGAATACTTTTGATTATCCTAGTAATCTTTGTCAAGTTGACACAGATTACTAAGATAATCGAAAGTGCTCCTAAGTGGATAAAATTTTTAATTATTTAATTACTGTATTAAAAAATATTCAGTTATATAATTACACACACGCGCGCGCACACACACACATATGTATATATATATATCAGAGAGAGAGAGCTTTTGAATTCTTTCTCTGTCGGCACTTATAAAAACAAAGCTTGTTTAGAGCTATTGGTAAGCTCCATCTAGTGATCATTTAAATGCAAGCTTAAAGACAAGTTATGAAATTTATAACATGTTTATATATATATATATATTGTGCCCTTTTGTATGGGTCACCATCTAATTTTGTGCTAATCTATTAAAAATTTTAAATTTAAGATATATTTGAATATGTGATGTTAATTTTGCTTATGGTAATATTTCAAAAGGTTTAATTAAAGCAATCTATGAGTATTTGATATGTGAAATTGTGCTGATATTGAGAGAGACATTTTAAATGATGATGATTATAATATATGGTTGGGAGAAAAATGGCCATAATCAATACTGCATTAATATATTTAATAAGTAGGTATTTAAAACTAAAAGTGTTTAAAAGACAAGTTAAAATTAAATGCATATATTTATTATTGATAAAATAATATTATAAAAGAATATAAATATTTTAATTATTATAAGTACTTAAATAGAAGATTAATATTTGATTTTAATAATATCGAATAATTATTTTAAAATCTGTTATAATATCTTATTTATTTAAAAAAATATTTATTTTAAAAAATGCAATTGTTAGTTTATTTTTAGATTATAACAAGCGTTTCTTGTGTTGAAGAAACAGATGTTAGTTAAATATACACACACATGCTTGGAAGTTATCTAATAAAGTTGCAAAACTATTTTAAAAATCATGTTATAAAATTTATAAATAATACGTGAGCTATCACGAGATAAAATAAAGATAAATCAATGTAGAATATTAAATCTGATTTTAAAATATTGTTTTAAAAATATGACGTATGAAAAAATACTTAGTTTATTTAAAAATAATCTTATAAAAGTTAAAATTAAAATCAAGTAAGAGAATATATTTTTAAAAAAATGTTTAATAGATTTAAATAAATGATAAAGATTATTTTAGAAATTTAATAATGTAATAAATATTAAATATTAAATAAGTCATTATTTATTTTTAATTTTGTGTTGTTGGTAAAATATGTAAATAAGCCAGCAAAGTTGATTGTTTAAATCTACCAATCAAATGGGAAGTTTCTTCCGGTATAAAAGCTCAGTTCAATTGTTAGGAGAGGACTTTGTGATTGAATTTTCAAGTTAATTGTGTTATTAAAAAAATAACTACGTAAATTTTATAGACGCTTTTAAAATCATTTTTTAAAATTATAAGAGTGTCTTGTAAATAATTTATAAAAGTTTTAAATGATAAACATGCAGTGTTAATTTAATTTTTCCCTATCAGTCGTCTCTATATTAAGCTCAATTTGCAAGCAAATAGTCATGGGAACATCATATATAGTGAAAATATATCGGAAACTTTACCCTAGAAATATGACAAACGCTGGATTAGTTCGGAAAATTACGAGATGGAGAAAAGTAGTATTTTGGACAGTATATAATTTTAAAAGCTAATTACTATTGACTATTAGAAAATAGATATTTTAAAGAATAAAATACTTCTTTATGAAGAAAGTATTTTTGCAAGCTATAAATTTAAAAATATATCTTAAGTAAAGATATTAAAAATGAAAGTAGTTTTATAAATACTTGCCTTGTTAAGTCTTTATGTTTAAAAGACTGAATGTTGACAATTTTAAAAGGCAAATAAATTGAAAATATAATTAGCTAAAAGTCTTAATATAATAAAAATTATTATATTGAAATAATTTAAACGCTGGTCGTTTATAAATAAAGAAGCTTATTCTTACCTGGATGTTTTGTTAAGAAATGCGCAAGTAATACGTGGACGTCCCAGTTAATTTAAAATAATTAAATGATAATTTTTCATAAACTATAGACTAATTTAAAATAATAACTTTGAATAATATTTTAAAAATAACTAAATCAGGATCCTATAAACTATTTTAATTTGTATTATATCTTATGGAAAAGATTAACTTTTATTTTGGTTTTAAAAGAACGTTTTCGTTTTTCATAAACTTTTAAAAAAAACACGTGATGGACCGGAAACAGGAAATGGTGTGCTAGTGAATATGTGCCTAGGATTAAAGAACTTTATGGTGAAAAGAAAACATCGCTGGAATTATGTAATATGAATTCTGTTTTATTTATCTAATATAAAATTTAAATATTATTAATCTATTAAAAATAAGATAGGTACATTTCTTAAAATAATAACTAAAAATAATATAATAATTAATTGCATAAGTTTATTTTATAATTAATATAACACGTAATATGTTAAAGAATGATCGTGAGTGTAAATGTGAATTATTTTATGAAGCTGTAATTCCGAAGAATATTGGAAGATGGACTGTACATTAAATCATTATTGATGGTAAAAATTGTATAATAATAATAATTTTAATGTATTTAATATGTTTTCTTTAGATCAACCGAATGATATGTTATTGTTGAATGAATGTATGAATATTTTAAAAATACACACACATTATATTGGCAGTGACAGTTTTATTTAAATATGCATAATTTGAATTTATGATATAAATATGATACAACATTACATAAGAAGCTTAGAAATAATTATATGATTCTTTCGTAAATAAATTTTTATTTTTATTTTTATTAGTATTATGTTGGAGTATTAGAATTATATTTATTATTCATACAAGTAATTATTTTATTTCAAGTTAGGAAGAGATCTCTAAGTCTATATTTTATTTTTATTTTATTGGATAAATTAAGTTAAGTTTTATGTAGAAGTTTATGTTTGAATTAAAGGTTTACTGAATATAGATGACATAGTATAAATAGTTTGGATAATTAGTATTTATTTAAAGTTGAAGGTTGTTTTTTTTTCCCGGAATTTTAAATAAGTTTTAGAGGATGTTTTGTAGATAAAAGTTTATTAAGAAGGATTTTGGCACCGGCAACGTGGTGGGCCATTGATATGTTGGAGTTACAATTTTATTGGCCCGATAGGTGGAAAAGAAAGATTTTAGTGAATAATTATTTTAGGCTTAGATATTTAATTAGGGATTAGGATACATAATTTTAGGGATAGTATATGTTAGGAGAATAAAATGATAGGTATAAATTATTTAATAAAAATAGTGTATGTATTAAAATGTATACTTTAGGAGTTAGTGATTAGTATGTTTATTAAACATAAATAATTAGTATTTTATAACAATATTTATAATTGATTAGATGTTGATTATAAAAATAGAATAAAGATCTTATTAGTAAAGTTATTATATTTTCATGTGGTATCTATAATATGATTATTTAAAAATTAAATACTATGTTGATTTTAAATTAATAAGTAAATAAATATGTAAATTATGGAAATGTGGCAAACAACTATTTTATAATATGACCATATCAATTCTTAAAATATTTTAGATGAATACTTAATATCATATATTATGTGCAAATTGTCTGTGGATCATGGGTGTGAAAATAAATGATATGACACAATTTTGTTATTTGAAGTTATAATTATTTAAAAATAAATAGTGTAGAGTTTTCAAGGATATTATTTTATGATTAATTGTAGAAGTGAATTGAGTGGAGATGGGAAGGTTGATAGGGAATTATTTTGAAAAATATTGATAATAAATACTGCATAATAATAGAATTGAATTTTAAAAAAATAAAAAATGAGTAATTGGGATAAAGATCTAGAAGTTGAAATGTCCAATTTTGTTGTTGAGGATAATAGTTGTGTGGAGAGTAAAGAAATAGAGAAATTAGCAGATTCAGAAATAATATTAGAAAATACTTAAAATATGGATAATGAAATAGAGGAGGAGGAGGAGATAATTTTTAAAATGGGAGGAAAAGAAGCAGTGAAAACTGAGAAAGATGTAGAGAATTTCTTAATGTCTGATTTTAAGAAATATTTTAAAATAATGATTCAAGATAGTAATAAATTAGTATTAAGTTGATGAGAAGAAAAATGAAAAAGAGAGTAATAAAATTAGTATTAAGTGATGAAAGAAATGAAAAGAGAGTAATAAAAAGTATTAAGTTTGAAAGAAGAAATGAAAGAGGAGAGAATAAAAATAGGTAGTGAATGAAAGAGGAGATAAAGATCTTTAAAAGAAGAAATGAAAGAGGAGAGTAATAAAAATAATATTAAAGTTGATTCTTTAAAAGAAAGTATTAATTCTTTTAAAGCAGAAATGAAGAAGAAGTTTTAGAAAATTTTAAAGAAGAAATGAAAGATAATTTTGCAATTGTAATGAGTTTTAATAAAAAAATGATAGATAGAATGGATAATCTAGATAGAAGATTGGGTAAAAATGGGGAAGTACTTGAATCTATAAAGTTAGACATAATAAAAAGTCATGATAAAAAAGAAGAATTTTTAGACAGAAAATTGAGAGAAATTTCAGAAAACATAATTAAAAGTGTTAAAGAGCAAATAGAAGAATCTACTGGCCAATATCAAGTAAAAAATGATAAGTTAGATCAGAAAATAGAGAGTAATAATTTCAATGAAAAAGATGAAATTTATGAAGTAAAGAATGATATAAATCATATTAATGAAGAAGTTAGAAGTATTAAAGAAGATATAGTTCAGAATAAAAAAGAGATTCCTGTAAAATCTATTGAAATAATTAATAGTAGGAATGAATTATATAAAAAAATACTGGAGAATCCCAAAGCGTATTTTAAAGTAACTAATGAAATGATAGGAATGTGTAAATCCTATGAGAAGTTAGTTGGAGAAAGAACTATAGACCAAATTAATAATTTTAAGAAATATTATGTTGATGATAAAAGATTTGGGAGATTTACGAAGATAAAATCAAAATCTTCAAAGCAAAAGTATTTAGAGTTGTTGGAGCATGAATTATTAAAAATTATAGATATCAGTGGTAATAAATTTAAGAATAAACTGCAAGAAGTGATATCTAAATGTATTATTGATGATAAAAATATTCATGTACAAGCTGATATTTTTAAAGAAATATTATTTGAAGGAATTAGGAACTTAATACCTAATGATGAAGTTATAAATGGAAAATTTAATTGGAATAAAGATTTAAGCAAGATAAAAGTAAGACTTAAATATCCAAAGAATGAGAAATTTATAACAAATTTTTTTAAGAATAATCTTAATAAAGGAAAGAAGATAGGAAAAGTTAAGGTGAGATTTAAGAAAGGAGAAAGAAAATTAAAGTTTAGATTTAGAGAAGAAGATATTTAATAATTAAGACAAATAATTCTTAAAGAAGATGTGTATTTGATAATGTATTATGGCATTATATTATATTAGTATTTTTTTTTTTTGTAAAACAAACATAAGATATTTCTATGTTAGCAACCTTCAAAGTAAGGGAGAATGCATTTATGTTAACCACACCAGATGGGGAAAAAGGAACTTATAATGCAAGGAGTTTAATTCCATTTCCATCTGAAGTGTGAGTTACAATTTTAAAAATGTATTGTGAATAAAGATTTTAATGTAATGTTTAAATATAGTGCTTTACATAAGGAAATAATTTATTATATATGATGAGTTAGCAGAATAGATAAAGATTTAATTGAAGAAGTTTACAAAATATGTATAATAAGATATTATTTATTGAGTTAATAAATAATAATTTTGGGAGAAATAAATTTTGGTCAGAATGACTAAAATAAAATGTGGAATTAGCTATTAAAGTAAATATGTTTAAGTAAAAGTTGAGTAATAAAGATATAAAGTATAAAGACTCATATATTTAAATTATATGTAAGTAGATCTTCTGAAAGATTAATTTATATTATAGTAGTGATCATGAAGTTGATCAATCTTAAGAGATCAAGTTAATCTGTTAAGATGAGAAGTATATAGATTTATTAAACAATGATCTATAAAATTGCTAATGAAACTAGCAATAAATTTGGAAGTAAAATACATAAAGTAGTTCAAAATATAGTATTAACTATAGGAATATGTATTTACAGTAGTTTATTTAAAAGGTGTATTAAAAGGAATTTAAATATTTGGTATGTTATAATGATATTAGGAAATAAAAGTAACCTAATTAAGAGATGAGTAAAGAAAAGTGAAACTTATTTTATAAAGTAAAAGAAAATCATTGTAGTTTTATTTAAAAGTGTTTTCTAATTGAGATTTAAGATGATGTTTCAATGCTTTATAAAATGTTATGTTAAAGTAATTTATTATGAGATTTAATGATAAGAAAGATGAAAGTGATAAATGTGGATTAAAGAAGATGAAGATGGATGTTAAATTTAAAATTTTATCCGAAGGAGGGGAATATGTGCCCTTTTGTATGGGTCACCATCTAATTTTGTGCTAATCTATTAAAAATTTTAAATTTAAGATATATTTGAATATGTGATGTTAATTTTGCTTATGGTAATATTTCAAAAGGTTTAATTAAAGCAATCTATGAGTATTTGATATGTGAAATTGTGCTGATATTGAGAGAGACATTTTAAATGATGATGATTATAATATATGGTTGGGAGAAAAATGGCCATAATCAATACTGCATTAATATATTTAATAAGTAGGTATTTAAAACTAAAAGTGTTTAAAAGACAAGTTAAAATTAAATGCATATATTTATTGTTGATAAAATAATGTTATAAAAGAATATAAATATTTTAATTATTATAAGTACTTAAATAGAAGATTAATATTTGATTTTAATAATATCGAATAATTATTTTAAAATCTATTATAATATCTTATTTATTTAAAAAATATTTATTTTAAAAAATGCAATTGTTAGTTTATTTTTAGATGATGACAAGCGTTTCTTGTGTTGAAGAAACAGATGTTAGTTAAATATTCACACACATGCTTGGAAGTTATCTAATAAAGTTGCAAAACTATTTTAAAAATCATGTTATAAAATTTATAAATAATACGTGAGCTATCACGAGATAAAATAAAGATAAATCAATGTAGAATATTAAATCTGATTTTTAAAATATTGTTTTAAAAATATAACGTATAAAAAAGACTTAGTTTATTTAAAAATAATCTTATAAAAGTTAAAATTAAAATCAAGTAAGAGAATATTTTTTAAAAAAAATGTTTAATAGATTTAAATAAACGATAAAGATTATTTTAGAAATTTAATAATGTAATAAATATTAAATATTAAATAAGTCATTATTTATTTTTAATTTTGTGTTGTTGGTAAATATGTAAATAAGCCAGCAAAGTTGATTGTTTAATCTACCAATCAAATGGGAAGTTTCTTCCGGTATAAAAGCTCAGTTCAATTGTTAGGAGAGGACTCTGTGATTGAATTTTCAAGTTAATTGTGTTATTAAAAAATAGCTAAGTAAATTTTATAGACGCTTTTAAAATCATTTTTCAAAATTATAAGAGTGTCATTGTAAATAAGTTATAAAAGTTTTAAATGATAGACATGCAGTGTTAATTTAATTTTTTCCCTATCGGTCGTCTCTAATTAAGCTCAATTTGCAAGCAAATAGTCATGGGAACATCATATATAGTGAAAATATATCGGAAACTTTATACTAGAAATATGACAAACGCTGGATTAGTTTGGAAAATTACGAGATGGAGAAAAGTAGTATTTTGGACAGTATATAATTTTAAAAGCTAATTACTATTGACTATTAGAAAATAGATATTTTAAAGAATAAAATACTTCTTTATGAAGAAAGTATTTTTGCAAGCTATAAATTTAAATATATATCTTAAGTAAAGATATTAGAAATGAAAGTAGTTTTTATAAATACTTGCCTTGTTAAGTCTTTATGTTTAAAAGACTGAATATTGACAATTTTAAAAGGCAAATAAATTGAAAATATAATTAGCTAAAAATCTTAATATAATAAAAATTATTATATTGAAATAATTTAAACGCTGGTCGTTTATAGATAAAGAAGCTTATTCTTACCTGGATATTTTGTTAAGAAATGCGCAAGTAATATGTGGACGTCCCAGTTAATTTAAAATAATTAAATGATAATTTTTCATAAACTATAGACTAATTTAAAATAATAACTTTGAATAATATTTTAAGAAAGAACTAAATCAGGATCCTATAAACTATTTTAATTTTATTATATTTATGGAAGAATTGATTAACTTTTATTTTGGTTTTAAAAGAACGTTTTCATTTTTCATAAACTTTTAAAAAAACACGTGATGGACCGGAAACAGGAAATGGTGTTCTAGTGAATATGTGCCTAGGATTAAAGAACTTTATGGTGAAAAGGAAACATCGCTGGAATTACGTAATATGAATTCTGTTTTATTTATCTAATATAAAATTTAAATATTATTAATCTATTAAAAATAAGATAGGTACATTTCTTAAAATAATAACTAAAAATAATATAATAATTAATTGCATAAGTTTATTTTATAATTAATATAACACGGAATATGTTAAAGAATGATCGTGAGTGTAAATGTGAATTATTTTATGAAGCTGTAATTCCGAAGAATATTGGAAGATGGACTGTACATTAAATCATTATTGATGGTAAAAATTGTATAATAATAATAATTTTGATGTATTTAATATGTTTTCTTTAGATCAACTGAATGATATGTTATTGTTGAATGAATGTATGAATATTTTAAAAATACACACACATTATATTGGCAGTAACAGTTTTATTTAAATATGCATAATTTGAATTTATGATATAAATATGATACAACATTACATAAGAAGCTTAGAAATAATTATATGATTCTTTCGTAAATAAATTTTGATTTTTATTTTTATTATTATTATGTTGGAGTATTAGAATTATATTTATTATTCATACAAGTAATTATTTTATTTCAAGTTAGGAAGAGATCTCAAAGTCTATATTTTATTTTTATTTTATTGGATAAATTAAGTTAAGTTTTATGTAGAAGTTTATGTTTGAATTAAAGGTTTACTGAATATAGATGACGAAGTATAAATAGTTTGGATAATTAGTATTTATTTAAAGTTGAAGGTTGTTTTCCCGGAAATTTTAAATAAGTTTTAGAGGATGTTTTGTAGATAGAAATTTATTAAGAAGGAGTAGAATAACACATAAAGTAAAGTAATAATTTCACATAGAAAAGAATCATAGAATTTATCTAATATAATGCTTTATGAATTTGAAATTGATGAATAATTTAAATATTATTATTTTAACAGTACATATATGTAATGCATATTTGATAAAACATGTAGCATGAATTGCAATAAGTGAAATATAAAATTATAATCAATTCTTTGTTATTACATTATAAGGATACATTAGTTTCTATATTATGCTATTCAAGTAATGCTAATAGTAAAGTGAACACATACTAGTACATGATGAAATGAATAACAGTAATACTTAAGTGATGTAGCAATTTAATTAGTAAAGTTTAATTGTTTACATATGCTACATAAATATTGTTTTACATAAATTTTTCTGTGTAATAATTGAAGTTCACTGATATTTATTTAAAGTCTAAGTTTTGAAAACATACTTCAATGTTATTAGTACAGCATTTTAAAGAATGTATAATTACTTATTAGGAGTATGAATTAATAACAGTGTAAACATATTGTATTATTATTTTCTTATTTTTATTTTCTTTGTTTTCATAATTTTGAACTGTAAATATTGTAAATAAATTCTTAGTTGAAGTTAATGTAAATAAATTTGTTTAATTTGTTTTAAAAGTGTGTCGAGTTCATTATTTTACACCACAGCATTTGACAGCAGATAATTTGAACAAACATAATATTTGCACAATGTGAATTTATTAATATTATTTTAGAAATAAACACAATATTTTCCTGATTATCATTTATGAGAATTGATTGACATTATTACATCATATTACAATGGTCATAGAGTAATTATAATGCATAATATAAGAGTACAATATTATTTATTGCCACAGATTATTAAGTTGTAAGATTTTGATCTATTCTAAAATTAAGATACTATATGAAAATAAAAGATATACATATGATTATTTATTTAATGATTGATGATATAATAGGAATAAATAAGGTTAAGTTATACCCTAAGATTATTATTATTATTATTATTATTAAAATAAGTTAGGTGTATTTAGGTTTGATATAAAATCCCATATCATACTTATTTACATGAGTTATCATTACTTTAAGATAATTAGAAGAACCTGAGATTATTTAATTATATTTTTAAAAATTAAAAGTTAAGATTTATTTATTTTATTATTATTAAAGATAATTTATTTTATTTAAAAGCCATAAGAATGCTGTAGAGGTAGTAGTAAGTTAATAAGGAGGTGACAGTATTCTTATGCCATTGAGACAATGTCTTGGAAGATATTGACTCAATGTAAATCTACTTATTGCTTTGTAACTTTACTTCACAGTCTCATGATTTTAATAAATACTTATTTAATTAGTACATACTATAGAAATATATTGATTTTGATAATTAATAATAAATTTAATTAGAATATGATAATATAAAAGTATATTAAAGATAGATATGCAAATTTTAATTAAGCATTATAATTTAATTGAGCTAGTCGTATTTCAAACTATATTATACATCGAGAAGTAAGGGTACAATATATATATATATATATATACATATATATATATGAAATTTATAACATGTTTATATATATATATATAGCTTAATATGTTTGAAATTAAAGCAGAAGTAACTGTAAATTCCCATGAGTTATGTATAAAACAATAATTCACCATCAATAAATGAAAATATAGATTGATACTATCTATCCCTTTTGCTCAACACATAGTTCACATTCTGCCTGTACCACCTGAACATATGCTTAAATACCATCAAAATTAAAGGAATAGGTATATCATTCTATTGTTTTCATTTATTAATGACAAATTATTAACTTATAAATAGCTCATGGGGAAAAGGAAATAGTTATTCAAGGGTTGTTAAAATGAGTCACTGTCTTGATCCTCTGAATTTTTATATTAATGATTTCAAAATAGTGTTGAGCTATACTTAAATCAGACTAACACACAGAATTCACATCCTGCCTTACAACACATCAATAAATAGATGCTTAAATATCATCGGAGCTAAAGAAATAAGTGGTATTATTCTCTTGTTTTTCTTTATAGATGGTTAATTATTAGTTTATACATAGCTCACAGAGGATTATAGTTATTTCTGGTTTAATTTCATTTATATAAATATAATATTTAAATACATGTATATTTTTATACGAAAATTAATGTAATTATAAGGAACTTGAACTCAGATTTTTAAACTCCGCACAGTTATCCAATCCCTCTTATATAATTGATAAGCATGACCACATACACCTGAAAAAGATAAATGATCTCCACTATACATATTTAATGCTGAACCAGCACTCATTAGTTGGTCCAGATTACCATCTTTCATATATATATATTCTAACCTGGTCCTTTTGCATCTTCACTTTCGGGAAGTATATTATATAAAATAAAACGGGTTCTAGCTCAGTTAATAATTAATAAATAAAATATTCAGCATTAAAATTAAATGTTTCACTAGCTCAAATTTAAAATACGAATAAGGTTCAGTTTATAAAATAAATTGAGTAAATATTTAATATTTTCATGAGACTTGGAAGTGAAAATACAGGTGACAAGATAGATTACATTGAGCCAATATCCTACAGGATACTACCTCAATGGCATAAGAACACTATTCCCCTATTACTATTTCAAATAAATAAACTTATAGTCTTCTTACGACTTTAATAAATCCTACTCACTAAGATTAAGCTAATAATTAAATCTTAATCTTCTATTCATTATAATTTATCTCAATAAAATCTCAGGTTCATAAATGTATTCTAAGTTAATTAAAAATTACAATAGTAAAATATGAGAAGGGATTTTATGTCATAATCTACTACACTTAAACTAATAATAATAAACCATAATAATATTCTTCATTGTATTTATTAATTCTGTATATCTTTACTATAATATATTACGATAAATAAAAATAATAAAATATCATAATATAATCTTTTATTTTCATATAAGAACGTAATAAATATATGATAGTATTAGATAATCTGACAAGTTATATGTGTGGCAAATAAGAGCATCATATTTCAATGTACCATTATAATAATAAATTTATGACCATAAGATACTGTAAATGAGATTACTTAATAAATATTCTAATTCTTAAAATAATTTTTTATTTATTTCTGTGCAAACAAATATTGTGTTTAATTTTATTAACTCTGTGTTCAAATTCATGAAGATGGAAAAAATAATAAACCAAACACACAAATTTTGAGAAAACAAATTTTAACAAAGTTTATTATAACATTAACATCATAACAATTTATTTACAATATGTACATTTAAAATATCTTAAAGATTTGTGCCATTATACAGTCTTTATATTCGAACCTCGTTAGGTCTTTACTCCGACTTACATAAAAAAATGATAAAATAATACAATATTATTATTCCCTGTTTGATCAATCTTATATAAAAAAAATTACATTTAGTTAATGCTTACTCAAAATATATTTTACATCCTTTAGCTATTATTCAAGTATGCTTCTTTTTTATTAAAACATCCATAGAATCATAGTACGGATAAACATAAAATAATACTAATCGAAAACACGGATATCCTGTTTTTTACTAGACAATTTCACTTTAGAAATATTATCGATATCATGTAAAATATCTATTGATAATTTATTTCTAAATTATGGATACTGTTGTTCACTACACTGTATTTATTAACTATAATACATTCCATTATAACAATATTATAGTACTATATAATTATAACTACTAATACATTCTCTATTATTGAATAAATATAAATTGTACCTAAACTTATTGTGTAGATCGTTTTTACTTTATAGCATTATATTAAAAATATGCTGTAATTATTTTTAAAAAATTGAAATAAATATTTTAATATTATTTAATATTTCAAAAGCAACTTTGCTTTACATATTTTATTCTTAAGATCTTATATTTATTTCCAAAATAAAATAAATCTATAACATATTTTATGATTCTTTCATTTGAAGTTCATTGGATTTTCAATTCCAATTCATACAAATTCTATTTCTTCATACAAGTAAATGAACTCTTCTCATTCCAAACAATTGCATATCTTTAACTCTAAATCATCTATTATTTTCTTTTAAATATACCATACTGTACAATGTAGCTACTTTTTGGAAATCTAGATAGCGAATAGATTTGTAGGATGGGGAAGAAAAACTAGAGTATAACTCATAATTCATATCGAATAAACATATACCATGGCACAGTGTATTTATAAAACTAGAGGCATGACCTATTCTGTCTAATGTCCTCAAATACTAGAAATGATGTCAAGCTATTCCTTCAGCTTTATTGAACATCAATATTCCAAGAAAATAAACACTGTCCAAAATAAATATACAATTGCAAGGCTTTGTTAACTGCATTGCACATCTACAAATATTATAAAATACCATTCATATTCCCTAAATATCCTGACTTAATAATCTCCTGGATTCATGCTTACCATATTACATAATACCAGGTCACTATCCTATTCTTATTTCCTAAAGATTTATCAGGTCTTACATCGACAAATTACTAGCTTGCATATTCAAATAATAAACAAATTCAATTATAATTAGAGCAATCTTACTAATCCATAAGAAAATTTTGCTTTACTTTCTTATTCTAAACTAATCATATACAAACTAATCAGATAATACTTGACCATCCAATAATATGAAAGTTTTTTTTTTAAAAAGAATCACACAAATATTTATTATCATGTTGGGTTATATTACCAGTATAAAAGCATTGTATGCATATTCCCAAATAAATCCTGATCTCATAATGTTTAAAATGTTGTACAAAATGTGTTTACATATAATTAAAACATTTATACTTTATTCATTATTATTCTAGGCAATCTGTAAAAAAAAACACAAGAAAATACATTATAACAAATATCAATAATTCAATAGTTTTTACCAAGTGACATTAGCTCATCATTATCACTTTTTGCAGTCTTCTGTTCTCCAACTAGATATAACATCGCATACATAAAAAATATACATCCATGCTTCTATTTAAAAGTTCTAATTTAAACTATTAATTATTATATTATAGGATTCTAATACCATAAATAATTAATATCCATGTTCCTTTTCTTATTAATCAAAAAATTTACATGTAAAATAAGTAGTAAATAAATTAAAAGCATATTTATGTAAACTTCAGATGAAAACGTATATTTTTCCTAATTTTAAATATTTCCATTTTCTTTCTCAAAAGTTTTTTTTAAATGTTCTCTTCAAGAGCACTTTATTCTTCAAGAGCATTCACCTTCCCCCATTGCTATGATGATGGACAAGACAATTTGTCCTGCAGTTGGCAGTGAGCAATTTAAAAAAAAAAAAATACATAATAAAAAAAAAAATACATCTTTTTAAATCTTGAAAATTAAACAAAATAATTATCAATCCATCCTATAAGAGTTTATTGATTAATAGTTTATGGATTCCATACTCCAGAAAGATAATTATTGAAATCATAATACTAAATAATCCCATGAACCTTCTTAAATTTTCCATATCGGCGTAATATATTCCATTTGGCTTAACTTAATCTATCTGATAAACTTTTGTGCAATATAAATATATTTCCATGGTTCCATCCTTTTATTTAATCATATATTTACTTTCTTTATAGGTTTCTTCCTTAGTAAATTTATTTCCATTTAGTACTTATTTTCAGCGTTTCATTATTTTCAGGTTTTCCAAACTAACTTTTATAAGTGCGTATTAACCCTTTTAGACTTTAGGTTTTTTTATAATATATACGCTTTAGTAAATATTCTCCATGAGTCTTTTCCTAAATAATTTCTTGTAAAATATTTTTAATGTTTCCTTCACAAAGGATATAACATTTGCTCTTTTAATATGATATTTTTATAAAATTATCATAAAGTATACTTGTCATGTTGTTTTCTTAATTTTGGACAAGCTTATCTTACTATATAAAATAATGCGTCTTTACTTTTAAACGGCAAACAATTTTTCCATTTAAGTTTCTTGTACAATGTCCATACTGCTATTTTATTCATGAGAACAGTACTTTTGTTCAGCATTAATGAAACTGTATTGACAAATATTATATACATTTTTAAAATATTATAAATTGAATATATTTTACTTCTTGATATATCCATTTTATTATCGCAAAGTTCTAAATTAGATTTTGATAGGATACTTCTGGCAATGGAACTTTTTTTAAATTAGCAACACATATTAAATGAAGTTATTAAATATTTTTAGTTTACACTCTCTTTTGCAAAATACTTTTAAAATAATAATACCTATTAGCTTTTGCAAATAAAATTATAAGAGAGCACTAAAATAGACTAAAATAATAAAATTAAAATTACAATCACCTTGATAGCTTCTGATATATAATTCAGCTACCTTTAATACATTATTAATCACCACTGATAAATCAACTGCAACAGTATTTATACCCTGTAAGAATACCTTATCCTATTGGTTGATTCTTACTTTTAGTTTGATATCAAATTTGCATAATGTTGCAAACTTACACAATTAAATTTCAAAATAAAAATTATGACGTATTAAAACCTTAAATATTATTTTAAAATATTAATCTTAAATCAATTATTACTTTACTAAATTGATTAAATATTTTAAAAATAACTTTTTAAAACAATATTTAATAAATTTATCCACTTTTTTAATATTTAATTTATCTATTTTATTTTAACAAAATATTTAACCTTTTTATTAACTGTATTTGTCTATATTACTTGAAACATTTATAACGATAGTTAACTTAATATTTATTATTTGCTTTATGATAGGTAATAATTACATTTAACTCTATAATGCAATTCTACAATATTTTAAACTTTACTAATACTAGCAAGTGTGTGCAATTCTATATTACATAAGTCACATAATTAATAATCATGACAGGCTATTTCCGATTTCTGTCTAGGAATAATAAATTGCTACACTTATTGTATTAAATAAAATGATACAATTATAAAAAATTTGGAAAAATAATTTAGAAAATATAGAATCAAATACAACTTTCACTATCATAAAGGTTACTTTTAAAATATATGATATTAATTATGATTATTAAATATGATTTATAAATTTAAATAAACATACTTTTAAATATTTATAGCTGAGTTATTTATTATGGCCAGCTTTTGCAACCATATGAAATAATATTTTTAACTCTATTTAACTGTTCTCAAGTGATTCATTATAATATTATGCACTATGTAATTTCATTAGCTTCAAATCATACTTTTAAGATAATATTAATAAAATATAATCAACATATCAAGAGAACACATTTTAAAATTTAAACTTTTTAGTAATTTACTGTAATTAGCTATTTCTGACCTATAGAAAAGGCACAATATATATATTGTAATGATCCGGAGAAGGTGACTTCATGTAAACTGCACTACAGGGCGCCATCTAGGCATTTGAACCTAGAAAAATTTATAGAGTAGACAGATACGTAAGTAAAAAAAAAAAAATTTTTTTTTTTTTTTTTTTGCATCCGGTCGTTAGCCCATGTCACTAGCTCAGTGGAATAGCAGATATTTTAAAAATAATATAAGAATATATATATATATATAAGAGGAATAAAATAAGCCACTGCCAGTAATTAACATACAAACATTTATTTATGCACATATATATAAGATTTAAAATTATTTTAGTATTAGTTTTACATTTTAACATTTAACATTATTTTTAACTTTACCTTAGATTCTAATTTACATTTTAATTTCTATTATATTATAAGTTTACATTTTAATTAAGTTCGCACAGATGGGATTATAAAAGCTTGTTATAATATGTTGCTATAGATCGGTTACATAGATTTCAACGGTCAAAAACATTTCAAAATAAACATAAACGATCAAAATACAAAATTATTGATTACTGACAATTGCATAGGGAAATATAAGAAACCCTCTAGTATTCAGCATAAGATACTTGCATTGTCACCAATAACTTAAAAGACATCCGAATAAATACATTATAGATACTCACCATAAGGTATCATTATTTATCGAATGTCTATATATTTTGATCAAATATGTAAACCCAAAACATACTTAACCGATAACCAATCCATGCAAGCGTCTATAAACAACTTAAATTTAATGCATTTTTATTTAGGGTCGAGTATGAATAGACTACATAGATTTGCATTTGAAAATAAAATATTCTATCCCTATTTAACCTTAGGCTAAAATTCACAGTCAAACTGGCATCAATTCATCTGATATATCGATGTATTCAATGTAATACGGAATACGACAGCACCAAAAAGATTAAGAGAAGGCATTGACCCTCATCAGATAGGAATATGACATCTATCAGACAAGAAGAGCAATAAAAAAAAAACTCCATAGAAAGGAACTGCGCTCTGCGTCTTATAATTCCTTCCATAGGCAAAACGGGAGAGTGCGGTGTATGCAGCGATTCTGCCAGTAGCGAATCTCCGACTACATCTACTAACTACATCAATATATCCAATCCATTGACCCAATTTAACAATGACACAAATAACCTAAGATTACCCTCCCCTAATATAACTTTACAAATCTATACAGCCATTCACGCCCGACTTAAGTTTAACATTTATATAATTAATTTAACGAAAAACAAAAAAATCATGATAAAAACTTAAAGAACAAAAAATAAATAAATGGAAATGATTTTACATAAATAAGAAAAAAAAATACATCAAATAACACTATTAATAAAGAATTTAGTTTGGTCAGATAGGATTCTATTTGTAACAATTAAATTACTAGGAAAGTTTAAAATTTAAAGTTCTTAGTGTTTTCAAATTAATATTGTTCGTTATATTTTATAAAGTTCTTACAGTTTTAGAAATGTTCATCTTTAACAGTTGCTTGCCGTTTGAAATCCAGCGTTAAATTTCCTGATGATCCTGTGGTCTTCTGAATATAAGAAAAGCGATGTTTCATTTTTCCATTTTATAACAACTGAAGGGATTGAACATGCATCTTTTTCAATCCCTTCCCCTTCACTTCCGCACTAACACATATCTGTCACATCGTAAATAATCAATATCACTAACTAATAATTTCCAAACTTGTCCTTTTTATATTAATGTGTAGGATTGAATTTACATTACGTCACCGATGCGATGGTCCTTTCACTGCGGTCCGATTCCATAGGGATTTCTTCTTATTTGCTAACAGTTTCTATTGTTTTCCTATCTGACCGATGTTTTTACATTTAAATGCCCAAGGCTGGTTTACATTTAACTAATTAACAATCATTTCCATTTCTGATTAATTAACCTGTTTTCCAAATCAAAAATATATTTAAAGATAAATTTAAAGATATAATTTTATCTCCAAATCTTTTTAAAATTTAGTTTTAAAATACTTTTTCTTTAATAAAGTTTTATTTTAATAATTTTTCATTATCTGTGCGATTTAACATATACGAGTTTAAGATGATATTTAATTTCAATTTTTAATTCTTAAAGAAAATTTTTAAATGCGAACTTTTTAATTTACTTTCATGTTTAATAAATAAAAAAAAAACAATGTAACGAACGTCTGTGCTCATTACAATATATATATATATATATGCAATCACTGCTCAGTTTATATTAAGATAGAAAATCTTCAAACTTTAATGGACAAGTTTCAGTCTTCTCCACTCTCTACTTCTTTAGCCATCCATTTCACTGACAATCCAAGGATAGATTACTCAAAGCTCTTGATAATTCCAATAGTTTTGTCATACCCATGTTGACCTTAAATCAATGTCACCCCTTAAACATAGGACCTTAATATATCCATTTAATTATATAAAAGACAGATCAGCAGAACATAGGCTGAATATGTAATATTTAAATACATATATATATTTTCTAAACTAAACTTAATGTAATTATAAGGGGTTTAAACTGAGACTTTCAAATGCACTACAATTATCCAATCCATTTTATACAACTGATATACATAACCAAATACATGTGAAAATGGTAAATGATCTCCAATATACACATTTCATGCTAAACTAGCACTCATCAGTTGATGCAAATCATCACCTCACACACATATATTACAATCACTGCTCAGTTTATATTAAGATAGCAAATGTTCAAGCTTTAATTGACAAGCTTCAGTTTTTTCTACTGTCCAACTTTTCAGCCATTCACATTTTTAAGATCTGAGAAAGCCATTGATGATGCTAATAGATCTTAAGTCAATCTGATCCCTCATACATAGTACTTTAATATGTCCATCTAATTTTACAGAAGAGGTATGGGAAGAAGATAGGCTGAATATGTAATATTTAAATACATGTATATTTTCTGTACTAAACTTAATGTAATTATGAGGGACTTAAACTTTCAAACTCCCCACAGCTATCCAATCCATCTTATACAACTGATACAAATGACCACATGCTCAGAATTTGTCAGTTGGTCCAAATCTCCTACATATATATATATATATATATATCAATAGATGGCGTTTTACCAAAAACACCGTCAAAGCATATGTTTGTTTACATAAATGTCAGAGTAAGCATTCACTATATCGTTAGTTCCACCTTCAGATCATGATTTCAAGCTGATTTGCTATCATCAGTGAAGGACAGGAATAAGAAACTAGATCTAAACACTAACTCTGAGCGTTTATGAAACAATTTCTATTCAGCTTGCATAAATGTACCTTTGAGATTTTCTTGCAATGATATATATTGCAGAGGCTTCTACTATGTGGTGATACTGAACTGATATCAGACCCATATAGCTATCTGGCTTGCTATGCTGAGTTTGAAGACATTACGTGTCTAAAAAATTCACGCTTGCAAGCTGAATAGAAATTGTTTCATAAATGCTCAGAGTTAGTGTTTAGATCTAGTTTCTTATTCCTGTCCTTCACTGATGATAGCAAATCAGCTTGAAATCATGATCGGAAGGTGGAACTAATGATAGAGATAGTGAATGCTTACTCTGACGTTTATGTAAACAAACATACGCTTTGACGGTGTTTTTTGTAAAACGCCATCTATTGGTCATAAATACAAGTGTTAGCAAGTTTAACTTGTTTTTTTTGTTTTTCATATATATATATTGTAACGTAAGAATTGTCCCTCCACGTAACAAAATCTAAAACATAGGCAAAATACACTAAAGCTGATCGAATCCAGATGCTGTGAACCAGAATCCAACCAACATTCAATCCTTTCACCTCTGCTCAATGATTTACTACCCTATGGATGACATTCCTCAATGTACACAGACAATCAATTCACTCTCAGTCCAGCAGTCATTCCCGGTAGAACAAGAGACTCATAATTTAACTAATTTATCACTGATTTGGTCAGATATATATACATATGGCTAAGTAATTAATTATAGAACTTAACAGACTGATCTACATATATCTGAAATAGTGTATGTGCAATTAAATATAGAGTTGGATAAAATGAATTCACGGACAATAAAATATGCAAACGAGTTATAATTTTTAAATATTATTACTTTAATAAAACAATAGCAAACAATAAATCAAAACATACCAAATGATGTGATGGGAACATGAGGTATAATGCTCACAGGCATTAGATAACTGCTGCGATTCATGTTATATATCTCATTATAAGCGTTTAATAATGTGTAGTGCGCTATTGGAATTTCATGCCTATATTAATTAATATGCCAAATTTCTAGCCCTTTTGTAGTTTGCTAGATCATGTGGAACTTTATAGCCAAAGTTATATAACTAACTATCATAATGCTCCTATGGCATCTATTTAATACAAAGTTAATTCGAGCATGTAACTAGGCTCAGAGATATGCAGGATGGTGTGTTAACCTAGATTAGGATGTACACTAATGCTAGATAAGCGTTTAATATAAAAGGAAGAGAAAACTGGTTTATGATAGGTTTACCTATATCCTCTATGGCATATATTAAAATATTAATTAAGCAAAAGGTGCAAATGGGTCATTATTCACAGGCTTCAGTCTCCAAAGACCGCTCAACTTGCCGTGAATAAGAACATTAGTGGTTCAGGTAGTCGGATAAGCATTATGAATCATCTAGGTCCTTGTGCCCTAGTTCAAAAGTGTGCTTGAACCTGAACTAAAGTGGATGAGAGTGACCTCCACCAGCACATCATCAAGAATCATGCAGCAAGCTGATAAGTGTACTTTGCATACTTTGTAAGGACACATCCGCAACTTATACATATATATAATGCAATTGCGTAAACTTATATTACCGTGCCTCAAAATTAGATAGCGTCTATTTGCATATCTATATAATCCAGCTCTCAAATTTAGTATTTTAAATATACTATTAAGGGACTAAATTAATTAGTAGCCTAGTTTAATATTATCACCTGCATCTCAACATATATAAATCTAAGGAGGATAAAGCATATTTGTGGGGTAATTACGAATAAAATATTAAAATATGCTTTGAGAATATTTCTCTGGCTAGTTCTGATGATATACGGGTTATATATATATATAAATAGTTATACTTTATAACTAAAATTAAGCAAACTACACAAAATAACTAGATAACTGATTATTGTAATATTGATACCCAAAACTTAATCAGTAACATAATATGATCTCGAAACAGCGAGTGAGAATGAAGAATAATAATTCAATTATTTAATATTAAATTATAGTGAAGATTTGAAATTATCTTTGCAAAGTGATAAGCTAAAATTATATTTATAAATACTTGTGGTTTCAAGTCATTTGGCATATTAAATACACATATTATATTAAAATGATAAAATCATAGAATAAATTGAATAGATTTAGAAATAGGCATAAAAAGACCGCAGAAAATTATACATTTAAAATAGATTATTAGGAGTTTTACATTTTAAAAGAGAATTCAAGTTTTATGTTATAAAAGAGAATTCAAATTTTACAATCAGACAATATTTAACATTTTACAATCAGGCAAGGCTTAGTTATTTAATAATCTTCTTTGTAGATTTTAGTAAAGGTGTTTGGGAAAGCAGATTTAGTGAATAGCTAGCTTTTAAAAGAGAGAAACAAAAGTCACAGTTTATAGACAGAGCTCTGAGAAAAATTTTCCATTTAGTTGTTTCCATTGCAGTTAGTTTTGAAGCACTTGGGATGATAATAAGTTGACACTTGGTGATGATGCACAGTTAACAAAGATTTTTCCTGGGCTACTTTTGTTGGTGATGGCATTAGATTTCATTGGACCAAAGTTCTCCATTCCCCGGCTAAGGGCCGAGAGGTGATCTGTCGCCTTCCTACTCAATCATTTTAAGGTGAAACCGACATGGATTTGGCTTACAGTTCCCTTAATATATATATGATCTGATCTTTGTTAATAAAACTAAGTATTTATACCTTTTGAATTCTGTCCACCTGTTATTTTTTTACGTAGCTGAGAAATCCATTTAATTATTTTAGCAAAACATTTAATTATTACAACCGGTAGAAAAACTCATTTATTTATTTAGAAAAACAATTTTAGTGATAACAAAGTAATTTAGATTCTGTTTTTCTGCTTATTTTGTTAACATTTTATATTTCAAATAACATCCACACTATTTTAGAACTTTTAGGATTAAATGCGTGACCTACATTAAATCTGTTTACAAAATTGAATGTTATTTTGACAAAATTACCTTTGTAATTAGCAGAAAACATTTTATAACCATATGTGGCTGAATAAATGCTGAATAACAGGAAATATGTGTAGCGATTTCAATAATACAACAATAAAGTTGCTAAATAATTTAACTAAAATATTTCTTAAACTAGAAATATTTATAAAATGAATATACATATCTGTAATATATATACCATTAACATAAATAATTTAGACTAAAATATTTTCTAAATTAGAAATATTTATAAAATTGATACGTATCTGTAATCTATACATATTCAATTAAATTACAGACATACTGCTCGCATATATATATATATATATATATATATATATATACGTGATTCTGCATATATAATAATTTAATGTTACTCAGATGGGTACTCTGGGAGGGTTTAAACCTGGCATATAGATAGATGTGTGGGTAAAATAAGTGAAACAGGCAGATGGATGAAACTGACCGTTTCAATAAATATATATATATATAAAATGCTCAGTTTATATTAAGATGGTAAATCTTCAAATTTTGATGACAGGCTTCAATCTTCTCCACTCTCCAACTCCTTAGCCAGCCATATTTTTTTTAAAATCTGAGGATAAAATGCTCAGAGCCCTTGATGACGCCAATAAAGAGTTGGAAAGTGGAGAAGATTGAAGCTTTTGTTATCTTAATATAAAGTGAACAGAGATTATATATATACGTGTGTAAAATAAATAAAATATCCGTTAATTAAAAACGATATTGTAATTATAATTGAAATAATATTTTTAACGGTTTACAAACAATTACAAACAATCTTTAAATCCGCAGGAGTACTTTCGGTTACTTTCTAACCTGCCTCAACTATATGTATATATATATATATAGTGCAGGTCCAGCATGAAATACATATATTGGAGATCATTTATCTTTTTCAGATGTAAGTGGTCATGTGTATCATTTGTATAAAATAGATTGGATAGCTGTGGGGAGTTTGAAAGTCTAAGTTAAAGTTCCTTATATATCAGTAAATAAAAAGCTTTGTTGGCATTAATTCACTCATCTCCTTATAGAATTGCACATCATACCATTATTACAATTATTTCAGCAAGATAACTGATAAAATGAGAAATGTGTGATTACCAGATTATAAAAGGAAAAGAAAAAAGTGCTATCTACATTTTATTTTACAAAAAAGCTTGAAATATATAGGGTATATGAGCACAGACTTTCACACCACCCACCACTCTCCACTATATCTCATAACACTGATACCCTTGAACACATATATGTCGAAAAGATAAATAATCACTAATATACGTATTTCATGCTAAACCAGGAATCATTAGTTGGTCCATATTACCATCTCCACACATATATGCTATAAGTGCTCAGATATATATTAAGATAGCCAATCTTATTTATTGTTAAATTGGATATTTGGAGAATCATTTCTTTACTTGTAATTTGTAGATTTAGTTAGCAATTTTAACCCAGCACTTAAATCTGTAAGTTTCATGAATAATTTAAATTCTTTTTTCATCATTATTAAACATTTTAAGCTGTATTATATGTTTCTATTTATTACACCACATATAAATTTAAGAATATGAAATAATGCAAAATATATATTTGAGAGAAATGCTAAATGGAAATGGACACGGAAACATTCAAATGAAGATACAGCAGGATTGAATTGTGTTTATTATTAGAAAATACATATTTCAAGATTGTAATGTCCTTAATGAATTCAACACAGGATGTGATCATCAATTAGTAAGTTGTAAGTTATGTGTTAATGCAAAACTAGAGATATAAATGATTGAGAAAAACAGTATTTGCAATTGGTATTCTTAATCTTCAAAAACATTCCAGTGATTTGAAATTAGAATATGCATATTGATTTCAAATATTAACATATTTTGAACATGATTCAAATTTTAATGAAATCAATAAGAAGATGACTGATGCAATTTTAAAATTTTTAACAAAGATAGCTGATAGAAAAGGCATTTGATTTTATCTTTAGTGATTAAAGCATTGGATCATCAAGTTATAAATTGAGGATATTGTCGTATTCAAAAAATATTTATAAAAATACAACTAGGAAGATTAACATTGAGAAGGATGTAAGACAGGGTGACTCATCAGTTTTTCAAGAAGTATTTTGTTGATTAAAATCGGAAGTTAGGGATTAAAAGTAAATGGAGATTATTTAAGTCATATTGATTTTGCAAGTGATGTAATTGTTTTTGCAAATAATGCTTTAAGGCATCAGGAAATATTGCAAGAATTACCAGATGAAAGTAAAACAATAGGATTAAAAGTAATTGTTGAAAAGACTAAAGTTATGTTTAATGGATTTTCTCAAAAGAAGAAAATAAAGATTGATAATAATGAGTTAAAAGATGTTAACAACTACAGATATCTTGGTCTGAAACTTACTATAGATGAAAACCTAATGGATGAAATTAATCTAGAATTAAACTTGGCTGTAATGCTTTTAATAGGAATAATTTAATATTAAAAATAAATTGTGTATGTGTTTGACAATGAATGTTTTTAGTAAATGAGTTTTACCAGTTCTTACTTATGGATGTGAGACAAGGACATTTAACAGAAGAACAATTCAGAGACCTCAGATCACTCAATAAACTATGGAGAGATGCATTTTAGTAGTAACAAGAAGAAATCAAAAATGAAATACATAGATCAGAGAACAATCAGATGTTGCTAATATTGAAAGAATCAAGTGACTGAAATGGACTTGGATAGACATATTGTTAGGAGAGATAACAATGGATGGACAGTTAAAATCTTAAATAGATTTCAAGGGAATGTGAAACACCTAGAAAGATACCACATATGAGATAGATGGATGAAATAAAGAAATTTGCTGGGGTGATGTGGAGAAGAGAGGATAGTGATCAGAGAAGAGGATTGATCTTGAAGAGAATCTCATTTTGCAGTAAATTGATAATGGTGAAAAATGATGATAATGATATTAATATATTAACTATCACATACATATATAATGCATTAATATTGTTTTATTTACAATCATCTATAAAAATATAAGACCCCATTTTATAAAAAATTAAATAACCTCTGGCTTTATCATTAAAATTCATATTTAAACTTTATTATCGAATTGCGCATTGAGAGTTTATACACACAGAGTTGAGTTTCTATGTTTGATGGAATCTCAATACATACTTCTGCATCAGGATCAAATGATGGGCAAAATGAGAAAGAAAGCACTATTATTATATATATTTAGAAACAATATGTTTTTGTAAGCATGAATGCTACTTTGACAAATTGCATCAGCTGATTCTAAATGAACAAATAATAATATGTTCTTTGTTTTTATAGGTTTCTGAAACACATTTTATCATTTCTGTGACATAAAAAAATACAAATGGTATTAAGATATCCATCTTCTTATTTCTTGGACTTGGTATAAAATTATAATGATGATATATTGATCCGTCTAAGGAGCCTTTTTGATGAAATAAAAATATTAATAATTTAATTGTTGATTTTAGTTTAAAGATATAGATGTTTCATTGTTTGCATTATCTATTTGTTCATAATGTACACTGTTTATATTCATGTAGAAGCCCCAGAATGTGACTTTTGTGGACCAAATACTAAATGTGTTGATGGAAAATGCATTTGTATTGAAACATTTGATATGAATGCGCAGAGCATTAGTGGATGCAGTCGTAAGTTGTTAATAAATCTTTAAAATTATTAATTTTAAATCATATATATATAATACATTGAGATTAATATCAGATTATGATTTATTAAGTAAATAAAATAATTTCTATGCATTACATAATATTCATCACAGAAAATATCGTACAATTATATATATATACACAAACCTTTAGATATATATATATATATTCATCACAGAAAATATCGTACAATTATATATACACACACAAACCTTTAGATTTAGATGGACGAAAAAACTTTAAACATGTGAAAAAATAATTTTAAACTGATTAATTATATTTATACCAACACATCATTTATTTACATTTATAAGTTTTTCTTGAAACTTATTCATTAAGGGTATGTTTACATTAAAATAAATACCTACATCTGTAAATCTGACTATTTTAATTTCTATCTAGATTGCTGTACATTAAAGTGTTACCCAAATAAAGAAAATGCAATTCTATATACCAACATTTGTAGAATTTTGATAATATAATGAAAGATAAAAGTTACAACATTCAACAATGTAACAGACTATGACTATAGAAAGAGATTTATTGACTAAATATTTTCAATACAACCAGATATCATAATCATAGCAGAATAAAGAAAGAGAAGAATTGCAATCCATAGGTAATGTCGAATATAAATATTAAGGGGATCTAAATGAATATATACTGAGAAAAATGTTTGTTAATGAGAAGGGGGGGTCTATAGATGCTATTTCACAGAGAACAGGGTGCTGCATTCCTTTTTATTGATTGCATTGGCATCCCTGGGATTGATAAAGCCTCATTAATCTTTCTATATCATTATCCTTTGAAAGGATGAAAGGATAGCATCGGCTGCAGAAAGATCTAAGCAATGGTCAGAATTCAGCTTGTCATCTAAGGAAAGAAAAGAATAGTCAGTGCTTTTTTTAGCTTGTTTGTATATGGAATTATGTTGAGTGAGTCTCATTGATGCATGTTTCCCTGTAATATGTCTGTTTTGTTGTTGAATGTTGCAACATTTACCTTTCTTTACAAAGTAAAATAAATAAAGACATTTTTAGTGATTTACTCAAATTGTATATTTGAATGAGATATTTATTTTATATAGCACTATGTTTTTATAAACTGTAATAGTAATAATCAGCCATCAAGCTAATGCACCATGCTTTTCTGTGTGATTCATGATGTATTTCTAAATAAACAATCCTCTGTTAAGATAGTATTTTAACAGGTAAAAGAATAGTAGGATAATAATTACTCAAATGAAAAAAAATGTTTAAGTATCAAAAGTAATTATCAATACATATGAATAAATTTAACAAACCTGTAAAAATTAGCAGATATTTTTGTCAATTTTTAAATTATAATAGGATTTCCTATATAACAAATGCAAAAAACAACAACAAAAATATTTTAATCATAAGATTCCACATAAATTGTATGCATCTCTATTAGAACCCAAATATACTATTCAATACATCAAGAAATAACTGAATAATTCCCTTATTGTACTGATTATTGAAAATACTAAGCAAATGAGGTATATAGCCAAAATAGTAAATGCAATCAGAGTAGATTTACTAATTTGGGATATAATATTGATGTTTTCAGTGTAACAAAATAATTTTATAGTTACTACGAAATGTTTAAAATTATGCAATGTTTGAGCAACCCAATGACATGTTTATAACATACTGAATTTTATTGTCTTTACTCAGATATGAGTCAAATCAGAACCTTTAATACATGAATTCGTTTCTACTACGTTACTAAATTACTAATAATAATTTTAATACCATAACAAGACATTAAGAATGTTTGGGTTAAAATATGTCTTCAAAATTTTAGTAGAATCACTTTTTTGCCACCAGATTTATATTTCATATTTAAAAGCAACCTTTTTTCTATCTTTTTTTTCCTAATAGCTTCTTCAAATTTATTTTTAGCCCTGGATTCACAAATCTAAAGCTTTCACAGTGAATTTAAGGCAAGCATAGAATTATTTAAGGGATGACTTTAACACTTAATGATTAGTAAATATATATATATATATATGTGTGTGTGTAAATATATATATATATATATGTGTGTGTGTGTGTGTGTGTGTAAAGGAAATAAAAAAATAGAATATCTGCTATATTCATGGACATTTAAAAAAACGAATTCTCCAGCCAGTAATGGATACATTCTTATCTAAAATTTATGTTCAATGTATTTTAGAAATCAAAAAAATTACTATATAGTCTATCTCCAATTCAGTATTAAATAAGCTTTTCTTAGGATATGCTTTGAAAACATATATGCTAGATATATCACCATTTCTGTAAAATAGGACTTCTGTAAAGTTCACAACACTCTTGGTCATGCACTGATATGATTATGACTACCAGTTAATCGAAAGCATGCTCTGTGTAATATTTAAATGTATCTAGTATATATGTTGTCAAAGTATTAAACAAGTTTTTCTTAAGATACACTTTGTACATATTATCATTTATTGAATATGATATTGATAAATAGTAAAATAAATAAAGAAGACATTCAAAGATTTGACCTTTACTGCTGATCTAGGGAAAAATACATCTTGGGGGGAATTAGTTTTTCAGATATCCTTATTCATATGTTTCAAAAATTGGTGATGAATGGAATTTTTAAGTAGATGGAAACAAGAATGAAGTTGAATTGATGATAACCTGAATATGTTTAATAAAACAGATATTTTTATCTTTAGGTAAGTTTAAAGTTTATGCATAAGCTAAGAATGATATTACAATGTCTACATTAATAAATGATTAGTAAGAAACATTTGTGTATTTCCCTAAAGTGGATGATGTAAAAGTTGTAAATGACGGAAGTTAAACTACTAAACATCACACAATCACCATTCTTTATCCTTATTTTCATTTTGGAATCAAAGCTTTATAGTTAGCTAATAAAGAGAAGGTGGTTTCTGGAGGGCTGAATTAGAACCTAAGATCTAGGTGCAGTGCTTTCAGATCCAAAACTCCTCACTTATGAAAGCCACAAGGTAGAAATTGGATGAGTAGGCATTAGATAGGGATGTTATGCACAAATCTTCTTGTATCCATTGATTACTCTGGCTCACAGTGAACTGTATGGAGAGTTTAGGTTCTGTATAAATGTAGGAAGTGTGACATTTGTAGAGTGAATTGTAAATGTTGATAAATATTTAATAATAATGAAGTTTGTGACCTGAACTAACTGAAGAGGTATGATTTAACTAGAAATGCATTTTACAAGTTATTATTTTAAAATGTCTTTATTCATATGTTTCAATAAAAAGTTTTTAAGTATATTTAAAGATAAAATCAAAATATCTTTTAAAGAAATATCTTGACTTTTTAATTATAATGCTATGTTATTATCTATGCTTTGTATGCTATATGAAATGTTAGATGTACATTTACTTTTGCTAGCAAGAAATAGTAATGTATACAAAGTATTACTAGCAATAACATTTCTTTTCAAGTTGATTTATAGTTAGATAGTTTATATGGGTTATGGTTAAATATGAAGAAAACAAACGTTATGATTGGAACAGAATAGCAGCTATCTTCACAAATGTTCAGAAATGATTATTTTTTTTTTTTTTATACTTTAATCTTTTATCAACAATAAATACAAAAGTCAAAAAAATTATCGTAGACTAATACTAGGCCTATCTATAATAAAAAAACTTGGAAAACATCTTTAAATTTGGGTTTGTGTCTTTAAAAATGTGAGTGAAGTGTGTGTATATGGGATTAAATAAAATTATGTACAATTAAGCATACATAAAATATTATTTAGCACAGGTTTGACAATTTACATTAATAAAATGTTTTTTTTCTCAGTGATGTTTATTTATCAAAAATATATAGATACAATTAGAAAAAGGTTTACAAGGGAGTGATTATAAAATAAATTGAAATTTCAGGAGCAACATGGTAAGAGGGGAAGGATACATGTGAAAAGGGAATGGGAAGTGGAAAGAGGAAATGATGTGTAGTCCAGGCTGGTCTGAAATGCATGACTTCATAATTGAGTCCCATGATAGAGGCTGGGAGGATGGGAGTTGGAGAATTGTCCAAGTGTCTGTGAGGAGTGGAGGTGGGGCTAGTTTGGCATCTCTGGTTTTGAGACAGCGAATTATGTCCAAGAGCTTTTGGTTATACTGAGGGTACCCTCTGATCAAAGATAATGTCACATCAGAGCAACCAGAGAGCGTAGATGAGCCTAATAGCTATGAAAACCCTTGTTTTTATGGATTCTTGGAGGTTGAAGATGGTATTCCTGTGTGAGATAAAGGCAGGAGTTGATGTCATTTCTCAAGCCAAGCAGAAAGGGACATTTAAGTAAGAAGTGCTGGAGGGTTTCATTGTCAGTTTTACAGAGCTGGCATGTGGGAGAGATCTTGGTGAAACCCCTACAGTTGACCAAAAATTGATTTTTGGAAAGGGAGTGAAGATTGATTTTGAGAAGGAAATTGAGGAGTTTTGCCTCAAGAGACCACCTTTTGAATTTGCAGATTAATTGAGCATTAGTAAAATGTTTTATATTAATTGTTCCAAGAATGCATTAATTGGAAACATTACTCCAAAAAATGAAACATTATTAAAAGATATACCAGCCATTGGATCAGTGAAGCAGACAGTTGATAAGAGGACTAGTTGTTTTAGATTGAGTATATCCCCATTGAAGGTGTAAAGGGGAGTCTAGAAATATGTACAAGTGCACCTAATTTACATTATTATTTAACTACACCTCATCTTATGTAACAAGGGCAAATAAAAACAATCCATAGTTCATACTGTATAACTATTTCTAAGTTAAATTTATCTTGTAAATTTCCAGTGTAAAATAAATGTTATATATGCTTGTTTTTATCTTATATATGTATTCACTTTAATGGTTTGATGTACAAATGTATAGCTTTTTGCCTGGCATTTTCATTGTTTTTATTCCGTGTAACATTTGATTCCCTTTACATATGATCATAGCCTTATAGAATGTGCTGACAAAACAGTAATCGGAATTATTTAAAATATACCAGTTAATATAATTCTTAAGGTATAAAAGATAGACTGTAGAAAAGGACATTTGAAATATGATACTGAATGAAGACTCATGAAACTCCCATGGATATCAAAAGAAGAAAAACAAATATATGTTTGATGAGATGAGATCTAAGCCTTTTCTAGAAGCACAAATGGATTGTCCTATTTTAGTCATGTTGTGAGATAATCTAATTTATTAGAAAAGTAAATAATGTTCAGAAAGGTTAATAGTACGCTTACTAAAAAAAATTAAAAAAAAAATTGATAGTAAAAAAAAGCTGATGAATAGGTTATGTTATTAAAATTGTGAATGCACCTTTAAATAGTCTCTGAAAAAACAAGCAGGTGGTAATATTACTCAGGAGATATATTATCCTAATGACCACAGATGTCAGTGTTACCTTAACATTGCCTAATAATAATAAAAATATTTTAAAATAATATCTTTGTAATAACTTATCAATATTAATTTATATATATATAATCAAATAGTTATAAAAAATTTGAGCATTGGAAGGGCCAGAACTTTTTTTGAACTGACCATGATTATGAATGTAAGAACATTACTGTTGTAAAAAGAATTAAGAAAGAGTAAAAATGTAGTGTTTTCCTGAAGGTGTTTGATGATAATATTTTAATAAAAAAATTAATTTAATTTAAATATTCCATATACATTCAACTGTTAGTAGCATACAGGTTAGTATATGCACAATGCTAGAGAGGAATTATTCTCCTTTTTTCTTCAGGTGTTTCTGACCTGACATGATATTATTAGCATAAGAATCAAGCATGGACCCTTAGATTCTTGAATGTTGAATTTTAAAGTAATGTTCTAACCAATGAGACATCCTGGCAAAGGTAATAGTCAGTAAAAATTTCATATATTTATCTATGAGGTTCTTCCTGATTTCTCCATTTTTTTTACTAAGAGCAAAGTTGATTAGTCCTTTTCATATATTATGTATAGTCACAGTAGGTGAACTTATAGAGTTGTCTGACATTATCATGTGATCAGTTTCTTTAAATGTTCTTTTTGTATCTTTTCTTCTCTATCCAATATTTTTGTATTTTTCCAGTTGAACATATGGTTATTAGTACATACATGTTCTGCTACCTTAGACAGATATATTTTCTTGTTCTTGTAATCAATTTTCAATGGGATGACTCATTTCACTAATATTCATTCTTCCACATTTATATGGTATTAATAGAGGAAATTTTAACATCTACAAAACCTAAACTTGAAATGCTGGATAGCAAAATGGCATCTATGAAATACCATGTGAATGTGAAAGAACATATATTGATGAGACCAGTCATTCCATTAAAAAGTGATTGCAAGAACACACACTGATAATTAGATGAGAGAAAGCAAATATATCTAAGATAGTAGACCATATACATGCCAATAAACAGGTCCAATTGGGAAAATACAAATATATTGGATAGAGAAGGAAAGATATAAAAAAGAAAATTTAAAGAATCCGCTCACATGACAATGGTAGACAATCATAAGTCAACCTAATGTGACTATACATAGTGCTTTATAAATTCACATCCAGTGATGTTCTGCCCAATTTTTCCACACTAGTTTAAGTTTACAAGTTTGACTAAGTGAAGAGCTTTGGATGTAGAAATAGTATATCTGGATGTTTTTGGAATCAATGCACTTTACCTCTAGAAGCCATATTTAATTTCTTTGTTTTACTATCAAACTAAAAAAAAAGGTTTTCAATCTATTACTTTCATCTAATTGTTGTCTTTGTTTCTTTCTAATATTTAAAGTTAAAGAAAATTAGCTAAGTCACTTGTGTGATAATGGACAGAATATCTAAATAAGAAAACAATTTTGGAAACTTTTTAAATTTATGAAATAAATCAAGCTTTATAGTATGTTTAAACATAGATCATGGACATAGTAAGCTAATACACTTACCATCGCATATTGATGTGTTTGTATTAATATCATATAAATATTGAGGTAATATGAGTTTGGAATTAGCACAGATGACTTTTGGATAGCTATATATGGAGTTAAATAATTAATGAGTGTGAATGCTTTAAACATTTAGATACTAAAATAAAATGGCTATTAGAGAACGATAAGATTTTAAACAAAGGGTTTATAGGATGTTTTGAAAATAGCAGTTTTACTTAAAATGCTGGTTGTTTATTTCTAAATCTTGAGTCTTGAATGTGGTTAACTAAAACAGTTGTGGTAACCTTATTGGATATTTTAATTTTCATGTTTATTTTGACTCAAGTTTGTGGGACAAAGATTTAATATTGGTTGACTTGCGATCATAAACTCTATAAAAGTAATGTCATATCTTTTAATATTTATCTCTTTGACAATATTTCAGTGTGATGCTAATATGGATTCTTATTTTCTATAATCCATCTTCAAAACATTCTGAAGACATAAATCAAATACCCTGAATGAAATAGGGATTAAAAGTATTTCTTTATCACATATCTTATTCTTTTATTGTCAATAATAGTTGTAGAAGTTTATACTTAAAGTGATGTTGTATGGAATTGAAATTGAATCATGTTATGCAACAGCCACAGGTTATTAAATATTCTTCTGCAGGTCCCCATCACCTGACTAGATCATTAATAATAGTCTTGCTCTATGGTGAATGCATTATGATAGTTGCATTGCAATTATTTCTCAGGTTTCTGGAAAATATTTGTTGTAATTTGAAGTATCTTTACTTCAGGCAGATTGGATCAAAACCAAATAACTTCACTCCTTATTATTAAGTTACATAAAAATAGCCGTAATAAAAAAAAAAAACTGAACATTATCACACACCACTCATTAAAACAACTGATTTGACCATTTAACTATTACAATTGCATTTCTTCTGGGTGTAACTTTTGTTCTCTCATCCATCATGGCAGTAGTTACTTAGATATCTAATTACTCATTAATACTAATATGAAAAACTTTACCATGATATACATAATTATTATTACAGTAGTAAACTTTCCATACAGTAGTGCTACCTAGTACATGCCTTAGTAATCAAAGGATGCAAGAAGGTTTGCACATAAAATCACTGTCTAATGCTTACTCATTCAATATCTTAATATTAGTTTCTAACTTGTGGCTTCCATCAGTGGGGAGCCTTGGATCTGAGAGAAAATCACCTAGATCTAATAGTTTGATAGGGAATGGTGATCACATGATATTTTAACAATAATATTTATTATTGTAAAAATTATATAAATTAACTTTCCGAACAATGATAATAAGATCTCTAAAAGATTACTTTTAATGGATCTTTTTAGTTTTGTCTAATAGTAACATAATAATTATGTAATAAGTTTACTTGATCTGTGTTATCTAATACATGGACCTATGGCCATACAAACACTTTGAAAATTTAATAAAGAATTAGCCATTTAATAAAATGAATGTGTTAATATGACAGTTGCTATAAATAAAATATACATATGAAATTAATATGAAGATATAATTTGGTTATTAACAAATTATTTATAATTATTTATTGAAAGGTGTAAACAAATAATAATAGACAATGAGACCATTAAATAACCCTAGATTTATTTTGAGACCTTCAGAGATGGATCTCTCTAGTTTCTGCACTGATTTGCTATGAGTACAATTCCAAAAGTTCAAAACAATTCTTACCAAGTCAGTAGCAGAACAATATTGTGAATAAAGCAAGAATCTCTGATTTGCTTTTCTATTTGTTACATCAAAGGATTATTTATTATTTCATTCTGTGTAGTAATTTTAACCATGTGAGGGAAGAAAGAATTAATTAATTTAGAAGATTATAGAGTTTTCTCATGTGTAATCGAATTTCTCTGATCCAAAGCTTCTTTTCTCCATATCAAAAAGCTTTTATTTTACCTATTCCTTTCGTATATGTTTTTTTTCTAGATCTTTTACAATTCTTTAGTATTCAGTTTAAATTTTAGCTGTTAGAAAACTAAAGTGCAAATATAACCTATCTTTCAAAACCATCACAACATTACAAGATCACTATTTCTTATGCTTACACATCCTATTAATAAGAGTACTAAACTTTCCATACAGTAGTGCCACCAAATGCAAGCTTTTGTGATCAATGGATGCAGGAAGATTTGTGCATAAAATCCCTATCTAGTGCCTACTCATCCAACATCCCCAGACTTGTTTCTAGCTTGTGAAGTTTATCAGTGAGGAGCCTTGAATTTGAGAGCATGGCACCTAGATCTTAGAATCTAATGCAACTCTCCAGCAGCTACCTTTTAACTATTTTTTATCATATGATTTTTTGATGGTTTTATATATACCTATCCTGCCCATAGGATAATGGTGTCTGTGGTTTTTGAAAAACCATAAACACCAAAATGTATAGATGCTGAATTGAATTCAGATCTATATGCCTTTACAAGTGAATGAGCTTGAGTTGTGATGGTTTCATCTTGGGCTCCTAGATTTGTAGTTAACCAAATAGATAAAAGGTGGCTGGTTGCATTAGATTCTAAGATCTAAGTGCAGTACTCTCAAATCCAAGGCTCCTCACTGACGAAAGCCACAAGCTAGAAACTAATTTGGAGATGTTGGATGAGTATGCACTATATAGGAATTTTATGCACGAATCTTCATGAATCCATTAATTACAAAAGCTTGCATTTGGTGGCACTACTCTATGGAGAGTTTGGTACACTTATTAATCTAACTTTTATATAGGAAGTATTTTGTTTTAAATGCAAACTTGCACATACTTATAGGTGTAACATTAAACAAATATTTTAAAATGGTTCTACAATTAATAAAACACATTCCCACCTCAGTACATGACAATGCTGTAATAAAAATATGAAATCACTTTCTTATTGGTTTTCTTTATATGTAAAAAAGATTTTATTTTATACTCATGCTAGGGAGTATTAATGTTAATCAATGCAATTATTTTATTGTTTTAATATTGATAAAATGGATTGTTTTTTATTAACAATATAACGAAATTCCTTTTTTTAAAACATATATAAAATTTCCCTTTAAAAGTTTTATGATTTTTTAGAAAGTTTTTAAACTGTGCAGAGAAAAGATGAATAAACCCATATTTACAGCCTTTCATTAAACATTCACTTTCCTACCTTTATACATCAGTAGAATTCATCAGTACTTCTTTTAGCTTTCTGGGTATAATTCTACCAATAAAGCAAAATCCATCTTCATTTTAGAAAATTATTTTCCAATTTTTTTTATTTTCTTATAGATTAATGACTCAGTAACATCATTCATCACTGTCAACCAATATCAATCGATGGCAGGATGAAGGTCTCTCCAAATTCAATTCATCTACTCCAATCTCCAACCCCTCTTCAGCACATCATACTTGCACACTTTCTTATTTCATCCATTGATCTCATATGTGGTCTCTTTCTGGCTCATTACAATCTTTTGGAATCCAGCTTAAGATTTCAATTATCCATTTATTATCTTTTCTAGAAATATATGCAGCCCAACTTCACTTCAGTCTTTGAATTCTTTCAACAATATCAGTAACACCTGTTTGTTCTCTTACCCATATATTGTATTTTTGATCACTTTTCATTACTCTTAACATACATTTCTTCATACTTCTTTGAGTGTTCTGAAGTCTCTGATATTGCTCTTCTATAAACTGTTCAAGTCTCAGTTCCATAAGTAAGAACTGGTAAAACACATTTATTAAAAATCATTCTTTTCAAACACATATGCACATTGCATTCTAACCAAGTTTAATTCTATGATTAATTTCATTATGTTTTTATCCGTAGTAATAATCTGACCAAGGTATTTGTAGTTATTCTTCTGACTCATCATAATCAATCTTTATTTTCATTTTTTGAGAAAGTCGAACATTACTTTAATTTTTTCAACATTTATCTTTAGTCCTACTTTCTTACTTTCATCTGATAACACTTGCATTGAAGCATTATTTGCAAAGACAACTATATCATCTGCAAAATCTAAATGACAACAAGAATCTCTACCTACTTTTACCCCTTTAGCTTACCATTTTAATACACAAAATATTTCTTGCAGCACTGCTGTAAAAAGTTTTGGAGATATGGAATCACTCTGTCTTACAGTCTTCTGTATTTTATTTCTGTTTTATGTAATGAATCATTATATATTAAAAATATAATAATAGAAACTACATTATAGCAGTGTTTTTTTTCTTAGATGTTTTTTTTTTTCTAGTTTAAAGTTATAAAAATTATGTCTGGGATCAAGTTTAAGTTCTTTGCTGATTTCTGTTAAAAAACAATCTAAAATGCATAATAAGTCTGGATAAAATGTCATTTTTGATGTAATTCTTATTAGAGATTATAGAATAAATGAGAGCTTATTATAAAAAATGATGGTCTACATATCTACCTGACTAAATGTTTCCCTGTAAAAAATTCAAGTATCCCTAAATAATAATGTTACTAAATGTAACATTTTACAAAATCGTCTCCCACAAGATTTGGTTTCTTTAATACAATATTTAATATGTTTATCAGTGATCTTCCAGATATAAAATGCAGGAAGTTCATCTATGTTTTTCTTATTATATTGCCAAATCCATATAATATTAATATCATTTATGTTTTTTATTACTTTTTACAACCCACTATTGACAATTTTGATTACCCCAGCAATCTTCTTCAGAACACTAACAAACACAATACAACTACATGAATATATTCATGTTTATTTGTATTCATGTAGTTGTATTGTGTTTGTTATAGTTCTGAAGAAGTTTGCTGGAGCAATCAAAACTATCAATAGTGGCTTGTAAAAAGTAATAAAGAATATAAACGATATTAATATTATAAATTCATCTATGCTAATAATATTGCTTTGATTTTTGAAAAGAAATTCATTCCTGTAATAGAAAAAATCTCTCATTAAAAATATTAACTAATTGGAAATATTTTTAAAGGCTGTGGTCTTATTTGTAATTCAATAAAACAGTATGTTTCATTTTTCACCTAAACAATATTGAATCATTTTATAATCTAAATACAAAAAATTTGCAACAATGGATTGAAACACAATATTATTTGATTTCCTTTAAGATTTAATGCTCAAGAATCTAAGGGTACAGATTTGAATCCCATGCTAGTACTGTCACTGGTCAGGCCAGCAACATGTGAAGAAAAGGGGAGAATAATGCATCTTGACACATTGTATTTATACTAACCTGTGTGCTATTACTAACAGTTGAATGTATTTGGAATATTTAAATACAGTTACATTTTTTCTAAAGACATTCAATACTTATATTAGATGATGGAAATAGTGCATTATATAAAATACAACAGTACCTGCTATTTAGGAGTAACCTTAGACCACAATCCATTTTTCACTTATCTTAGGTTAAAGCAAAATTAATTCTAGAAATAGTTTTCTTAAAATTTTGTCACTTGTCAGGGTTGTTATGCATGTACTTTATGAAAAACTTCCCTTCCATCTTCTGCTAGTGAATTCTGAACCATTGATTAAAGAAAAAGTTCTTACACTAAATCTATGGACGTCAAGCACTATTCAAGATTATTTTTTTGATATGGCATCTTCTTTCACATATTTCTCCACAGAATATCAAAATATATGTTCCTTTACAGAAATTAATGTTACCAATAACTCAAAATATAGTTACATCAAAGGCTACTCAAATTATGATATCATTTTTGGATGTTCAACAAATAATACACAACTGAAGAATTACAGCATAAAAAATAAATTTTTTATGTGATTCCAAACACAATTTTTGTTTCCTGTTCCAATAAAAATGCCAGTTAAATTTGATCTTCCTAGATACAATTGGAATCTCACCAACAGATTCTGGATAAATCTTGATTGGTATGGTCATTTGCTTTAAATATGAATTTTAACAGCCACTGACCTATGTAAATGCAGACAAATACAAATCATGAACCATATAATAAACAATTGTCAAATCCATGGCTAAAGTGGGAGAATTGAAAACTTAAGAAAGCCACTAGTAAATCTATCTCCTGTTTGGAATCTCTACAGCTTCATATTTGATTGTAGTTAAAGTGATGCAAAAAATCATATGCCCCCCAAAAAATCTTTATGCGTAGATTATATAATATAACTTCAAAATGCAAAAACAGAAATACCAAACTAGCCCCACCTCTGCTCCTCACAGACACCTGGGAACTCCTTCAACTCCCATCCCCTCAGCCTGTGTCATAGGACTCATCCATTTAAATGTTTGTGACTCATGTGGTTGCTCGCTCAATGATGGCATGTGTCTCAGACTTGCAACCAAAGACTTTTCTTGGCCTGGACCACACACTCTTTCCATATCCCTTTTCCTTTTCATATCAATCCTTAACCTTTCACCATGTTGCTCCTGAATTTCATTTTATCATGTAATCACCTTTTTGTAAACCTTTTTTTAACTGTATTTGTATCTATTTCATTATGAATAAACTTTCATTACTAAGTAAAAAAAACTTTTGATAAACTTTTTCTTACATACAAATGGATATAGAGAAAAGGTTTATTTAACCCTAATAGTTTGGTATGCTTAGCATACTTATAACTACCTGGTAGTCATATTTACAACAATAGTGAGGAGCTTGTGATATTTATTAAAGGACATTGCTAAATGTAAAGTTAAGGAAGCATGGCTTATTGCCAAAAACACACATGCAATAAATGAAAAAGAATCCTGTGTCCCTCTTTTAAAAAAGTGGCTCATTTAAATGAACTTGGTTACATCCACCATTCAAATTGTATGCAAGTCACCTATCTTATATATTCTTTAATAAATATCACAAGCTTCTAGGACAACTATCGCAATGATTGTGACTATCAAGCAGTCAAAAGAATCCTAAGCATATCTAATCAAATAAAGTTTTTCTCTATATACATTTGTATGTATTTATTTAGATTATATAATAGTCAAATCAAATAATAAAAAACAATAATATAACAATTTCCTGTAATAGGCTATCACTTTGATCTCACTTGATATTGTAACTATTATGGAATTAATGTAGAATAATTGCTGATTCAACTAAATATTTAATAGCAATTCTATACAATGAAAGAGAGCTCACATCTTTTTTAAATTAATAATTATTTGCTAAAATAAATGACTTAAAACTTTAACATGCATTTGTTATATATAATTTAAGCTCAACCTTTAGATTGTAAAATCAAAACTTGTCCTGCTAACACATTTTGTGACGACAGCAACCTTTTAGCCACATGTGTTTGTTATGCACCATTAATTAAAGATTCATCATCTGGAGAGTGTAGAGGTAAGATTATTTTTATCACATTTAATTTTCGTTCTTAAATTTATTTAATGCCTTTCAATTTCTATGACAGATTTTAATTTCTAGGTTTATTAGTTACATATATTTTTTGTTATAATAATTTTATTTCAGATATGGATGAATGTGTTGATCCAATTGATATTAAATGTGGTCAGAATACGGTTTGTAAGGATACAAGAGGAAGTTTTGAATGCAATTGTTATGAATATTACACTGGTGATCCTTATGTAGAATGCTTAGGTTAGCAGCTATTTTTAGTTTTTTAATATTTTTAAAATGTGTAGTATTAACCATTTTTCATATTAATATTGAATATGAAATAAGTGAAGATAAAAGTCCGTTACTTAAGATGTAATAACGTGTATGCACATGTATACTCACATATAAATGTAAAGAATTTTAGTAAGCCTGTAAATAAATTATTACTATTAAATATATAATATTAAACGTATTTAAATTCAATTGCTTTGTGAATAAGTATAAAACACATAAATATTATTAGCATTGAAAATTTTGGTATGCAAATATCTTGAGGAATATGGAAAATAATTATATGCAAAAACGTATACGAGATATGCTTAAAATCTGTATGAAATTCGCAATTTTTGCCTAGCGCACTTTTGATTAAGTTATATTACTCACAGTCATGGCTAATCATCCATTCATGTTTCTCTAATAAAACTGGCAATCTCCTCTCTGTCAGATATCATTACTGCGACTAATATAACTTAGTCAAAAGTACACTAGGCAAAAATGGTGAACTTTATTCAGATTTTAAGCATATCTTATACGTATAATTATTTTCCACATAAGTACCTTTAGTTATTTTTATAATCTTTTTCAAATAAAACCCATTTCAATGAGAAATTTAATCAAATTATTTCTGCAATTTATTATGGTTATTAGTAATATATATTATCACCATTATATTTTATTATAGTTTTATTGCAATACAATTATTCCATAACAGATATTACATATAAATATAGTAGTAATTTGTCTTTTCATTCCAACTCCAATTCTTTTTCAGAAAAGAATGTAGAAAATTTACATGCAAGACTGGAAGTCCATTTACATTCTTATTGCTTATTACTAGATATGAATACTTGGATCTATGATTTAGGTCACATATTCCATCATTGTCAAATCACTTCTTATTTGTTTGGATTATAAATGAACCTGGATCTCTTAGAATAAGCTTCATTCTCATACTCTTGTAAATGACTGACTAAAGTCATAATCTACAATGCTTCCTCATTTTTTGTTCATTGTATACTTCTTATTCTCATTTACCATCCTCATTTGCACCCTTACTTAGAACCTGATAACATAAGTACATTTTTCTTTTATCCATGACTAAACCAGGGTTTTATGAAATCATTGAAGCTTCTTCCATATCAAAGATTATATTAATGTGAAGGATATTGGTCATCAAGAGATATGAATAATAATTAAAAAAAGTCTTTTGTTTGCAATTTAGATAATGATAATAAATATATAATTAAATAATAATGATGACAATACATGCTTATGTTATTCTAAATGATAGCTATTATTTATTGTTCTATAAATCATTCATAATTTGTTTTTTAAACATATCTACATTCATGAGATGCTTCAAATCTCATATGAAATAATCCTATTACCAATGATAAATAGCAGTTAAATGTTTAGCAATTTTTCCTATGTAATTAGCTGTTGCTTTTTATATGATGTAAGACTTGTTTGATGGTGCAAAACAAATATTTAAATTTGATCATATATAATTCTTTATTCATCACATTTATATGAATCAGTTACTAGTTAATCAAAAAAATATAGTAGCCAAAATATTTGCACTGGTATATATAAACTTTAACTTATTTATCATTGATGGATTCCAAAGTACTTAACGAATAATATAAATTAACTATAACTTTAATTCTTTAAACTTTTGTTTGCTTAAAGATACTATCTAAAGATGAGGCTTTTTTTCAGTAGTTGCCTCAACTTAATCTAACAATACTATTTTCTAAACATATATTGGAATGATGTATATATGATCAAGATAATTGCAATATAGAGATTAAATAGTGATTTCTATTGATTTATAGGAAGGTTGCTGCAATATAATACTCAGTATCAATGTAGTTGGTTATCTGCATTTCCATTTTCTCTTTAATTTACTCTTTAAACACTGTTTTAGCATAATGGAAAAATATCTGGAAAGACTAATCCATCAATTAAAAATTTCTTTGGAAAAATGGCTGTTTATTATAATATAAAATTCAAATTGATTTCAAACCTTTTCTTATTTTTCATTGATAGGTCTTTTGTGTGTGTGTGCGTGTGTGATCTTTTCAATTTTTTTTCTGGTTTTGAGAAAATGAGAGGAGATAGTGGGTGGGATAAAGGGGAACAAAATATTCAGCCAATTAGAAATTTCTTTTGGATTTCTCATATCATAACACTACCCAGTATTGACTTACAAAATTAATTGTTATAGACAGGGTATGAGCACAGACTTTCACATGACCCACCACTCTCCACACTATCTCATAACACTGATACACCTGAACACACATATGTCAAAAAGCTAAATAATCACCAATATACGTATTTCATGCTAAACCAGCAATCATCAGTTGGTCCAGATTACCATCTCTACACATATATGCTACAAGTGCTCAGTTATATCTTAAGATAGCAAATCCTTCTACTTTAATGGACAGGCTTCAATGTATCCCACACTCCAACTCTTCAACTGTCCATCCAATTGAAAATCTGATGATGGAATGCTCAAAGGCCACCCTTAGGCTGAGGTCAATCTGACCCCTCATGTACAGAACATAATCCATTAAATACATATACAATGGGTAGGAAGACATCTCTAATATGTAATAGATGAAATACACAGGCTTATATTTACCTGAATCTATATATGTAATAGACATGGTACAAGCACAGACTTTCACATGACCCACCACTCTCCACACTGTGTATTTCATCTATTATATATTAGATATGTCTGCCTATCCCTTGTATATGTATTTAATGAATTATGTCCTGTACATGAGGGGTCAGATCGACCTTTAGATCAACATGGGTGTGACAACAATCTCGGCCTAAGGGTGGCCTTTGAGTGTTCCATCATCAGATTTTCAATTAATTGAAGAGTTGGAGTGTGGAGTACATTGAAGCCTGTCCATTAAAGTAGGAGGATTTGCTATCTTAATATATATCTGAGCACTTGTAGCATATATGTGTAGAGATGGTAATCTGGACCAACTGATGATTGCTGGTTTAGCATGAAATACGGTTATTGGTGATTATTTATCTTTTTGACATATGTGTGTTTATGTGTATCAGTGTTATGAGATAGTGTGGAGAGTGGTGGGTCATGTGAAAGTCTGTGCTTATACCCTGTCTATTACATATGTAGACTCAGGTATATATAAGCCTGTGTATTTCATCTATTAAAAATTAATTGTTGTAGAATTTCAAACACTTTTGATTTGTAATTGACATATTTGTTTTGGAAATTTTAATTATTTTTAAAAATTATTAAATGTCTTTTTTCTTACTGGCATTCTAAAAAGGGAAGGGTGATGGTAATTCGTGTTGTCAACATTAATGAAAACAATAATTATTAGCTACATTTAATATAAAGTACAAATGAAACAATCCAAATTAAAATGAACTGGCTGGATTTGAAATGATAACAAATTAACCAAAAACAGCTTAAAATCAAAACTTTCTTATTTCTTTGAATTCCTATCTCCTGCTCGATACTTCTTTATTTTTTGACTTCACAAAAAATCAAAGGCGGGACGCGAACCCACAACCGTCTGCAACCAACTACTTGCTTGCAAGGCAACTGCGATGATCTCTCGGCTAACAACGCTTGACTACAAAAAATCAAAGGCATCAATTTGAACTAAATAATTAATTGGCAATATGTGCATAAACAATGCAAAATCACCCCAAACCCCTTTATCTTTTTTCCTCTATTAAAAACTAAAAAAAATAATAAAATTTAAATGAACACCACCTTCAGTCTAATGTTTTCAGATGCTTTTCAAATATAATAACCACATTCCACTCTTTTGACACTTTGAAGCAAAATATATTCATTTATTAATATTACAGTTTTGACTGTTCCTAGCAGTCTTCAATAGATCTACAAAAATTTAAACATTATATTAATACAACCATATTTCATACATATATCTATTAAATTTTTACAATTTTACCAACTTAATTATTACCATAAGTTTATTCATAAAACTTATTATTATATGACTTTAAAATCTACTTTACCCTTTATTTCTATTCTTAGTTATTATTATACTAATATTTATTCACCTTTTTTTTCTTTTACAATAATTTTATAATTTCAATGTAATATTATTATATTACTATGTTTATAATTTAACCTTATTTTACATATTACTTTATTCACAAATGTAACTTCATTTTACATTTCACCTATTATTCTAATTTTTAATTATTTTATTCCATTCCTTAATTCCATTTTACCCATATTTTATTCCTGCCTTTTCTATTTACTTATCCCTTATAAAATTATTTTAATTATTTTAATTCTTATATGTGTTTTTATTTTATATCTTACCTTAATATCTACTAAACTCTCTCTACTCCACCATTTTCTATCCCATAATATACTCTAATTTCTTTTAATCTATATACAGCTCCCTCTATTATCTATTATACAAACTACTTATTTTAATTCTTATTAGTTTATACTGTTTATTTTATTTATTTTTTATTTTTTATACTAAGATAGACTTTAAACTACTTTCTCTATTAATATTTGGATTTATCTTCTTTATTAAAATTGCCTCCCTTATTGTTCTATCCCTCCTACTACTTGCATAACTTATCATTCTAATATTCTCTTTTTCTAGTTTATGACCTGTCTCCATAAAATGCATATATACCGGTGATCCTCTATCATATTTATGTTGCTTTAACCTAGTATATATTGAATTTTTCGTCTCACCAACATATTTATTCATAATCCCTTTATCCCTACATTTTCTGCATTCTATCTCATAAACCCCATTTATATATTTCTTCTCTCCACTTATATACCTATTATCTAAAATATCCATTATATTTGTCTTTCTTTTATTCACTACTTTACATTTAATATCATTTTTAAAATCTTTATTAATTTTTTTAATAATATTATTAATTCCCCTTACTATACTACTATCATTAACTTAATAATATTATTAAAAAAATTAAAAAAAATATTAAAAAAATTAAAAAATTTAATAAAGATTTTAAAAATGATATTAAATATAAAGTAGTGAATAAAAGAAAGAAAAATATAATGTATATTTTAGATAATAGGTATATAAGTGGAGACAAGAAATATATAAATGGGGTTTATGAGATAGAATGCAGAAAATATAGGGATAAAGGGATTATGAATAAATATGTTGGTGAGATGAAAAATTCAATATAAACTAGGTTAAAGCAACATAAATATGATAGAGGATCACCGGTATATATGCATTTTATGGAGACAGGTCATAAACTAGAAAAAGAGAATATTAGAATGATAAGTTATGCAAGTAGTAGGAGGGATAGAAAAATAAGGGAGGCAATTTTAATAAGGAAGATAAATCCAAATATTAATAGAGAAAGTGGTTTAAAGACTATCTTAGTATAAAAAATAAAAAATAAATAAAATAAACAGTGTAAACTAATAAGAATTAAAATAAGTAGTTTGTATAATAGATAATAGAGGGAGCTGTATATAGATTAAAAGAAATTAGAGTATATTATGGGATAAAAATGGTGGAGTAGAGAGAGTTTAGTAGATATTAAGGTAAGATATAAAATAAAAACACATATAAGAATTAAAATAATTAAAATAATTTTATAAGGGATAAGTAAATGGAAGAGGCAGGAATAAAATATGGGTAAAATGGAATTAAGGAATGGAATAAAATAATTAAAAATTAGGATAATAGGTGAAATGTAAAATGAAGTTAAATTTGTGAATAAAGTAATATGTAAAATAAGGTTAAATTATGAATATAGTAATATAATATTACATTGAAATTATAAAATTATTGTAAAAGAAAAAAAAAGGTGAATAAATATTAGTATAATAATAACTAAGAATAGAAATAAAGGGTAAAGTAGATTTTAAAGTCATATAATAGTAAGTTTTATGAATAAACTTATGATAATAATTAAGTTGGTAAAATTGTAAAAATTTAATAGATATATGTATGAAATATGATTCTATTAATATAATGTTTAAATTTTTGTAGATCTGACGAAGACTGCTCGGAACAGTCGAAACTGTAATATTAATAAATAAATATATTTTGCTTCAAAGTGTCAAAAGAGTGGAATGTGGTTATTATATGTTATATATTAGAAAAGCAAAAATAAAGAAGGAAAGAGGAAGAGAAGTTATTGAAGATGCTTTTCAAATAAAAACACTTTAAATAATATGATCAATGCAGAATGCAAAGTTTATTTTTAAATTAATTTGTAACAAAAAAAATAATTTGTTGTAACACATGGTGGGGTGGGAAAATGTTATTCCCTTTTTAGATTTTTTTAAACTCTTTACAAATCTAGATTTTCGGAACACATTGAATTTTTAAGTTAAGTCATAGTAGACCATATTTTCTTAACTTCCTCCCTCATTTTTGAAAAAGCAAAGAAAGAAGAAAATTAAAAATTTCTAACAAAAGAAAAATAATCAAAATTTCAAAACCGATTTATTTTTTAATTATAAATAATAAAAGTTTGTTTGAAATTTATCTACATTTTGTAACTCAATATTTTGTAGGTAGTATTATGAGAAATGATCAATAAAAGAGAAATAAAATTTCACAAAAAGAAATAAAAACAAAACAAAAGATTTGTCAAGAAAAACTTATACTGAGAGATTTTTAGTTACACATTGAATTTATAAATTAAGTTGTAAATTAATATTATATGCACTGAAAAACATTCATAAGAAAAGATATAAATTGAATGGAAAATAATACAAGTATAAAATGGAAGCTAAATGCTTTCGAGAGCATTAACTGTTCTCATAGCATACTATAGCATAGCATTAGAATGTTCATGATTGTATAGACAATAGATTATTCAAACTGCATGTAAATCAGATAGTCCATTTCTTAGAAAGGGGAAAGCAGGATTTCTTCTGATTGATGACATTATGGTTTATATGTCAGGCTTCTTTGACTTTCTGCTTAGAGTCATTTCATTTGATGCATGCTACGGTGGCATATGTGGGTTCAAATGTATGGTTTGTGGTGTTTTGATGCTTGAATAAAATTGACTTATGCTCAAAATTATTTGACTCATCTGTAAAGATATCAGTGTTATAAAATTTGAGTAGAGAGGGTTTAACATGATTCACTGTAATATATAGCATTGCACCCTGCTTAGAAACATGTAATTTGTATATGGTGGGCAATGATCTGTTTTAAGTCTATCCTTGGAATTATTTATTAATCTATTAGTTGAGGGAGAAGTATGACAGCTAACTCAATGCATTTGTGAACAAGCTTTGTTAATGGTTTAAGCTATCCAAGGGATATATGGCCATAGTTGACAGATGGCTGGCCAATGGTTTTACCCAGAAGTGTGTTTGTGTTACTTTATTTTGAATTGCTACAAAATTAATAATAACTTTTAACATAAAACTATGTTGAAAATTGGAAATAATCTTATCAATATCATTTTACAAATATATAGTATTAAGCTATTTACAGGTTCCGTCTTATATTTTACTAATATCAATTATAAATATGTGACTTTTTTGCATTAAAGAGTGAAGCTATATTATACTATAATGTATAATAGGTTTGCTTAATGCTTTCGAGATTTAATGTTGGAATCTCATACTCATAGCTTTGTGAATGAAGACTGTTGTGATTTATTGTACACATATGCAAATGAGTTTGAATTTTTTAATTAGTCCATTGTTTGGAGAGAGCAAAGCATGCCTCTCTTCTATTAATGGCACTGAGATCATTTGCTATGTAAAAAGCTTCTTTAACTTTTCTTTTGGCATCACTCTTCTCTGTACAAATTATTTGGGCAGAACTGGGTTCGAATACATGGCTTGTAGCTGCTTGGTGGTCCCAGAATACTGATGTTTTTTCAGTTTTATTTTTAACCCTGTTGAATGCATACCTGTGTTGGTAAATTCTTGTATTAAGGTTAGCCCGAGTCTCACCGTAGTAAGATGCATGGCAGCCTAATTGAGGGCATGTCATTTTATAGACCCATGAGGGGCTTGATCTTTTTCCATTTTATCTCGAAAGCACTAAGCAAACCTATTATACATTATAGTATAATTATAACTTCACTATTTAATGGCGAAAAAAGTCGCATATTTATAATTACAATTTTTACTAGTGAAGAGAAAAACAATTTATTTACTAATATCAACAACAACAAAAAAAAAAAACCAAAAAAAAAAAAACAATGAAATATTTTTAAAAAAATGTATACATTAGTGAGAATATTTATCTATGAATTTTATTTCTCTAAGGCTATTTAATAAATGATATAAGATGTAAATCAGAATTATCTTTATTAGTAAAATCCAAGTTATAAGGATTGAAGCAAATGAAATAAAAGACATGATTTGAGTATCGCTTAATTTAAAATAAATTAGGAATATGGATTATATATATACAATTATTAATAGAAATATCTGGTATAGTATATATTTTTCTAGGTAAAAAATGTATATAAATGTTTGTATTCTCTAATTTTTTATCTTACTAATAGTGCTATCAATAATTATTATTCAAATTGTACTTCTATTTTTTTATTTATTTATTTATGTATAATATAAACTCCATGCAAGAAAAATATTGAGCAAAGAATTTAAGTGTATAACAAAAAAATAATGGTGATGATAGTGGTAGTAATAATAATAGTAGTAGATCTGTAATAATACGTATTAAATATTTTACTAAATAAATAATTCATTATAAAATTAAACAAAATATGTCTTAATTACATTTTAAATTACAAGCACGTAATGTATCTTGGGAGTCATTTGCCTTTTATTGTATCTTTGTTTATATGAATTTAAAAGAATATGCTGTAGTACTGAAGTTATTTAATATATTTATAAAAATATGTCTTAATAAATATTATTAAAGTATGAAAAAACCCGAATTCAGATATTGCTAATATACTCCAAGTAAGAGGGCAATATTAGCTTAACCTGAATAAAATTTATATATGCATTAATAATATTTTGTCCATGTTAATAATTAAATATTTTTATTTTCATAGCTCCTGATGAATGTAAAACAATTAATTGTTCTTCAGATAAATATTGCACACTGCAAAAATATAAACCAGTCTGTTTGTGCTTACCTGGAACTATTCTTGATGAGCTAAGGGGAACATGTCACAGTTTGTATAAAATTCACTTTTAATAGATGTTTTTTTTTTTTTGTTGTTGTTTCTTATTACTTTACTTTAAGAAAAATGTTATACTAATCACAAGTATTTTTCATGAATTAAAGATAATATACATACTATGGAATTTGATACAATTTGTAACAGTGCCTTAATATATATATATATATATATAACAATCATCAATAGTATTCTCTCCCATAGACAGGTCCAGAGAGTAGTCACATCATCAACTTATCCATTTTTCACTTTTAATTGCCCAGTTCTTCAATTCTTACATAACTTCCCATCTCTTATATCATCCATAAATGCTAATCTTTTCCATTTTTTTATCCTGTTTACACTGACCATTTCCTTCAAAATATCTTTCATTAAACTATACTTTCCTAATATATCTCCAATCCAGTTTTTCTTTCTCTTTGTAATTTCCTCAATCAATTTTCTTTTTTTTATTAACCATTTTCATAATTTCTTCATTTGTTATTTTATTCATGCAACTGATTTTCTCCCCCATTCTTCTCCATGTCTACATCTCAAAGGCTTCCAATATATCCTAATTTTGTTACTCATTATCCCCATTTCACAACCATACAATACTACACTTCACACATAGCATTTAATTAATCTTTTTTTTAAATTCTCTCTTTAGCGATCCAAAAAATATTCTCTTTCTCTTAAATGCGTTCTTTGCCAATATATTACAATACGTTTAAAAATATAATAATATTAATGTTAAATTCATTTACCATATAGCTTGAAAGTTATATGCTGAGAATGATATTTATCAGATTAAATTTTTTATTTTTTTATTAAATGGATGGGGCTGCAGATTTATTTTATATGTAATATTCCAAATTATTTGGTTTGAATTCAAGATATTAAAAAATAACATGAGGCCCTACATTGATTTTTTTAAAAAAATAATCAATATTTAAAATATTATGATACACTTTTAGATTCAGTCTGCTTTAATTTTTAGTTCAAATAATCTGACAAGGATTAAAAAAACATTGGTAATCATCTGAAATTCGGGCACGGCTGCTTGGGGCATTGATGCTATACAAAAGTCAATCAAATATAACATTACCGGGCCACCGTAACTTTTTTTTTTATAGAACATGTTTTTTTTTTTTGATTAAACAAATTTTTTATTTCATTTACAACATGATTTCTTTTTTATTAAACAAATTTTTATATTCATTTTCGTTGTTTTTTTTTTTAACCTAATATTTTTCTTTATCAACAAATTTTGGTAATTTAATTTTTTGAATTTTAAAACTTTGGACTGTTTCACAACGAAAAAACTTGTTTTAACCGCACCATAATGGGGTAATTATTTGGGACTTGTTTTGACTTTGTTCTACCTTTTTTTTTTGGTTGACTAAATTGTTTTTTTTTCTTATTATTAATCAAAACTAACTTTTGTGTTGTTAGGGGTTCAAAAATTGTTTTGAAATCCCCACCCCCACTCTCGGATCAATAATTGTAACATAAAGCCAATAATTTTACTTTTTTAAAACAACTTGTTTTCACTTTTTACTTTTATTTATATTTCATTTAAATTAGCCTTTTTTTTCTTCTACAATAAACAGCTTTGTGGGGGGTTTTTCGTACTGTTATTCTTAAGAAAAAGTAAACAAAAATACTCATTTATTTGAACTCCACTTGTTTTAACCCTGATAAAAAAATATAATGCAATTATTTGGGTATTATTTCAAATTTATTCAACCTTATTTTTTTTTTGGGGGGGGGGGGTTGACCAAATTGTTTTTCTTCTTATTAAATAAAAAGGAACTTTTGTGTTTTTTTGGGGATAAAAATTGTTTTAAAACACCCACCCCCACACTCAGAAAAAGAATTGTAACAAAAAGTCAATATTTTTTTTTTCAACAACTTTTTCTCACTTTTTACTTTGATTTATATGTCGTTTGAATACCTAAACAAACAAAATACTAATAAAAAATATAGTACAATGAGATAGGATAATTTTGAATTATATACAATTTTAAAGCTATAATAATTCTTAAATAAACAATGGCCATAAGAAGAATATTGTTATAGTTACATACATGAGATATTGTATATTTTCTTTGGAGACATGTATATGTATTTATTTTCATTATGATTTTTTCTTTCCAGGCAAAGCTTAAATATCACATATAAGTTGTTTTGACTGGATTGATTTCTTTTCCTCTGGCTTACATTTGTTTAATAAAAATTTCTGAATCAATATATTTTAGTTCATCATCATATTTTTTTCAGTTGCATTATGAGTTGAAATTTTTTTAAAATAGCATTTCAAATTAACAGATAATGAGTCCAAAAAAGATTTTAGGTTGTTATTGGGGTTTTCAATTTGTTTAGCTACTAAACCTTTATGGCTTAACTAATATCCAGCTTTAAAAAGGGAGTAAAAATAGCTTTTACAGCTAACAAGAGGGAATTTCTAAAGCAACTCACACCTTATATACATTTGATTGACTTTTTGCTTTTTATAATCAGAGTTTATATATATATATAATCTTATATACCTTAATTACTTTTAATTTGTCAAAATATTTTACTCAGAATAATTATTTGCTGACTCTTATTTACGTTAAATCTATCTTATTATGATGTGCTTTATTATTCTGTTGTCTCCAAAAAACTTAAAAAGGTAATCTTTAATTTAAAATAAATCTTAATCTTGTAATTTCCTTATTTTTTAATTTAAACCAAAATTTAGATTTTTTAATTAAACATTAATTTTAAGATCCATTTTATTTAATTTACCTTAGTTATATTGTTTTTGAAATGAAGCAAAATGTGGATCTTTACTCAAATTTTACTTTTAATATCTATTTTTTTTAATCTATCTTAATTATGTTATTTCTGAAGTAAACCAAAATGTAAATGTTTTAATTAAACTTTTAAAATGTATATTTTAAATGTATCTTAATTATGTTGTTTTTGGAATAAACAGACCTACCAACATAAATTTCATTATGCATTCTTTTAAATACATTTTTTCCAATTTTAAATCTTTTATTTTTTAGCTACATTATTTTATTCTATATTATAAAATATTATATATTTTTTCTCCTAAATTATATTTAATAATACCTTTAATAAAGAATTACAATTATAATCTTTATTATTCAGACTCACAATTATGTTTAAATAACCCCTCCCCTTTTGTACAAGACCACATGGATGACCATGGACTAGATATAACATTATTTATTTCAATATACATTTATAAATCAATTTCTTCAATATTAATAATTTTATTTATATTATGTTCAATTTTTTTTTAAAACCATTCTCATTTATTATTTATTTTCTGATTCATAATAATTGAAAAGAATTTATAAATAGGCAATTTCTTTGCTTTTTCTTCTTATTATTTTTTTTAAAATTTAAATTGTACAATAATCAATATATAATTAGGACACATCTTCAACATATATGCATCCATTGTATCCTCTTCATATGAGTATTACATATCAAATTTATTATTACAGTGTTGGGTTTAAATGCAGTTGTGATAAATACAAACTTTGTGCTACATAACATAGTACTACAGTACAACAATTATACCAAGGAACTTGAGGTGTTCTAGGAGTGCCTAATACTTTCACCTGAATTTTAGTAGAGTAATTAACACTTCTAGCTATATTGTAGTAGTTTTGCTTTATGTTATGTTTAGTATCTAGAAGCCTCTAGTTCAGCATGAACTTGTCTCACTGCTTAAAATCAATATGGAGAACAAGTCTAATCTATTATTGCCTAGTTTGATTTCTAAAAGACTGCCATTTTATAGTCAGATTCCTTTTCTTAATGATAACAGACAGATTTATTGAACATCTTCACTTATACCTATCCATTCATTCAATGGTAAATTTCATTATAGTCATCAATTCATTGGTTTCTTGCAATTAATACTAAGTCTGAACAAGTCCATTGTTTGAAGTTAAGGTGAGGAGACATAATGTATAGTATTATTTTTTTATTATCCTTTAACCATACTTATTTCATTCAGTTCATAGTTTTACCTAAGAATGTCCTGATTTTAATCTAATTGACAGTTAAAATGAGCCCATTTGTATTATTAATATTTATGTTTACTTTTGTAATTAGCATTTTATATTATTTTGTGGTTATTTATAGTTTATATATGATATGCAAGTATCCAACTTTCTACTATTATAACTTTGGCAAAAATGCCTTCAAATAAATATATTAATGAATAAAATCTCAATTAAAAATAATATGCCAGATAGAGTGGATGGATCACTGTAGGGAGCTTGAAAGTCTGGGTTCAAATCCCATTTAATTAAACACAAACACATAAATTAATTCAAATTCATTATTTTTTTTTCCATGCACCATATCATTTTCAGATATTTGAAACTTTCATTTTACCATACATTCTTGAAAACGAACAAAGATATCTGAAAAAATTAATAAACAAATAAGCCCAAGATGCTTTTTATAACAAACTAGTACTTTTCAATTGGCCCTGATCCTTGCATGTGACTTTATTATTTGTTCTGTATTTGTCAATAACAAATTATTGTACACATGTATAATCAAAAAATTGAGATCTATGAAAATAAAAAAATATAAAATGTCAATCAAATAAAATAAAATAAATGATAAAACTGCTATGGATAGCTTATGATAATTTTAACATTTTAAATTGCAAGTAACATTTCCAAAATTTCTAAACATTGTTTCAATCTTACTTAAGTCAAATATGAACAATTTTAAAATGGTGATTACTTCTTAACATGATAGATGCACCTTAAGCTATTATAATTTATTTTATAAGGTTTTATTATTATTTGCTGGTTTATATTATTACATACAGTTAATGTATATATAATTTAAGATCAAAATGAATGTCTGAAAAAATCATGTGCTGAAAAGGCTATATGCACTGATATAGCAAATGGTTTTAAATGTACATGTCCTTCAGGTTCAAGTGGAGATCCATACAATATTTTAGGAAAGTGTATACGTAAGTAATTTTGAACAAAATTTGGTGTGAATATGTATATATATTAATAAAAAATTAGTCACATGTCACATGACTTATATAGCTTGCAATACCAATATGTAATATATAAAGAGCTTGCTAATAGCTCTAAACAAGCTTATTTATTTATTTATTCTTTAATGATAAATGCTACAAGAGAAAGTACCTGAAGCCTTTATCGATGATGGTCCCCATCCAATGTCCTAGCTCCTCACTGAAGAGAGCCATAACTTTGGGTACTTTCTCTTGTAGCATTTATCATTAAAGAAAATAAATAAATAAATACACTTGTTTGGAGCTATTAGCAGGCTCTTTATATATATATATATATATATATATTGTAACCTTAGCAGGCTCTTTATATATATATATATATATATATATTGTAACCTTAATGGAAAGATGATGGGGATATGAAAAATGCATGAAGGATGAAAATGATGACAAAAGAAAAGAAGATGAAAAGAAAGAAGTGAAGAAGAAAGATGAGATGATACGATAGAGGGTGCTAATTGTAACCTTTTAATGAAATAAAGATGATGATGAAGATAAGATGGAGATAAAAATATAAGATAAGATGATGGAATGAAGATATAAGAGACAAACTAATTAAGCAGAAGAGAGAGATGAAATTATGAAGATAAGAAGAGAGAGATGATGCTGAAGAGGGAGAGAAAAATGAGGGAATGAAAATTATGAACTAATCTATAAGAGTCGAGAATGAACTAATTTATTAGAGACTCCTAACAACTTGTTTCAGTGGGGTTACAATAAAAATCAAGGGTGAATAATGAGCCAGAGATATACAATCGGATAAAGACAAATCCAATACCAATGCAAATATAACTATTATAGCATTTTAATAATTTAACATAGATAATATAAAAGATAATTTAAATCATTAGTTAATAGTTATTAGAATCGGCCTACTATCAGATCATACACTCTGAATAATACAAATTTTACTTTGTTTGGAAGGACTATCTCACTAAATTATAACTAACAAGGCAACAAGAGTAAACAATCTCAAGGGTTTTAAAACTAAAGTCTTGCGCAAGATAAAAGTTTAAGTTGCCCTAATAAATGATTGCTTGGATAAATAAACACATGAATGATATCTTGGCTGACCAATGTTCAACCATAGAGTAATAAACAAAAAATATTAATCCAAAGACTTGATTAATTAATCTAAATTTAAATTACTAATGGCCTATTACCCAAGACATCACTTGAGAAAGGAAAAGGATAATGGTACTTTTTATGCCTTTCCCAATACTCACAGACAACCTACTAAGGACCTTAAATGCAGATGGATTTGAAAATTTTAAAAATATACAAGATGATGATAAATAATGTGCAGCTTTAAAAATAAATAGTAACTACTCTTCTGAAGCGCTAATATTCTTCATTTCACATTGCATAATCTTCAGTCTAAAAAGATATAATAATAACTTTAAAAAATCAACTTTTAAATGAGGGTTCTATTAAATATTTGTAATTATCTGATTATCTGTTACTGTGATTTAATCTGAGAATCATTTAGATTAGCATGACTTTATATAATTTAAACCAGTATAAAATATATTTTGTATACTTTCTGAAATTTTTATGAACCTTTGGAACTCAAGACAATAAAATTTCATATAAAAGGAAAACAAACAGAAACAAAACTTTTTAAATAATAATAATTTGGTTTATTAATAACAATAAAGAATAAAAAAAAATTACAAACAAAATAAAAATTACTGGAATTAACATTGCCAAGATAACACTTGTATCTTTTAAAAACATTTTGACTCTCAAACTTTGATTTGACTTACAAAATTATAACATTACTGAGTATTCCTCTTTAACACTTTTTTCACAAACTGTTTATTTTAATAAACACACAAAATTAAACAAATAAATACAAGAGCAAGCAGAGGTTGTTTGATATTAAACTCTAATCTTTTGAAATAATTAGAGATTCTAAATCTTTCGTACTTTAATTACAATGGTATGAGTTTAACAAACATAATTCTATTTTGATTGGCATTTAATAATACTGTGGTGTCATTTGACACCCAGAATACCACACTAATAGGTTTATATTCATTACCATAAGCTGAGCAAATGCTAAGTTGGGACTAGCATATACAGCATATATTGTAAATTATCATTAGTTACACTAACACTATTAATATTATAGCTAGTGATGTATTTAAGTAAATTTTTAGCTAACTTTAAACTAAATTAGATGCATGGGCCACTCACTCATCGGAGGTAATTTATACACATATTTCCAAAAATTCTGTCCACATAAAATTATTAAACCAAATGTTTTAAAACTGAAATTTAAAAGACTTACAATTCCAGTGGTGAAAACTCTGGATGAACATATTAAACTACTTAGTATATGTGAATTGCCACTTGTAACCATATGCATAATTTACATACTTAAAAATAAATATAAATTATTGTTGGTTGGTTTGTGGATGATAAAACTATCATAACAGCATGATTCAGACATTGATATACCTTTAAGCATTAAAATAGCTAAACACAACCTGACAAAGCAAAGTTCATCAAAACAAAGATACCTTGCCATTACATATCTAAAAACAAATGCAACATCACCTACTGCAGTGGAACTAGCATTAATACATTGTGAATGATAGACCAAAATAAATACATATATGCTCCACAGAGCTGAATAAGAATGTTGTGGCTTCCATAAATACCTATCATTGAGGCAGAAAATAGGATGCCTGGACCTTGTCTCAGCACATCAGGAACAGGAAAGATGCACCAGAAAAGTATGATCTTCATGGGATCGGAGCACTTCAAAATATGTTATTATAATCATTAAAAACATAAATACCTGATATACTATAATCCTCACAGGGAATGAGCACTATTACACCATGGAAAAGCAATACAATAAGGATGAAGGACCTTGTCTACTCCATTAAGCATACTAATAAGAATTAACAAAGTCTTGCTCTATGAGGCTAACAAATACTAAAGTAATAAGATATAAACATCACTTGAATTGACAAAGTCATCAACAAGAATTTTAAAATACAATACATATACTCAATGTCAGAACCAACAATGCAAACTATATCAACCGACTAATATAAAAATTACTTAAAAATTAAATATATATAAAAATTCTACGCAAAGGTACAATCATATATAATAAAATATTAAATATTAAAATATAATGACTAGTGGACATTTAAAAGATTGCGAATTAAATGCGAGAAAATTAATTCTCAATGCATATAAAAAATATTTGCAGTTATTATTGATGTAGCATTTATAAAACAAATGAATGGAAACCCTCTGATAAACCCTCTTTGGTTGATTTAAAATAAAACTGAGTGAAATACCACACATTTAAATAAGCTAAGAATGAGAATAAAATCTCCAGGAATAAAATTATTGAATATAAGTTAACTTGTGAGATGTTTAACAAATATAATAATATAAAATTACCTGAGAATGGTAGAATATCTACTCATTCTAATAAACCCATTAAGACTAAAATTACAATATTAAGTTACCAAACAGTATTACACATATTTAAAAAAATATGTATAGCATAAATATTTTTTTGGTTTTTTTAAAAAAAACCAATAAAAATGCAAAAAAAATACAGTAACTTCAGTTCATAGTTTCAGCTTCCTCCATATTTTTCTTTTGTTCAAGACATGTATATAATTTATTGAATACAATTTATCTGATGGCATGAAGCTTCTGATCAAAAAATTTATCATAAACATGGCAAAGATTTCTAAACAAAACATATTTAATAGTTCTTTAAAGTTAATGTAATTTCTTTTTTTAAAGATATTTTAGATAATAAAACATAATAATAAAAATAATAAGGATAATGGTAAGTAAATCAAATTATTCAGCTGAGAATATCATTATGGGATCCTGGGTTTACTTATACAATAATACAGCATCATTTTAATTCCATTTTCTTTAAAAGAATGCATTTTAAAACAATTTTACTTTTTTAAAAAAAATATTTTCACATACAATATTATTATTCTACTTCCAAATAATTTATCTTTAATCTTCTTCTCATAAGAGTGGAAGTATTTTGCAAGCAGAAATTTCCATCTGTTTTAAGTGTTAAGAATAATTGTCACAAATTTAACATATAGATATAAGCAAATATAACAGTTCATTATTCTATACCATACATTTGACAAATAAAAGTTCATCCTTAATTAATTTCAATGCAAAAATTTTTTTACAAAACTATTTTAGAAGCAAATGATTAATATAATATATAGGATACTTGAAATCAGATCTAAACAAATTTAACAAGGATATTAAAGCTTTTTTTAGATATACAATAAAGTGACTACAAATTTTTTTACACTTTCTTCATTGAAATTGTCTTATCTAATGAATAACTAAGTAATTCTTGACAATAAAAGTTCAGTATAATAAAGTTATTTAACAATAAATATATTAATTATCTTATATCTTAATTTATTTTGCAGAAGATATGTTATGCAGTTAGAAGATAAGATAGCATATATAAAATTTCCTTTAAAAATTTTTACTATAGCTTTTTAGAGTATTAATTGAAAGTCAATGCCAAGAAAATGAGTTTACCTCTTTAGCAGTCACACTTCATAATTTTAGAACAATTAGATATAATTTTAACATACTTTTGTTTTAAAAAGAAAATAATTTTTTAAAAAAAAAATTTACAACTTGTTTTAGGAGAAGAAAGATTTCAGGAACTTCGGGATTCAATAACACACACAAAAAAAACCTATTTATAACAATATTATTCCTCCCAGAATTTTTAATGTCAATTTATTTTAATCAATCAATAAATATAATTTATTTCATTTTAACTGTAATTCTTTTTTAAATCAGCTGGAAAATTAATCAAATGACTACTGAGGTAATTTTGATCTAATTATTTGAAACTCATGTGGTTTAATGGCTCTAAATTACAAGTTAATAATTAACTGTTATATAATATAAAAAAATTATATTATATAAAATAAAATAGAAACACTAATATAAAATCAAACCAGTTTTTATTTATCAAAACTTTTTAAATATTTAATTATACTGATTTTAATCATTCATTTGTTTTCTTGTTTTTAATTAATATTGTAGTTAAATTATTATTTATTCATTTACCTCTTACATCTTTATGCATGCATAATTACACAGGGATGACCTTTAACCTGATCACTAATTAATTATAACTTTTTAATGACTACAAATAAAAAATATGGAAGAATAATATATTTAGAAATAACTTTTAACAGGTTATTGCTAATTTACATTAAACATTTAATTATTATTTGACTGCTTTAATAAAACTAAAAATTAATTATAAATCAATTTGATATTATTTATTTTATTTACAATATTAGTTCAATTATTATTTATAAACTAGAAATAAATAAAACCAAAAGTTATATTATAACATATTTAACATTATCTTTTATTATTTTAAATACTAACCGAAATATTTACTTTAAAAAAATTGCTATCTTATATCTCCTACAAAATTAATCATAATTATATTTACTTTGCACATATAATTATATAAAATTTATTAAATACCACTACATTACCACTTATTATTATATCTTAATCATTAACTAATTTTTCTTTTTTATCATTATTTTTTTAAAACAAAAAATTGCATAAAATAGTGAAGCTAAGATAAACTCTGGCACCTGTTGGAACCAAATGAAGTTTCACTTATGTACAATATAAATATATATATATAGATATATACAATATAAATATATATATATAGAACTGGGTTGGGTGTTTTATTGATTCACTGAGGGAGGAAAGAAAATCTATATATGCACCTGACTCTTTAATTAATAACATTACAAAACATAATTTGTGAAACATTATTATAAACTCATTCTTATATATAAAATATAATATTATAAACTTTTACCTTTGATATACACCATTGCAATTTAATTATTGCTCCACACTGGCCCCTTAGGCAAAAAAGAGACTACCCAAAGAGTACCTGTATCTAAGACAAGCTATATATATATATATATATATATATATATATATATATATATAACTATGGCTACATTTCCACCACATATATCTCTTCTCAGCTGCTGAATTCAACTTTTATCATTCAACACATTTTTGGTTTTGGAGTAAACCCTGATTACTAGTTAATTACTGTAGTAAATAACATGCTTTGAATGATGAAAAAGTAATTCAGCACTTAAGATATCCCAACTAGCTCAATAAAAAGGATAATATAATATACTGTTGCTTTATTTAGTGGTGAAAGAATTGACAGTCAAATATTAAGCTTAAAGATAATTTATTTTAACTAAATATTTATTATTGTAAAGTTTAAACTATTTTTATAAAATCTTAATTAAATTAGACAATGATTTATAACAACCTCAGGCACACACATATTATAGTAAGATATACAATAGCAATATAATTCAGCATTAAAAGAATTACAAACATTCAAAACATGTACATTAATACTTCATTTTATATGGTTATAGGGTTCATTTATTAACTGATTCTGGGAGGCTTCAAGGTTAGTAATGACTAAATTATTATCACAAATGAAATAAGAAAAGTTATTCATTACCTATAGGATTTTGGGTGTTGACTTCTTGATGGTTGTTGCTTCATGTGAAAACTTTCCAACCAGTTGGATTTGAGGTTTTGTGGAGAGTACTATGCTTAACATTTTGTGGCACTATTCTTTAAAACAGTTAGATATCCCTGGCAGTTGTCAAATTGTTAGGAAGGCATTACTTTTATCAGGCAGCTGCTCAGGATAGAGCAAAGCTGTATGCTTCCAATGGCTGTTAACACTGCATTGTCCTGGAAAACACTGATTCTGGATACATTATAGACTGATTGTAACTATTCACTGATTGATTGACTGAACTGATTGAAGGACTGATTGACTATATGATAACCTTTTGTCAGTTTGTTAATTAGTTTTTATATCCACCAGCTATATCTGTTGTTGAAATTCATCCACTGTTTTTGATTTCATTCTTTTGATAAGATTTTAATCCTGTTTTCAGTTGGTAGCCATTGCTAATTTGTTTTCTGGATTTTTAATTAGTAGCTATTCCATTGCTGAGTCTGTTTTTAATTTTTAATTTTCATATATCATTTTATCAACATGCACACATTTTACTATACTTTTTTATTTTTTCAATCATTCACTATTGACACATGTATATGTTTAAAATCAACTCACTATTTAGTTTTTTTTTAGATTACTTTTTTTTAAGTCAAATAAAAGAGAGTACCTTTAGTTTTATATAAAAGCTTTATAGTTTAAACTGTGATACTTTTAATTCTTAATTACTTACAATTCAATTATTTTAAAATTTTCTAAGTTACCCCCCCCCCTTTTACTCACTCCCAACTTTTATAGCTTATTTCTTTTTTTTAGCAATGGGCAATTTATTTAATAATAAAAACTCTTTAGACTTTTATAAAATTATTGATTTTCAAATGAGATGTTTTTACTTATTTACAGATAAATTATTCTGCAATACTTTTATTATTTATTATCGATTTTAAACTTTGCATTGTTTTATGAGTAATTTTTATTTTTTAATAATTGTAAACACATTTTTAATGAGCGCCACTCAGTAGCATTACATTGCCATTGCAAAAATAACTTGTGATTGTTTATTTGTGTAAACTGCTTGCAATATCATTTTTATATCAACATGTATTTGGTAATATAATAGTTACCACAAAAATTTTAAGGTTCTAGTATGTTGGTATTATGAATTACAACATAAAATATAACATGTTTTATACCTTAAGACATGATTAAACAACATATTAACACAGATTTTATTTTAAATTGTGTATAACTGCTATATACAGGTTTGGAATAATTTAAACTAAATATTTCTGTGAAATCATGGTTTATAAGAATGTTTTCAAATGATTTGCAAGATTTTATGATGGCAGAATGAGCATTAAAGACAATCTACAAAGATATGGAACACATATTTCATGTCATAACTTATGATTCTAACATTCTAGTGTTTCAAATATTTTGTGATTAATAGCTGGAATACAATACTATGTAACACACTTCTTGATTTAGATAGAGTATTATAAGAAGGATGTAAAGAAGACTGGCCATCTTTCCATAGAGTAACACCATCTACATAATTTATTAATAATCTCTTAATATGTAATTATGATGTAGAAGTTATCAATTATTAAAAATTAAATTATGTTCACTTTGGAATAGAAAATTACAATATGCTTTCAGTATAAATTTTGTAAGAGCAAGAATTGCACTCATTTTATTTATCTTAAATAGAAAAAGAAGCCTCAAGAATGTCAGATTTTTATAGGATATAACTTGGATGTCTTTTAGATAACTAAAATGACTACTAATTTGGGATATGAAAATTATTCTTTTATGGTTACCCTTAAATTAGTATGTTCTAGTAAATTATTAATATCAGTGTCCACTAAAAATATGGATTTGGGATATAGGCATAGACAATGTAATGGCTGGTTAAACATCATGGGATCTTTGAATTGGGTTTCAACTATTACACATACTACAATATATGCCTTCCAGGTTTCGTAGCAATTATGTATGATAGGTATTCACATCGTCTATACTCCATATGTGACAGACATTATTCTAAAAAACACTAAAATATTGTTTGCTTATCTTTCCACATGTATGACATTAGAAAAGTGCACATAGCATTATATATCAGCAAATATGAATCCATTAAACTGATATATGATTATAAGTAATGTAAATGAGATGAGTATCATAACTTTTCTTGCTATGTATAATATAATTTTTAATATATTGCTGTTTGATTAGATAACAAATACCATGAGGAATAGAAGTTAATTAATTCCTAAAACAATAATATTTGACAAATAGTATCTGTGATAATTTGATGCGTCAAGAGCCTTTAATTACTTAGGTTTTATACCATTATCATTAAGATATATTATTTTGTGACTTGGGATTGCTAACAAAACTTTTATAAAAACTCAGAAATTATTGTTTTCATGTGAATATATATTATGCAGAGAATTTAGATACCGACAAAAATAATTTCTGAATAAATTAATTAGTTATTATCTATGTATTCAATTCCAAAGACACATATGCCCAAGGATTTTTAGAGACTTGACTAAACCTTTGTCATAGTAAGATTTCAATGTAAATAGTAAATGATATCCTGGTTAGAGGAGATATTTGCGATATTCTTTGTTTGTGATTCTAAAAATATGTTGTACATTTAAAATGTGATGCTCAATGTTTAGGCTAAATTTATATTATTATAAATGGTGTCTCAATTCATGAGGCATATTAAAGTTTTCCTATTTACATACCTTATTCTCATTTTTATTCTGTTACAATATATATACATGCAAGCACACACACACACATATATATATATTGTAACAAGCACATACGACATTACATTGTTTTTTATTATTAAACATGTTCGCATTTAAAAATTTTCTTTAAGAATTAAAAATTGAAATTAAATATCATCTTAAACTCGTATATATAAATTGCACAGATAAAAAAAAAAAAATTATTAAAATAAAACTTTATTAAAAATAGAAAGGTATTTTAAAAACAAAAACCTAAAAATATTTAGAGATAAAAATATATCTTTAATCTTGGAAAACACATTAATTAATCAGAAATGGAAATGATTGTTTTAATTAGTTAAATGTAAACCAGCCTTGGGCATTTAAATGTAAAAATATTGGTCAGATAGGAAAACAATAGAAACTAATAGCCAATGAAGAGAAAAGCAATGGAATCGGACCTCAGCGAAAAGACCATCTCATCGATGATGCAATGTAAATTCAATCCTTCAAGTTAATATAAAAAGACAAGTTTGATGATTGATTATTATTGAGATATGTGACAGATATGTGTTAGTGCAGAGGTGAAGGAGAAGGGATTGAAAAGTCGCACTCTTCAATCCCTTCAGTTCTGCTAAGAAAGAAAGAGAAATGAACTATCGTTTTCTACATTGAGGACTAGTTAAAGCAAAAATCTCTGGATGGATAAATAAATCAGCCTTCAGAATATCCACTTCTTTAGGATGGCGTGGGAATTCACATTCATGGCAAGCAACAGATAAAGTTGGACGTTTTAAAAATCTTAAGAACTTTATATTCACTTGAAACAATAAGAACTCTAAATTTTAAAACTTTTTAGTAAATAATGCAATAGAATCCTATCTGACCAAACTAAATTCTTTATTAATAATGTTATTTAATGTATTTGTTATTTATTTATTTAAAATCATTTCCATTTATTTAATTTTGTTTTTTAAGTTTATTTATGATTTCTGTTTTCCGATAAATTAAAATATATCAATGTTAAACTTAAGTCGGGTGTGAATGGCTGTATAGATTTGTCAAGTTATATTAGGGGAGGGTAATCTTAGGTTATTTGGGTCATTGTTAAATTGGGTCAATGGATTGGATATATTGATGTAGTTAGTAGATGTAGTCGGAGATTCGTTACTGGCAGAATCGTTTATATATATACGCCGCACTCACCCGTTTGCCTATGGAAGGAATTATAAGACGGAGAACGCAGTTCCTTTCTATGGAGTTTTTTTTTATTATTCTCATTAGATAGATGTAATATTCCTATCTGATGAGAGTCAATGTCTTCTCTTAACTTTTTGGTGCTGCCGTATTTCGTATTACATGGAATGCATCGATATATCAGATAAATTGATGCCAGTTTTGGTTGCGAACCTTTAGCCTAAGGTTAAATAGGGATAGAATGTTTTATTTTCAAATGCAAATCTATATAGTCTATTCATACTCGACACTAAATAAAAATGCATTGAATTTAAGTTGTTTATAGATGCTTGCATGGATTGGTTATCAGTTAAGTATGATTTAAGGTTTTCATATTTGATCAAAATATATAGACATCCAATAAATAATGATACCTTACAGTGAGTATCTATAATGTATTTATTCGGATGTCTTTTAAGTTATTGGTGACAATGCAAGTATCTTATGGTGAATACTATTGGGTTACTTATAAATTTCCCTCTGCAATTGTCGGTATCAATGATTTTATATTTTGATCGTTTATGTTTATTTTGAAATGTTTTTAACCGTTGTAATCTATGTAACCAATCTATACTCAACATTTTAAAACAAACTTTTATAAACTCCTCTGTGTGAACTTATAAAAAAATTAAAATGTAAAGTTGTAAAAATTAAAATGTAAATTAAAATCAAAGTTAAAAATGTAAGTTAAATTTTAAAAGGTAAACTGATGCTAAAATAATTTTAAATCTTATATATGTGTGTTAATAAATGTTTGTATGTTAATTACTGGCAGTGGCTTATTTTATTCTTTTTTAAAAAATATATAATTAGATAAGATATTATATTATTAAATCTCTGCTATTTCACTGAGATAGTGACATGGGCTAATGACCGGATGCAAAAATAAATAATTTTTTTTGACTTACGTATCTGCCTACTCTATAAATTTTTCTAGGTTCAAAGCCTAGATGGCACCCTGTAATGCAGTTTACATAAGTCTAATCTCCGGATCGTTACAATATATATATATTGTACCACTAATCAAGCATTACAAGTTCATAATAATTTTGTCTAAAATTATTAAAATAAAAAAAAATTCCATAAACAATGTAAAGATTTTAAAATTAAAATTTAATAAATAAAAATCACTACAGAATTAGATACCAATAAATGACTAAAATAAGTTTCATCAAAAGAAATGATTAAAGGTTCAATAAATAATAATATAATTTAGAATAAGTTTGAGAATGAAGTGTTATTTAGAAAGTTGAAGTTTTCTTTAAAAATGCAGTTCACCCAAATGCTGCATCATTCATAAAGTTTTTGCAAATTAAAGACTGATTATAAGAGGAGAAAATTTTACTTAGTAAAATTAAAAAAAAACAACTAAAACCTCTCCATTTATTTAAGAATGAGGAACATGGTGTGTAAAGTAATGATGTTCTTAAATACATAAAGAAGTCAAAGGAATTTTGTGTGTGAAAGGGAGAAAGAAATTGAATTTAGAAAAAAATAGATTTATTATGTTATAAAACTAAGGTTCACTCTTTTATTTATTCACATAGAAATGCATGTAAGAAAATAAGAAAAAATATGAAAGTTGAATTAAATAAAGAAAAGTTCATAATATAAATTTTAAAACTCAAAGATTACTTAAATGATAACTGCCTAGGAATGGGATTAGCAATGGCTACTAATTAATTAATTAAAATTTACAAACATGGAACCAAGTAAATACATCTTATCTAATTTAATCAACCCAATCAGTGAACAGATTTGGAACAATGGGAATAATTAGTGAATCAAAAAATTAATTGAAAGATAAAAACAACAAAATGGCATCACAAATAGGATTGAAAATTCATCATTCATTCATTCATTCACATATCCCATCTAGACACTTATTCTTTAACACATAATTGTATTTGATTCATGAGTTTAAATGAATAGCATGCCTTGCTAAGCAAAAGTTGGAGCATGTGACCAAACTCCCACCTTCATCTGCAAGAACATCAGCAGTCTGTCTGATAGAAGCCATGCCCATCTAATAATTTGAAGCTACTAAGAATGTCTATCTTCCTGAATTAAGATGCAGCCTGGAACCACAATCATCAGTACATCATCAGAAACCTAAAATTCAACAGGTTGATAAACTACACATGCAACAGCAGAGAGCACTAAGCCACATCATCCCAGAGGAATGTTTAAAAAATCCTATAGGTAATATTATTTTTTTAAATTTTCATTCCTGAGCTTGATATTAATTTATTAAGTAACCATTGCAATCATTTGAGTGTTTCTAGAATCAGCATAAATGAACTCTATAACCAACATATAATGAACTATAGTATATGTGGGTACATGTGTTTCCTAATGTAATAAGAAATAGTTACAGAACTTTCCAAATCATGAAATAATTAGCTTATGATTCCAAGTTTGTATGTGCTTTGTATGCATCGTATTGATATTACATTATTATTGTATGTTTTATTAAGAGTGAGTGTGCCTATCATATATGTAATCATTATTTATTTTATTGAAGAATGATAAAATTAGTTTATAAATTTTAGTAAGAAGTTTATTTAAGGTATTTTAAAATAAAGTATTTGTCTGTTAATTATTGCCAGTCAATTCTTTTAATTATACCACTAAGAAAAATTTAGTAAAGAAGTTATTCATGTAGTTTATTATATTTGTTTCTTTAAGAGCTAGCAGGATAAATCAGGCTCTGAATTAATAGCTGTCATTCAATGCATATTAATTACTTCTTGTAATTAGCTGACACCTGAGGTTCTCCTCAAAAGAAATAAAGTGCTTTAAATGGCAGGTGTTTGAATTTAGCAACTAAGAAGTCCTGTAGCCTGAAAATGTGATTGTAGGTTATAACTTGTGTAACAGGTACCTCTGGGTATTTCTTCTCCACCTGAGGGATGCAGCTGGAGTGGATCGAGATTCAATAAATATAAATTTATTACAATGTTTATTTTTTTATTTATTCAGTTAGAATAACTACTAGTTTAGTTTTGTTTATCACTTTAATATAACAGGTAATTTATGTCTTTCACTTCATCCTACTCCCACCCGATTCAATATATATATATATATATTAACTTTTTAAAAATCTAAATATATTATTACTTTTTAAAAATCTAAATAATTTTTATGTGATATAGTTGTATATATTAATAGCATTTGGTTGTCGAGAATTAAACTGTAAGCATGGTTGTTATTTTGAAGATTATTTTCCTAAATGTTTATGCCCTGTTGGTTTTACTGGTGATCCCAGGGCTTACAACTGCAAAGGTAACTTAAAATTTAATAAAGAACTCACAGTTTCATAAAAAAAAAAAAAAAATATTATTAGACATGAGTGGGATATAAAATATAAAGAAGTATATTAAAACTTTTACGCATTTTAGGTAAATTCTATCATTCTTCACATAAATTTTACATATTTAATATTCTTTGATATCTGTGCTTTGTACATTTGTCGGAGTTGAAATAGAAATGATATAAATACTGTTTTGGAGTTGTTTCTCATTCTTTTTCATAGCCACAAAAGCTGGGCATTTATAAGAAAAATATGCGGTATGTTTCTATTTATAACATCTTATTTTAATCAGCTTAAACATTATAAAAAGTTATATTCGCGAATTTTAAATTCACTTCTGTAAGTTTATCTTCATATTCAACGAATTAAATATCAAATCTGTCTCAAAAGTTATCATTTTGTATTTTTAAAACTTGCATTTTCTTTTACTCAATTTTGCTTCTGATATTTTTTCTTCTAAAATATTAAAAAATTATAAAAACAATAAGTAAATAACAGGGAACATATCATGCATGTACACCCCCTAAGCCAAAATTCAACTGTGTTTGTTTAAATATAAATAGCTATACAAATAAGTTTATTTTAAAAATGTCACTTGATTATTTTACTTGAGATTTGCTGAAGAATAATTAATTATTGTGGAAATGAAGTAAAAATTTATTTCAGCTAAATGTTATTTCCATGATCTATCCATTTTCCATATGTTTCCAAGTCTATGGAATCAAAGAATATTGTAAAGAACAATCAAAAATGCTGAAAACATAAAGTGGGACATTTGTGGCTCGCAGTGAGAATTTGTGTATCCTGCCTAGAGGTTTTGATTTTTTCAAGTGAAAAAAATTATATTAACAATTTCTAAATGAATGATTATTAGATATTTTAAGTCTATCACAAATATATAATCTTGATGTTGATATTATTATCTGTCATATATGTCGAAGAAATGTCTTTGCACTGTTTGGATCCATTATTTATACTCTAAGCATACATGTTTTAACATGCGTGTAATTAGCGCATAATTTGTTCTATTAACATATAGTTCATCTGTTTAGTTACTGGGACTATATTAATGTTGATTAAATTGCGTTTTTATTTATTTTCATGTTATCTCTAATAATCTGCTTCTAGAAATTTATTGTGAATGATAACTACAGGCTTTAAAATTTATGTAAGTAGATAATAAAGATATATATGAGAAATAGTGACCTGGGCCAATTGATGAGTGATTGTTCAGCACAAAATGCATCTTGGTGGTCATTTGTATTTTATTATATCTTTATTTAAGTGAATTTAAAAAGAAATAAGGAAGTATGAGGAGTTTATTATATCGATAAGGCTGTAATACTTTTTTTTCCATGTGTCATAGCGTCAGCCGGAAAGTGAACCCACTAATTAGGACAACTGCTTATAAGGCAGCTGTGCTGACCTTTCGACCACCAATGCTTGACAAGGCTGTAATACTTTGTGCTTCATCAGCTCTATTTAAACAAGTTGGTTTATTTCATATTTCAATCTACTCCCTCATGATTCTCAATTCATACTTTTCCAAATTAGCAAGTACTTTAGTATTATCAAAATCACAAACCTTTTTGATAATATTAAAATATTTTCTAATTTGGAACAGTATGATTTGTGAAACCATGAGGGAGTCGACTGAAATATTAAAAAGACCAACTAGTTTAATTAGAGCTGATGAAGCACAACATATTCCGGCCTTATGGAGTTCACTTATTTAATCTCTTTCTTCTAATAATGAAATCAATTAATGGTAAAACTGAAGAAAGTAACCATTTTGTTAATCCACATATTCTGAATGCTCAGCTAATTTTCACTCAATCTTATTCTTTACTTCACACTTCGTCACATTACTATTTGAGATCTAATGGTTTTTCTTTAAAAAGTTAAAATTGATGATAATGGATGCTATTATGTCAAAATGTTGGGAATTAATCAAAACTTACACATGATTTAAACTAAAAATATAAGAATAAAAATATTATTAATAATATTGATTCTCCTGCTAATAAAAATATATGGATATCAATACCATATATTTTGAATGATCAAGTAAATTTATAAGGTATTTTTTTCTTAATACAGCTCTTAGATTATTTAAGATAGGATAACACTGACTTAGAATATTAAGACATACATAAGAAAATAAAATATTAAATTTTATATGAAAAGATTAAATATTTGAGAATGTTGGGATAAATTGGTAGATATAAGAAGATTTGCTATTCTTGTAGCAGCAATAATCATAAAATAATAGACATTGTTTTAAGTCTAAAAACAAAAGGGTTACATAAGTAGCATTCTTGTAAGTGATACATTGTTATTGGTTAAGATGACAACTGGTTAGGAAATATTATCATCTAATAATAATGTTGGTGATGGAATAATAAACATATTTAATATTTAAAAAGAGTACTGATCTATTAGCTACCTTACATCACTTGATGGTGCTGTTTCTGTGCAAAAACACAGAAGTATGACATTTATGTGGCCGAACCTACAGCTAATACCACACTATGTTTGTAATAATTTATTTGGGCCATGTGATGGCATTGTTCTCTATGCAAATGCACAGAAATAGAATGCCTAGCTATGTGTGGCCACACATTTAAAGTATATAAAAGTAATTGAATGATAATAATGGAAAATTTTGTTAAGAGATTTGTAAGAGACTTCATACTTTGTATGATCCATTAGATTGTTGAAATAAAAAATGCATACACGTTATTAATAAATATACAAATTTAATATTACTTTTCTAAGAGAAATAAATATTCTATAAAGAGTGAAAGAAGAGTATCAATGTTAAAATAAGACGAGCAGTAAAAAAAAGTGATTCAAAAAATACCAGAAATAAAATTATAGAAATTTTAAATAACTGACTATTAGAAAAAAAAAAAAATTGATTATTAATATAATCACTAACAGTGATAGAAATTTAGTCGAATGAGAAGAAAAAAATGTAATTTTTAGATTATATATTAAAATATATATATAAAGTATAAAATCTCTATCTTTTAAGAAAATTAAAGTCAATTACAATGTTATATAATCATTTGTAAGTAGGTATGTAAAATATATATATTTTTTAAAATGTCTATATTATTGGAAACATGTGGAACTGTCTTTGAAGGTCACATGTTGAAAAATAAGATGTCTCTCAGGGATATCTTCATTTAGAAGAAAGTGAGCAAATAATTATTAGACTTTTTTTCCTCAGTGATGTTTATTCATCAAAAAAAATATAGATACAATTAGAAAAAGTTATACAAGGGAGTGATTATAAAATAAATTGAAATTTCAGGAACATCATAGTAAGAGGGGAAAGATACATGTGAAAAGGGAGTGGGAAGTGGAAAGGGGAAATGGCATGTAGTCCAGGCCGGTCTGAAATGCATGTCTTCATGATTGAGTCTTATGACAGAGGCTGAGAGGATGGGAGTTAGAGGATTGCCCAAGCATCTGTGAGGAGTGAAGGTGGCACTAGTTTGGTATCTCTGGTTTTGAGAGAGCGAATTATGTCCAAGAGATTTTGGTTCACTTAGGGTACTCTCTGGTCAAAGATAATGTTACATCGGAGCAAACAGAGAGCATAGATGAGGAAAACTTATAGTCTAATAGCTGCGAATAATTATTAGACTTGTAAATAAGAATCACAGATTAATGCTAACAATTCTGCTCATCGTAAGCAATTGTTCTCAGTTTTATCCAAGCCATGTCTTTATGTATTTTCATAGAGAACTTCTTTTATATTATGCATACACATAAAAAATAATTATATTCCTCTTAATGTTACAAACCAAATGCATTCTTAATTTCATTTAGATGTTTATATAAAAAATAATATTAGAGTTTGAAACTTAGAAAAAACTTTTATTTTATGTGATCTAGTATTAAAATTATATCACATTCAGTTTGTAATACTACCGTTTTACCTGCACACATGCTTATAATGAGTGTCAGAATTTTGAAAACATGTAGAAACCAATTAAGGTTAATAATTGCAGTGTTTTCTGTATGTATGAAACAATGTTAATTACGTTGTTAATTCATTACATTACAGGGATGGAGTTATTGTTTTTTTACAAATCAAAATTTATGTATATATACAGTAAACATGCATATATGCATATATGTGCATTAATGTACACACACACACACACATATATATATATATATATATATATAAATGTAAAAGTATAATATCCATTATAAAAAATATATGTAATATATAAATAAACAATTTAACAGTAAAAAATATTATATTTTAAATTCTTTATTAGCCTTTCAATTACATAGCAATCTTTGTAACATTAAAATTTGAAAATTATTTGAAGCTGAGGAAGATTACTACGTAATTGAAAGCCGCTGCTAAAGAATTTTAAAATATAAAATTTTTTACCGGTTAAATTGTTTATTTATATTTGTTTATTTTATTTATAAGCCTTAATACCAAGATGTGAAATGGGCATTAAGTGTCCACCCCATTCTCATTGTGAGCAGTTAAAAGAATTTGAGGCAACCTGCATTTGTAATGAATATGCTACTGGAAATGCTCTTTCTGATGAATGTAAAAGTAAGATAGTTTAAAACTTTATTTTATATTTACACTTTATTTTACAGAAGTTGTTTTTACTCTTCTTGATTAAACGATCTAGATTAGATTTTATTTTTACTTGCTGTCCACTTTCAAAATCAGTACAATCAATCTACTTTACAATAAAACGATAAAGAAAAAAAAAATGTGTCTATCATTAACAAGATGTCATTATAAGTGAGAGTTGTCTCAATGGGTAATATATATTTGATTTAATAAGATACGACATATTAAATTTAATTATAAAAAATAAATTATAGTACTAAATTTAATTATTAATAGTAAATAATCCATTAACATCATCTTTACAAATGAGTATGGTCATTTTAACTCCAGATAGTGGTAGAAAAAAGACAAAAAAATACAATATAAAGATTTTCGCAATGACAAATTCATCTTAGATATCTGTGTCAAAGTATGCTTATTTGACATCATCTTATAATACTCTGTAGAAAGCTTTTCTTTTTTGGAAGATTTCAACCTTATCTAAAGGTAGTTTTCTTTGTCTTTTACTCTCAAACATATCTTAATAAAAGCAATTAATATTGCCCTCCCCCCTTTAAAAAAAAAGATAAACGTTATAATTTAAGCAGAATCTGGATTTTATACATGTCTGGACTTCCAAGTTATTGCAATTATGGTTTTAAATGAGAATCTGACCAAACAAATTAAAGTAAAAGACACCACCAGAGCAAAAGAATAAATATAATTTATTTACTAAGTTAATATATTACTTACATTTTAACAGTTTTGCCTGAAGTCTTACTTGAAACATAATATATACTCAGATGGCCTTAAACAAGTCCCTAGATCCCATTATTTAACTTCATTCAGGATGTGACTGGTTATTGAGACTTGTCCAAAACCCCAGGTTCCTAAGTGTTACTTCAATGCTAATGCAAGGACTTCTGCTTCTCATGCCATAAATCACACCATTTATCAGTTCTATAATTGATCCCAAGTTTAAGTAATAACTATTTTCCCCACAATATTCTAGAAAGCTTTGCTATTTTTAAGGTTTGGAAATAAATCCTACATTTCCCATGTTAATTAATTGTGTTAATTAATTATTTGATAAATACAATTTTATCTAAAATCAATATGTATTCTTTTCTTTATTCGTCATTTATCTTCTTTAACTCACACACACACACATAGATACTATATTTTATTTTTTAATTAGGCCAGAGCATATACATCATAAAAATTCTTTTTTTAAGAAGTCTGTTACCATTCATTTATTTTACAACCCAAAGAAAAATTTAACCTTACAATAGTAGTTTTATAAGAGATTCGAACTCAGACTTTCACATGACCCTCAGCTCTCCATGCCATCTCACACCACTGATCCACCTGATCACATAGGATGACAACCTTGGCACTAACGTGGGCTTTGAATGTTCCAACATCAGATTTTCAATGAAATGGATGGCTGAAGAGTTCTGGGTTGGAGTAGTTTGAAACCTGTCCATTAAAGTATGAAGATTGGCTATCTTAATATAAAGCTGAGCGCTGATTGTATATATGTGTGGAGATGGTAATCTAGACTGACTGATGATTGCTGGTTTGGCAAGAGATGCGTATATTGGTGATTGTTTATCTTTTCGGCATGTGTGTGGTCAGGTGGGTCAGTGGTGTGAGATGGTGTGGAGAGCTGAAATCGTGTTAAAGTCTGAGTTCGAATCCCTTATATATTACATTACATATGTGCAGATGTGTATTAGTCTGTAGAGTGTATTAATTTAATTAATAGCTTTATTGTATTATGTTTAGCAGACAATAAGTGGAATATACCAATTGTTCTTCTGATTATATCATCGTATTTTTAAAATCTCATAGACCATTCTTAAATAATTTTTTTTAAAACTAATGTGCTAAACTTTGTTGTTAAAAGTCGAGGCCTCACTTCCATATAATAATTTTATTAAAATAACTTCCGTAGCAATTAATGTTATTGATTAAAAAAAAAGTTACCAAGATGTTTAAATTGATTCACATTCCTAAATTGATAACCAAACAAGCTAAAGGTTGTTGAAAATTTTGTTAGAGTTTACTGTTAAAATATTTGAGTTTTTTAACAATAGCTATTAAAACAAAGGCTTGATATATTGTTTAAATTGGCAAGAAAGGCACCGTTGTTAGTACAAAGCTAAGAAAACAAAATTCTTTGTTTTTGCTATTAATCAATTAAATAAAAACTATATAATTAAACTAATACTGTTTTTTGATCCCTGTTTGATGAAATTATTAGTAAACTGATCCAATGACCAGTATTATAAGAATATCAAAAAATGTCAGAGCTAGCATAATTTCTTGTTCAATATTAGTTCCTATGGCTCAAAGTTTTGACCAGCCGTAATAACTTATGTTCTCATTCTATCATGAAAAGCTATACAACATGAATCAATTTTTGTAGATAAATAATTAACTTTATATATTCTTTTTGACTAGTTCGGGAATATTGGATAAACAAATAAATCTTAATTTGTTCATAATATTTTATTTCATTTGCCTAACAACAAAAAATGTATAATCATTTATATATAGCTTTTAAAAGAAACCTATTCGATATGCTAATAAATATTTTTATTATAGGAAATAGCAATTTTAATTCATTATAATTATTGCAATCCTTTCTATGCTCTTCAATTTTGTGATTGGACACATAATTGCATCATTAAGACAGGTGGTATCACTTTGTGTCCAATATATTATTCATTCTATTTGTTTTAAAATCTAATATCTCATGATATCACTATATCATGTGATCTTATAGACATTTTGTTTTTAATATTACAAAAATTTGTTTTACCTGCATCAAATTGAATGCCTTTGATTAAATCTAAATTGAAAGTTTGCGACTATTTTAAATTAAAGAACTCAAAAATCCCGGGATCAAAACTGAACATGTCTGAATAACACACGACTTCCTGAGCAAATCATCCAATTTTTTTGAATGATAAAAGTAAATATATCATTCAAAGTAATCATGGAATTTTATATCATTATTCAAAAGATAAATCATTCATCTATTTATATTATCATTATCATATAAAATAATATCATCCATTAATTTATTAAGATTATAAATATTATTTTAAACTTCATATCCCAAAAACAAATATCAATTGACTGATTAGCAACAAACACTCTTTTTTGCAATTTTAATCACCACTCATTTTACATATTTAGTTTTTTATAATACTTATGAAACATTATTTTGACACGCAATGTATATATAAATGAGTGTGAATGATCAGAATAATGTACAGTTAGAAAAAAAAATTTAAGAGTTGCTTAACAAAGCTTTGCTAAAATATAATATGGTTATTATGTATTTATCATTAAAAATGCCTTTAAATTAATCTTAATATATTATTATTAATTTTATGGCAAAAATGGAAAATAAAATATTATAAAAATGATGAGTCTAATGTAACTCCAAAGAGATGAACTTGTGTGAAACTAAAATATCTCAAGGTGCTCTATGCAGTTTGGAGAAGCATTAGAACATCTAATTTGGAATCCAAGGATTGATTTTGGCACTCCCAAATCTGGCATTCAAAACTTCTTATGAACTCGGCAATAAAATCACTACAAAGGAAGAATTATAATAATATTACAAATATGAATTCCTTAAAGTAGAAAAGTTAGATATAAAAAATTTTGATACAATAAAAATAATATCTGTGGGGACAAAAAAAATATTTGATTTTAATGTGTAAGCTTATGGTTAAGATCTGTAGAGGTCCCTACCTACACATTTTAACCACACAAGCTTTAGGTTTATTGTCTTAGTAAATATTAAATACTAAAATTAAATTTCATCTAAATGATGAAAGAAAATAATTACTTTAAAAGATTTAATAGTAAGAAAACAAAGTCATACATCACAAGACTTAATTAGCTTCTATTTACAAATGTAATATAAAGAGCATGCTAATAGCTTTAAACAAGCTTTCGCCTTACTATTATAGTTTGGCTTTTAAGATTTTGGCAAAGTTATATTGCTAAGACTATCAATATATGGTGTAGGTGAATTTAGTTCAGTCCCATATGGCTATTTATGTTAGGTAGTTGGATTTGAAGACATATAGATGTCTGAAAATTTCAGATTTTCTACTTAATAGTAAGTATTCGATAAATGCTGGGCTGGAGTTTGTATTTTAGATCTAGTGTCTGAATGTTCTAATGCCCCACTGATGAGATCCATTACCTTGAAACCAGTTTGGGGCTAAGGATAATTTTAGATAGAGATTTTATTACTTTCTCTTGTGGCATTTATTAAAAAAAGCATAAATCTTTATTCATTATGTAAGTCAGTCAATGTAAACGCATTAAAAGCATTCTTCGTATCTATTAAAATATTTTTTATCCATAAATAATATGCTTAGCTTGTTTTTAACTATCTACTAGTCGTATTCATAGATATCTAACAGGTGTTGTCTTATATTAGAATATTTAAATAATCACTGTAAAAATTTACATTCTATTTACATAATCTACATTTTTGATAAAGGAATGCAAGTCTATTTGTTATTAATGGCATGTGCATTATTGGCTATGTGCCAGTCTTCTTTGACTTTGTGCTTTCTGTTGTTTTTATAAAAGACTACACTTTCCCTCAGCATTAAAAAGACATGGTAATATTGAATCTCGTGCTTCAAGAATATACACTTGGATTCTGTGTTGGTTTTGGCCAGGTTATAAAAATATTTGTACTGGACCACCCTAGTTGCAATGTTTGCACATGTCAAAGTAAACTGTCTTGCAAATAGAGATGTTGCACTCGTTTTTGTAAAACCTTGGGGGGGGGGTTGCTCCAGGGGTAGCCTGTTTTTCGTATTGTTTATTAAATGATTTAACATGGGTGGGGCTTGAAAGCTGATGTGATATGAATCATAGCAAAGTTAAGTTTTTGATACTTAAGGTATATATGGCAGTGATGGCCATGGTTTTGCTGGTCAATTTTTGATTTTGAAGTAAAAATTTTTGACTGTATTGTTAAGGTACTTGGGTTTGTACTTTATTTTACACAATTTCTTAATATATTCTTCAATGTTTGTTCAAGATCAAATTCATAATTACATACTTTAAGGTTTTGATTTAGAAATGCTTTAATCATTGTCACTATAATTGATTATATAAATATTGTTATCTAATCAAATCATTCTTATTTATTTTAAATTAAAGTCAAAAGTGTGTGTTCAAATAATAGATTTGATCAGATCATTAAAGAATGTGTGCCTTGGTTTTGTGATAAAAGAAAACATGTGGAAAAGGGGAGGAATTCTAAGAAATGACGATTCTCTTTATTTATTTATTACTATCATGCTATAATATTATCGTTAATAAATAATAAGATTTTGATAATTAAAATGCTATTGTATATCAAAGAAGATGAGTGTAAAAAAAGAATCCATATGAACATGAATATGGAGTAATAAAGCAAGATTGATGCCATTTATTTATTTTGAATTCAAAAATATACCCAGTTGTCAAGCATTGTTAGCCAAGAGGTCATTGCAGCCGCCTTGCAAGCAAGTAGTTGTTTGCAGACAGTTGTGGGTTTGCCACCTGGCCGATGCTGTGACATATAAATTAAAAAATATATATACACAGTTTTACTTAATGGATTGGACATTTTGTTGTATGAATAGTGATAAAAAGGTTTTTTAAATTTTGTTGATCTACTTTAGCATTTATATAGAATATTTTTTTTGTTGCAAATATGTACAACTTTTTATACCATTGAGACAATTGAAATTTTATATTAATAATGAACAATTAATACAAAAATATGAGCACCATATTTATAGGCAGTTAAATTTATTTAATTTTTTTATGAACAAAAATGTCAATATAACTTACATCATATCTCACATTTCTTATATAGTTGTTTTGAGTCTCCTTTCTAGTCTTAGATGTTTCTATTTATTGTTTATTATATGTCATTCCTTTTGTATTAAATATTATTCACCATTTTCAAATAAATATAGACTAGTACTACATTATATATATATATATATGTAATATTCAACTCAATATATATATATTGTAACGGGCACACACGCCATTATATTATTTATTTTTAAATGTTTAATTTTTAAAATAAATAATGTAACAGCATGTGTGCCCATTACAATATATATATAACACAGACATCAAACTTAATTTATTATTATATATATTGTAACAGGATGACATAAATGTCATTTTAATCTCATTTCATAATTTATTAGTTTAGGGTAATATGTGGAATGGAGTGAGCATTTATGACAGATTGAACATGTTTATAGACATACAAAAATAATTTAATTGTCAAATACTATATGCAATGGGTTGATATAAATTATTTCATCATGAGGAAATTATTATATTAAAACAGTAGGAAATTCATTTTATTTGCTTATTTTGTGTACTGTCTAATCTACTCTCATTATTCCACAGAATTCAAACTCAGGAAGAATATATACGAGTTCTAGTTCAGGGGAATGGTTATATCCTGCATGTATACCCAATTATATGTTTGTATAGTATGTTGTAATATGATAAATTATGAAATAGATAAATAACCATTAATACAGTTAATATAATAACTAATGTTTAATAAAATCATATAAATAAAAAACTACACCTGGGACTCATTTTACACAATAGATAGGTCCCTCAGAAAACACACGCAAATGAAATTGTGAAAAATAGACATAACTTACATTGAAAAAGGGGGGAATCAGTCTGTGATTTTTCAAAATTTGCATAAAAGCAAAGCACCAACGTAAAATTACTTTAAAATTCGCGCAAAAAAAAATAAGGAAATAAAATATGACTAATAAAAAATTTCAAATTTGAAAAAAAATGATACAAGACAAAGTTTTTTAACTATAATATTTAATTTTATTCAAAATAATATATTTTTATGCATAATTTACAGTACAGTAATTTACATTTTTTTATACATGTTTTAATTATTATCGATAAACAAGTTCATTTGCAAACTGGTAAAGAATCTGATTTTTCACAAGAGGAAATACAACTAGTCCCAACTTCACACTCATGTTGTGTCAATAGTTTTCTGGTGACAATGTGATTAGTAATTAATCTTTGAGATGGTGATTTTATTAATTGTTTATGAAACTAACAACTAAAAATTAAATTCTTATTTTTGTCTTTAATTTTTTAATTTTCAATTCCATTTAAAAATCAAATTTCATATCACATTAATTTCAAGTCTCCATAAGTAATTTTTTAAATTGTTAATTACAATTAAAAATCAGATTTTAATTTTTAATTGTCAAATTTAATTGTACCCACTGCTATTACTCATCTTTTAAAAATAAACTTGTGGTCACTAAATGATTAATAATTGATTACATTCTTTTTTAAAAAGCAAAAACAGAATGTGATTTAAAATGCAAAATTAACACACACAATGTTTGAACAAATTTACATTATAATCTTGTAAAATTTAATGTGTGTATACATAAAATGTGGAAATCATGATTTTAATTTCATTATTGCATAAAATCTTACTATTATAAAGCACTGAAAATATTGAAATTACTAAGATGAAAGTCGAATTCCAATAATGTGCTATTACTTTCAATATAACGTAAGTGCACAAAATTTATTATTTAAAGTAATAGCGCATTATTGGAGTTCGACTTCCGGTGAAACATGAATCACGTGACTTCAAAATCGTGTTAAATAAGTCCACATAAAAAGAGACCCAGGTGTATATTCATAATTCAATTTAACATAATATAAGTTATATAAAAAAAGTAAAATGAAATAAATATAATCATTTTTTGCTATCACATTACTATTATATAGTTAACTTATTAATATGCTATTATAATGGGTGATAATTTATTATCCTAATAAAATAATTTAATATTATAATATAAAATAAATATGTCTCTTAGTTCAAATAGTGACCTATATTTTATAATGAACTTCCCTATTTCCAGGATGTCATATCATGTGGATATAAGTTATAAATATTACCCTTTATTTTGAAATCTATTCTTGATGATGTTAACATATAACAGAACAGATCACTTATAACTAGAATGTTAATCATTCATTCTGAATAACAAAACAAAATTTTTACTAATATATTAATTATAAAAAACAAATTATATTTATAATATAACATAATAATTGTCATAGTATGTATATCTAAAATTAGATAATTTTGCTCTTTTAATTCGTAGATAGTCACAATGGTTATTAAATTAACTTGGGTTCTTTACCTTTATATTTTATTAATAATCATTAAATATCAATAACTTTAGAATATAGTTCAATGAAGCTTACCCTATTATTAAAAGATAGAAAATAATAATAATATTATAAAAAGAGAATCATATATATGATGTTAATGTGTAGTCAAGCCTAGGATTAAATTAGAAACAATTAAAATTGATGAATGAAATAAATTTTCATTTTAAGGATCCTTTTGTTTCTCATTTTTTAAATATATTATTCCATGTTCAAAGGCTGTTCAAATTCCCAGATAATGATTGCATTCCTTCATTTATGAGAATAATTTCCATCTAAGGATTTCCTAAAAGTTTGCAGTAGTTCATTCTTATTCAATGTTTATCATTGACAGGTAGTAATTATTTTCCTTTAGAATCAGATTCGGTATTATAGTAGTATGGTTAACATTCCATCTCTATGATGTTTCTTTTCTTTTAGCTGACCATATTTATATAACCATGTTAGAATGTTATTTAAAGTTATTAGTTCTACTAAAACTCAATAACATAGTTTTGATTTTATATGATTCTATAAATAATGAAGTGATTGGTTTCTTTTTTAAGTGTCATAGCATCAGCCGGGACGCGAACCCGCAACCCGGGCAACTGCAACGCAGTCGCAATATTCAGTTTTAATAAGATTACCAAAAGAGATTTTTTTTTATACTTGTAAAATGTATTTTATGTAGATTAAGTCCGTAATGATAAGCACTATTCTCAAAATTATTTTCTTCTATGGAGAATTGATGATTTACTAATTGTTGTCGAATAACTTTGAGCAATGGATTCAGATTTATATTTTACTCAAAATGGATTGACTAATCAGATTTATATTTAAATCTCCCTTTCATTTTCAATGAGAGAAAAAAAAATGTTTACTTCTCTTTTTTCTGTTAACCGTTCTATATATATATATATTTTGTCGATTTAAGTTTTTTTTTTTTTTTTGTTTCAATTATGACGTCATTTTATTATTTTTATATTTAATGAATGAATGATGAACAAAATTAAAATTTAATGGCTATTTCTTTTCTTAAATAATTTTAGGGTTTATATTTATTTTTTTATATTGTGATTATCTAATTGTCAGTATAGTTAAGAAATCGTTTAAGTTATAATTTTTAAATAATCAATTTGTATGCAAATTATTAATATATAAAATAAATAATATAATTTTTTAATGATTTTTGTTAATAATAATATTCTAGATAAGTGTGCATGTTGCATTTTTTAAAAATATATATGTGAGGAGTTGGACGTATTTTCACAATATATATTAAAATTTTACTACAAATTTCTACATATGTATCTATACTTTTAAATATATTAGATAAACCCAGGAAATAGGTTTAAGGTGAGTAAATTGTCATGCGTTGGTAGCCTAATGGTTAGAATAGCTGCCTTCCAAGCAGCCGGCCCGAATTCGCTTCCCAGTGTTGACATATATATAAAGGTGAGTAAATTTGAAAAGTGCCATATTCGGCTGCCAAATGTATGGATTTTTCTTTCATTGATAATCATAGAGTGGTTATGGACATGCTATAGAGTATTAGTGGTCTATAACCCTATTGCTAATGTTAATCCACCACAGTAATATTTTCTGCTCATCATATATATGCCCTTAATGCATCCATGTCAACCAGATTATATCTATTGAGAATATGGTCTTTAAGACCTGAGCTCATTGGAACATTTATTTATTTAGAATTGGTCATTCCCTCAGTCCCTCATGGAACGACCAGTAACCCAGGTTTGAACTTATATTCAATTGTACCATTTCCATCAGCACTGAACCATAACTTTGAGTACACAAACGGCAGATGTAATGGTAAACTTTGTAATTTAAATCTTTGGAAAAATTGATGAAAACGCATAAATGAAATGTGAGAAAAAGCTAAAAATGAAAATTCAAAAATAATTTTATTCAGACAGTAACAAGACATGATGCATTGATAGACTCCCTTAGATAATGGACTCTGCCCAAAAATGAGAGTACATTCATTAATAAGGCATTAAATATGATATTTGCTAGGTTATGATTTTTAATAACTTCTATTATCCTCTATGTGTTACTTTAAACAGACAATATTTAATTTTTTTAATAATTGTAAAAAATTATAAAAACAGTAAGAAAATAATTTCTTAATCAATTAATACAAAAAAAAATCATTACTTTAAAAAAATCAAATATATATTTGAGAGTTACTGGATTATTATTAAATTCTAACAATAGATAATTATTTCAGTGTTATTTTTACAATATTAATAAAAATTTTCTCACGTGACATGAATACAAGAAAAATGATCTTACTTTTTATCCTGCTTGTTGACAAAGCTCAGTTGGTAGAGCGTTTGCCTTAAATTCGATATTCTATAATCTAAAGGTGTGAGTTCAACTTCTAAGCAAATATTATCACTGAGCATATAGGCCAGCAACACCTGAAGAAGAGTGGAATAATACTACTTGAAATGTGTAATTATTAACTTGTCTATTTATGTGTTATTACTAACAAGTTGTTTGTATTCGGAAAGTTTAAATAAAGTTTAAAATTTTCTATACATTCAACATTCACTCATGAATGATGGCAATAGTCCAACATATCAATTCAATATGGTTATCTTCAGTTTTTTTAGCCTAAGGTGGCATAAAATAAAATTTAAAATGTTTTTAATACCCCTGATTTTATTTTTATTCAACTATTGAAGAAATACATCTTTAGAAATCCTTTTATTTCTTGTTGTCAAATAGAGCAGTTTAAATTTAAATCATTAATTAATCCTAGGAATATAGTTTTATCCACTTGGCTATCAGAAGCATAAATTGGTTGGTTAATTCTTGTATTTGATTATCAAGACAAATCAGTTCATTAAATAGTCAAAATAAGAGTCATAGATCACATGACCCTATTCTCTTAAGCTTGTAAGTTATAAACAATGAGGATTGCCAATTCCTCAATAAGCTTTGTGATAAATGCTTAGCCAGAGAAAGCATTTAAAATATCTCTGTCAGAAATCCCCCCCAAACCCAACCATGGTTTCATGCTTTGGCACTCCTCAGAGAGGTGCCAGCGTAGGGTAGATCTAGTGTCTGAACCTGAGGAGTGCCAAAGCACAAAACCATGGTGGGGTTTGGGGGGGGGGTTCCTGGCAGAGATATTTTAAATGATTTCTCTGGCTAAGCATTTATCACAAAGCTTGTTGTGGAATTGGCAATTCTCATTGTTTAAATCAGTCCATTATTTTATATTTTGGTCATTTATTTGGCTGACATTAGTATGTTGTTACTTGTAAATGTTGTAGATAGAGAAAGGTGACAATGATGATTTTACTTAAATAACAAGATACCACTGGTCTTCAAAATATGATGATCATTTTTTTTCATACTACAGCTGGATCTGCAAGCTAGTGATGCATTTTTTATTCTTTATGAAACAGTATATTATGGTAGAAATTGACTATTGGAAGTCTAACCAACATATTATACCATTTTCAACTTACTTATACACTTCAACAATACTATTTTTATACCAAAACATTATGCTTACAGTTTTAAATGTCTCACAGTCATCATCAGAAAATAAAGTTTTGGTATAAAAAACAGTAATGTTGAAGTGTATAAAAAAGTTGGAAATGGTATATGTAAATATAGAAATCAATACAAACGAAAAGGAGGAAGAAAAAATTGTATTAAGTCTAACCAACCATACTGATTAAGATTAAGTGGCAAGTATATGTCCTCATTATGTATTTTCTTTAGTAAAAATAATATTAACAATATTCAATATAATTGCAAAACAAATTTTGCAATAAAAGGCTATGACAAATAATGTGTTGTCTGACGATGACTTCCTTGGTTATCACTATAGATAAATTTATCTATGATCTCTCTACTAGTAAAATATAACCTATATTAAAGTATCTATTACAGCACCATTTGTATATATTTGTATATGTTTATGTAAAAATGTTGATCAATAAATATATTCCTTATACCCATGCCTTCCACCTTTACAACCCACCTTATCTATTTCAATCAATCCCTATACCATGTTTATTGATATATAACGATAATAAAACAACAAAATAGAATATAAAGAAAAGCAATTAATACATGATTATCATCCAAGTTAGTTCTACTGAGAATATGGTCTGTAAAACATGCGCTCTAAAGCATGTATTTGCATAGAGTTGAAACCACTATTTCATTCACCACAATGCAATCAGTAACCAAGTTTTAAAATCCATATCCAATTTTGGTACTGTGCTTTAGCATGGAATACACAAATCTCAATTGTGGTATAACTTTAATTTAAACCTCTGACAAAATTGGTGAAATGCATGAATAAGAAGTGAATAAAGATTAAAAGTAAAAATTATTGTTGACTTGCAATAACAAGAACATTATATATTGATACTCTCACTCAGATAATGGGTTCTGCCTAAAAATGGAGATATAGCCATCATAAATCATTGAAAATTATCTTTTCTAGAAAATGGTGTTTTAATAATTTTCAATACTCTCCATGTATTCACTTAAATTAACAATATTTCATTTATTTCATGCCTGATTGATATTTTAAATAAGACAAAAAAAAAATTAAAAAATCCAATAAAAAAATAAATAATTTCCTAATCAATTAAATTAATACACTGTACATGCTTACACACACCTGTACATATATAATGTAATATATAAAGGATTCAAGCTCAGACTTTCACACAGCCCTCAGCTCTCCATGCCATCTCATATTGCTCATCCACCTGATCAAATAGATAAAACATAAAAATAATTACTCTGAAAAAGGATATGTCAGAATAATTGGATTAGTACTAAACAGATAATTAAATCAGTGTTAGTTTATGAGATTAATAAAATTTTGGTCATTTATAAAATATACACCAAAAATAATCTTACTTTTTATTCCGATTATTGATAAACAATTCAATCTGTTTATCTTTAGTTTCTTAGTTCAAGATGACAAAAGAACAAAAATAAAATATATAAAAAAAAATATTTTAATACTGTTGAATTTATTTTTATTTGCCCGTTGAAATGTATTTTTAGTAATCCTTTGAAATACAATTTTAGTAATCCTTTATTTATTTTTTTTGTAAAATAGAGCAGTTTCAAGTTTAATATCCTAATTAATCATTTATTGTTAAAAGAAAGTTGCTTTGACAACAGTTTGAAATTGTTGATTGTTATCGATATCAGATATGTCTAAGGATTGACTGGTTTTTAATGATTACTTATAAACCTATTTAGCCTTGAGCATTATTACATTTATTATTTAAATAATATTTTGGGTGCAATTTGAATTTTATAATTGCAGTTTGTAATGTTATAATTGATTATTTATTAATCTGCATTCAAATTAGGTTATATTTATCTGTTTAAGGGGATTTATTGATTATGATGAATTAGAAGAAGTTCATAGTTACAAATACCTTGGTCAGATTATTAATACAGATGGAAACATAATGGATGAAATTAATCATAGAATTAAATTTGGTTGGAATGCTTTTAGTAGAAATAACTTGATACTAAAAGGAAATATGCCTATGTGTCTGAAAAGGAAGGTATTTAACAAATGTGTTTTACCGGTTCCTACTTATGGATCTGAGACTTGGACACTCAATAGAAGAGCAATACTGAGACTTCAGACCATTCAAAGAAGTATGGAGAGATGTATGTTGGGATTAACAAGACGAGATTGAAAATGTAATGTATGGGTAAGAGAACAAACAGGTGTTACTGACCTCATTGAAAAAATTAAAAGATTGAAGTGGAGTTGGGCTGGACATATTGCTAAAAGAGATGATAATAGATGGACAATTGAAATTTTAAACTGGATTCCAAGAGATTGCAAAAGACCCAGAAAGAGATCACATGTGAGATGGATGGATGAAATAAGAAAAGATCGGAGAAGGAGAGACCTTCATCCTGCAGTGGATTGATAATGGTTGATAATGATGATGATTAATGTTCTTTGTATCAATAATTTTAGTATCTATGGTCAAGTTGCAATCATTAGTGTCTATATAAATATATTGGAACACAAATAAAGGTGAGCTTCCACATTTATTGTTGAAAAAAGGTTACCATGATAACATGTTGATGTTGTTGATTGTTATTGATATTGGAATTGTCTGAGTGTTGACTGGTTTTTAATAATTATTAATCCTGGATACATGAATTGGTTTGTTCATCTTTTTGTTGTTATGACAAATCAATCTATTATGTCTTATTTTGGCTGTTTATTTGGTTGGCACCAGTAGGTATTTTTTTTTATTTTTGTAAATTTGTAGATAGGTATAATCTTGGAGGAAGGTAGCAATGGCAATTCTAGTTTATTAACAAGATAAATTCTGTTTTTTAAAATGTAATGATCTTCATTTTACTTTCATGCTCAACTGAATCTTTAAGCTAGGGCTAGATTTGTCACTTTAGCCTTTATGTAGCAGCATTTTAGAATAGAGATGAACCATTGGATGTTTTAACCAATTACACTGATTAAGTTTAAAATACGAGCATAGCTGATCATTATGTATTTTTAAAGAATATTTTAGCAGTATTCTTCTATTTTGGCAATTGTAATTTCAAAACAAACTTCACAATGGAGGGTTGTAGCAGGTAATATGCTGGCCAATAGTGACTTCCCTATTTCTTGCAGTTGACGATTTAAACTCAAATCTCTGTTAGCAAAATATGTTCAAAATTAACTATTACAGTTCTTTTTATAGATATTCATTTATGTTTATCAAAATATATTTATGAATAAATCATATTGCTCATACCTGTGGCCATCCACCTCCAAAGCCATCTTATTTATTTCAGTCAAACCGTATGGTATATTCATTGATAAACAACAATAAATTCAAGAAAATAGAATGGAAAGAAAAGAGAGAGAGAGAGAAGTATTTATTTGCAAATCTGATTTCATTTTGGAACAAACTGCATTATATATACGAAATTTTAAAATTTGTCAACTTTCTGATTTAATAAATTTAACATGGCCGATTTATTTCAATTCCATTTTATTTGCCCTTGTATGCAATGATAACTAACAGTTAACTAATAAAAGTTTCTATTTTCTCTTTTTTTTCTAGTAATAACACATAACATATTTATTTCAAAGTGTATGTCAATACATTACATTAGCTGCTACGGAAATTCAAGTCAAACATATAAAATTTATATATTATACTATTTTCTGACTAACTATATATTATTTTATAAAAATTGTACTTAGCTATGGAATACTATGTTATGAAAACCTAAATCCTTTAATTATATATGTATAGTATCTGACAGATGTGTTGATCAAAATAATGTTTGTGGGCCAAATGCTATTTGCTACCTATTTAGAATCTGTATTTGTAAAAAAGGATACATAGGGAATCCATATGGACCAGCCGGATGCTTTAGTAAGTATGGTGTATATCACATTTATGTAGTAAGTATAGAGGATTTGAACTCAGATTTTCAAGCACCCTTCAACTATTCACACTATCTCATACAACTGATACACATGATTACTCAGTTGTATGAGATAGTGGGGATAGTTGAAGGGTGCTTGAAAATTTGAGTTCAAATCTCTTATACTTACAATTAATCTCCCAGGTTTGTGAAGAATGCCTGGTTTTCAAATATTTATTTATGTCGTTATTAAATTTTTTAGTTTATTGTTATTCAATATGAATTTACATATCAAGAAATATAACGTATTTGCATACGTTATACATCTATTTTTAGGAGCAATAATTTGCTCTATTTTTTCTACTTCAGACTTTTTTATTGTTAACCCAAATAACCAATGAACATTTGATGGTGATCTTATAATCTCATTTTCAGATTAATTTCTGGATATTGGAAAATTGAATCAAGTTCAAAAGTTAATACGATTTTGATTGTCAAATGCTATAATATTAAAAGAGGTATTAAAAGAGTTAGTTTTGTAAGTGAAAATCTGCTTGCCACTGATGAATGTCCATAGGTAAAAACTAGACTGGAATATGATAGTATTATGATTCAGCATCCATTTCAATCTTACAATAAATAAGTCCTAAACATGGGAAATATAATCTACTTATATGTCTTTTTTATTCTATAAATTAATTTAACTTAAGTGAATTACATACAGATCTATCTATCTATCTATCTATTTATCTATCTATCTATCTACCTACCTACCTACCTATCTATCTATCTATCTATCTATCTATCTATCTATCTATCTATCTATCTAATTATTCAAAACAATACAATAATTAATACAATAACTGAAAACAGGCTTATTATATACCTGTGTGTCTATATATGTAATATAGGGTATATGAGCACAGACTTTGAGATGACCCATCACTCTCCACTCTATCTAATATCACTGATACACTCAAGCACATATATGCTGAAAAAATAAATGATCACCAATATACGTATTTCATGCTAAACCAGCAATCATCAGTTGGTCCAGATTATCATCTACCACACATATATACTATAAGTGCTCAGATATATATTAAGATAGACAATCTTCCTACTTTAATAGACAGGCTCCAATCTACTACACCCTCCAACTCTTCAACCATCCATCCAATTGAAAATCTGATGATGGAATGCTCATTGGCCACCCTGAGGCCGAGATTCTTGTCACACCCATGTTGACCTAAAGTCAATCTGAACCCCACATGTACAGGACATAATCCATTTAATACATGTGCAAGGATGGGCAGACATCTCTATAATGTAATAACTGAAAACAGGCTTATTATATACCTGTGTGTCTATATATGTAATATAGGGTGTATGAGCACAGACTTTCAGATGACCCATCACTCTCCACTCTATCTAATATCACTGATACACTCAAGCACATATATGCTGAAAAGATAAATGATCACCAATATACGTATTTCATGCTAAACCAGCAATCATCAGTTGGTCCAGATTATCATCTCCCACACATATATACTATAAGTGCTCAGATATATATTAAGATAGACAATCTTCCTACTTTAATAGACAGGCTCCAATCTACTACACCCTCCAACTCTTCAACCATCCATCCAATTGAAAATCTGATGATGGAATGCTCAAAGGCCACCCTTGCACATTTATTAAATGGATTATGTCCTGTACATGTGGGGTTCAGATTGACTTTCGGTCAACATGGGTGTGACAAGAATCTCGGCCTCAGGGTGGCCTTTGAGCATTCCATCATCAGATTTTCAATTGGATGGATGGTTGAAGAGTTGGAGGGTGTAGTAGATTGGAGCCTGTCTATTAAAGTAGGAAGATTGTCTATCTTAATATATATCTGAGCACTTATAGTATATATGTGTGGGAGATGATAATCTGGACCAACTGATGATTGCTGGTTTAGCATGAAATACGTATATTGGTGATCATTTATCTTTTCAGCATATATGTGCTTGAGTGTATCAGTGATATTAGATAGAGTGGAGAGTGATGGGTCATCTGAAAGTCTGTGCTCATATACCCTATATTACATATATAGACACACAGGTATATATATAATAAGCCTGTTTTCAGTTATTACATTATAGAGATGTCTGCCCATCCTTGCACATGTATTAAATGGATTATGTCCTGTACATGTGGGGTTCAGATTGACTTTAGGTTAACATGGGTGTGACAAGAATCTCAGCCTCAGGGTGGCCTTTGACCATTCCATCATCAGATTTTCAATTGGATGGATGGTTGAAGAGTTGGAGGGTGTAGTAGATTGGAGCCTGTCTATTAATAATTAATACAGTAAAAATATTTTAAAAACAAATATATACCACAATATAATACAAGTACTTTCAACTATCTATGCAGTCATTATCAACTAGATTAAAAAAAATTGTATTACAAAAAATCGTTACAAATGTAAACAAAAAGATATACGTCATACATCAATTTTTCCACAATTCATTAATTTTTATATTGGCAACCTGTCTATTTATCAAATTAAAGAAGCTATGTTAATAAAAAGTGAAAAGCAAGATTTGATAAATAGACAGGCTGCCAATATAAAAATTAATGAATTGTGGGAAAATTGATGTATGACATATTTCTTTTTGTTTACATTTGTAACAGTTTTTTGTAATACTATTTGAATCTAGTTGATAATGACTACATAGATAGTTGAAAGTACTTGTATTATATTGTGGTACATATTTGTTTTTCAAATATTTTTATTGTATTAATTATTATATTGTTTTGAATAATTATATATATTTTATTATAATTGGAATACAGACATTGATTAATAATTATATATATAATGGCCTTCAAGATATATATATATATATTTTATTATAATTGGAATACAGACATTGATTAATAATATATATATAATGGCCTTCAAGATGTAATTTACACTGAACCAACACCCAATAGTTAGTCCATGTCTCAATATCCTACAGATATATTTTATTTGCTCAGTTTTTATCAATACTAATATTTTTATATTTGAATTTATTAGTGTCAAACTTATTGCACTCACAACTTTAATATCAACCACTTCATATAAATGCATTAATAATTATTGTAATATTAATACCATGTAATGTCATGTTATATATGACTTGCTTTATTAATTATATTAATACCACTTATGTTCTTTATTACTTTTTACAACTCAGACAGTTTCGATTGCCCCAACAACCTTCTGTTCTGAAGAAGACCGCTGGAGCAGTCAAAAATTTTTGGGTTGTAAAAAGCATTGTAAAAAGTAATAAAGAACAATCATATTTAATAAAATATAAGTAATAATTATTCATTTAATAAAATATAAGTAATAATTATTCACTTTATGAAATATTATAACTATCATTCTTAATGCATTGCCAAGTCCATATAATATTAATATCATTTATATCACTAGCTCAGATATAAACTTAAAAACTCAGTTAAAGATTAATATATTTATTGTTAATTAAACTTCTTAAGATCATTTTCCTTTAAGGTATTTTTATTCATGTTTTAAGAATATGTGGCAAATAGAAGTTTTAAATATATGTAATAAATATGTTATACATATGAAAAGAGATTTGAATTTGAGTTCTTCTCTTCCCTTATGTATAATTAAAAAAGATATATCTATCTTCAATTGAGATTTAAAGTTTATATGTGGGCTAAAGATAATCTATAGATTTTTTTTTTTAAATTTAATGTGTGTGTAAATCAAATTACTATCTAGCGTTGTTCTATTCATATTCCTAACTAATATCTGACTTATGGTCGTCATCAATGAAGGGTTTGGGATCTGGATTTAAGTACTTGAAATTTTTGGATATCTTTTTTGCGTAACAAAATGCTTTTAGGGTAGAAGCAACACATTATAATTTGTTTTAAATATAATTAAATTTAAAAATTGTAAATAATAAAAAAAATTGTCATTTATAAAAACCAACAAAAAAATATGCATACTTAATTCACACTTTCATGAAGCCCTATAAATACCATAAAATAAATAATCAGATATCAGAACAGATCCTGTTTTGTATGTCAAACAAAGAATTGTTTGAAATCGCAAAAGTCATATACAATAATTTAAAATTCGATAAAGCCAAATAAAGTAGCCGTAATAAGACATTAGAAGTGATCCAGTATTGCATGTCGGGAAAATAATTGTTTGAAATTGCACGTAAATCAATATGCAACTTTTTTCATCATTTTTTTTTATGTAAAAGAATATTATGCCATATGGAAATATTGCCCTACTTGATTAAATTGATTTACATGTACTTTTTTTAAATATTAATTTAAAAGAATGGAATTTATCAAATAAAAGTTTTTACTATTATAGTATAATTTAAGCGAGAGAATTTTTTTTAAAAAAGGTACTTACATATTAGTCTTGCAACATAGGAGAAATGGTATCCCTTCTCACATTTGTATAACTTTCTAATTTTGTGATCTGACCAATTAATGTGTACACTTGGATCTTGTACAAATATAAAATAATGAATTCATCAAAATGGACCATTTTTTCAAGATTTACAAGGTTAACAGCAGTCTGAATATGTGTGTGAAAAGGTATAACAGTTCTAATACATGAAGGTAATTTCACTAGACGAAATCTAACATTACTAAAAATATTAATTTCTAACAATATTAAAAATATAAATTTCACACAAAAATAAATCTGAAAAGTACATTTTTAATAATACTAAAAAATATAAATTTCATACAAAAATTATTAAATATGACGTGGCATTATGCAATTCCCAAATGTTAATTTAAATACAGACAAATCACTAAATTACAAACTGCTTAAAATATACACATATGATATTTACCATGTAATATATAACAGGACTTGTCATGATGAAACAACCAACTTGTCTGTTCTACTTTATTTTAAGTGGACAAAATTTTGTTTCAAAATGGAGACTAAAAGTAAATTCTTTTATTTTTCTCAAAATGATGACTTACTTAACACGTGATTGTGCAATAAATATAATGCCCGCATGGAATTTTCCAAAAATTTTAATAAATAGTAAATGTATTTTTTTCAAACCAAAAAAAACAAACAAACAAACAAACAAAAAATAAATTACTACACTTTTATTATTTCTTCAATGTGGTGGATTAATTTTTTTGATGGCATCCAGTATGATTCACATGAAAATGGTCAATAACTAGCAGCTCATAATTCAGTAGTTTTATATGTTTTCTAATAGTCCAAATAAATTGTCAATTCCTCTTCCATATTTGGTTTGATGGCTTCCATCAGAATTGCTATTGTTCTACCATAAATTCTCATGCATCAGCCAGCAAACATTCACTGTTCTGGAAGAATTCATTCTGTTTTTTTTCTTTTTTGGGCAAAACACTCATCAATTTCAACAATTTTGTTAGAGCCTCCAATTTTATGTTTTCTCTGCTAAACGCAACTCTCGTTCCACCTATTCTATGGGTATTTAATTTGAGATCCCAGCTGTAAATAAATTTGATAACCATCAAAAATGGAATTCTCGAAAAAATAAATCAGCACTGACATAAAAACAATTTGAGAAGAAAAACTTGTTGAACAAAATCTGGACACTAAATGAACATGTAAATTTATCACATTATTGGATGAGATCGGATGATATCACAGGGTTTATTTGACAGGATCGCAAGGTTAGATATTGATCATGAATGTGAAAAGTCATACCATCTCTCCTACATAGCAGGGATAATACTAATAAAAATATAGAGTCAAACATTTACTGATGATAATAATTGAATACATCAATTAATAGCAATAGCTTTGTGTCCAATTTTTATGAAATTTAATTATAATAAATTTATTAAATATAATACACTTTTTAAAATAAAGAATATATACATATTTATGTATAATTCAAAATAATCCAGTGCAAAATATGCATATGTTGTACCAGGGATGGACATGCAGGAGATCAATGAGAAGTGCATGCCAGTTTTTCATGTATTGTGAAGAACCACAACATATTTAAGTACACATAAATAAATACATATAATCTAATTTTATTTAACTAATGACATATTCTCTACAAGTTTTAAGTGCTGCATAAAGTATATAAAAATATAATTAAGAGAAAGAAATAAAATACAAAATAATTATTTCAAAATTTTAATAATAAAAATAAAATATAGTAATAAAAATATATTAATAAAAGTATAACTTTTAACAAAGATCTTTGGTCAAATCATTGAAATTTGGTATATATAATTTGTCAAAACTGTTCACAGAAATTCTGTAAGATGCTGATTGGTCAACTATAAATGATATTTCAACTTCACAAACTTCATTGTGGGATATAACGATTACCAAAATTTGAAATTAGATGGCAAACAGCTTTCTTTAAGTGTGGATATTTTGATTCTGACATGAGTTTCCAAAATTCAATTAAAGACCTAGATTTGTGATGCATTTGCAATATCTGATCAGCTTTCATTTCTAATAACTTCAATTCCCTAGCCGCTTTTCGCCATTTTTAGAAATTGGAAATCCATCTTCAATAATATCACAAATAAATGGGTTCACAAAATATACAAATGTAGATTTAAAACTTTTCAAATCTTCAAACCTATATTTAAAATCTGTTTTTAATTTTTCCATTTTTCTGTATATTTGTCTAATTTTTCTTCTTTGATATTAATTATATTTGCTTTTACTCGTGGAAAATGATTAAATATTCTGGACTTGACGATCGCGCCCAAAAAGCTGAAGCTTAGCTTTAAAACTAAAAACTGGGACAAATCACTAATCATGTTTCTTTTTCCTAGTAAAGCCAAATTAAATGTTTATAAATATTCCATAATTTCTTTTAAAACATTAAGTCAGAAAGCAAAAGTTTCATTTTCCAATTCTGGATATTTTTTCCTTTTTCTTTTAAATATGTTATGATAGGATTTAGTAGTTCTGCAAAATGGCTCAAAACAATGTTAAGTTGACAGCCATTTTATAACAGTCCACAAGGAGAAATCACTGAGCAATTCATCTGTTTCATCATTTAACTCTTCTAAAAAGTTCTTAAATTGACAGTGTAATTTAGCATTTATTTTAATTAAATTCACAATCGGCAAAATAATCTTCCACACATTTTTGTATTTTAAGTACTTTGCTATCAATACTCACAGTGAATTAGGCAGTGAAGAGACCCAAAATGTGGAATTTTGAGATTGTTATTTAAAAGACTAATGAGAACTATATTTTTTCCAAATCATTGTAATTCTGTCAGATTCAACATTACAAGTATATTATAAGGCAATTAAAACCTGTTCATTCTCTTACCAAGCACATTTTTTGACATTGATACTGTGAGTTGCTTTAGTAGGAGCTAGTAGGGTCTAACATTTCTTCCTTAACATTTATATTTGTGGATACATAGTCGTCAAAACAGTCAATTGTGGAATATCCTGAAGGTCTGTAGACTCATCAAGGAGGTAAACTAAATGCTGTACAATTTTTAAAATCGCACATCAAACTATTTTTAATATTTTTACTAATTTCACATTATATGATGCTCAGTTGCATGGCATAACATAGGAAGTTGTGTCATCAATTTATGCCGTTTTCTATTATCTGGATTCAAAACTTTGACCATTTTTTTCAAATTTCTTTTAATAAATTCTCTTCCTCCACATGGACATTTGGCATGAGCAATATACCAGATACTAAAAAACTAGCTTTATTGGCTTTGACATCTTTGTGATTAAAAGCATATAAGAATCTTTGTTGCTTATAAAGACTTGATTGCAATAGCTTAAATTTCTTGGTATGCAATTTTTAATTGTGTAAATATTGAGTTGTGGGCATGACTTACTTCATAATGTCAATGTAAATTGTTTATTTTGTAGTTTGCAATTGCAACTTAACAAATAAGACACAAGGACATGGCCTTATTGTCAATAAACCATTCTTTCTGAAAATTTCTATTTTGTTGTTCATATTTTTATTTTTTGATATTCAAAATAAAAATGTCTAAATATTAATTTTTGTTTAAAAAAGAGTCAAAAATGTCACAACAAATTGTGGAAAAAAGATGACTTTTTAAAATAAAATAAAAATAAAAGCAATTGAGAATAATTAAAAGCAATTTTGGACTATATTTAGTTTTGGTTAATATTTTTGTGATAATTCTTAAACATCTGTTTTATTATTATTTATCACCAAAAATAGAAAGAAAATAACTCAAATTAAAAAAAATGTCCAGTTTTATTTGCAGAAGTTTTTTTGGTACTTATTAATTAGCCACTGTAAATCACTTAGTGGCACTGTTTAGGTGCTAAAACCCATAAATATTTCATTTATGTGGCCAAACCCTATGGCTAATACAACACCACAAACATAATAGCCATTTCTTTGGCCTTATGGTGGTGTTACTTTCTATGCATACACACAGAAATGCTGTGCCCAGATTTATGTGGCTTGACTTCCTATGTGTATAATCAGTAATGGCATTTTGCTACCATTTAATATGAGGGTGGTTTGACTTCAATGTCATGTAACTGTTTAAATGTGCTTCCAAATAAATCGCCATACCCCCTCCAACTGACATAGTATTTCATCCTCCTAATTATCAACCTGTTGGAATTCCCCCTTATGGAGGGTATAAGCATTAGTCAATTTGAAAAAACTAGGTCCCAAGACATGAGATGTTCGAGAGAAACAAAATGGCTGAAGACAACAGCAGAATTTTCCAAATGTGGGACTTGCCCAACACAGAAGTGGATGCTGTTAGCTTTCTGAAGGCCCAAAACATCTTGGCACATGCCCGTCAATGTTCATGCAGTAAAGATATAAGTGTAGCTTGGAGGTGAACTGTGTCAATTCACAAAGGGGATATGATTCAAGGGTTCCAGGCTGCCCTTCCTCAAAGGGTTGTGACTCACCTGTTTCTGGAGCTGAGAGAAGTTCACCATACAGTGTGCAAAAGATGATCTATAACTTTTTTTGCCTGCTGCTGTTTATTGCACATCAGTTTGAGAGAGCTGTGCTGGCTGAGAATGTTGTTGTCCCTGCCATTAAATTGGTTGTGCCTGGATTGGTCATGGAGGTGAATGAAATCTATTTCTCACGGTACAAGAACCACCAGGGAAGGATGTTTCCACAGCAGTGGATATTTGGAGTTGGGTTCCAGGAGACAGGCAAATGTTTCATAGAAGCCTTTCCTCTGTTGCTCTGCAGCCATGCTGGTGGACACCATCCATGAGCACTGAAGTCCAGATCAACCATCTATTTGGACTATTGGAAGGTTTACAAGAGCATTAACCTTGAGGTGCTAGGCCTTAGACACCCACCAATTAAACTGTTGGAAGGTTTACGAGAGCATTAACCTTGAGGTGACAGGCCTTAGACACCCAACAACACTACAACTTCATTGACCCCAGCACAGGTGCCCAGACCAAGACCATCAAGAGATTGTGGGTCCTACTTAAGTGGATAAAAACACACCATGGTACAGCATATTCAATGCTTAGATAATTCTATATTCGAATTTATTTGGAGATGCATCCACAGATATCTGAGGACATTTTTAGAGCCATCTTATGGAAAATGTCCTCAAACCCAAAGAACTAGTCTCACTGTTCATTTGAGTAAGTGTTTGTCTTATTGAATTTGTTATTAGCTGAAATTGTTATTGAAAAGCAGTTTGTTAATAGACATGTAGAAGTTAAAACGTCATTAATAATTTTTTTATTTTTTACATTTTGTATAAAGCTTTAATTGTATCTTACAAAAAGCATGTTAACTTGGAGTGGGAAGTGATGGGTGAAAGTAAGCCAGCATAAACAACAACAGATTTGTTGGCATAAATTGTTTGAAAAAAAAAGGTCAGGCAAAAACAGGAAACCACCTAGTCTGTGATGAGTTATTTAAAAAAAAAACGGTGGGGGGGGATCTCTGATTAATTAGGGTAAAAAAGTCTCAAATTTACTAGTATTCATTCATTTTATATTTAAAATCCAAAGCACATGTGCAACAGTTTAATGCTGTTTAAATATTATTATTATTTCCTATTAAAAAATGTAAATTATTTTTATAGACACACACACACAAACTCAGTCTCCAATTAATTACTGTTCAAAAAGTAAAAAAAAATTTTTATTTTATATGAAAAATGTAAATAAAATAAAATTTTATAGACACACACACACACACACAAAAAAAACACAGTCTCGGATTAATTACTGTCCAAAAAGTTGGCTTTCATTTTTAAATTTTGTGTTGGTATGAAAAATTTTGTTGTGTAAATTGTAATATAATTTACTATTATTTATTATTACAAAAATAAAGTCAATATTTTTATAGAGTCACAGGCCCAGTAATGTTATATCAATCTATTTTTGCAAAAAAGCAGTGCCACCAAGTGATGTACAGTGTCTAATTAATAAGTACCACTTTAGTACATAATTATTTAAAAAAAACATAAATCTCTAAGTACATTAATTATAAACAATTAAAATAATTTTCTTAACCTGTACAAGTATCTTTAATAACTTTGCACTGGAAAAATTACACATCATAAACAGTTTCAAATTGCTTAATAAAACAGTCTATTTATCATATTTTTTTGAAAAAATATGAAATAGAACATTTAACTGGTAGGAAAACAATCACTGAAATATACAAACACAAAATTGCACAAATCATAAATATACATTTGATCACTCCATACATGTATGTAATAAGTAATTTTTATAAGATTCGAAAGATGTCATACAGTTTGCAATATATTTCAAAATTGTATATACACATATATATGATGTAATTTGTAATAAAATAAGTAATAGAAATGTTTGATAAAAATTTCTATAACATTATAAATTTTTGTGCAATTAAAAAAATATCTGAAATAATAAAAATAAAATCAGATTTCGATGGTAGCCACACTTAACTTGACTAAGAGGTGCATGTGGTTCTGAGAACCACATTTGCCCACTATTGCACTATACTTTAAGATTAAAACTCATACAACTGTTACAACAGGTAATTGAAATGTCCACTAAATATAATATAATATACAAATTTTATTATAAAAGAACAGTCCATCTAATATTGTTACTTCATTTTTAATATGGAAGGATGTTTAAAATGTAGGAAAATGAGTTAATTATAAAATATGGATTATTCTTATATACATAATCTATTGAAAGGATGCATGTGTTCATTAACAGTCATTTATTATTTTAGCACAGAAAAGAAGGAAATAATTAATAGGTGAATTACATAAAAATTGTTCTCTTCTGCTATGGATAAAATACATTTTAATTTTTTTATAACATATTGCTTAAAGCTAAATGGGATATGTAACCATTAGAAACCAGTCACTATCTAAATCTACCATCTATTAAAATTAATATTACTATTAACAGTAATCAATATTACTATTAAAAGGAGAGAGAGGTTACCATGACAACAAAGCGAAATATTGATTATTTTCTATATTGGTAAGTTTAGGTGGTGACTGTTTTCTAATGGTTATATATATATATATTGTAACCGTTTACATATCGGGCCGACCACATTGTGGCACCAAAAATTTGTAACCCTCTAAAGTATGTATGAATGTGGTCCCAAAAATTTGTAACCCTCTTAAGTGTGGTCAACTCCTTAACGTAAGTGCACTGAGAATCGTAACCTCGATCACTGATCAATTCCCACTACACATTGTCAGCTATTAAGAGCTGTATCCAAAAGCATATTATGCTATCTATTTTATGCACCAAGGACCACAACCAACATCTAGAGCAACTTACCACAGACCAAACTAATGATCTACATAAACTTTTTATGATTTAATTTGATCGCAGCCAGGGTGTACCACGAAGACCTATCATAGTAGTATGATAAAATACAGTAAACAAATTATAAGTGCAATGTTATTATGTTACAAACCTTAATTTGCGATTTTTATTGTATGAGACCCGATGGCCGACCATGTACAAGATGGCATAATTTGTGAAACTACATAATATTATGAAATTTTAAACCATCTATATGATTTTTTATACAAATGCTAGTCCAGGTAAAGCTTTGCAATAAATAAACATAAATACTTGGGTTCTTTTTTTTTTTTTACTATATCACTGAGACTCTTTTTATACTGACAAATGACAATTTAAAATGTTAAGTAAATATATTCAATCTTATCATTCTTTGGTAAATCTGTTTACAGGTTTAATAATCAATTTGTATTGTATACTAGATCAACTACGCAAAGCCAAAATGATGGAAAAGGTAAATGGGATTTTATTGTACCCCCCCCACATCATAAACTACCAAAGACTAAAAGCATCCAAATGTTTTTTCAAAATATTACTAAACTCTTATATCATGTTGACGATAGTATGTGCTTCAATGTATGCTCTATCCAAGGTTTATGATTTCTGATTTTAAGAATGACACATAGCAACGGCACAGTAAGTTTAATTATAAATCAACGTTTATTTACAAATTTATGAATAATAAATAATTAATTCCAATGTTATAATTAAAAAACATAAATAAACAAATAAAATAAATAAATTATAATTCCATCGACTTTCTTCACTAACATATCATAGGTATGGTTTTAAAAACCTAATCATACCTTATTTCAATTTGATATAATGAATCTTGAGCAAATTATACTAAATTCAACATCAACTCATGAAGTATTTAACGTCACCTCCAGATTCAATAAATCCATACCGTAAATTATAATAATATAATAAATAATATTATATCTGTAGGATTTATCTATAATGCAATCATTAAATAAAATGAAAATTTAAACTTACACTCCGGTAAATAATAATCAACCGACAGTTAATTATTATGAAGTAACTTGAATAGAATGTCCTGCTACAATTTGACGATCTAACTTATGAATTATGCTTACAAATGGAAGAAGATGATTCAGCAGATTAACTAAATACTTTGCCCAACTTATATCTATGAAGTAAAACATATTCCTGTGGATGCGTTCATCTACACATAGGAATTAAATAATACTAAACGCTTTGTGGATTGATACACCATCATAAAGTAATACGTATAATTACACAATTCCGCGGATTAACCACCAGCGCTGGAATGAGTGTAAAATACAAAAAATGGCAATTAAATAATCTGCGGATTAACCACCAGCACAGATTAATGCCTTTTAACATTCTAAAACAACATTACTATTTACTTCACATTAAAGTGCAAAATCATCCTCCTCAGTTATACTGATCATTCAGAAAACACTAACACTTTAGCAAATGTAGGTTCTTGCATAATCAAAATGTTACACTAATCAGGACAACTAATGTACTAACTTATCTTGCTTAAAATAAAACATGTGTAATGCAATATAAGTAATATTAGCATAGGAATATAAATCTGGAAAGACTCACAAAACACCTCACAAAGATTGATACATCTCATGAATTCATTTAGTACTTTTCAAGCCCTTTTCGCAAGCGCTATTCTCTTGAATAAATATTTTATTCAACCCCTATTAATTTAAACTTAATAAAATATAACTTATGAACTTCACATGCAAGTTCATATAACGATAAAATTAAAGTAATGAATTATTCATCAAATACATAAAATCTAACAGGTGTGTGTGTGTGATATAAATTAAATGTATAGCATTTTATAGTTCAATACATGGATTTTAGCAGGTGTGTGTGTCACAAATTAGATTGTATAGCATTTTATAACTACAAATATGATCTGTGAATCCATGTACGATGTGTCGAACAATAATGTACGAAGTAATAGCTATAATTATAGTTGAATTCCATACATATAATTTTATCCATTTGTATTAGTTATTATAATCACTATTAGATTAATGATTTTACGTGGCTCCATAAACAAGAAACAATTTCAAAAACATGACACACAGAACTTAAATGAAAATGTTTTTCATAAGTTATTAATTTCTACATTTCTCTATTAAAATGTTCCAAGTTTATCACATCCATGCTAAATATTTATTTATCCACGCTTAAATCTAGGAATAATAATTACAGCAATTAATTTAATCATTCCGAACTGACGATAAAATTAGGAAATAGCTTTGATTAATTATTTGAAGACTGTTTATTATCCAAATGGCAAACAAAATTAACTAGCAAATATTTTACTGGCATTATAAAGTTAAATATCAATCAATACTATATTTTATTAGAATTAGAAACGGAAATATTCAACTATATTGATAACTTTAACATTTTACTTTAATTTAAACTTCTTCTTTTTTAAAAAACAAATTTTCATATTTATAAAACTTCTGTAATTAAAATACTTGTTTAAATTTTCCAAATTGTAGAACAATAAACATTTTAAAACATACCAAATTCTTGCAATTAATTCTTTTAAACTGGGAAGCTCTGACATTTTAAATGTAATATTGGGAAATTATTACCGGTGATTCGATCCACTTGGCCAGCCGACCTGAACAGACTTTTAAATTTAGCAATTCATCTTATAATTAAATACCACTATATTATTTTTACATTTATAGAAAATTTGTAGTAATCCATTTACTTGTTAATTATTTTAAAATAAGCTTATCAAATTTACACCATTTGCCTTCTTACCATTTTCTTTTCTTTCTTTTTCTCTCCAAAAGCAAACTAACAGACGATCTCCTCCTAAATTCGCACTCTTTTCTTTTTTTACATTGAGACGCTTACATAATTACTGTATTTATTTTTAATAATTTATTTTAATTGAACAAATGGTTTTTTGTTAATTCAATAGAAATAATTTTTAAGATCATTTTAAACAAATGTAAATAAAATATTATATTTTAATACTATTTTACCAAATTAAATGTGTTGTCAAAAATTTTAAAAAGTTAAACATTATGATACGAATTAGTATATGGAATGAAGCAAATTTAAATTTATTAAATAATATAAGAGAGTAATCTGTTCAACGTTCAAATCAATTCAATCAAATCACCAAAGAAGACAGAGAAATTTTTTAATAATAGTTACATCAATTATTATATTTTATGCTAAAATATATGGTTACAATATATATATATATATATATATATATATATATATATATATATATATATATATATATATATATATATATATATATATATATATGAACTAACTAAAGGAAAAATAAAAACATAATAAAAACACAGAATTATTTTTATAAAACTGCTTTAATATTTCAAACAGCAGACTGTTTTTTATCAGAAAGCTTTCTGATGAAAACCAGTCTGCTGGTTGAAATATTAAAGCAGTTTTATAGAAGTAATATATATATATATATATATATATATATATATATACACAAATAAAATGTCTGTTAATTAAAAAAACTATTGTAATAATAATAAAAATAATAAATATAATGGTAATTAATTATTATATAAATCTTTAACCAAAAGTAGTCCTGTGGATTGAAAGATTGTATATAATAGTTAATTAACATTTATATTTATTTAGAATTTTAATGTGCAAATCAAAGCATAATTGCAGAGCTTTTTAAGGTTAAATTCCAATTTATTATACTGTATTTCCTTATTTTTATTGTTATTACAATATATATATATATATATATATATATATATATTGTAACGAGACAGCGTTACATCAATATTAAATCTAGGATACATCGATAAACACACACACACCAGCAAGCAACATAAAACACTCGTAACTTTATTTCGTAATTAGTAATAGTTTTCTTTCTCTCATAAATACATTTTATAAAACACATTGATAAAATGCAGACGGTAAAACGTCTAATTAAATGATTAAAGCCTTTAGATAATAAAATTAATAACAAAAAATAATATGCTTTCCTAAAGAATAAAAAATAATACGCACTCCTAAAATAATAAAAATAATTATCAATCAAAATCACCACGGGGAATTAGAAATGTTTATTTTAGAAATATAATTTTAGCTAGAATAAAACTAATAGAAAAGATTTGAGGAAAAGATAAATGCTCGACTTCTAAATTTAAAATAACTTGTATTGTTCTAGTAAAACACACGCACACACGCATGCCTTCGAGGTGTGAAGGAATAAGTTGGTTGAGTGAGATTGCAAAATGAGATTGTCCCAAAATAAATATTGCCGTTAGCACAAAGAGTGAGTGAGCAGGTACCTCAAACGCGGACCTGAACGACAACTCCAAGAACAGGGAACTATGGGGGTAGATTGGATCCTAAGATATGGATCAACCCTTATAAATACTAGTCAAAACCTATTCATGAATTAATTGTGGATATTTGGAGATTAATTTGAAAATTAATCAATTAATTTTGGAAAGAGTTGTTTGGATTCAGTTCGATTCGATTCATTTCGATTAATACATTTTCATTATTGTTTTTATTCTCAGTACGCTGAATTACCACCTGTTCATTTATTCCGATGCTGATGCTTTTATCTAAAATTAGAATTGTTCTGAATTAGCTTGGTTATTCCGCAATACTTAAAATGATCATCATGAAATTAATACCAAGAGCGCCGACTGTCATGAGGGGCTAATCAACCCTTCAGTGACTGATCGGCGCTCCGCTACTGAAATATCTCCGAAGCTATGGAATTCTGATAACATCGCCATGTTAAGTGAATGCTCCTAATAAAAGAAATGTTCCGTGAAACACCCAAACTCGTCCAGACCAATCGACCTTCGTTGCAACCCAGACAAATCCTAGGTAAATATGTTTTTTTATTCTGTTCACTCACTCAATTAATAAACTCGTAAGGCAATCTCGAAATTAACCAACATAAATTTACTCAAATAAATCTTAGAACTTTCCTCGTCATGATAGTTTATCTTTATTACTGAACTTTGTAAACATGAACTTTGAACTTAAGTGAAGCTAAGGAAAGATTATATATTTATCAAATAGAAAGGAACTTTCTCGTCATTCAAATTATGTTATGAATACTTATGGTTCTCTGTGGGCGTGAATGTATGTGCGCGTGTGTGATAAATCAATTAATAATGTTTTGTAATAAATCAATTAATAATGTTCGTAATAAATAAATTAATAATGTTTCTTTTCATATTTAATAAACTTGTTCAATATCTTATCAAGTCGAGCATATCTCAAATCTTTTCACACACAATCAAAACCATAGTTACTTATTCTTTGATAACTTATCTTTGAAGTAGATTTAGTCAATTTTAATTTTCATTTAGTTATTTTATTAATTATGTCACCATCGTGCCGTAAGTCACGATGTTTCTTATTTCACCTTAGTTAAGATAGATTTAAGAGCGGGCACTTCTATAATCAAAATAAACGTCAATAAATTATGTTATATACAATAAAGCGGGGGGGATGAACTTGTAAGCCTTGTGTTCGGGGCGTAAGCGAACAACCTCATAGGTCAGTGATAACCAATAAACGATCCTTAAGCCGTGATCGACTTAGTAGAAAACCTTGCTGATTTGAATTAGCGGACAATGCGTCTTCTCCGGGAGGAATCATTTTAGAAATAAACATGTAACAACCTTGAGACACCTTATTGGTCCATGCTGGGAGTTTTGAGCTAGTGGGTGGGATTAGACTTTGAAATCGTTTTGACATGATGTAAGGTGATGCGAGTAGTTAAAATCAACTTAAATAATCGTATCTGGCGCCCCCTTATGTGGATCGTGAATAACTGTCGATGTAAGAAAAAAAATAAAGCCTTACGCTATGTCATGTTTGTTTCGAAGCCGTAATCTCGGAGAGTAGTGGGGGGTTCCCGTTACATTGGCGCTTCCAACGTGAGGCTAGTATAAATGAAGCTTCTAAACATAAAGAAAAAGCAAATCTAGATACTAGCAAAAGCGGCCGAACTGGGAGAAGACGCGGAAATATTTATGTAAAAAAAAAAAAAAAAAAAAAAGCTTAAAAAAAAAATATATATAATAAACAAACGGAACAAAATCGCGGCGATGCTTAACATCGCAAATGGGTAAACAAAACATCGGAACCGGAGCAAAATAAACAAAACAAATAAAGCATAGCAGGAGATAAGGGAGCGGACGCCGATCGGTCGCTGTCACCATAAAACAAATAAATCAAAATAAAAGAAGAACTTATCACCAAATGGATAACAATATGGAAATCACGTGGGAGGAGACAGGGGAAAGCCCCATAACATTTAAGAAGGCCGAAGTGAAAGAGGAGGCCGAATCGGACATGAAAACCTTAATAAGAATGATGGGCCAGATGATGAAAGAGATGAGGGAGGGTAGAGAGGAACTCATTAGGGAGATCCGAAAGATAGCGAGGAGAAAGACCGAAGAGCCAGAGGAGGAGCAGGACAGAGAGGAAATAAAAATCACCGAGGTAGAAAATGAAATCACCTCGATGAAAATAGAAATCGACACGGCCAAGGCCGAAATAGAAGAGGTGAAAATGGAGGCAATAACAGCGAAGGCAGGGCTAGAAGACATCGCACAAAAGGTGGACGCGATGGACAAAAGAATGGAGGAAATCGAACCACAACGGAACGGACCGGAAAAAATCATGACCGAACGACTAGAGAAGTTGGAAGAGAGGGTCGAAAGGGAAATAAATAAACGGGAGCCAAGCCAGTCGTGGGCCGAAAGGCAAGTTAAAATCGAAACCTTCAGAGCAGGCGAGAACGAGAGCCCCATCGACCACATAGAAAGCGTACGGAACCTATTTTCGGAACCCTCGAAACCAGAACGGGACAAAATTGGTATTGCCAGCACGTACTTACAAGGACCGGCTCGGGATTGGTGGAGGACCATCGAATTCAAACCCAGATCGTTCATGGAGTACCGTGAGGAGATACTACGGAGTTTCTGGAACACCACCAGGCAAGAAGGAATCTACTTCCACATTACGAACGAGAAGTACGGCTCCAAATTGGGCGAGACTATCACCCAATTTTACTACAGGCAGGTGGCCGGTCTCCAACAACTGCCAGCATACCATATGACAGAAGAACAGATCGTCTCGATCGTAAGACATAATATGCCAACGGACATCAGGCGGATGATGTTGAGCCGGGACGACAAGGGCATCCACGAGATGGGAAACGCCATCGCAAGATTCGAGCGAGCAGAAGGAAGGGGGAGGCAGATAGAGAGGCCCAGACCAGAGCTAGAAAGGAGGAAACTACCACCAGACCGATACTAAAAAAAAAAAAAAAAAAAAAAAAAGAGAAGAACGCTGCCGGACCCGGACTCGTAACAGGAGCATGATTACTGGAGTACCATTAAGAAACCAACTAGTACTGTAGGAGAACGACCTCGGACCGGAAGAAACAAAAAAATGTCGCATCGAACCACACACAAACAAGGGGGAAGGGGGTCAATAAACCATCGCGTCATTTAAACCAATAACTAACGCAAGAAAACTATTCACGTTAAATAAGTCAGTATTTCGAAACCATCTTCCCGAAAGCCATTTAGATCAAGGAACATCGCCCGCCGTCAACTAAAAATGTAGTAATCCAAGAAAAAAAAAAAAAAAAAAACACGAAGACTAACTAGAGGAAAAGAGAGCCGGATCACGAAAAGTACACGATCACTGTTCCTTCCCTCACCATTTTCCATTGTGCTAGGAGGTACAGAGCTCGGATATTTCGTATATTTATGTTCTAGATTGTTCGCTACCTCTTACTTGTCGTTTTTCTGCAGAGGGGACGTCGGAAAGGTCCATCCCCCTGCCTCCCATTAGATAGGCCGTAAGGAAAGGCCATGTAGAATCGTAACCTTGCATCGCGGGACCTCGGAAATGTCCATCCCCATGCCGCCCTTCCGCCCGGGTGCCTGTACCAGATTGGGTAGGATATACCAATTATGGCACGCCGAGCTGAGTTCGTAGAGATCGAATCCGAGCCTGACCACATAACCTGCCAATGTGTTTTCTTTACGTGAGGGAAAGTCGAACCACAGGAAGTGGCCCGGAGTAAACGGGGGAAAGTCGTGAAGTACGGTGTAAGAAAAAAAAAAAAAAAAATTAAAAGTGCGAAACCTCGCATTTTGATTTTTTTTAGACGGAGCGCGGGGATATGTAACGAGACAGCGTTACATCAATATTAAATCTAGGATACATCGATAAACACACACACACCAGCAAGCAACATAAAACACTCGTAACTTTATTTCGTAATTAGTAATAGTTTTCTTTCTCTCATAAATACATTTTATAAAACACATTGATAAAATGCAGACGGTAAAACGTCTAATTAAATGATTAAAGCCTTTAGATAATAAAATTAATAACAAAAAATAATATGCTTTCCTAAAGAATAAAAAATAATACGCACTCCTAAAATAATAAAAATAATTATCAATCAAAATCACCACGGGGAATTAGAAATGTTTATTTTAGAAATATAATTTTAGCTAGAATAAAACTAATAGAAAAGATTTGAGGAAAAGATAAATGCTCGACTTCTAAATTTAAAATAACTTGTATTGTTCTAGTAAAACACACGCACACACGCATGCCTTCGAGGTGTGAAGGAATAAGTTGGTTGAGTGAGATTGCAAAATGAGATTGTCCCAAAATAAATATTGCCGTTAGCACAAAGAGTGAGTGAGCAGGTACCTCAAACGCGGACCTGAACGACAACTCCAAGAACAGGGAACTATGGGGGTAGATTGGATCCTAAGATATGGATCAACCCTTATAAATACTAGTCAAAACCTATTCAAGAATTAATTGTGGATATTTGGAGATTTTTAATTTGAAAATTAATCAATTAATTGTGGAAAGAGTTGTTTGGATTCAGTTCGATTCGATTCATTTCGATTAATACATTTTCATTATTGTTTTTATTTTCCAATTCTCAGTACGCTGAATTACCACCTGTTCATTTATTCCGATGCTGATGCTTTTATCTAAAATTAGAATTGTTCTGAATTAGCTTGGTTATTCCGCAATACTTAAAATGATCATCATGAAATTAATACCAAGAGCGCCGACTGTCATGAGGGGCTAATCAACCCTTCAGTGACTGATCGGCGCTCCGCTACTGAAATATCTCCGATGCTATGGAATTCTGATAACATCGCCATGTTAAGTGAATGCTCCTAATAAAAGAAATGTTCCGTGAAACACCCAAACTCGTCCAGACCAATCGACCTTCGTTGCAACCCAGACAAATCCTAGGTAAATATGTTTTTTTATTCTGTTCACTCACTCAATTAATAAACTCGTAAGGCAATCTCGAAATTAACCAACATAAATTTACTCAAATAAATCTTAGAACTTTCCTCGTCATGATAGTTTATCTTTATTACTGAACTTTGTAAACATGAACTTTGAACTTAAGTGAAGCTAAGGAAAGATTATATATTTATCAAATAGAAAGGAACTTTCTCGTCATTCAAATTATGTTATGAATACTTATGGTTCTCTGTGGGCGTGAATGTATGTGCGCGTGTGTGATAAATCAATTAATAATGTTTTGTAATAAATCAATTAATAATGTTCGTAATAAATAAATTAATAATGTTTCTTTTCATATTTAATAAACTTGTTCAATATCTTATCAAGTCGAGCATATCTCAAATCTTTTCACACACAATCAAAACCATAGTTACTTATTCTTTGATAACTTATCTTTGAAGTAGATTTAGTCAATTTTAATTTTCATTTAGTTATTTTATTAATTATGTCACCATCGTGCCGTAAGTCACGATGTTTCTTATTTCACCTTAGTTAAGATAGATTTAAGAGCGGGCGGGTCTATAATCAAAATAAACGTCAATAAATTATGTTATATACAATAAAGCGGGGGATGAACTTGTAAGCCTTGTGTTCGGGGCGTAAGCGTAACAACCTCATAGGTCAGTGATAACCAATAAACGATCCTTAAGCCGTGATCGACTTAGTAGAAAACCTTGCTGATTTGAATTAGCGGACAATGCGTCTTCTCCGGGAGGAGTCATTTTAGAAATAAACATGTAACAACCTTGAGACACCTTATTGGTCCATGCTGGGAGTTTTGAGCTAGTGGGTGGGATTAGACTTTGAAATCGTTTTGACATGATGTAAGGTGATGCGAGTAGTTAAAATCAACTTAAATAATCGTATCTGGCGCCCCCTTATGTGGATCGTGAATAACTGTCGATGTAAGAAAAAAAATAAAGCCTTACGCTATGTCATGTTTGTTTCGAAGCCGTAATCTCGGAGAGTAGTGGGGGGTTCCCGTTACAATATGTAATGTAATGGACCTAAAACCATTTACGATGGTATACCCAGACTCCTCTCAACTTACACATCCTATTACATCTTGGAGTTCAAGCTCAGTAAAGAAAGTTGCCTCCAATTCTCCTCAAGGATGGATCTAAACAGGATGACAATAATGTGATTTCTATATAGATCCCTAATGGCGTTTTACTAATGAACATATTCTTAAGTCCTCACATACAATTATCATGAATATGTATGAAAGATCTGTGAACATGTACAATAGATATCCCGATGAGTGAAGTGAAGTATGAATGATGCTTGATATTATAGAGACCAGAGAAACAAAGATTTTAACATCAAACAACAAATATTTACTAACAAACTTGGGTTTGAAATTTATAACATTTATAACTTAATAAAATATAAACTTGAATATAATAAAAATATGGATCTATCTTTACTATAATACAACTTAATATTACTGTTGATTCATGATTGCAACAAATGGTCACATACTTCAATATTAACAACAGAAGTAAGGTAAATGTTAAATATATCAATTAAACTAAATAAAATTACAATGCACGACAATATAAAATGTAACTATTATGTTGAGAATCAATCTATTAGATGTTCAATTAGATTATGTCATCTGAATGTATATTACACTTATGTCTATGGATTGTCAATTTGTGTTTTATAGATATAGTTTATTCATAAGACTGTTAATCATACAAACAAGAAAATTTACTCATATATAAATACTTGTTAATAAGTAAAATAAATACTTAATTTTATATATAAAATGTCTAATTAAGAGTAGATATTTAAAATCTTGCCTTTTGTCTTTTAAGTCAATGTCCAATCTAATGCATCCAATTATGCTTATATTTTATTTACAAACATATAAACTTTATCTATGTATACTTTGACGTGTGCATTTGTATTCCTGCCCCCTCTAAAAATTTAAACAAATTGGGTTTTTTTAAAAAAAATGTTTTCTGCAAATGAGTAAAAATGGTGAGACGAATCCTAACTCACTCAGTATACACTAAAAAATACAAAATATTTAAGAGCATCAAAATTAAACGAAATCTTGGGCTTCTTTAAAAATAACAGCTTAAAATTTGTAAGAGTGGCTTCAGTGTTTTTTAGCAGACAGTGTCTTTCTTTTATTCATGGATGTTGAATGATTTAAAACTCTAACCACTTAAAACAATTCCCATGATGAAATCAAACTTTTGAAGCTCCTGTTTGTGAAGCCATTGCCTTTCCAATTTTATCTCTAAATCATTCCATGCTGATTTAGACACTAGGCATACCAATGGTTAGACTTTATCACCATTTGATGACATGAAGAAGGCTAAAGATCCTGTGACAATTAAATTAGCAAGATTGCATCATTAGATTATATGTACAATATATGCAAATAAGCAGTTAAATATAGTTTTTTTTTTAAAATTCACTTTATAATAAAATTAGAGATGCTATTCATATGCAGTTTGTATACATATATAAGACGTGATAATATATTCTGCTTAAAAAAAATACAAATTAGTATTTTAAAATTCTACTTCATTATTAGTTTGCCTTTTTTTTTTTTAAAAAAAAAAACATTTTATAATAATTATACTTTTATAGTTGATAAGCAAATATAAATCTCTCAGAAATTTATTAGAAGAATGAGAAAGTACATAACCTAAATAATGTCTTTTTCCTTTTTAAAATATTTTGCACTAATAGATAATTGCAATTCAAGATATTAAACAGTTTTTTTTAAATGAAATAGAATCATAATACTAATAATGATAATAATAATAATAATAATAATAATAATAATAATAATAATAATAATAATAATCATCATCATCATCTTATTCTAAAGTTTTACTTTTTGTATTCCATTTTTAACAACCACCAACAAACAAAAACTACTATTGCTTAGCTTTTTTTTTCACGTTCCAAAATCAACAAATGTTTATACTTTTTTTTTACTCTTTTAAACAAAAGACACTTGGTTAATAAAATTTAAGTCAGATTTTTATTATTATTTTCGTCACGTCATGATTGAAAATCTTAAATCTTCATGTCTATATGTGAATATTTTATTCCACATTTAAATAAAAAAAAAAAATTAGTTCATTTTTTTATGAATGTATGGTTATGTATTCTTGCTATTAAAAGATGTGAAGGTTGCCTTGACAGCAGTGAGAAATATTGATTACTATATTTTACTGTGAATGTTTAGGTGTTTACTGGTTGGAACTTAATTATATATATATATATTGTAACCGTAAATCTTGATGGCCAGCTAATGGCCACCGAAGGCCATTGCCCTCTCAACTACCTATCGTGCCGAACTCGTTGCAGCACCAAAAATTGTAACCATTTGATTGTGTCCCAACTACGTAATATCACCAAAACATAAGTGCACTAAGAATTGTAACCTTGATCACTGATCAACTCCCGCTGCACCTTGTCAGCTATTAAGAACTGTATCCAAAAGCATATCATGCTATCTATTTTATGCACCAAAGACCACAATCAACATCTGGAGCAACTTACCATAGACCAAACTAATGATCTAACATAAACTTTTATGATTTAATTTGATCGCAGCCAGGGTGTACCGCGAAGACCTATCATAGTAGTATGATAAAATACATTAAACAAATTATAAGTGCAATGTTATTATTTTCAAACCTTAATTTGCGATTTTTATGGTATGCGACCCTATGGCCGACCATGTACAAGATGGCGTAATTTGTGGAACTACATAAGATTATGAAATTTTAAACCATCTATATGATTTTTAATACGAATGCTAGTCCAGGTAAAGCTTTGCAATAAATAAATATAAATACTTGGGTTCTTTTTTTTATAGTTTACTATATTATTGAGACTCTTATTATACTGACAAATGACAATTTAAAAACGTTAAGTAAATATATTCAATCATGTCATTATTTGGTAAATCTGTTTACAAGTTTAATAATTAATTTATATTTTATACTAGAATCAACTACGCAAAGCCACAATGATGGAAAAGGTAAATGGGATTTTATTGTACCTTACTCATCATAAACTACCAAAGACGAAAAGCATCCAAATGTTTTCTCAAAAAATATTTATAAACTCTTATATCATGTTGACGATAATATGTAATTCAAGGTATGCTCTTCAATGTATGCTCTATCCAAAGTTTATGATTTCTGATTTTATGAATGACACATAGCAACGGCACAGTAAGTTTAATTATAAATCAACTTTTATTTACAAATTTATGAACAATAAGTAATTAATTTCAATATTCTAAATAAAACATAAATAAACAAATCAAATAAATAAATTATAATTCAATCGACTTTCTTCAATACATCTCATAGGTACAGTATTTAAAAACCTAATCCCACCTTATATTTCAATTTTATATACTGAATATTGAGGAATTTATAATAAATTCAGCATCAATTCATGAAATATTGAACGTCATTTCCAGATTCAATAAATCCCTACTGTACACCTATAATAATATAATAAATAATATGATGTCTGTATGATTTAGCTATAATGCGCTCATTAAATAAAGTGACAATTTAAACTTACGTTCCGGTAAATAATAATCAACCAACAGTTAATTATTATGAAGTACTTGAATAGAATGTCCTGCTACCATTTAATAATCTAACCGATAAATTATGCTTACAAATGAAGAAGATGATTTAGCAGATTAACTAAAATACTTTGCCCAACTTATATCTGTGAAGCAAAACATATTCCTGTGGATGCATTCATCTACACGTAGGAATTAAATAATACTAAACGTTTTGTGTATTTAAACACCATCATAAAGTAATACGTATAATCACACAATTCCGCGGATTAACCACCAGCGCAGGAATGTGTAAAATACAAAAATAGCAATTAAAATAATCTGCGGATTAACCACCAGCACAGATTAAAGCCCTTTAACATTCTAAAACAACATTATTATTTACTTCACATTAAAGTGCAAAATCATCCTCCTCAGTTCTTCTGACTATTCAGAATACACTAACACTTTAGCAAATGTGGGTTCTTGCATAATAAAATGTTACGCTAATCAGGACAACTAATGTACTACTTATCTTGCTTAAAATAAACATGTGTAATATAATATAAGTAATATTGGCATAGGAATATAAATCTGGAAAGACTCACAAAACATCTCACAAAGATTGATATATCTCATGAATTCATTTAGTACTGTTTAAGCTTTTTCGCGAGCGCTATTCTCTTGAATAAATATTTTATTCAACCCCTATTAATTTAAACTTAATAAAATATAACTTATGAACTTCATATGCAAGTTCATATAACGATAAAATTAAATTAATGTATTATTCATCAAATATATAAAATTTAACAGTGTGTGTGTGATAAAACTAAATGTAAAGCATTTTATAGTTCAATACATGAATTTTAGCAGATGTGTGTATCACAAATTGGATTGTATAGCATTTTATAACTCCTAATGTGATCCGTGGAATCCATGTACGATGTGTAGAACAGTAAGTATACGAAGTAATAGCTATAATTATAGTCAAATTCCATACATGCAATTTTATCCATTTGATTAGTTATTATAAGCAATATTAGATTAACGATTTTGCGTGGCTCCCCAAACATGAAACAATTTTAAAACATGATACGCAGAATTTAAATGAAAATGTTTTTCATAAAGTTATTAATCTCTACATTTCTCTATCAAAAGTGTTCCAAGTTTATCACATCCATGCAAGTATTTATTTATCCACGCGTTAATCCAGGAATACTAATTACAGCAATTAATTTATTCATTTTAAACCGATGATAAAATTATAAAATAGCTTTGATTAATTATTTGAAGAATGTTTATTATCCAAATGTTAAACAAATTAACTAGCAAATATTACTGGCATTGTAAAGTTAAATATCAATCAATATTATATTTTATTAGAATTAAAAAACGGAAATATTAAAATATTTTGATAACTTTAACGTTTTACTTTAACTTAAAATTCTTCTTTTTAAAAAAACAAATTTTCATATTCATAAAACTTCTGTAATTAAAATACTTATTTAATTTTTCCAAATTGTAGAATAATAAATATTTCAAAACATACCAAAATCTTGTATTTAATTCTTTCAAACTTAAACTGGGAAGCTCCGACATTTTAAAATGTAATATTGGAAAATTTATTACCGGTGATTCGATCCACTTGGCCAGCCGACTTGAACAGACTTTTAAATTTAGCAATTCATCTTATAATTAATTACCACTATGTTATATTTACGTTTATAGCAAATTTTGTGGTAATCCGTTTACTTATTAACTATTTTAAAATAAGCTTATCAAATTTACACCATTTGCCTTTACCATTTTCTTTTCTTTCTTCCCTCCAAAAGCAAACTATCAGACAATCTTCCCTTAAATTCGCGCTCTTTTCTTTTTACATTGAGACGCATACGTAATTACTGTATTTATTTTTAATAATTAATTTTAATTGAACAAATGGTTTTTTTTAATTCAATAGAAATAATTTTTAAGATCATTTTAAACAAATAAAACAAAATATTATTTTTAATAATATTTTACCAAATTTTAATGTGTTGTCAAATTTTTAAAAAGTTAAACGTTTTGATATGAGTTAGTATATGGGAAGAAGCAAACTTAAATTTATTAAAATAATATAAGAGAGTAATCTGTTCAAAGTGCAAATCAAGCCAATCAAATCACCAAAAGAAGAAAGAGAAATTTTTATATTAGTTACATCAATTATTATATTTTATACTAAAATATATGGTTACAATATATATATATATATATATATATATATATATATATATATATATATATATATATATATATATATGCCTCAAGTTATTCTAAAATTATGTATTAAAGGTTGGCTGCCTATCTAATCTTCATACTTGTCATTCCAAAACATCAATTATTTATTATTATTTTTTTATAAGAATTGGGCATCATCTTATTATATATATTGAAACGGTTGTCTTCAAGTCCCTCACCGTTTCACCAACCATCCTAATAACCCACTCGTCTGTGCTAAGTTCAAACATGTTTAATAAGTCTAAATTAAGATTTGTAAGCTAAAAATTGCAATCACGGCTATATAAACAGCATTATATACGCACATACGAAAGAACGCTATAAGTGAATAGTATTGCCAGAGTTATAGTGTATAATTTTATCGCGTAATATTTTTAAACAGTAATAATGTAGCATCAATTTATTAATTTATTACTTAAATTCGTATGTGGGAATATAATCCACCTATATTGAATATACATATATAGCATAGTGGCGTGATTAAAATATCTCTTAAATTTTAAGTTTCATTTTTATTATAAACCAATTTAATGTAAAAACCCATTGAAAGGGTGATTGATTGCAAATGCGCTGACAAGTTTCTTTTTAAAAAGGAAAAAGATTTTTTTTCTAAAAATAAAAGTATTTTCGGAGAATTAAGAGTTTAGTAAAGTTTTTGCTGTAAACAATTGTATCAGTATATGCCACACCTGCCTTAGGTTTCTAAAAAGAAAAGCCAATTTTAAAATAATCTAACTAATTGATTCTAAAATTATTTTGGAGACCTCGCTAATTAAAAATATGTTTACAGCAGGGATTTTACACATAAATTATAAAATCAGAACAAAATTCCTGACTAATTAAAAATAAAATCCAATATCGGATTAAACTGATTAAAATTCGATTTAATTAAAAGTTGATAATCAGAGAAAAGTTATAACACCTAAAAGGAATGTCAGCATGTTTGAAGTCAACCACTAATTTCATAAGCAAATTAAAAATTTTGTAATCTTGATGGAGATGAAATTCCAAGGTGTGTGGGCTGATAAGGCGATCATTTAAAAAGGCCATGTAAAGTGGAGGAGCCATCTTAGATCTTTACTTTTTTTGAAACCTTGACAGCTTTGGATCTTTGAAAATCTTTACAGCTTGAATGCTACATCTGTGAAGTTTTGTTTTCTTGGATCATCGTTAAGCTTTGGAATCCAGCATGTATCCTGAACCAAAAGCAACCGTGAACATTTTGACATCCAGTTAAGACAATAATTTTTATATCTGTGCGAGAGAAAATGTCGGGCTAAAACAGGCAGCCTTGGCTAAGCTCCAGAGTGAAGGCGATGGGCCTTTACTTCCATCCAAAAACCACCATCACCAGTATGCCGCCATAACATCTCCGCTCTAACTGTGGGAAGAAGATGATGCCGCAAGCCACCACAAAGACCCCCGTAACTCCAGCTCAAGTACTACAAGATGACCGGTAATCTCACCTGTTCTAACTGCAGTTCAATATTTTAATTTTTCTTTAAGTCTAGACTTATAAAATGTATTTTAATTCTAAAATCTTGAATTCAAGTAAATTGCTAAATGTCAAATTTTATTCTTAAATTTAATTATATAATTCTGACCTACTTTCTAATGTTTCCTAACTAAATGATTTTAATAATTTTATTTTCAATTTTCTCACTGCAGTTGTGACTATGGTTTCTTTATTTTTATTTTAAAATATAAATTATATGCTAATGCCTCGAAACAGCGGGCATTCAATATTAATAATAGAGAGAAGAGAGAACGACCCCTCTTCATTTAATAATTATTTATCGTAGCTTAATGCACGCTGTTTCGAAACCCTCTTAAATAGCTGTTAAGAATTGGCTATGTGCTGATTATTATTTTGACCTTGATTATTTAATTATTTGTTGGCAATTTTAAAATGGGAATCTTGTTTTAAGCCAAAGTAAATTTCAATTTAATTTTCACTAAGCAATATCCAAGCCTTGAATAAGTATATTTGTTATTTATTTCATTTTGTAAAAGCCCTCCAAATATACTTTTTTCCCCTTTTTTGTTTTTATTAATTAATCGCGTAATCAAATGTGTTATTTGAGATTGAAACTAGAAAGCAAAGAATATTTAAAAGTACGCCCACATATAGCATATGATATTAAAAATGCTATATTAGAGTTGGCGCTAATGATTCCACTGATTAGCTATCGTTCTCGTGGCTAAATATTAAATGATTTCAACTCTTTTGCTTGGCGGATGTGATAATTTTATTATACATTTAAACTTTCTCATTATGTTGCATTTTTCTTTAAGATGGGACTCGGAACGGCCATCCCTCTTACACTCCTTGGGTCACACACGAATAAGACCTGACGTCAAATTCCAGGCAATAGTGTTAGCTACCCCAACCCTCTTTAGCAGCATGGCGATCGGTCATAGGGCTCCGGTGTTGATCACAAAACCCTAAATATTAATCCATCCGCAGAGCAACCTTTATTATAACTGTTTACCAGCGCTATAGCGCATTGGTTCTTTTGGTTGCCAACTCTTTTTCCCTTAAATTAAGTTTCAGCCATTGTCTGACATATTCAAGAGCTAGTTTCGGTCTCATCTACAATAGTTTGAAATAATAATATTATAGATAAAATTGACTTTAAATGTTTCACATATATGAGAAAACAAGGTTTCGTCTGATTGCTTAGCTGAAAACCATGGAATAAGAGGGATTGGCATAATCTGCCCCATAGCTAAAATGCAGTGACTGATCAATAAGATAATAAAGCAAATGATGAAAACAATGTTTAACTTCATCAAATAAAATAATAAATGTAAAATAATTTTAACTGTAAGGAGAGAAGGTTAAAGCGCTCTCCAAAATGTTAGATGCTACGCGCATTTTAATTGTAAAATGCAAGAATGGTATAGATAAAATCGTCAAATTTAATCTGCAAAAATAAACATACAATTTAATAAATTACTCTGATCTCGATCTTATTTATTTCAATCCAATTCAAAATTCTCTATATTATATATGTGATTTCCGATGCATTAATTAGTTTTAAAAATATACAGTTAATAAATTCCATTTTTTTTGTTATGAGTCTCATTGCTTCTCCGTGACCTATGTCGGCCGTGTGGAAAGAGGTATACTACGTGTAAGTTCAAGGTGGTCATTCGTAGGGTCTTGAGTCTTGGAATCCTGGCTTACGAGTTGAAGTGCGGTCGGACTCGGGATGTTACAGTCCTAGTCTGGTCAGCTTCGGTCTCTTTTGCTTGGATTCTGAATTCTGTTATGTGAATGTACAAACTTGACTGTTACAATATATTGTAACCGTATATTTTAGCGTAAAATATAATAATTGATGTAACTAGTATGAAAAATTTCTCTGTCTTCTTTGGTGATTTGATTGGCTTGATTTTCGCTTTGAACAGATTACTCTCTTATATTATTTTAATAAACTTAAATTTGATTCATTCCATATACTAATTCATATCAAAATGTTTAACTTTTAAAAATTTTTAACAACACATTAAATTTGGTAAAATAGTATTAAAATATAATATTTTGTTTTATTTGTTTAAAATGATCTTAAAAATTATTTCATTTGAATTAACAAAACC